>OZ008367.1:123109059-123822162 GCA_963931995.1 Phaonia tiefii
ATTGAATTGCATTTAATTAAATTGAATTGAATTCAATTGAATTGAATTGGATTAAATTGAAATAAATTGACTTGAAAATATAGTGTGAACTAGCCAAAAGTTGGAAGATTCTAAAAGATGGTAAATGCTGAATATATATTTCGATCTTTTAAGATATATGTTATTGTTGCTCTAGTGTTGATAGTTATGTAGTTAGCACGGAAATACAAAAAATTAAAAAGTTTGCACAAGTTTTGAATTTGCTTATGAATAGGTTAGTGTCAAACCATAGGTATCTACACAAACAAGCAGAGAGCAATCAGGATGAGTTTTAATTGTAAGCAGGGAAATAATATTTATTACAATGGTTGCACATTAGTTCTAGATTATAGCTATATTTTCCAGCGGACAAGTGTAATTTATCAAATTATTCCGTATCCTACTAAAGCGTGTGTTAGTTAAACTAGTTTCAAACACAAAGAAATCGATATTCGAGAAAAAAATATAATTTTTTGAAAACGTAAAAAAATAGGCCGAATAAGCAAAAACCTCACACACATTATACTAGACATAGAGAAAAAAAACACAAAATCAAAAGTACCTTAATCAGTAAACAATTGACACAATTTACTATAGTTACGCTCTACTAAAACGAAGACACATCAACCGAATAACACTTGACTCAATGACTTGAAAAGTAACAGCTTAGACTGCTACTTCCGCATTCGTCATTTGAATGAATGCCGCCGCCAACACCACAATGCCAACAAATCAGTTCAAAGCCGAATGGGTATCTGGCTTAAAGCATATCAAACAATTCGCTCCCAACATGCAACGAAAAATAGTGGCATAAATGCACTAACAATTGTAATGGTAGCTAGCGTATTTAATAACAGCCTAACTGGATATCGTATGGAAGCAGGTACGGAAAAACTATGTCAGCATAATGTTTGGAAATCAACCAAACATGTTAGATTCGAAAGTCTACATTAAACGTACATTCTCTTGACAACCGCACGAATGATGGTATGGACACATGGCAAGTGGAGTTTATAGGTGCATTTTCTTGTGCTACCTGTTCTTGAGGAGAATATAGCATGTTGTTCCATTGATTCGTACTACGAGTATTGATAAAGGCATCCATAGGTGGAAAATACACGTTGATATATGAGAGAGAGAAACAAACGAACGACAAAGTTTATTAATGCTTCTTTAGTGCATGTATGTGATAACACATCAGATTATGTAGATGAATTCTAGCTGTCCAGTATTCTGTAGTTAGAATTGGCAACGAATCCTTCGGACAGGCCCTTGTACGAATTAAATTTATTCTGCATAATATTTTGTTTCTGGTTTCTTATGGATTCTCAGCCATTCCTATTGTCCACATACAGCAACCACCTGCATTCTCGAAAGGATGACAGCAATTTAGGTTTATCAAATCACCTTGCATTATACAAACTACCTTGGACTTGTATAAAATGTAAATTTATGCATGACTTGGTTTTTAGATTTAAAAACTTTTTAATACAAACCGAAAATAGTTTTTTTAATGCACCAAATCAGAGAGGCGAGAGCAATGTAGTTTAATTTTGTTGTGTTACCAGAGCTGTGTTACCAGTGTAGAAGCAAGATTTTGCAGCAGAGTTTTTTTAAATCGCTAAAATTAAGGTAAGAACTCCCAACCACAATTAAAGAAAAGGAGAGCTCAAGTACGAAATTAATATTTTTAGTAATTTTCCCACAATATATGGTTATATTTTTGTAATAACAATAAACCTTGACAGCCAAATTTTGTAATATTTAGCTTACGACTTTAATAAATGTTAACTAAAAAAACAAATTGACAGACTGGAGAGCTCGACATTTATAGTTCGCTACAAAAGTTTTTGATGTGTTAACATCTATACGCGCGCCTCTAGGGCAGTAAACTATCAAACTAATACATACGCAAGTGTTAGGTTTTAAGAGTAAATCATCGTTTGTTTGTTCGTTGCTTGGCAGTCGGTATCGAAAGTGATTATTGGGCGATTTTCATATAATTTTCCCACGCGATTTTCTCCGGAAATTCATATCCGATTTTATTAATTTTTGGATTAAAAAGCTAGTGCGGGTTTCGACGAAGAGTTTAGGCCAAAAATTAAGGCGATCCGATATCGGCGAGCCGAGATTTAAGTGTTTTAATTTGGAGTAATATTAAAAAAGTATTTTATGTTGATCTTCGGTTATATCGTACGAATATAACAATGTATGTATGTATGTACAAGTGTCTGTTGCTTTGCATTCTTTGACTTTTGTGGGAATAAAACAAAAAGTATTGAGCAAGAAAATAATGACACATGTGCTTGCACTGGGTCTTTAAATAATTTTAAGTATTAATATTATTTAACTGTAACGTCATCATATGATTGAACGCTGTTTTTTATTTTCCAATGTAACATTTACGAATGTGTTCATAGAAATCGAACAGGTACCGTGTAGCAAAAAGGTGTTAACACATCGCCCGTGAGTTCGAACACTCATTGGATTTTTTTTTAAATAAAACAAAACCGGTTTTAGATACCAATGCAATTCTTTATTCCTGTGAAAGTACGTTCGATGCCATTATGTATGGAACTCGATTTCTTTTGCATGGCCACCACCGACACGCTTGCAGAAGTCCAGACGCTGAACCCAATTTTCGACGGTTTTCAAGCATAAATCGGCCGAACTGCTGCAATACTGCTGCAATTTCACGTTCGATATTCGTACGAAGTTCATCAATCGTCGCTGGCTTGTTGGCATAGACCATCCACTGGGCTATTTCGTGAGATAACACGTTCACCAAACTTGGTTTCCAATAAATTGATTGTGGCATTCGCTGTGTGGCTTGTGGCGCCGTCCTGTTGGAACCACATGTCCTCCAAGTCCATATTATCCAATTGGGGCCAAAAATATTCGGCCCAATGACGCCGCCGGCCCATAAACTGCTCGAAACCGTAATTCCGCAAAATTCGCTACAACGACGTCACAGAGATGCCCAGTGCTGGAGAACGACGTGTGAGAGACACATTTGGGCTTTCTTGAACTGAAGCCTCAACGGCAGCAATATTCTCGACACTACGGGCACTTCTTTGTCTCACTGGCACGGGAACATTTTGTACTGTGCCTGTGGATTCAAATTTTTCCACTAGACGCTCAATTGTTGATCTGGTTGGACGATTATTGTTAAGTTGAGGCCTCTGACTCCAAATCTAGGTAGTAAATTTTAATAATTTCGACTCGTTGTTGGCTCGTATATCTTTCCATGATGAAATGGCAAACCGTATTGAAGAGAAATGTGTCAAAAAAGCGGGAAAAAATATGGCTTCGTTTGCTGTCCCTATCGATTTACTTTTGTAGCGTCTCTGTTGAAAAACCCTTTATCAACAACCGCATTTGGAATTAAGTCGGTTGCAACGACCGAATGTTACATTAATTCGCGTGCACACGTTGAATCTGGTATCGCATCAACCGAATCTGGCTTAAACCGAATCTGGCAATAACCGAATTTTGAGCAAATTCTGTTTCAACAATCAAGAATAATGTTGCTGCAGCCAAATTTCTTATTCGTTCTGTTGGAAACAATCGAATTCATTTGCAACTCTAAAACAAT
Organism: Phaonia tiefii; assembly: GCA_963931995.1. Classification (NCBI taxonomy): domain Eukaryota; kingdom Metazoa; phylum Arthropoda; class Insecta; order Diptera; family Muscidae; genus Phaonia; species Phaonia tiefii. The sequence goes on from OZ008367.1 coordinate 123,112,673, forward strand.
TATTGTATTGAATAATAAGAAGAACATTGAATTGTTAATGTTACGGGTTTAACAAGATTTATTTTGTGTTTATTAAGAACGGTAAGCCGAAGTATTGTTTTTATGGATTTTGTGTTATAACTTCTTATTTTGCGGTTTATGCCCGTATTTATTAATCTGCAGTACAAACAGGCGTCATCAGTACTGATTGCGATTGCTTGGATTTGGATTAAATGATCAATAAAACATTCAAATATTCTTACCAATAAAAACAAATTTTTATTAGATTGTGGTAATTGATAAATTAACGTTGTGGTTTCCTCCAAATACGATTGTGACAACATCTAGATCGGTTGCGACAACCTCTAATTTGACGGTGACAACCTTTGATGCGGACAAGTTCCAACGTCGTTGTGACAACGTCTAATGCGGTTGTGCCAACCTGTATTTCGGTTGTAATAATTTCTAGAGCCAAAATAGCTTTGATAGTACTTTATACCTGTAAAAGGATAATAAAAAAATATTGGGGTATGAACCTGCATGTATTTCACTGGATTTATACGACAATATTTAGACCGATAATGCTGTTTGGCGATATCGTCCAGATCTTCGATTACACTATGGCCAATGCACTCTTTGTCAAAAATTATCACTTTCTGGCCGCATCCTTGGACATAGAAGATATGTGAACTTCTATACAGATGGTTAAACACCTGACAGTAAAGTAGCCCTTAGTGTATTTTCCGAGGGCTATTCATTTCAAAGGGATTGCCTGATCAAGTGGCGAAATAACTGCGGAGTAATGTTCTGACTAAAGTCGGAATCAAAATTTACTGTTTTAGTCAACCCGCCATCAAGTCCCTGGATACCGTCTTCCTCAATTTTAGGACTGCCCTCGACAGTTGCAGATCTCTTAATGAGATGGTTGAATAGTTTTAATATTCATCTCATTTGGGTGTAGGGTCACAGGGGCATACCAGGAACTGCACAGCATATGAAACTTCTAGACTGGGGACTACCTCATATGTCCCAGGGTAACTAAAACATGTGGGCAAAGTTAAACTGGAATCAAACTAGGACTCAAAACTCCAACTGTCATTAGCGGACTATAAGTGCCTTCGTATAAACAAAGTTTGACGTATCCGAAATCAGCTATTCAATATGCATCTTTTGACGCAATCAATACACCACAGCAACTTGCAAGCTCTTTTTGAGAAATTGTTCCCGCATGGCATCAAACAGTAGGTGGGCACTAGTAGGAAACTTCGGTGGTGCAATGGCTTGTGTGCGCGGCTCTTGTGCATGAGAAAGTCGGTTCGATCCCTGCTCTGACCACCTTATATTTCCTTCGACGACGGCCGAGTATCGAGTACTTATCCGTGAAGAAGCTTCTCGCAATACCGTTCGGATCCGGTGTAAAACTGTAGGTCCCAATCTTTGAGTTAACAATGGTTGTGAACAATGGCAGCTCAATGGTTGTGAGAAGCTCTCCCCAATCTCTTTATAGGATGTAATGGGAAACGGTTTTTTTTAGTAGGGAACTGTGTACATTCCAAGCTGATGTGGTCAATCCAAAACCAGGAACGAACTATCATGATGGAAGATCACACTTATTGTATCTGTCATGACGGGTACTACCTTATTAGATGGCACGCAGAGAGACTGAAAGTTTTGAGAAATGACATTTGCAGAAGCTGTTGTGACAAAGAGGAGTTGGAATCATTAGAACACATTCTTTGTCTATGCCCTGCTCTTTCTGCTGATGTGAACAGGCGCCAACTCATTGGATTTGTCTAGCAAACTAACTGGTTCAACGGGAGGGACAAGGAAACTCTTGTATTTTGCTATTATTGCTGCGGAATTAAAATGGACTAAGTGCGTCTGACTTGTAGACAACCACTCTAGCCTAATCTTACCTAACCCCTTGTGTGATTGTGACAACCTCTAATTTAGTTGTGGTGATCTCCACTATGGTTGTACCAACATCTAAATTCGGTAACGTCTAAGTCAGTTATTTCAATCGATTTCTGCTGTGGGGCACAACCATAAATGATTTCTAATAGAAACCGACGAGTCACTCGCCATTTGTAGACGTTCTGCGAATGTTTCTTGCGCTTTTCTTTCCCATATTTTTCGTACATTTGCATACCTAAGAATTCCCAATGCAATTGATGCAGTACTCAATAGTAAAATAGTATATACCAGCGCCATAGAGCCTACACGATCCAACAAAACAGATCCGCGTAGGGACTCCTAGGAACATGCAAGTGTGAGTACTGAAATTAAATACATTTCCATCATGAATTCAATGTTGAATTAGAAAACCGGTCCATATTCTTTAAAGTCGCATACGTTAATATGACAAATGCATGCTAAAATCTCGGGTTGCTCATTTCCTTTTTGTTCGAGTACTGAACATTGTTGTTTTGTAAAATCTGTAGTCTTTTGTTGTTTGAATGCAAATATAAAGTGTGTTTGGAGCTTGTCGCAAATATAATATACTTGTGTCCAAACACATTGTGTTTGCTATTCCTTATTACATGTTTGAGACACAATGATTAATACGTTATAACATACGTGTTTGCCATCCAAATATATCTATCTTTGTGATACAAGCACAGCTGTGTTTGTTGCACTATTTATGCTCCCTCGAGAGCAAGATAATACAAGAGGGACAACGAGGGAGTCTATCTTGTAAGTGTGTATCTGTATTTGTGCATTACTCTCTCAGTCAGTGATTCATAAATATTCCTGAGTGTGCGTAAATTGCAGATTAAATCAGTGTTTCTTATTTTGGCTGATGTATTGCGTTTTAGTTTCATATATTCAGTCGTAAATGGTTCATCGGACAGACGATAGCAAAAGTGTTTCTTCAGTGAAAAATTAATAAACAAATGCTAGGACGGTTAAATGGTTTGTGATGTTCGTTTGGTATTTGAGGATGTGTTTCCTATAAATGTGTGTTTGCTACCAAAGGGAGAAACGATTTTGAGGATAGAAACTGAAAAGGGCAACAACGTGAAGCCCTTTGTCTGCCCGAGCATTTACTGAAAACACGCAGTTGGAACTTTCTGAAAACAAAACCATGAGAGGCAACAAAGAGAGGAGAACCAACAGAGCAGCAGATTCTCATTTCATGGGAAAAACAAATAATGTATTCACTGCAAGTAAATGTAAAAAGGACCGTTATACATCTCTAAATTATTTGTCTTAATTATTTAAAAATGTGGATTTGTATTGAGAAAATAAATTATAATAAATAATACACATATTGGATATTAAATACACATATGTTTCCACGTAAGTATGTAGAGGTTTGGGGATAAACAAGCGAATGCTTCCACGTAAATGTATGGATGTTTGGGGGTGAAGAACGCATGTTTCCACGTAGAAGCATACATGTTTGCCAGTAAACATGCTACTGTTTGCATTTAAATACAAGTGAGTTTGGTACTTGCAAATACATGAATGTTAGAAGTGTGTTCCAAATATATATATGATTCCGTTATTTTTTAGCGTATATTTTACATGGTCGGCTCTTGAGAAAATTACCTAAAATTTGAGTAACCACATTTGATTCTTCCTAGGAGTCCCTATATGGATCCTTTTTGGGCTTCCCACCAACAAACACTTTGGAAATATTTCTTGCTTTGGGTCATTCTCCCATCTTGGTATCTTACGGTAATTGTTGTATCCTCCCCCCCCCCCCCCCATTTTCCGGTAATTCAACACAATTCTACTCTATCAATAATAAGTCAAGCTTGAGGTAAATGCATAAAACGTTTTATGGACAATTCTGACTTTGTGTTGTAATTTAATTTGATATTCCTGAAGAGGTTATCCGAAGAATAACGAAATATCGTAATAATGGAATTTTTAATAAACAACTAAAGCCTTAAGCTTGAATAACTATGAAAGAAAATTTACAATAAAAAGGTCGAAAAAATGTACCAGATAATTGAAAATGAAATATCACTATAAATTTATTTTAATATAAGGTTTATGAATTGCTGTCTTATAAAAACAACTGAGTTTCGATTAATAACTCACGATTACCTGAATATTCAAGGAACCAGATAAATTAAAATCCTGAATAGATGAAATAACAATACATTTTGGTTAATAATTTTTCCATTAATATATATTTTGATTACGCTGTGCGATAGGGGATGAAATGAATTGAAATTACATGGACGTGGTGTCTCAAAATTGCAAGCAGTTTTGCCCCTGATCACCAAATTTTTTTATAAGCCACAGAATAGTTCTGTTAAGGCTCACGACTCTATTTCCGATTTTTTTTTAAATCCTAGGTAGTTCGAAAATGTGCACTGCGACCTTCGACGATATTGTATTGTTTCATTTCATAATTCTGTCGAATATGCCATTCAGAAAAGACATACCAATACTCTATAAAATTGCGAAACATTTAAGCAAATTTTAAATATGTTATAGCGTTTGACATTTTCTGGTTCATGCCTAACCCGATTTTGGCGGGATTGTCCCGCTTTTTATGGGATTGACCGCCGTTTTGGTGTGTCATCCCGACTTGAATTTCAAATAACACAATGAAGATGTACAAAATAAAACATTATATTAAACATATATATTTAATCGTATTTGAGCTAAATATAGGGTTTTCAATAAGAGCGCTACAAAAGTTGTTTTAAATACAACAAAACCGGTTTTAGATACCAATGAAATTCTTTATTCCTGTGAAAGTACGTTCCATGCCATTATGTATGGAACTCGATTTCTTTTGCATGGCCACCACGGGCACGATTGCAGAAGTCCAGACGCTGAGCCCAATTTTCGACGGTTTTCAAGCATAAATCGGCCGATACTGCTGCAATTTCACGTTCGATATTCGTACGAAGTTCACCAATCGTCGCTGGCGTGTTGGCATAGACCATAGACTTGACGTAGCCCCACAGGAAATAATCTAACGACGTCCAATCGTACGACCGAGGCCGCCAATCGACTGGGCCATTTCGTGTGATAACACGTTCACCAAACTCGGTTTCCAATAAATTGATTGAGGCAGTCGCTGTGTGGCTTGTGGTGCCTTCCTGTTGGAGCCACATGTCCTCCAAGTCCATATTATCCAATTTGGGCCAAAAATATTCGGTTATCATTGAACGGTAGGCGATTCACATTCACAGTAATGTGCCGGTCTTGATAATCACGGAAGAAGTACGGCCCAATGACGCCGCCGGCCCATAAACCGCACCAAACCGTAATTTTTTCGGGCTGCAATCATGGATTACGTGTGGATTGCTGTCTGACCAATAACGCATATTTTGCTTATTGACGAAGCCATTCAGCCAGAAATGAAATTCATAATTCAGAAATTGGAAGTAGCGCTCTTAAAGTTGAGGCCACTGACTTCAAATTTCGGTAGTAAATTTTAATAATTTCGACTCGTTGTTGGCTCGTATATTTTTCACTGATAAAATGGCAAACCTTACTGAAGAGAAATGCCAAAAGAGCGTGAAAAAATATGGCGTCGTTTGCTGTCCCTATTGATTTACTTTTGTAGCGTCTCTGTTGAAAAACCCTTTACATATTTAATTGTTTATTTAACACCAGGAATCGTGAACGCACGCATGCAGTTGGCTCACTCGCCATCAGTCACAAAACGAAAACTAGATAAAACTAGATCCACTCGTTGGTTGCGAGAAGTACAAAAAAATTCCAAATTATATGACTCGCGAGCGCGTGCGAAAAAGAAAAGAAAAATAAACGCTCACGCAAGCTATTTATATGCATTTCCGCACGTGCATTTCGACTCGTGAGCAGCACTGCACCCAAAACGTAACATTACATAGACAGGTGGTAAAAATTTGTGCCAATAATTTTCATGGATCGGTGTTCTGGTTATTAACATAATTTGTAAAGTACTAAATCGTACGTGGAAGTGTACCACAAAATAAATAAAGTGCACCATAAAGTAACGTAGTTTACCAACAAAGTACATAAAATGTACACAAAATGAACCAAAAACTACATAGAGTACCAACACCGTACTTGAGCAGTATCAAAATGTACATAAAATAGACCGGAACGTTACTACAAAGTACATTTTGTTCCAAAGTTTTCAAGAGAAAGTCATTCGAGGTAGCAAGAAATTACATAACAGTCGCAAAAAATTTACTTTAGGTACTAAAAAGTACCAAACATTTTTCTTTTGATGACAATCAGCAAAAAGATAAAATTTTTGGTACCAAAAATTGTATTTGTTGATACTGAAAACGAGTTTTTGTATGACTTCTTTTGCCACAAAAAGTACGTTTCTATAGTACCTTTCATTTCCTTGTTGGTACTTTTTGTGTTGGCACAAGAATTCTTGTTTGGATTGTAAAAATAAATTGTGATTATCAGGGACAGAACCGACCAGGGGTTTTGTGATACCGAGTCTATGTACTTTCTGTATCCTTCCTTTTATCGCATATTGTTATTCAAATTCATGATTAGGTGACTAATCGAGCAAATGATTATTCAAGAATTTAAAGAATTAAGTATTTCATTTGGGAAGTTTACTCAGTCTTTATTCTTCCAATACATACAATTATTTAGTGATCTCTCCACTTGTCCGGAATTAATTAATAATTAAAAGAAATGGTTTCCCATTACATCTCATGAAAGGACAGGGGAGAGCTTCTCACAATCATTGAGCTATGTGCTTTCCAGTTTTCACTCACTAATTGGGACCTACAGTTTTATACCGATTCCGAACGGTATTTTGAGAACCATTTTCATGGCTAAATACTCGATAGTGTTGCCGTCACTATGCGAGATGACCGCTGCAGAATTTTTTTTTTAAAAAGTGGTCAGAGCAGGGATCGAACCCAGGATCTCATGTACAAGAGGCGCGCACACTACCCATTGCACCACCGACGGCCACCGGAGTTAATTACTTGCTATTATTTTGGTTGGTGCAATGGTTAGTGTGCACGCCTCTTGTACATCAGAACGTGGGTTCGATCCCTGCTCAGACCACCTTACATTTCTTTCGACGACGGTCACCTCGCTTAGTAATGGCGACACTATTGAGTACTTAGCCATGAAAAAGCTTCCAAAAATATCGTTCGAAATCGGTATAAAACTGTAGGTCCCAATCAGGGAGGGTAAAAAGTAGAAAGCGCACACCTCAATGATTTTGGGAAGCTTTCCTCTGTCACTTCATGGGATGTTATGTAGTACCATTTTTTTATTATTATTTTGGTTGAGCTTTATGGAGCTTCTGCTGACGACCTGGCAATTGCAAAACACAGAAACTACCCAGCCGTAAGCAGAAATGTGCCATAGGGCTTTATCAGGAGACCACCAATGGGGCCAATGAGAATGTTTTGGGAGTAAATCCAGCAAAAACGAGATTGTGCTATTTACTACAGGCTGATTCAATAATACTGCAGATTTTTTGTCGAAATAACTATTTTTTTTACTATTTACGTCATATTTGTTTAGTCTATGGCATTTATGTATAAACCACAGTAGCCGTTAAATAAACACCACGAGTCTTCTGGCAATACAGGATGGGCGTATTAAAGGTTTACATGACTTTTATCCATAGTGTCGGCTATATGTCATTAATAACGCGTATGATTTCCTTCTTCAGCTCTAAAGCCACCTCAGGCTTATTGGCATAAACCAAACTTTTCACGTAGCCCTAACCAAAGGAGTTCAGTAGAGTCAAATCGTAAGAACTCGGCGGCCATCTAACCATCGTGATATAATGCGTTCTGGGAACTTCTTTCGCAATAGGGTCATTTTTTCATGCGACACACATATTTTCCAACTCCATGTCTTCTAATTTATGCCATCAAAAGTTTGATATCCTGTCACGATAACGTTATCCGTTCACCAGTCAGATGACTGCGCCAGCTCATAATCAATACCAAACAGTGACTCGTTGTGGGTACATAGTTTATTTCGAATGCCATGTGGATTTTCAGTACCACAACTGCGGTAGTTTAGTTTGTTAATGTATCTGGTTAGGGAAAATGTGCCTCTTCGCTCGTAATTTTTTTTTTTTTTGAAAACATATTGATAAATATACGGCACTTCAAACGTTCTCGTTCACGTTTCGTTGTCACGTTTTGCACCGACCCAAGTTCTTTCGAATATCTGCACCAAGCAACTGATTGGTTATGTAGATGGAAGAAATCACGCAATGCGTTAAATGCACTTCTTGCAGAACGACCATTTTCATAAAATGTTTGGTTTATTTTTACGCGTTATTCAACAGAGTATCACTCCATGCCTAAGTTTGCAAAAGCTGTATTATCAATTTTCTGGAAAAATAATATTGATATATAACAAACAAGTACTGTCAAAGATCTGTATTGCTATTAAAGCTCCCTGTAGCAACCACAAGGTTCCGCATATGTAGTCATTGTCTCTGGGTGGTACGGAAACTTACCTGATGGATAGTGCTCTGTATCTGGTTATGATTCATGATGGAAAGCTCAGTTTTTTGCCTTAAATCATGAATTATACTAGTAAAACCCCATCGGAGGGCGACTGGATAACTCCGGAAAGAATTTGTTGGGTATATAGTTACAGTTGTTGTCTGCCCAATATTGAATTTGCGGTATTGGTCACCAAAACCAATACTGAAAATCCACTTATTTCAGTCTGTTGGTATAGGTTGGAGAAAGACAGTGTTGTACATGACGAAAGCCCTTCACAACAACACCCATCGAAGGTTTGGGGGTTATTTTTCACCTATTACAGCTAGAGTTGATCGGCAGTTAATTGACTGCGATGTGTGCAATTCGCCACCGAGATTCTTGGGGATAGATCAATAGTCATATGATCACAGGTCAAGTTGAAGGGATCTGTGGGATCCGTTCTTTAGTAAAGACGGTGTAAATACATTAACACACAGGTGCTCCGACTCACTGTTCCTGCACAGAGGCTTCGGCTAACTGTTCCTACACAGGGGCTTCGGCTCACTGTTCCTAATTTCGGCTCACTGTTCCTACACAGAGGCTTCGGCTAACTGTTCCTACCCAGGGGTTTCGAGTCACTGTTACTGCACAGAGGCTTCGGCTCACTGTTCCTACCCAGTAGTTTCGACTCACTGTTCCTACCCAGTAGTTTCGACTCACTGTTCCTACACAGGGGCGTCGGCTCACTGTTCCTAATTTCGGCTCTCTGTTCCTACACAGGGGCTTCGGCTCGCCATTCCTACATAGGGTCCTCGGCTCACTGTTCCTATACTGGGGTTCCGGTCTACTGCTCCTACACATACTGTCGCCATGATAACCGATCCCGAACCGTTCTCCCCGGACATGTAAGGCACATACCGAACCACTATCCCGCATATACGATATCAATCTACGCAGCGTGTATACTCGCGTGTGCAAGACACTGAGTTCCCGATCATCTTAGAAACGACCAGACCGTAACCTGCCCCAGAAGAGTATTGTTAAGCCCAGTCAAGTGCCTCCAGAAGAGTAGTCAGGCCAAAGCTAGTATTCCCATAAGGGTGTTGTCAAGCCGAGACAAGTCCCCCAGAACAGTGTTGTCAAGCCAAGACAAGTGCCCGCGTAAGAGTGTTGTGAAACCAAGACGAGTGTTCTCAAGGTAAGAGGAGTGTTTTTACCGAGTGAATCCGTTGATGTTATTCCTGGAAATCGATTTTCTGTGTAAATTAAAGATCAACAGAGAATCTGAATTCGAACGCCCCGAAAAGTGTAAACTATTCTGTTCTTATTTCAAAACGTTTGGTGGATCCTAACGAAATACTCTGGACATGACTGAGATTATCTCAGCCCTCGACAAAACCACGTTACAATATTCTGTGCTAAAAAAGGTAATTCAAGTGCATGTGCAAGTATCGAGGAATAGTATTCAAAATGCTCTGGGGCATAGTACATAAGGAAAGTAGGTATCCTGGTCGGTCTTTATAAGTAGGTATTTAGACCTCGAAAATATATGATCGATATCTCTAAATTCTGATTGATATCTCTAAATTCTGATCGATATCTCTAAATTCTGACAAAGGCTCAAGAGAAGCATAACGGCGCATACCAATTGTTGGTTGACTGCCTTTGAGAGTTCGATTCGGAGAATATATAAGTGTGACCATGGAGTACTTGATAAACTGGTTCGTTTTTCGACGAACACTGAATAAACGGTGTAAATTTTGTCAAACTCGAACAATCACGAATATATTCGCCATATCGAACATGTAGCGAATGTTGTGAGGGTGATGTATGGTCACCTAAAAATGATCTATATAGTTAATGCTCTATCCAAGAGCGGCAAATATCTTACCCAACCATTTGATATCAGCGAAGCATTGGTCCCTTCAATTTCTTAATGACGATAATTGTAAGAAAAGCTGCAGCAAACACAAAGATGAAACCACATGCTTTTCAATCGCGTATGTTGACGATATAGGTATTAGTGGGTTGACATTACGGCTAATTACATTGGGAAAAGTTAGTTTGGCTGTAAACAATGGCAAGACAAATATAACGTTTTCGAAGAATATAAATATTACTAAACGGAGATTTAAAATTAATAGCATATCTGTGGCCGTCAGTGGTGCGATGGTAGTCTGCGAAGCTCTTGTACATGAGAACGTAGAGTATTTAGCCATGAAAAACTTCCTAAAATACCCTTTGGAGCCGGCATAAAACTGTAGGTATAAATCGGTGATATAAAACTGGAAACTGATTGTGGGAAGCTCTCCCCAATCGCTTCATGGGATGTTATGGGACACCACCCTTCATAGAAAAGGGTTACAGTCGGGAGTGTATTAAAAAAATATTAAAGTTTTTACTTTGAAGTGAATGAATAAAACTTTTTTATGTTGCACCAACATCTTACACTATAGAGAAATATATGTATAGAAAAAATATCTCCCTCAGAAAATTTCTGACATTTTGTATGATATGAACTTTGGATGTGGCAAAGAATTGCTTTAATAATATCAATGGATCAAGCCAACCAAGAATAGAATATCAAGGGCATTTCGTTTGGGTTGTTCAAATTATCAAAAACTCCAAAGTACGTTTAAGTTTCACGGTTCTCAAACAAAACGACAATGCAAATTTAAGACAACAGTTCTTGTGACTCCACCTGGTGTAAGTCGACCAGCTCCTATCACACCGATCGCACCACGAATAGTTTGAAAGGAACCGTCAGATGAGACAAATTTTCCCTCTTTAAAGAATTACTCTATGTCTTAAACATGTCGTTAATTAATGTTGGTGCAATTGCATGTTTATATACGATCTTTTTCCAACCAAAGCGTGTAAAAAAATTTGTTTTCTTTTCAGTCCTGCCTAAAGTCTATGTGATTCTCTCTGTAAAAAAGTAGTTATTATACCGCCTTAAAGTATACGCCAAATTTCGATAAGATTTTAGTATTTGTTTACGTTTCTCATTATGAATAAAAAAAACAATCTGGCATTTCAATTTGACCAACCCCAAATTTATGCAACAAAATGCGAGTGTTTTCTCTCAGCATCATACTCAGTAAAGGTTTGTGTCTTAAGTCTTTTGATTTGCGCAATGTCCGCAATGTTAGCTCCAAAGGATATGCTACAAGTTGTATCATGAATTAAAGCTGCAGTATTTGATTTTATATTTTAGAGTCAACGGATGGATTTCAATTGCATAAGCGCGAATTTATTTAAGCAAATCGGTGATGAAAAGCAAATCGGTGATGAAAAGCAAATCGGAATGAAAAGCAAATTTTCAATTTTCATATGAAACCGCTCGCAAGTCTCAAAATCATCGGAAAGTAAGGTTATAATTCAATTATATAAAGCAGTAAACTATCAAAATGGAACACAGAGGGGGAACTTTACTTGCGTTTTACTCAAAAACTTGGTGGGATTGTATTTGCGGGGTCATATACTCATAAAGCTTCTAGCCTAAAGTTTTATTGTGAAACGGTTTTTTACTATGATATTCAAAATCTTGATACATTTATACAAGTATGGCTAAAATTACAAAATTTTCAAAAAATACCTAGTGATTGTTTAGATTTGCATGTACGTTTCCTATTAATTACTTAATTTTGATCAATTCTGCTTTGGAAAGTATTGTCAAATTTTCCTTTTTGCTATTAACAGTTTCACTCCAATTCCAAATTTATTTCACAAACTACAACTTTACCTCGAACTGCAATACTCGTCTTGGTGTAAACTTAATTAGAACAAACTTTTCTTTATTTTATGATTTCAATAATCAGAATTTGTTACTACGTACAAAGTTTTGGTGAGATTTTGGTCTTATTAAAAACAATTACAACAAACGTTTTCAAAGCACGCAAACCTTTGTTTTATGTCTACAATGCAGGTACATGTGTGTATTCACCTTGGTGTTGGGTTCAATTCTCTCTACAAGTTGCACTGCACCACACCACCAGACATGAAAATGCATTAGATTGGAACAAACAAAGAAAAAGTGCATAATTATTAAACAGATCATAAACGTTTATGTAGAAACTTACACCACCACCAACTATCGTTTTCGTGAAGAAAACATCAATTTTGTTGCAAATTGTCTGAACGTCAGTCTATAAGTAATTCTGCCCGTCGCTTGAGTGGATGTGTGAGTTTACACCAAAGATTTAAAGTTTATAAGAAAATATTTTCGTTATTTGTTTAGCTGATAAGACAAGTTGGGTACACTGAGTAAATTTTTATTTTCTAATTATCAGAAGTTGTAAGATTAAATATATCTGGCGTTAGGTCGTAACGTCGAAGATTATAACGCTCAAATTAACTTTGTCATATAGCCCAAGGGTCCCAACGTTATTTTGCACCTTAACCGGGTCATAACGCCCAAATCAAGGAATGTAATAATATCCAAAATCGAAGTAATCTTGGACATTACAGAAAAAACCCCACTTCTTTATTGACACGAGTCGTATTTGGAATCAATTACCTTTATTTTTTACAAATCACCAGTAATAAACAGGTCATGTTTAACCACTTCAGAAGTTAATAATTATTACTAAAAACCAACTTCAAAGTACAATTCTCAATAACCTACAATGTTTATAGTTATTTAAATTTGTATGTATTTTTTTTTTAATGTAATTTTTTCTTTTTTTCATTTCCAAAAATGTATGCATAAATACATTAGCCTGTTACGTGTTATCCATTAAACTCGTTATAAGAATTTTCTTTTGTCCAAAGTGACAATATTCGAGAGTTAGGTCTATTTCAAATTAATTTATTTTTGAATGTTTCACTACCCATTGTTGTCCATTTTCCTGATGATGCCACCCAATGGGTAGCGAAATATTGAAAAATAAAATAATTTAAAATAGACCTAACGCCCGAATAGTTCAATTTTGGATAAAATACAATTAGGTCATCACATTTTCAATTTTGTGTGTTCGTTGTGATCAATAAATAAGTAAACAAATAAATAATAACTTCCAAAATCGTTATGAGCAATATGTACGCAAATACTGTCATAATGTCCAAAAAAAAACGGCAAGTAGCCCGAGAAACAATTCAACTACTGCATGAGCCATTTCCCGTTTGTCGTATTTCTCTGTGATATTTCTCGGTTATTAGACAATGCCATCCTGATCATTATTGTCGGTAGAGATTTTTCTTTCTTTGTCATGGAAAATGTCGACAAAAGAGTCCAGCAAAACCGTGCAGGCTAATTACGCCAATTACTACTCCATACTAGACATGGGTGCAAGTCACACGATTCACGTGAATTTCACTCACGTCAGCGTGCGCCAGGCATATATCCGAATGTTGGACTTCATTTAGTTTCGATTTTTTTTAGCTGCATGACAACATAAACTGATAATACAATACAGAAATATTGTTGGAATCAAATTTGTTTTATTATAATATTGTACATAATTTCGAAGTTCCTTATCGCAAAAAAAAATTAAAAAAAATTAAACAATTTTTTAAACACTATTGTGCTACAACCCGGTATTATCAATTATACTGGGTACTTTTGCTTTGGTTTGTGTCAACATTAACATATGTTGGAAAATTTCTTGTTTAATGGGAAGTTTTCTGGGTGGAGCCTGTAACCAATATTTAGTATATATTGAAGTTTTGAGCACAATAAAAAGTAAATTTAGAAAAGCCAAAGTGAAAGAAGTTTAATAAAGAAAATTTTCTTAAATAAGTGCCTTTTCGTAAAAAAAGTAAAGTTTCTCAAAAAAAATACCTATTCATCTTCTTAAACAAAGTACATTTTCTCAAAAAAAATACCTTATCTTAAAGAAGTATCTTTTCTTAAAAAAAGTAAATTTTCAAACAAAAAGTACCTATCTTAAAAAAATTACTTTTTTTTAAATAAGTATCTTTACTTAAAAAATTTAATTTTCTTACAACAAATTTCTTAAAAAACTACCATTTCTGTAAAGATTAACTTTTTTGTGAAACAAAATAACTTTTCTTGAGTTAAGTACTTACTTACTTACTTACCCGGTCGCGGACAACCCCGGGGGGTCAGGGACCTAACAAAACGAAGATAACAAATTTCGCCAAGAAGTTCGATCTTTTGCTTTATTTCTCCAGTTGGCAATACCAAGTATACGCAGGGATTCGTCCTCCTGATCCCTCCAGCGGAGTCTTGGTCTTCCTATTTTTCGTATTCCTTCGAGTTCGGTATCGAAAACCCTTCGTGCTGGTTCGTCTTCATCCATTCTACTGACATGACCTAGCCAGCGCAATCGCGTTATCTTGATCCGCTTAACTATCTCGATGTCGCGATAAAGCTCATACAGCTCATGATTCATGCGTCGCCGATACTCGCCGTTGTGCACTATAGGGCCATAAATTTTTCGGAGTATTTTTCTCTCGAAGACCCCTACAGATGTTTCGTCTGCTTGCGATAGGACCCAGGATTCTGCGCCTTAAAGCAAGACAGGTTGAATGAGAGTCTGGTACAGCTGGACTGTTGTTACTCGAGAGAGGGCTTTATCTCTAAAGTGCTTGCTTAGCCCAAAATAACATCTATTCGCAAGCACAATTATCCGCTTGATCTCAAGGCTGACGTTGTCGTTTTCGTTCACGGCAGATCCGAGGTATATAAATTCGTCCACTACCTCGAAGTTATAACGGTTATCAACGTTCACGCTTTGGTCTAATCGCGTGGAGGTCCTGTTCGTTGAAACCATTAATTTTGTCTTGTCCTCATTCTCGAAAACACCGCAGTAACTTCTCTAATTGTGCGCCCAATGATATCTATATCATCAGCATACGCGAGCAGCATGTGACTTTTGCTGCTAATGGTTTTATTCATGTTGACTGCAGCTTTTCTCATAATGATCTCCATTAAGATGTTAAAGAGATCGCACGATAGGGTGTCGCCTTGCCTGAGGCCTCGCTTAGTTTCGAAAGGTTCGGTAAGATCCTTACCAACTTTCACTGCGGATTTGGTGTTCGTCAAGGTCATCCTGCAAAGGCGTATGAGTTCTACAGGAATACCAGGCTCAGACATTGCTTCATAGAGTTTGTCCCGTATCGGACTATCGAAGGCCGCTTTATAATCGATAAATAGATGATAGGTAGTTAAGTACCTACACTTAAAAATTTACCTATTTTTCAATTCTAAAATAATGGCCATTTCTTAAACAAACAAACTTTTCTTCAAAAATATACCTTCTATAAAAAAAATACATTTTCTTACAGTAGATACATAAGAAGCCATTCTAAAAATTCTTCTGTTCTTAAACAAGGGTATGTACTTCTTTGTACAAAAAATTCATACCCTTAGAGCTTTTCTTACAGAAAGTACGTCTTTTTAAAAATAGTACACCTTCTTAAAATAAAATTAGATTTTAATAAAAGAAGTATCACTCATTAAAAAAAAGGAACTTTTAGTAAAAAAATAAAAAATACATCCTATGAAAAACATAATTTTTCTTAAAAAAAGTGTATCATGTTACAAACAGTATCTCGTCTTAAAGATCCATTTAAATTATCGTATTTTTCAACGGGCGCCTTATGCGTGTTCGAATATATAGCGAAAGGGACTTCGTTCCAACCGAGTGTCCCCTGACACCTCATGTAATTTTTTAAATTTCATTTCCGGCATATATTCGCCGCGGCTACGAGTTACGTCTTCCATTCCATCAGTTCAATTTTTGACTACAATTTGCAATAAATCTGGACGTATGGCATTGCAAAATTGTTTAAATATTGGTTTGAATATTAAAATGCTTCAAGAGTTTGTTGACGTAAACCAATTCCTTAACAGAGCCCCATAAAAAGTAACCCAGAGGCGTTAAATCCCACGAACGAGGGGGACACTGAAAAGGACCACTACTGGAAATAAAGTTGTCACCAAAGTATTTTTGTCGTTGATGTTTACCTGATTAATTTTTGGAAATAAAAATCCGCTGACCATTCACCGTAATCGACATTTCGGCGTCTTCTTCAAGACTTCGCGCTACAGTAGCAATATTCCCTTCGGTACGCACATTTCTTTGTCTTGTTAATGGTTTTGAATCGAGAAGAATAAAACTAGTGCGTAAACGATCAATAACTGCACGAATTGCTTGCTCACTAGGCCGATTATATTGACCTTACATTGAACGAAGTGCTCTATAAACGTCGCGAACAGATCTATTTTTTCCAAAGTAAATTTCCACAGTTTGGAACTGTTGTTCCACCGTTAAATGATTCATGATGACTTGCCAAACCTTACTGAACAGAAATGTCAACATAGTTTCACATTCTCAGCTGTGAAACCATACACGCTGAAAACTAATGGCCCCAGGAACATATTGCCCGAAACATGCACATGGTTGCAAGCATTGTTTACATGAATTGAAGATCTGATGCCTTTTCGTTTCGCTGTATTCTGTATCGTTTTTGTTTTTAGCGGTTTTCAACAAACAAAACCATATTTGGGTCTCAAAAACATATGTTATAGCCTATTAAGCTTTGTGCCTCAAACATGTCATATTGAATAGCAAACACAATGTGTTTGGGCACAAGTATAGTATATTTACGACAAGCTACAAACACGTTACAACAAACAAAATATTGTTGGAAGACTTCTCTTATCATTACCCTCTAACTAAGCTTCGCTAACAAACAAACAAATTTTCAAACGTACGTTTTGCTACAGGGTGTCCAAATAGATCACCTTGGTGATGTTCAAATTCCTATTGCATTTAACTTTTAAACTTTTCATATGTACTCCATGGAGCTCTGCTTTGTCTCACAGTAAGGCTGATGGCAAACGAAAATTTAATATTATCAGAACTTCTAAACTATTGGTCGGATTGTTTCAGAATTTACTAAATATTTTTAGGAAAGGAGCCAGACTCTCTTAAGAGTTACTGTGGTGCAACGTACGTTTTGCTACAGGGTGTCCATATAGATCACCTTGGTGATGTTCAAATTCCTATTGCATTTAACTTTTAAACTTTTCGCCCGACTTGAAAATTTTTTTGTTTCTGTGTTTTTTGTTTTGATGGGTCTCTAACCGTTACAAAGACATTTGAAAAAAAAAATTAAAAAGTACATTTTAGAACTGACTTTGTGTGGCTTTTAGGTAACAATTTGGTCAAATTGTGGCAAAATGAAGTTCTAAACACAGAGCTGCAATGGTAAGACTTTAATCGAATGTAAGTTTAAAAAATTCCTAAATTATTTCTAACCGGTTGGTAACGACTCAAATTAAGAATTTTTTTCAACCTGAAAAAACTGCATTTGTTGGAAAAAGTACCACCACATATATTGTACTCGTTGCGGGCGATAAAATTAGGTAAATTTTATGACATAACTCTTCATGGTTCATGATTTGTAGCGTTCCAAAGGGGCTCATCTGTGGCTTTTTTGTAGCTTGGAAGCTGATATTAGGTATTAGTGTTATCTAATATTAGGTACTAGTGTTGTCTGAAATGTCCGCACCTCCTCTTCACGAATAATTAAATATGCAATGCCATCTTTGAGCAAGGACGACAAAATGGTAAAAATTTCCTTTATCCTTAGATATCGTGGAAAACGTATCTCCGACTTTCCTGGATTTATTTTCAAAAAATTGCCATACATTTGTCTCAAAGGCATGCAAATTAATCTTG
Organism: Phaonia tiefii; assembly: GCA_963931995.1. Classification (NCBI taxonomy): domain Eukaryota; kingdom Metazoa; phylum Arthropoda; class Insecta; order Diptera; family Muscidae; genus Phaonia; species Phaonia tiefii. The sequence continues at coordinate 123,130,695 of OZ008367.1, forward strand.
ACGGCTGATTGTTCACATACACCCTTGACTTCAATCAGCCCCAAATAAATAAGTCATAGGCGATCGAATATGGTGATTTTGCCGGCCAAGACAAACATCCAAAATGAGATATTAGGCAACCCAGAAACGCATCATTGAAAATTTTATATTGGGGATTTCACAAAAAAAAATTGGAAATAATACAGCTGATTCTAAACACAGCTGACGGGTTGTGCATGTATATATAATTTCTATATTGGGACTACACAGACTCTACTGGATCTGCTGCAGTATAACCATTGTCAATCTTTGAATTTTGTTTCTTCTGGAAATTTATTTTCTGTGCTAGTGAAGACCTACAAAAAGAATGTGTATTTTGTCTTTTCTGGTTCTCGACACATTTGGGAAAATATTTCTATGGGAAATTTTAACATTCTCGTCCATAACGCTTAGGAACGGCTAAGCTAAGAAATTTGGTACAGTACACCGCCCTGTTGAAACCACATGTCATCCAGTCACAATTCGGCGTTGATCATGGTGTTATCCACGTCGTCCCGATGCCTATGAGAGCGGTCCCAAAATTTGCCACGTTATTCGTATTTTTATAGCAAAAGTCACCGTTATGTAATTCAGTATTTCCATTAGAAAGGTTTGCTCTTTCGTTTACGACTGTAAAATATTGGGTAGCAAATCTTAACGCAGCCATACGAGTTACCAAGGCGAATCCACGCCAGACACGGTTAAAAATTCCACAAAATTATATAGGATGATCGACGGCTGAAGGTGCGTGAGCTAGTTGAAATGATAGGCATTTCAAAAAGTGATATGCATCGTATATTGACCGAAGATTTGAAAATGAGAAAAACCATCAGAGGCGAATATTATGTCAATTTCTTGCAGCGCTTATGTGACGCAATTGTGTAAAAAAGACCGCATTTGGCGCAAAAGAAAGTGTTGTTTCACAAAGATAATGCTCCAATTCACACATGCGCTATTACGATGGCGAAAATTAATGAATTATACTTCTTATTGAATTATATCACGCACCTGATTTGCCAGATTTAGCTCCTACGGACAATTTTCTATTTCCAAACTTGTAAAAATGTATCGGTGATAAAAGTTTTGCCAGCAATGAAGAGGTGGAGTCTGTTATTTGACGGAGTTTGACAGTTCTTAAACAGGGTACCGAAGCTATTGAATATGGTTGGAAAAGTGTATCTTTCTAAAAAGAAATTATGTTGAAACATAAAGAAAATTTTTGCCAAATTTTTGTATGTCTTCTTTGTTAGGTCGGCTGGTTGTGGGACCGCCCCTGTTCCTGGATTACGTGGTTGTATTCTTCAAATTAAATTTGCAAATAATTTTCGAAAATAAAATATTTTTAAATTTGTTCGTACTTTTTGTAAAAATGTTTGAGATACGGACGAAACATAATTCTGTCTAGACACAACATTGTAGAAGAAGAAATATCATTTCCACATCTGTATAAGATATCTACCTACGATATTACAACAAGTCTTGGTAACGAGCACAAAAGCACCACTTTCAACTGAGTTTGCAGTGTCTATCCCCTTCTTGGTATGCTGGCCAATATGATAACATCCCTTAAAACACTGCCGATCTGAATGAAATTTGGTATTAAGCTCTATTACGTCAAACATCAATTATTTGCTGAAAAACTTTGATTATGGCACGTACTTGCCATACAAAGGCTGGGTGGACGGCTGGTTAGTCGGCACAATACTGCCGTATAACACAAACGCCACTCTGCTCCTAAAAATGGATGATATTGTAACTACATTTCTCGATAGGTGCCGCACTTGCATTCAATAGACCAAAAACAGCTTCGCGAAGATGTTTCAGTAGAGTGTTAGGTGAAATTACACCGCAATAATGCCGAATTTTTGCTTCCATTTATAATCGTGAATGAGACATGGGCCCACCACTTCACAGCAGAGACAAATAAACATTCAAAGCAGTGGAATTGAATGGGAAAGGGAAGGAAAGACGAAGGATCTGTCGATGACATAGTTCTGGCAAAAAACTATTTGTCTTAATGAAATTCTGTATTGGCTAACCTTTTGTCAAATTTTACTCTATAACTAAATATTTCTGACATTGCCACGCCCATCATGGTGTGTCACATACAATATTAGGGTGGCACACCAACTGATTGATACATAAGAACAAATAAATTAAAATGGTTTCTCATTACATTCCATGAAGGTCGCCGTCACTATGCGATGTGGCCGCAGCCGAAAAAAAATTTTAAGGTGGTCAGATCAGGCATCGAAGCCAGGGTCTCATGTGAAAGAGGCGCGTACACTAACCATTGCACTGTCGACGATACATAACTTCCGCAAAATACTACCGCTCTGAATGAAATTTGGTATTAACCTTTGTATTTCGTCCATACATGGAACAAATTAATTATATGACAATTATAATTTGTAGTTTAATTTGAATTACCCATACAAATGCAAATTTAAAAATATAAATAAATACCATTGGCAATTGTACTTATTTTCAAAGCATTGTCTTCATATTGGCAGTTTTGGTTTTCAAATATTTTATACAGTACAGGTTTATGAATTTGAAAGTACTACCAGGCAACACCTATCGAAGCCACAAACCTCTACATATAAAATACTTTAAAAACAGAATTGCCAGCAGTCAAAGGAATGCAAAATAATTCAAAGCACTACCATATTTCATTACAGTCGGCATGCGATTTTAATCCTGCATTTGCATTGCCTGAGAAAATGTAGATTCAAAATTTTGTAATTACTATTGTGAACAATGGTATTTTTTTGTATTTGCATTAAATACAGTAGTACAAATTAAAATCCAATTACAAGAAATTCTGATATAAACTGGGCACCAAGATCATGCGATTTAAAACTGTGCGATTTCTTTCTTTGGGGTTTTGTGAAATCTCGGGTTTAGGCGAATAAACCAGAAACAATTCCTGAGCTCAAATCCGAGACCCAACGCGTCATCAGTGCGATAAACACACATCTCTGTAAAAAGTCATGTAAAATTGAAAAGAGTAATGGCCTCTCATGAGAGCCGTGGGGGTCATTTGATGAATATTTTATTCCACACGTAATCGGAAAATGTGTTCTCTCCAATCCAATAAAAAAATCAGAACTATCTCAAAAAATACGTGTCTTTATTTTAAAATTAAAGATTGCATTCTTACTGAGACACACTTTATCATTTTGAACTTATTGAAATCTATTGAGAACTATTACAAATCAGAATTCGAAAATCATGTCACTTAGAATTCGAAAATCATGAATTAGAATTCGAAAATCATGACACTTATTATTAATTTTTTAAAGACATTTAACACAAATTGTATGAAAGCCGGATAACCAGCGTCAAGTAACCGGTTTGCGATTTGGCCGAAAATAAAGATTTTTAAAAAACCGGCACATGGTTAATAGTAAACTAAAGATTAACCAGTTTCGATGTTGGTTACTGTATATCCAAGATGAGTCAGATTTATCTTGAGCGTACACAATATGTGTCCCTCGTCCACCTGTACATTAGAATGAAGAATTTCCCTTAGGGTACTGGGATGCTTGCCTCCATAGTTAGTGCCACGTCGTCTACAATTCGTCAACCATTTCCCCATACGCATTTTAGAGAGTACCCAGTTTTCCATTCAGTGCAAATTTCCATAGACAATACTCCTCCCTGAAGTGAGCTTCTGTTAACATACCTCGTAGAGCTCCAGGGACCCTACCCCGCAGTGACACGCCACCTGGTAATTACTTCTTATACTAGCCCCATAAGATCCACTGTCATCTTAAGTGTCGGTAGTGTCAATTCAATCGCATTAGTTAAGCGTGATTTTATTGAACGCACCTTTAATATTAAGAAAGACTCCTTAGCAAACAAAAAATTTCTTTGCGTATGCTACTAATCTATGCACAGCTGACTTGGTATATCTGCGCTGTCAGTTCTCATGGTGAACACCAGATACAAATTTTACATATATGTATACTTGCCCGCTCGTGCCCATCTGTCGGGCATTCCAAACTCTTTAGTGGAAACGATGGCAGGTTCATAGGCCTAAAAATCAATAAATAAATATTTTCCCATTACATCCCATGAAGAGGTAGGGGAGAACTTCTCACAATGACTGAGCTGTTCACTTTCCAGTTTTCACACTCTAATTGGAACCTACTGTTTCACACCGGTTCCGAGAGGTATTTTGAGAAGCTAGTTCATGGCTTATTAATCGATAGTGTCGCCGTCACTAAGCGAGGTGGCGTCGTCGAAAGAACTATAAGGTGGTCAGAGCAGGGATCGAACTCACGTTATGTCGCACAACAGCCGGGCACAAAAAGCGTTGCACCACCGACAATAATACTTTGGATATACTTAGTGCAATATTGCACAACCTAAAGGAAAAGTAACTGAACTCGAAGGAAAACGAAAAATTTGAAAACCACGACTCCGCTGGAGGGATTAGGTTGAAAAATCCCTGCGTACACTTAATATTACCCACTGGAGAGATAAGGCAAAAGATTGAACTGGTTGGCGAAATATGTTATCTTCGATTTGTAAGGTCCCTGACCTCAACGGGGTTTTCGAGACAAGATAAGTAAGGAAAGGAAAAGCACGCCAGCCCATTCAGAAAGAGTGAGACCACACAGTAGTCTGTCCTTTGGGATTTAAATATAATCTCCTAATTATAAACTATTAATATTTGGTTTAAAGCTGTTAGGTTCAATGGATGGGGCTGTGACTATTTACACATTTAGTTTACTTTTGACACACATAGTCTGACAATCTGATGCGAGTCGTTATGATCCGCCTACATATTTGAGCATAAAAATTTACCTATCGTTGTTAAGAAGAGTTTGATAGTTTTGTTTTGACATCCTGTGGCACACGGATGTTGCTGAAAAAAAGTATATACTACGGAGAAACCTCCTAAAATCATTATTCTTAACCCAATGGATGTATTTTCGGTCCAAGCAAGAGAATGATATTATAAATGGTTTCATTGATAACTTTTACTTACTACAATTTGAAAATATCTTGTAAAAACATACAATTAAATTTCTCTAAGTGTTAAATAATTTTAGATGATTTAGACTAAAACAAGCGATTAGTGTGGTTTATTTCAGACGTATCACGACATGCACTTGATACAAAAAGAAAATTGCTAATTTATATGGCGTGTGTTTTTTTTTTTCTTCAGCAGCGAATAAAGTTTATAGCAGATCTCTGCTGAAATACAAAACAATTAAAGAAGACACGAAAAATGCGCAAAAGCGAATAAACGCATTGGCTTGATTTTTAGACGCCAACACCAACAGTGAGAAATTAAAGAAAATTTTTGATGAAACTGAAAAGAAAAACAACATACATTTTAAAGCAGTATAAAAAACATGAACCACTAAGATATCAGACCAGTTTATAAGAATACGCCGAAGCAACCAAAGAAATTGGAAATCCAATTACAACGGATCAAACCAAAAGGATTATACAAAACACCACGGCAAATACGGATTAAAAGAACAGCGCGTTCCCAGCAAGAACACCCATTTGATAAATGATCCACAAAGGATTGTTTAGGTAATTCAGTCACCTTCAACTTGCACTTAAATAGAGAGACAGAGAGAAAATACAAACAACACCACAATATGCTTAGGTACGTGTGGCATGTGGCAGTGGTAACAATTGTTTTCTGTTGGTTTCACACGTCATTGGCACGCAGCGCTTCAGCGTCGCACGCATATCAAAATGCAAACAGCGTTGCTGAAGACCCAGAAAGTTCACAGCAGGCGACACAAACGGGCGAGGCATCAAATTCAGCAAATGTCTGGAAAGATCTTTCAATGGTTTACCGGCTGTATCAGCAATGTTCGGCTGAAAATCTGTCAGTCTGTCTCAAGGTCAAACTTTTAACTGGCCTGGAGAAAGTTTTCCGGACGGCCAAGAAATTGCGAATAATGGAGGGCATACAGTTTATCAAATCCGATGATTCGGTAGAGCCATTAAAGCCTTTGCTAAATGAAAAGGAACTAGAAGCTAATTTACCCAGAGCTTTGGACGCCAAAGATCAAGTGCTAAATAATATGATATTCAAAAATTTGGCAGGATTTCTTCAGCATCATACGCTGCAGGTTTGAAGAGTCACATAATTTATCAATTTCTTGTATTTAGTATTGTGATTTACAGATAAAGTTCCCAGACATTCGTCCTGATGACACTTTGTCTGACAACACAGTGGAGAGTCGTAAGAAGAAGGATAAAAAGGGTGGTGGCGGGGCCTACATAATGATTCCGCTACTGTTGGGAGGCACCTTCGTTCCCATCGCTTACGGCGCTCTGGCCATGTTAGCAGGCAAGGCCCTAATTGTTTCCAAATTAGCTTTAGTTTTGGCTTCTATAATTGGCATCAAGAAACTATTAAGTGGCGGCGGCAAAGAATCTGCACATGAGGTTGTGGTCTCTTCCGGCGGCCATTCAGGCTGGGGTCGTGATTTTGATTTGGCGTACAGTGGTTGGAAACCTCAGAAAGATTCCAAAAAGAATGTCTAAGTCCTAAAGTTACAAATGAAAAACAAATAGTCATTTAACGATAAGTGATTCCATAAAATGAATTTTGATTGGCAATGGAATTTGATAAAATGGATTATGATATTTCTTAAAATCGATGAAAGAAAATTCAAGAAAAATAATATAAAAAAAAAATTTAATATTACATGGAATGACTTACTTGTTTAGTTGAATATAACCAATTGTGTGTGTTTAGATCTTAAGTGAAGTTAGATTTATTATTTATTTAGTTTATAAGGCTGAAAAATAAAAAGAAAACGTTTAATGTATTTGATGGATATGAGTTATTTTGAGATTAGAAAATATAAAAAATATTGTTAACTTCCATGTGCGGCGTCTTGGTCACATTGGAATATGTGTCCAGTTTTCATTTTTACTACACCAATGAAATGCTTGGGGTACCAACGGGATGTGGCATTTATATTCTAAATAACATCATCTTAAAAAAAATTATTTTCGAACAAACCGAAAACCGATTACTTAAGGTCGGTTAGCCAGTTTTTACCCAATATGTGTTAAAATGCTTAAGAAATTATTAAGGTCTGTAAGGATATAATTCCATAAACTTAAATAAAGGAAATGAAATTAAATTACATGATTTTCGAAATGTATTGGAATTTTCGAATTCAAATAGATGATTTCTATTTTCAAATATGATTTCATGCTTCAATAAAATCAATGTACATTTGAAAGTATTTTTTTATTCAAATTTCAAAATGACTTGAGTAACATTTAATTAGACTTGAATAATTATTGTGTTTCAAATTTCAAAATTAAACTTATTTTATAACTAAATGTTTCACACTTAATAGGATTTTCATACATGAAAATATGATTCAATTTTGAATATGATTTTTGGATTTATATCAGTTTGGTGTGAATTTAAATCAAACATTTAAATTTTATATTAAACAAGCATTCCAAAGTGTAATATGATATACGACGGTGTTTCTGAACCAAGTTTAAATGGGCCGAAAAACCGCTTTCGATTTATATTCGGCCATCGAAACTTTTGCCTTCGAGAAGTTGGAAAACGCAAAAATCAGCCAAATCGCCGTAGCCGTTCTCAAACAAACACAATTTTAAAATTTGTTTCCCCAAATAAGAGAAAATTTTAATAATTGGTTTTTTTTTTTTAATTTTATATTTTTTCCATATGGATCTATTTTTTACAAGAATGCGAAAAGAAATTTCTACGAATACAAAAAAAGCACTCAGCTTGAACTAAATTGCAATAAAAATTAAATAAGCAGTTCTCGCGGTTAAAGTCGATCAGTCAATTCAATTTCAAAAAAAATCCCCGGAGCCGTTTCCAAAAAAAAAAATTTAAGTTTTTTTCCCCATATATGAGAAAATTCGAAAAATTAATATTTTTTGGAATTTTAAATTTTTCTCCATGTGGTTCTTTTTTTACAAGAATGCGAACAAAAACTTCTACGAATACAAGAAAGCCACTCAGCTTGAACTAAATTGCAACAAAAGTCAAGTAAGCAGTTCTCGCGGTAAAAGTCGACCAGTCAATTTCAAAATAACATTCAGGTACAGACTGTCGGTCGAGCTTATGTGAAAAAATTCAAAATGCCTACAAAATCAAAAAACAATGCTCGAACTCATGAAGGGAGAACCGATCCGTAATTTGTTTGTGCTGTTTAAAGAAAAAGGACAAGATGTGGAATATTGTAGGCATATTGAAGAGTAAAATAAAATTACATGAGATGTCAGGGGACACCCGTTTGGAACGAAGTTCCTTTGGCTATATATTATGTACTAGGTAGTTCCCAAAACCCTCAGCCACCCGTTGAAAAATACGAGAATTTAAATGGATCTTTAAGAAACGATAATTTTTGTAAAATGATAAACTTTTTTAGGAAAATTTTTTTTTATAGAATGTATTTTTTAAAAATAAAGTATATTTTTAGGAACTTTTTGTAAGAATATGTATTATATTTTCCCGAAAAGGTCATTTTTTAAAGAGAAGTACTTCTTTTATTTAAAGGTATTTTATTTTAAGAAAAGGTAAAATTTTTAAGAAGAAATACCTTCTGGAAGAAAACCCCATTAGAGTATGAATTTTTTTTTTTACAAAGAAGTAATTTTCTTAAGAACTTTGCACTTTTGAAAGAATTGGTACTCTTTTTAGGAAAGGTTGTTTTTTTTTAAGAAAATTTACTTTATTTAAGAATTATAAATAGGTATTTTTTTTTGAGAAAAGAAAATGTATTATTTGATTTTTAAGAAAAGGTACTTCTAAGAAAAGGAATTTTTGTAAGAGAAGGTATTTTCTTGGAAGAAAACGGTATTTTTAAGAAATGTGTATTTTTTCAGAATTATTCCTTTTTTCACATTTTTAAGAGTAGGTACTTATCTCAAGAAATGTTATTTTGTTTCACCAAAAAGGTATCTTTAAAGAAAATTAAGTTTTTTAAGAAGAGGCAATTTTTTGTAAGAAAATTTACTTTTTAGGAAAAGGTACTTATTTAACAAAAAAAAAAAACTTTTTTTAAGAAAAGGTATTTTTTGAGAAAATTTTTTTTAAGCAAAAGTACTTCTTTAAAATAAGGTATTTTTTTAAGTAAAGGTACTTTGTTTAAGAATATGAATAGGTTTTTTTTTGAGAAAATTTACTTTTTTGTAAGAAAAGCCACTAATTTAAGAAAATTTTCTTTTTTAAATTTCTTCCACTTTGGCTTTTTGAAATTTACTTTTTATTGGGTTCACAACTAACTACAATATATGCTAAATATTGGTTACAGGTTCCAACTAGAAATGAGATATCGCTTGATACGTATCGGTGAGAGTATTGTTGTGATAATTAAATCTCGGAAAAATGGGATAACAAGTGAAATAAAGCAAAATGTAATGAAGTGTTAGAGTAAAATTATTTATAGAGATCGCAATTAAAACACAAGATTTTTCTCATTCTGCATGGGTTGCCGGTGACTTTTCTTGGTTTCCGGTCCAAGAAAAACAGCTGTTGCAGACTCTATGTATATTACTTTATGATTTACGCTTAAAAAAAAAAAAACAAAAAAAATGGTTTCCCATTCATGAAGGAATCGGGGAGAGCTTCTCACAACCGGTGAGCTGTGCGCTTTCTAGTTTTATACTCACTGATTGGGACCTACAGTTTTACACCGGTTCCGAACGGTATTTTTGAGAAGCATTTTCATGGCTAAATACTCGATAGTGTCGCCGTCACTATGCGAGGTGACCGCCGTCGAAAGAAATTTTAAGGTGGTCAGAGCAGGGATCGAACCCAGGATCTCAAGTACAAGAGGCTCGCACACTACCTATTGCACCACCGACGGCCTTAGCGTTGGGAAATGTCGAAATAGAGATATTTTTTCGTTTGCCAATATTAATGGTTTTAAAATTAGTTCCGTTCATCCGAATAACGTAAGATTACTCTATAATGGAACTATTATATTGAATATTTTTGTAAAAAGAGCATATACAAAAAGGCGATGGTGTATTTTTAAAGACAATACTTTTAATGTAATATACGACTTTCTCATTTATCCACTACCATCACGTGAAATAGGATTCGTACAATGTTAACAACTACTTTCGGTGTTTGATTTGAAGGTCAGAATTAAAAACTGATTCAACTCAACTACCCAAGTGTTATTTAGTATAAATCTATCGATTATTGTAAAAAAACGAATAACACAGTGTATTCAGTTATATATCAAAAAAAACATAAACAAAATATCTGATTACCGTAAAATTAATTGATGCGTTAAACGTGAAAATAAACCATCTCATAATTGTTATAATATTTAATTAAAAAATATATAATAATGACATCAAATCACACAAAATATGTGGAATGAGTGTATGTATGGTTTATATCTTTGTAACTTTTAGTGTGTTTGTTTAAACAGTTGAAAGTATCACGTGCTAATTGATTTTAAAAGTGTTTCGTTTCGCAGATATAAACTTTAGTGAAAATACTGAATTCCTTTGCATAAGCTAATAATTGCTGTTATTATTAAGTAGAAATTAGGAAATATGTCAAAAAAATTTTAACGCATAATCGTGTGAGTACACAACTGTTCAAGAATATAGCAGCAAACATATTTACAAAAGACTATGTCAACTAATTGAACAACATTTACTACATTTTACACTTTAGTGCTCAAATGACTAGAAAAATTCGTTCGAACTGCAATCACGAGAAAGTAGCACGGCTTATAAGTAGTAGAATTTCGAGAATTTATGATCCATATCTAATTTTTCTCATAACTGATGTGGCTTCAGGATAAACAAATAAAACTTTACACTTTGTGCCGTTTCTTACCTTTCTTGATTTTGTACTAAGTAATAAATAATTTTTTTTTCATCATTCTTTGTTTATAATTGCAAATTTGCCAAATAACTGAAAATTTTGCCAAATATTGTGAGTGAAATATTTGGTGTCCCTTGAAGTTATGCTGACAAAAGTGAAAAAAATTCCAAAAAAAGTGCATGAAAATCTGAGAATTGGTAAAAATCGATTTTTTCAAATATTTGACTTGATACTGGCATTTCATGGGTTGCGATTAACTCAGTAGACTTAACCGATATAATTTACTGGAATGCTGATACATTTTTCAACAATAACAGGGTAATTACCACACTTTCATTAAAATAATTACCTTTTTACAGATACACGCCGGAAAATAAAAGCGTCTCCAACATATTTTCCCAAACATATTCTGCAGGAACCATGTATTTGGAACACACTTCATATGCTTGCAAGTCTCAAACTTACTTGTATTTAAATGTAAACAATATCATGTTTACTGACAAATATGTATGCATTTACGTGCAATCATATGCGTTCTTCATCCCAAACATCCACGTACTTACGTGGAAGCATTCGAGTGTTTCCCCCAAACCTACGTATACTTAGGTGGAACCATATGCGAATTTCCTCTCAAATATAATAATATTTAGAAATGAATTATTCTTGTATTTCAATATATAAAGGGTGTCCCTAAATTTACGCAACATTTAAATTTGCTGCTATCGACGTAGAAAAGAGTTGGCAACCCTAAAAAAACAGCTGACAGTTCAGGGGTAATAAAAATGGCAAATTACACGAAAGTACAGGTCGCGTGATTTCTCGATTTGGTGACCAGAACTGGCCCCCAAGATCGTGTGATCTAACACCATTAGATTTTTTTATGGGGTTTTTTAAAATCACAGGTCTATGCTAACCAGCCCACAACCACTCGTGCTTTAAAGGAGGAGATTCATCGTTGCATCACCGAAATTCGACCAGATTTATGAAGAAAAGTCATGAAAAATTTCGGCAAACGAATACGTATGTGTTTGGAGAGCCGTGGAGGCCATTTGCCAGATGTTTTATTCCATAAATAACCCTATCCTATGTACTTTACGATTCAATAAAAATATTACAATAAGAAGAATAAAAACTTTGTTTTCTATTCAATTCAAATGTTACGTGCATTTTGGGACACCCTTTATATGTATTATTTATTATAATTAATTTTAACAATATAAATCCACATTTATAAATAATTAATACAAAATATTAATAGATTTAACTAGATTAAAAATGAGAATCTGCTGCTCTTTTGCTTCTCCTTTCTTTGTTGTCTCTCACGTTTTTGTTTTCAGAAGGTTTCAGCTATGCGTTGGTTATCACTATGCGTTGGTACACAAACAAGATATTTATATTCAAATCAAGTTCATGCAAGCCAAGCGTGGATTAATTACTTGTGTTTTTTACCAAACTTATTGCACAAATGGTCCGCCGTTCCGATTTTCTCAGTAAAGGCTGGGGCAGGCAAAGGGCTTCACGTTATTGCCCTTTCCAGTTTCTTTCCTCAAAATCGTTTCTCACTTTGGTAGCACACATACATATATTCGAAACACATATACAAAAACCAAAGTAACATTACAAACCATTTAAGCGTACTAGCCTTCGTTTATTATTTTTTCACTGATCAAGCGCTTTTGATATCCTCTGTCCGATGAACCATTGACGACAGAATGCATGAAACTAAAACGCAATACACCAGGTAAAATATGAAACACTCCATATGCAATTTACATGCACATTTAGGAATATTTATGACTCACTGACTGAGAGAATAATGCAAAAATACAGATACACACTTACAAGATAGACTCTCTCGTTGTCCCAGTTTTATTCTCTTGTTCCCGAAACAGCATAGACAGTGCAACAACCACAGCTGTATTAGTATCACAAACGTAAATATATGTGGGTCGCAAATACATATATTATAACATATTAATCATTGTGTCTCAAACATGTAATATTGAATAGCAAAGACAATGTATTTGGATACAAGTATATTATATTTGCAACAAGCTCCAAACACACTTTATATTCGCATCCAAACAACAGAATTACAGACGTTTAATTAGTAAGAAGTAAAACATTTTGTATGAAAAGATTGTTTTTCATTTCAATATTTTTCATTGTGTAAGTTATTTATATAAACTTTCTTCAGTGTATTATTTTTATTTATGTAACTTAACTACGTAACTTATTATATAACTTGTTTCATGATGATGCTACCCAATGCTGTAGCGAAATAGCGAAAATAAAAAAGCAATATTGACCTCAAGCTCGAACAATTTAGAGTATTTCTGAGTAAAACAAAAGTCGAATTACAAAATACAATTATTGACCAACAAATAATATGTTTTTGCTAAAATACATTTGGAATCGAAACTTCAACGGTGGGTAGGGAACTATAAGCACCGTCGTAATTGGGATACAAATACAGCTGTGTTTTTTGCACCATTTACTCTCTATTGAGAGAAAGAGAATAAAAAAGGTACAAGGAGAGATTATTCACATTTGTTTTTGTATTATTTTTCAGTCAGTGATTTATAAAAATTGCTAAATGCGTGTGAAAACTGCAGATGATGTGAGGATTTCTTACATCTGTTGCGTTTTAGTTTCATGCATTCAGTCGCAATTTCGGACAGAGGATAGCAATGCGCTTGGTTGATTAAATAAGTATTTTGTGTAACAAATGTATATTACACGCTAAAAAATCAGTATTTTTTGTAGTTTGGTTACTGTGTATTGGTGATTGCTAATCAATATTACATGTTGGAAAAACTATGATTAAAATATTATAATAAATGTCGTTTCTGATCCAAATATATCTGTGCTTATGATACAAACACAGTTGTGTTTGTTGCACTGTTTGCTCTCTAGAGAGCAGGAGAATATCAGACAGACAAAGAGAGATTATTCACAGACTTACTTGTAATTGTGTAACTGTATTTTTCTATCATTCTTTCAGTCAGAGACTCATAAATATTCCTGAAAGTATGTGTAAATTGCAGATGAAGTGAGGGTTTCTTATTTTGGCTGACGTATTGCATTTAATTTTTAAGCATTCAGTCAATGGTTCATCGGACAGAGGACATCAAACGCGATTGGTCGGTGAAGGAAGTATGATGAGTAAAAAAATTCAATGAGTGTTCGAACTCACGGGCGAGGTGTGAAGACCTTTTTGCTACACGGTACCTCTTCGATGTCTATGAACAAATTAGTAAATGTTACATTGGAAACAAAAAAACACCGTTCAATCATTTGATGACGTTACATTTAAATAATATTAATACTTACAATTATTTAAAGCAACAGACCCATGAACATAAAAGGGTTTTCAACAGAGACGCTACAAAAGTAAGTCGATAGGGACAGCAAACGACGCCATATTTTTTCCCGCACTTTTGACATTTCTCTTCAGTAAGGTTTGCCATTTCATCATGGAAAGATATACGAGCCAACAACGAGTCGAAATTATTAAAATTTACTACCGAAATTTGGAGTCAGTGGCCTCAACTTTAAGAGGCCAACTTTCAGAGGCCTCAACAATCAGCGATGAGGCTCATTTCTGGCTGAATGGCTTCGTCAATAACAAAATATGCGTTATTGGTCAGACAGCAATTCACACGTAATCCATGAGTCATCATTACATCCCGAAAAAATTACGGTCTGGTGCGGTTTATGGGCCGGCGGCGTCATTGGGCCGTACTTCTTTCGTGATGATCAAGACCGGCACATTACTGTGAAAGCGAATCGCTACCGTTCAATGATAACCGAATATTTTTGGCTCCAATTGGATAATATTGACTTGGAGGACATGTGGTTCCAATCAATTTATTGGAAACCAAGTTTGGTGACCGTGTTATCTCACGAAATGGCCCAGTCGATTGGCCACCTCGGTCGTGGGATTTGACGCCGTTAGATTATTTCCTGTGGGGCTACGTCAAGTCTATGGTCTATGCCAACAAGCCAGCGACCATTGATGAACTTCGAACGAATATCGAACGTGAAATTGCAGCAGTATCTTCCGATTTATGCTTGAAAACCGTCGAAAATTGGGTTCAGCGTCTGGACTTCTGCAAGCGTGCCCGTGGTGGCCATGCAAAAGAAATCGAGTTCCATACATAATAGCATCGAACGTACTTTCACAGGAATAAAGAATTTCATTGGTATCTAAAACCGGTTTTGTTTTATTTAAAAAAAAACTTTTGTAGCGCTCTTATTGAAAAACCCGATATATACATTGTTATGTTCGTACATACGCTACACAAGTTCACAAAATTTCGTTGCTCTCTTGCTATCTTATTTTTATATACGTATAAACACGTCATTATTCTCTTTGCTCTCAGAGTGCTTCGCACCCACACAATACAAGTATTCTTTGCCGCTACATCAGTGTGTGTTTTTTTTCGCAGTCTGACAAACTGTGTTTCGCAGTCGGACAAATCTGTGTTCTATATGTATCTCATTTAGGGGTATGAAAAATATATGTTGGCCGATTCTGAGACCTAGCCGATATGTACACAAAATTTCATACAAATCGGTCTAGCTGTTTTGGAGGAGTTTAACGGCAAACAGTGTGTGATCGCTGTCGGACAATCTGTGTGAGCGCAGTCGGACAAATTGTGTTTGGATGTAATCACTTTGTGAATTTAGGCCCTACCCGCGCCTATAGATATTAACACATCAAAAAGTTGTATTAATAAAAAATATTTATTATCAGTGAAAAAAGAATCAACAAAGGCTCGGACGGTTAAATGGTTTGTGATGTTGCTTTGGTTTGTGTATTATTTTCAGGGAAAAAACTTAAAAGAGCAGAAACGTGAAGCCTTTTGATGTCAGATCCAGTGCTGAGAAAATCGGAAAGACTAGACTAGACTAAAAAATACAAGTATTTAAACCGCGCTTGGCTTTGTACTCATAAGTATATTGTTCGTATACTAATGCATAGTGATAATCGTGTTTTAATGTGTTGTAGCTTTTGTCGAAGTTGAAACCTTCTGAAAACAAAAACGTGAGAGGCAACAAAGAAAGGAGAAACCAAAGAGCAGCAGATTCTCATTTCATGAAAAAAAAAAACAAATAAAAGGTCGGTTTAAATCTTTTAATTTTTTTAATAAAAATAAATTAATTATAATGAATATCATCTACACATTGTAATCAAAAATAGTTAATTGCTAAATATAATTGTGTTTGGGAGGATACACAGACACTTTTCCACGTAAGTATACGAAGGTTTGGGAGGAAACACGCAACTACTTCCACGTAAGTATATGGATGTTTGAGATGAAGCACGCATATTTTTCCATGTAAAAGTATACATGTTTTCCACGTAAGTATACGAAGGTTTGGGAGGAAACACGCAACTACTTCCACGTAAGTATATGGATGTTTGAGATGAAGCACGCATATTTTTCCATGTAAAAGTATACATGTTTATCAGTAAACATGTTAACGTTCGCTTTTTAATACAAGTAATTTTGGAACTTGATAACATATGAGTATGTGGAGTGTGTTTCAAATATATACTTAGTTCATGGAGAATGTGTTTGGGAGAATATGTTATTATTTTTGTCTGAAATGCCCCACATGGCAGCATGTTATGAAATCATGCCATTTTAAGGATAATCATAGCCGCATTGGAAAAGCTGTGAAGTGGTAAAAAATATAAATAAATGGTTTCCCCTTACATTCTATGAAGGAATTGGGGAGAGCTTCTCACAACCAGTGAGCTGTGCGCCTTCTAGTTTTTGTACTCACTGATTGGGACGTACAGTTTTTAAACCGAGTCCGAACGGAATTTTGAGAAGCTTTTTCATGGCAAACTACTGGATAGTGTTGCCGTCGCTTTTCGAGATGACCGCCGCCGATAGAAATTTTATGATGATCAGAGCAGGATTCGAACCCATGAGCTCAGGTACAAGAGACGAGCCAACTAACCATTGCACCACCGACGGCTGTGAAGTCATATGTATGTTTCGGTAATGGCTTCATATTGAGAATTTCGCATATCATATTCCGATTTTAGGTTAATGTATGAGAAATTCATACTACAAGCTTACAAGTCATGAACATTTTTCTAATTGAAAAATGGTTGGTTTTTGTTGAAAATAATAGACACACACACTCACTGGCATGACTAGTTTCGAACTCCGTGACAAGTTCATCATCAGATGCCTAACTAGTGTGCCTGAATTGATACCATCGGTTGATTATCAATCGTATATATATTTACAAACTCAATGAAAGGCCTATAATTCCAACAACAAGAACAGACAGAATTTTTCCACAATGTTCTTCTTTTTCTCATGAGTTCTCGCATTGTTGCAGTGCTTTAAGGTGAGTTTTAATCTATATCACAGAGTTGTATTTTTCCGTGGTATAGCATTTTTGTTAAATATTTTTTGTTTACAAACGAGCACATCAATGGGATTTCTGGACAAAAATTCGGGCATTCCACCTGAACTACATCTAAGCATCAACTAAATTCAACTCAGTATATGCATAGTCGCTGCCTTACGATATATCCTACAAAGAGGCGAGATAGTACTAGAGTGTCCAAAACCGAAACCGAAAATCCGGGGAAACCGGTTAACCGGGCTCGTTGCCATTAACCGTGTGCCGGTTTTTTAAAAAAGGTAATTTTCGAACAAACCGAAAACCGATTATTTGACGTCGGTTAACCGGTTAATCGGATTTTACTTAAATTGTGTTAATATCCTTAAGAAATTAATAATAAATGATATGAAAATCGAATTGTAGTGAAAGTTTGGACTTTAGAGGCATGATTTCCATTTTTAAATATAATTTAAATGCCATATTCAAACAATTTCAAAATGCCATATTCAAACAATTTCAAAATGATTTTATGATTTAAACTAGAATTAATTAAAAATTAATTAAGAATTAATTAAGCTTTCCAAACACTTTTTATCTAATTTCAAAATTAAAATTATTTGATAGCTAAATATTTTAAACTTAATAAGATTTCCATACATGAAAATTCTTTTTCAAATTTAAATATAATTTTCGATTTTAAATCAGTTTAATGCGAATTTGAATAAAGCTTTTACATATTATATTAAACACGCATTCCAAATTGGAATATTATATATATTTTTTAAAATGTGATGATTTATTCGACCATTCGTATTATATTTAAAATTAAAATGTTCCACCGTTAGGTCTATTATAAATTATGTCATTCTTCAATATTTCGCTACCCATTGGGCAGCATCGTCATCAAAATATGTATAATTATTAATTAAAAATTTGATATTAATTTCCACCGGTTTTTGTCAAAATTAAAACCCGAAAACCGGTTTCTGAAAAATTCATTTTCCGAACAAACCGAAAATCGATTTCTAGAAAAATTTATTTTTCGAACAAACCGAAAACCGGTTTCAAAAAAATGCCCGTTACTGCAGTTTGAATTTTGCAATAGTTTGCAGCGTTACATGAAATCTTATCCCTCAATTTATTGAATTTTTGTGTGTGATGCCCACGTAATGACTTTCAAGTGAGCGGCCCTTAACCATGTTAGGTCAAAATGATGACGATGGTCAAACCGTAGTATCTCCTCAGTCCACTAAGTGTGTCAACAGTAACAGCAAATTTTGCCTAACCTAACCTAACTGAAACAAATAAGAGCTTAAAATAAAGCTGTTGAATAAAGGTCCCCACATACCTACGAGTATTTTCTGACCACTATTTTAGTTTTGTGTTAGAAAAATATATATGTGTACTGATTTCATTTATTTTGTCTAATGTTGGGGTCCAATTCACTTAGATGTACTATTGTTTAAGACCCGATCAAACATAGAGTTTATTTTCTTATAGATATTGGTGCTATTCACCCTATTTATCTGATACATTTTTTTTCTCGAATTTCTGAAATCTGTATTTAACCCAAAAAGTTTTGTACAAAAAAAAAAAAAGCAAACAAGCACCTTTAAAGCCATGCATGTTAAATATACAATAAAACTAGCTTTATGTGGAAAAAATCACGCCTAAGGCGCCCGTTGAAAAATACGATAATTTAAATGGATATTTCAGAACATATACGTTTTGTAAAATGTTAAAATTTTTTGAAGAAATTTTTTATTTATTGAATGTATTTTTTTTAAAGTGTATTTCTATGTCCTTTTGTAAAAATATGTGTTATATTTTCGTGAAACGGTCCTTTCATTAATGAGAGGTACTTCTTTCATTAAAAGCTAATGTGTTTTTTAAGAAAAGCTACCATTTTTAATACCATTTTTACAAAAAGCCTAGGAGTATGAATTTTTTACAAAGAAGTACTTTTTAAAAAAGTGGTACTCTTTTAGGAAAAGGATATTTTTTAAGAAAATTTACTTATTTTCAGAAAGGCTACTTATCTTAAGAAAAGAAAACGTATAATTTTTTGTTTTAGAAAAGGTACTTTTTGTAAGAAAAGGTTTTTTTTAGAGTTGTGTAGTTAGTTCACGAACGAACTACTTCAATTGATCGATTCACTCTTGTGAACTAGATGAACTAGTTCACACTGTTCAGCTCTTTTGTTTCAGTTGTTCAATTGTTTCAGTAGTTTTTTGTATTTCAATTATGCAGTTATTTCCGCCATTTTCTAGTTCATGCTCCCTTTGTCTCACGCAATTTGCACAAAGGTGCCTAATGTTGCAATTTTTGTGGAATGGACATATTGCCGGCTTCTACACAATAACTACAGCCTTAATCACCACTTTTATTCCAATATATTTCCCAAACGGAATAACCCAATCGTTAAGTCGAAACAAATATCACAGTACCACTTTAAAAATCTCCAAAAATCAGATCATTTCCACGGTTGTTCGCTACGATTGAACTAAAACTACAAGTTAAACTGAAATGAGGTCTTTAGTTCACAGCTCATATGAACTAGTGAACTAAATGAATGAACTAGTTCATTCTGTTGAGCTGAACTAAAGGAGCACTCACTTGAATGAACTAAAATTCCCAACTCTCGTTTTTTTTAAGAGAAGGTAAATCTTTTTGAAGCAAAGCTTTTTTTACGAAAGAACATGTACAATTTTAAAGGCGAGTTTCACACTCGTCATTTAAAAGCTCAATTTAAAAGCTCACATACATTTTTCATATTAAATGACATTTAATTGACAAGCATCGGGCATTTTAACTACATTTAAATGGAGAATTTTCAACTGTGAAACTGGCCATAAGAGTAGGTAAACTTATTTTGTTTAACACAAAAGGTACTCTTTAAAGAAAATGTAGAAAAGGCAATTTGTTTTAAGATAATGCAAAGGTACTTATTCAAAAAATTACTTTTTTTAAGAAAAGGTACTTTTTATAAGAAAATTTAATTTTATAAGCAAAGGTATTTCTTTAAGATAAGATATTTTTTAAGAAAGGTACATTGTTTAAGAATATGAATAGGTATCTTTTTTAAGAAAATTTACTTTTTTAAGAAAACGGACTTACTTAAGAAAATGCCATTTTTTTAAACTTCTTTCTAAATTTACTGTTTATTCGGTTCAAAATTACAAAATTTAATAAACAGGCTCCATCTAGAAAATTTCCCATTAAACAAAAAATATCCCCCTATATGTTAGTCTAGACACAAACCAAACCAAAAGTCCGAGTGTAAGAGTAAGTGTGCTGCCAAATGTAATTCCATCATTGAAACATATTTGTCGTACAGGCAGTTACAAATTGCTATTGAAAACTTCAATGTTTAAACCTCAAAACAGATAGAAAATTTTTGGATGAAGCTTGCAAAAGTTGGCGTCTCTAATACTCATGTTTATATTCACACTATTTGCGTAATCATTGTTTTAATGGATATTTCATTCTTTCTAACCGCCCTTTTATTTTGCCACAGTATCATCATGAATTACCAATTAGACATGTAAATTGTAATGGGTTGAAAATCACTGTACACTGAATAGATGCAATACCACTAGACGGAAGAAAGTTTCGACAAAGATACTCGTAATGTAGGATTGTGTGCAGAATTATTTTACACTTAACCCACCACTTCAATACAACAGTTTCATAACGATGAGCGTTATAAATATTGCTGGTATATCATTAAATATGTTATGTGTGAGCATTTTTGTTAACCGGATATATTTTTTTTTTTATTTTATAGAAAGTGAAATCTTTTGCATATCTGGGCTGTTTAGATTTTTGGCACGCACGTTCCAGGTAAATGTAATAAATTCACTAAACGTTTTATTTCGCTTTATGTTCGAGTCGCATTATTATTTTGTTTTCAGACATCGCTGGTATTTTTCAACAGATCATAAGCCATAATCATCATCGTCATTATGCACTTTCAGTTACGAGTTTTTGTTAAATTATTTGTCAAATTTGTTTCTTTACTTTTCCAAACGCTAACACATTTTTAAAGCTAATTTGTATAAAAAGTGATTTTAAGACACATATCCGTACAATGTTGCACTTGCCCTTTTTGGTAGTTGATACATATACTTTATACTTCGATGCAGGTTTCCGTCGAAGAATCTTTGTACTTCTTTAACATGTTACAAGTTGGACCCAGTTTCTGGGTCATATGAAAGGAAAGGTGTTTGATACAACTGTGTTTTATTTCAAGAAACGAAACGTTATTTCTGAAATGTTGACAAAGACCGAAAAAGACCGAAACTACAATTGCTTGTTTTATTTATCGACACTGAAAAAGCTGCCTCTTGGTGTTGTTTAGATGCAAATATAACGTGTGTTTTGGTCTTGTTCCAAATAGAGTATACTCATGTCCAAACACATTGTGTTTGTTATTCAATATTAGAAGCAATGATTAGTATGTTATAATATACGCGTTTGTGATCCAAATATAGCCATGTTTGTGGTACAAATACAGCTGTGTTTGGTGGACTGATTATGGTCTGTCGAGAGCAAGACAATAAAAGAAAGTCTAAGTTGGTATTTTTGCATCGTTATTTTCGCATTATTCCTTCAGTCAGTAACCCAGTGTGCACAAAAAAGGATTCGGATCCGTTTCAAACCTGCTATGGGTTCGAAAATACAAAAAAAGGTAAAAAGTGAAATTTCGTTTTGGCTGTAGAAATATAGAAAAGTGAATCAGTGAAACTGCGATTTTGTGGTTCCGTTTCGAACCCGCTACGAGGCCGTAAAAGCATAAAGTCTGTGAATAAAAGAGGGACAACGACAGAGTTAATCTTGTAAGTGTGTTTCTGTATTTTTGCATTATTCTCTCAGTCAGTGAGTCAAAAATATTCCTGAATGTTCGTGTAAATTGCAGATGAAGTATTACTTATTTTGCCAGATGTGTTGAGTTTTAACGTCATGTATTCAGTCGTCAATGGTTCATCGGGGAGAGGATATCAAAACCGCTTGATCAGTGAAAAAAGAATAAACGAGGGCTCGGACGGATAAATGGTTTGTGATATTCCTTTGGTGTTTGTGTATGAGTTTCGTGTTATGTATGGGTGCTACCAAAGTGAGAAACGATTTTGAGGAAAGAAACTGGAAAGGGCAACAACGTGAAGACCTTTATCTGTCCGAGCCTTTACTCAGAAAATCGGAACGGCGGACCATTTGAGAAAAAAATTTAACAAAAAAAAACACAAGCAATTAATCCACGCTTGGCTTGCATGAACTTGATTTGTATATAAATATCTTGTTTGTGTACCAACGCATAGTGATAACCAACGCATAGCAGAAACCTTCTGAAAACAAAAACGTGAGAGACAACAAAGAAAGGAAAAGCAAAAGAGCAGCAGATTCTCATTTCATGAAAAAAACAAATAATGCATTCAATACAAACAAATGTAAAAATGCCCATTTTAAATCTATTAATTTTTTATATTAATTATTTATAAATGTGGATTTATATTGTTAAAATTAATTATAATAAAAAATGCATATATATATTGATAACGAAGAATAATTCGTTTCTAAATATTATTATCTTCGCATATGTTTCCACGTAAGTATATGTAGGTTTGGGGGAAACACGCGAATGCTTCCACGTAAGTATATGGATGTTTGGGATGAAGAACGCATATGTTTCCACTTAAAATCATGCATGTTTGTCAGTAAACATGAAACTGTTTGCATTAAAATACAAGTAAGTTTGGGACTGGCAAAATTAAATATTAATACAATTGATTATTATTTTGAATTCTATTTTATGCAACGAAGAATTGAAAGGAATATAAAGTATGTAGTTCTAATTTGATATTAGCGTACCAAAACTATTGGTATTCGCAATATGAAATCCTTCCGAGTGCTGTATGTTGCGACGGATTTCATTCAGAGCCATGGTGTTTTCTTTGCGAGACTTTAGGGTATACAATTTCTTAAAATGGTTGTAAAATGACCAAACTTTAAAAGTGTTTAACGTGACATAGATATTATTATGTGGCATTAGAAACACCATAGATTGCACTTTATTTTAACGAAATTTAATTAGCGCCTTCGAAGTCAAATTGTAAATATTCTGGAGATACAAGTTCTAAAATAATTCTAAGCTTTACTTGTCAAGGGGGCTTCAATTTAGATAAGGGTGTTGATCATAAGTGCTGTTTAAGACTGGCGGCTGGAAAGGTGCGTGCATCAGCTCATATGCAAAAACTGGCCAGACGAATGCGTGCCCGACGATTGAAAGCCAACTATCGACCAGATATTCATATTACAACAAATTCTGAAGAATACCCACGAAAACCAAACCGACACCTGTGTAGATTATAAGACTGCATTTGATAGCCCGATACGGGGAAAACTGTACCGGAGCTTGGTATTTCTGCTAAGCTGACACGCCTTTGTAGAATATCACTGACCAACACAAAATGCTAAGTAAAGACTTCACCGAACCATTTAGAACGAGGCGAGGCCTCAGGCAGGTTGACAGCCTGTCATGCGATATCTTCATCATATTAATTGAGATCATCGTGGAAAAGTTGCAATCAACACGAATAAAACTATCAGCATCAAAAGTCACATGCTGCTCGCATATGCTGATGATCTAGACATGATTGGCCGAAATCTGCGAGAAGTTGCTGCAGTATTTTTGAGAATTGAGAAGGACTCGGCAAAAGTGGGTTTGGAAGTAGACAAGGACAAGACAAAGTTATGGCTTTTGACAAGCAGAACATCCACCCGATTAGATGAAAGGGCGAACGTTGATAACCGAGGAGTGAACGAATTTATTTACCTCGGATCTGCCGTGAACAGAAGCAATAACGCCATCCACGAAATTAAACGAAGAATTGTGACTGGAAACAGGTGTTATTTCAGGCTAAGCACACACTTCAGAGATAAGATCCTCTCCCGAGAAGCGAAAATCCAACTATACCAGCCTCTCATAAAATCTGTCTTGCTTTATGGCGCCTAATCGCGGGTCATATCGCATGCTGATGAGACATCACTGGGATTCTTCGAAAGAAAATGCTCCAAAAAATATATGGTCCTTTACTAGTAAACCACGATTACCGACGAATAATGAACCACAAGCTGTACAATCTGTATCACGATATCGACGTAGTCATTTAAATCAAAATCGTGCGTTTACCCCGACTATGCTGTTTCCGTAGATTGGATCAGAATGAAAGGTATTCGAAGGACAAAACAAATAGGGCGAACAAGGCTTCGCTGGAAAGACTAGCCGGAATATTGCCTGCCAGAGCTTGTTGTTACTAATTGGAGAAGAAAAACTGAAGATCGAGCCGGTTAAAGAAGCAAATTGTCGTCATTTTGTAAAACCCTTGACGTGGCAAGTAGCACGTTCTTTCTGAAACCAAATGTCATCGCGATCTGCCAACAAATAGTCCGGCATTATGGCACAATAACGGGTACTAGTCACAGTTATGCCCCCGACGATTTTATTTTTGAAGAAGCATGGACCGATGATTTCACCAGCCGTGAAAACATAACAAACCGAATTTCTGCCTGGATGTAATGCCAGCTCTTGAACCTCTTCCAGTTGTTAGTACGCGAATTTAGCTTATACGCGTAATCATGAAATCAGCAATGGGCCTTATCGCTGAAGAAACTTTTACATGAAAACAGTGTCCTTTAGGCCAAAGGTTAAAGGGCGATGATCCGAAAGTCGAATTTTGTGTACTTTTAAAACCAAACCCTTACACGCAGAAAAAAATGGTCCCAGTAACATATTCTCCCAAACATATTCTGCAGGAACTATGTATATGTTTGGAACACACTTAAAAGATTCATAAGTTTACTGGCAAACATGTATGCTTTTACGTGGACACATATTCGTTCTTCATCCCAAACATCCATATACTTACGTGGAAGCATTCGCGTGTTTCCCCCAAACCTGCATACACTTACGTGGAAACCTATGCCTATTTCCTCCCAAACATACTAGTATTTGGAAACAAATTCTTCTTTAAGTTCAATATATATGAATTATTTATTATAATTAATTTTATCAATATAAATCATCATTTAAAAATAATTAATACAAAAATTAATACATTTAAAACGGCCCTTTTTACATTTATTTGCACTGAATGCATTATTTGTTTTGTTTTTAATGAAATGAGAATCTGCTCTTCGTTTGCTTCCCCTTTCTTTGTTGTCTCTCACGCTTAGGTTTTCAGAACGTTTCAGCTATGCGTTGGTTATCACTGTCAATTGGTACACAAACAATACATTGCTAGCACTCATGTATATATACAAAACACATACACAAAAACCAAAATAACTTCTCAAACCATTTAACCGTCCGAGCCTTCAATTATTTTTTTTTTCACTGATCAAGCGCTTTTGATATCCTTTACCCGATGAACCATTGACGACTGAATACATGAAACTAAAACGCAATTCATCAGCCAAAACAAGAAACACTGACTTCATCTGCAATTGACACGCACATTCAGGAATATTTGTGAACCACTAACAGAGAAAATAATGCAAAAATAGAGAAACACACTTACAAGGTAGATCCTCCCGTTGTCCCTCTTTTGTTCTCTTGCTCTCGAGAGAGCATATACAGTGCAACAAACACATCTGTATTTGTATCACAAACTCAGATACATTTGAGTTGCAAACACATATATTAGAACATATTAATCATTGTGTCTCAAACATGTAATATTGAATAGCAAACACAATGTGTTTGGACACATATGTTTTATATTTTCGACAAGCTCCAAACACACGTTATATTTGCAAAAAAAACGACAGATTTTTTAGTGGGTACGTGAAATATTCGACAATGTTGCATACGATAATTGGTGAGTCTACAACTAGAAATCGCACAGCTCACTCACTGTCTTCCCACTCTCTTCACGGGATGTAATGGGAAACCATTTTTGTGGCCGTCGGTGGTGCAACGGTTAGTGTGTGCAGCTTTTGGACATGAGACGTGTGTTCTATCCCTGCTCTGGCCGCCTAATATTTCTTTCGACGACGGTCGATGGCGACACCATCGATTAATGAGCCACGAAAAATCATCATAAAATACCGTTTCAAACCCGGGTAAAATTTTAGGTCCTAATAAGTTATTGTAAAACTAGAAAGCTCAGAGACCACTGGTTGTGAAAAGCTCTTCCCAATCCCCTCGTGGGATGAAATGGGAAACCATTGTTGTTTGTTGCATACGACAAACCAATCTGTTAAATCCTACGCCGAATCAATTCATTACAGTCATTGCGCACACTCTCTGCTACTGCCGAGAACCCTCCTCAAAGCGGTTTTATAAACCCGACACACATTCCAACCTCCAATCCTTAAGTTGGTGTCAGGCCTACTATTGGAAGGCAGAATGGTTCCTCTTCGATATGCACACTTTCCTCCTCTAAGCAGGCTAATGACAGGCCTACTAGTGAAAGCCTGAATGAATATTCATAGGCATGCGCTCTTCCTATAGTTATAAAGTTATGTCGGCAAACCTACCAGAAAAAGGCAAAATTGATACTCATAAACGCTGAAAAGTTTTTCTTTCTTTATTGTTTGGATGCAAATATATCGTGTTTGTAGCTTGCCACAAATATAGTATACTTGTGTCCAAACACATTGTGTTTGCTATTCAATATAACATGTTTGGGACAGAATGATTAATAGGTTATAATATATGTATTTGTGATCAAAATGTGTTTTTTGTTGTTGAAAACTTCTGAAAACACTGATGTCTGTGGCAATAAAAAAAGAAAAAGCAGCTGATCTTCAATTGACGAAAACAATGCTTGCAAACATGTACCTGGTTCTTGCAATATGTTGCTGTAATTTTACAGCGTGTATGCATGGATGCAGGACGGAAGATCTGAAAGAGAAGGTCATCAACGAGATATTTGCACTACAAGCTAGCTAGAAGGCCAGACAAGAAAAGGGTTATGTGTAGGTTATCCCTTTCTATGGCGCCCTATGTTATGTTGAAATGGCGATTGAATTTATAGGGTGGCTATCGTATGTTAACACACCTATAACATGGAATAAACTGAATAAAAGTTTCCGAAAGAAAATTCAAACCTAATCTAATGTAGCCTTTTCTAAAAAATTTAATAAAAAATTCTCGGAATCGACTTGCTTACGCAAGAAGCGTTACATTTTCAACTTTTGTTTCTATCTTTATACTATTTGACTATCCCTTCACACATGTACATTGCGACAGATTATAAATTGAATTTTTGGTGTGATTTTAAATTTCTTAAGACAGTTATACACTTGACAACAGTATCCCCTTGATAAGGTAATTTTTGAGTCGGATGATAAGGGTTTCTAGGAATTATTCCAACAGAATAGATAATTACTTTATCGTGTATTTTACTTGACTACAGGGGTGCAATACAGGTTGATGTATCTCTAGTGTGTTAAAGCATCTCCTCTAACTCATTCTATTGCGTGATTAATGCAAATAATTTTTCAAGTAACTCATATCTCACGGGTATAAAAATCCATTTATATTTCTGACAGAAGTCAAAATATTTTAATATATCACTTTGTTATTGTTGTTGTTTTTACAAATTTTATAAAACACCGTAAAATCCAACAACGACTATCATCACCTGCAACAGCAGTAGGTGGTACGTGCTAGGTGTCTTGATATTTAAATATGCACATCAGACATCCAAAGTGATAAATTACTTTTCGAATGAGCAACGCTGTGGGAGTTGAGGTGTCGTTTGGTTTTCCTAGAGAAATTACTCGAATTAAGAGTCGTGCATGTGTTGTTTTTTACAGCACTTAAGGTTTTATTTTGTTAAAAGAAGTGAAAGTTAAATTTAAACTGAACTTCAAGGGATTTGCTGTGCAGTGTAACTCAGTTCTTTAAGTTTGTGAGTTTAATTCTATGGAGATTTTTTTGTCGAATTAAAGCCTTAAACGATTCTCGTATAACTCTTAGCGTTAAAAGCGTTCAAAGCTGTGTTGGCACATATATGATTCTTATGAAGGCATGGCAATTTTTGAGTTGGCGTGTGTCCCTGGCAGTGTAAGTGGCCCATCTCTTTAGATAATCTACCGATGATATTGTATTGTAGACCTGACAACAGAATTACATTTCCGTTGTGTTTTATAAAGGACGGTAAAAATAATTTTTAATCATTGGGATTTCAAATAAAAAAATTTTGTGTTTTCGAATATTATTTATTCCAAATGATTCGAAAGAATTAATAAATAAAAATAAATGGTTTCCCGTTACATCCCATGAAGGGATCAGGGAAAACTTCTCACAAAACAGTGAGCTGTGCGCGTTCTAGTTTTACACTCACTGATTGGTACCTGCAATTTTACACCGGTTCCGAACGGTATTTTGAGAAGCTTTTTCATGACTAAGTACTCGATAGTGTCGCCATCACTAAGGGAGGTGACCGGCGTCGAAAGAAATTTAAGGTGGTCAGACCACGTCCTCATGCAGAAGAGCCGCGTACACTACCATTGCACCAACGACGGATTCGAATAAGTAAAAAATATTTAAATCTAAATTCTTCTTCTTTCTTTCTTTTATTGGCTATTTTACAACCTCATGGGGTCAGATGCTTTATACATATCGATTAAACAAACAAAAAAAATAAATCAAATAAATTTTAACATATTTCTATCCTTCGTCTCTTCGCGCCAGGTGGTAGTAACACTAAGGATACGGCGAGATTCTTCAGCCTGGTGTTCCCAACGGAGTCTTGGTTGTACTCTTTTCCTGCTTCCATCAGGTAAGTTATCGCAAACCTCTCGCACTGGCTCATCGTCATCCATTCTGTTAACATGGTCTATCCAACGCAGTTGGCCTAATTTGACTCTCATAGCCTATGTCCAGGTCTGAATACAAATTTGTCAGCGTGTGGTAAGTACAGACATAGATATGTACATATTTTAATAAGAAGTCTTAATAATAAATTCATCATATTTGTTTTTAATTGCAAGACCTGAATACGACGGCCACACTAACACTCAACCCCTCTACTACCGCAATCTTCTCCAGGCGAGTGTTTCAACATTGAAATCTATTTAGCAAATTTAGACCATTTTCGTACCAAAAATTCAAAAAATTTTTGGCAAAACACCTGCAATTTAATACTAAAAGTGTATTTATGTACAATTGTCAATAAATAATTTAAAACACTTCAAAACATTCATTGCAGTAATGAAACAAATTCATGTCAGCAATGACTCGAATTCGTTGAACCAATGAAAAACTTCATTGCATCAATGACGCAAATTCATTGCTGTAATGAAACAAATTCATTGCAAGAACGATACTCATTCATTGCGACAATGAAACAAATACATTACAGCAACGAAACAAATTCGTTGCAATAATGAAGCAAATTATTTGCAGCAGCAAGCTAGCAACCATACTTTCACCACAGTAACGAACAATTTGCAGTTGATGAAGACATTTTTATAGCGGAAATGAAACTGTACGTTAGCTTACTTTCGATGACAAAAGTTGTTAGGGTAATGAACGCTTTCATCCCTGTGACGATGCTTTTCCGTGCTTGCACAATTCTCTTATTTATCTCCAGTCTGACGTTGTTATCTTTATTCACGGCGGAGCCAAGGTATATAAATTCATCTACCTCTTCAAAATTAAAGTGCGGACCATAGCGAGAGGTTTATCTAGTCGTTGACACCATCAATTTTGTCTAACCCTCATTAACAGCAAGACCCACCTTCGATGATTCTTTTTCGATTCTTGGAAATACTCCAGTAACCTCACGCAAATTTCACCCAATGATGTCTATGTCGTCAGCCTACGCCAACAACATATGGCTTTTCGTGTTAATGGTCTTGGTCGTATTTACTGCAGCTTCGCTCTCCATTAAGATGCTGAAGAGATTACACGAAAGTGTGTCGCCATGCCTTAGTCCTCGCTTGGTACACAATGGTTCGGTGAGGCCTTTCCCCACCTTCACTGCTGATTTGGTGTTGGTCAGGGTCGTTCTATATAGGCGGATCAGTTTTGAGCGATCCCAAGTTCAGACATAGCTTCCTACAATTTACTTAGTATGGGGCTATCGAAAGCAGCTTTGTAATCGTCAAAAAGATGGTAGTACCGATTTGATTTTCGTGGGTCTTTTCCAGTTTTTAGCGTAACGTGAATATTTGGCAATTCGTGGACTTCTGTGGTATAAAACCCCACTGATAACGTCCAATTAGCTTTAGTTTTTCACATAATTCGCTCGACAAGACTTTATACGCGATATATATGAGACTGATACCCCGATAGTTGGAACAGACACACGGATCACCCTTTTTGAATACAGGACATAATACACCGAGACTCCACACATCAAGCATAAGTCTAAATTACCAAACAATAAAAAATTTGCATATTCTGATTAGACTTTTATTGTTCTTGTGGTCTGTTATCTATCACAAATGTATAAATAAATAAATACCTCAACTTTTGTCTAACAATCCATAATCATGCGTAGAAAAAAAATAAGCATTAAATTAAATTTTGTGTCGCAAACAGAATTTCATCGATTACGTGACTAAATTGTGTATGCAATGAAGTTTTTAAGGTAATTGGATTACATTTTATATTACGACAGTGCATGTTTGGTTAGGTTTAACACCGAACGCCGGAGAATCTCAAACCCGCACTATGTGGGTCTGCATTTGGCACTTTGTTGGCATTCAAACGAAGTTAATGTGAAATAAGTGACGATTGTATATGGAAAAAGTACTTTTTATTTCCTTTTTTTTTGCAATCACCATTCATAACTAATTGGAATTGGAATTTATGTCAAATCGCTGGAATTGTTATATCGTATGTACGATATTGAATTTTAATGTAATTGAAAAGAAAAATCTGTTCAGACGTACATAATGTAGATTTTACTGAATATGTTCTCATAGCAGAAAAATAAATGTTAACTCAAATCTCGTTAGCTGAAATGTGAAACACCATAATGACAGATTAAATTTTTTTTCTTACAGGTGAAGGAACAATTTTTAGGACACTATAACCAAATGTTGCGGTATTTATAAATACATGCACTCAAATACAAAAACAATGGTTTCCCGTTACACCCCATGTAGAGATTAGGGAGAGCTTCTCACAAACCAGTGAGCTGTGCGCGTTCCAGTTTTGGGACCTGTAGTTTTACACCGGTTCCGAAATATATTTTTAGAAGGTTTTCCATGGCTAAATATTCAACAGTGTCGTCATCACTAAGCGAGGTGACCGCCGTCAAAAGAAATTTAAGGTGGTCAGAGCAGGGAACGAATCCACGTTCTTATGCACAAGAGCCGCGTACACTACCATTGACTTTCTTGATTCCATGCTGACTATCTGTGGAAAATTTCTTTTAATTAATGGTTTGAAATCAGCAAACTAGTCACCTTGAGCCACTCTAATTTTGAAAATAATCTTCAGTCTTAGTTGTGTCAAATTCTAGAGATATATCGGAAAACCTATTCAGAAATTGTATTAATTGGGTAGACGTTAATTAAAAAAATCACACGTTTTACTGAAAAGATTATATTTAATCTATCTTCTATATATAATTGTGAAAACTTATTACAAAAATTTGGAAAGTTATGCTGAGACCGCTCCCAAACTTCGAAGAATTTCCCGACGATAAAGTGCACCTAATATGTCAACCACTCGAAGAGTGGTAAAAGAATTTTAAGAAACTGGATTGGTTATGAACAGTTAGACTCCTGTGCGTCAACGTACCGTTCGGTCTCTTGGAAACATTGCTGCTGTAGACGAGAGAGTCGCCGAAAACTCGAAAACATCAATTCAGCATCGTTCTCAACAACATCTCAAATTTCACGCAGCACTACGCAGCGAATTTTGACAAAATACCTCCACCTTCATGCGTACAAAATTCAGTTTACTCAGGAAATCAAACCAGCAGACCATAGAAAGCGCCGGCAATTCGTTCCATGGGTAATGGAGTAAAGTGAAGTCAAGGCAAATTTTAAAAAAAAAATCAATGAGTGTTTGAACTCACGGGCGATGTGTTAAAACCTTTCTGTTACACGGTACCTGTTCGATTACCATGAGCACATTAGTAAATGTTACATTGGAAAATAAAAAAATAAATAGTTTTTGTACTGAAGGGCCTTTTGCTTTGCACTTTCTTTTTTTCTTACATCTGCTTCAACTAGATGTAATGGTGTTAAATTAAATAAAGCAATATTTAGCTGACTGAAATAATTTTTTTGTTTTGTCATAAACAGAGCGACGACAAAAAGTATTGAATAGTATAGAGAACTTATTACACTCTTTTTCAGCTCTCATGTAGAGAGTGTGAGTAAACGAGTCTTATTCTCTTTATAGGATATTTCAATATAAATGTACCATTTCGACAATGATATTACATAAAACAATACAAGAAGCATAAATGTTTCACAAGGCATCAATGATTCACATCAAAATTATGAATGGACGAAGTTATGACAAAAAGAGAGTAATGCGTTTTGAATCATTCGCCAGATGTGGCCAGTGCTTTTGAATCATACAATTCCATGAGTTCTCTATATTATTCAATGCTTTGTGGCGGCGACGACCTGCTTGGTTGTTCGCTGCCGCTACATCAATACCTATTAATCGAGCCTTAAATGAATTTAATAAAATTTCTGATCAAAATATTGATATTTTTGGTAATTTTGAACATTTTGTGTCCATATTGGATATTATATATTTTTAAGTTAAACTTTGTTATTAGTTTTAAGTTATAGTCTGTAAGGATTTTTGAATATCCATTGACTGAATTAAATAAATAAAAGTAAATTAAAATAAAAATCATACTTATTTTCAGGCAGAGACATTGTTGTACAACAACCACGTATGTTAGCGTTAGCACTATGTGTTGTTTGCATGTGTTCATTTTGATAGATTGCCCTACCCGTGCCATTCTATATGAATGGGTTCGTGAATTCACAAAATTGTTGAATTTGAGATTCAAAAAAATCATCATGCAATCCATGAGAAACAAATGCATCCACAACGAGCAACTGTCGGGTGCAGATGTTGGCCAGGCGGCGTTATTGGGTCTTACTTTTTTGAAGATAAAACTGAAATTGCAGTGACTGTGAACGGCATTCGTTACAGGAGCATCATAATGGAGTTTTTATGGCCCCAACTGGACGGCATGGATCTGGAAGACATGGGGTTTCAGCAAGACGGCGCCTCCTGCAA
Organism: Phaonia tiefii; assembly: GCA_963931995.1. Lineage (NCBI taxonomy): Eukaryota > Metazoa > Arthropoda > Insecta > Diptera > Muscidae > Phaonia > Phaonia tiefii. The sequence continues at coordinate 123,164,153 of OZ008367.1, forward strand.
CACCGCGCATGAAACAATCGATTTATTGCAGCAACGATTTCCAGAACAAATTATCTCAAGAAATTCGGAAGTCAACTGGCCACCTAGATCATGGGAATTAAAGCCATGCGATATCCTTTTTTGGGGTTTTTATGAAATCTCCGGTTTATGCGAATAAACCTTGAACCATTCCTGAGCTCAAATCTCAAATGTCTGTGAAAAACGTTATGGAAAATTTCATGAAAAGAATAATGACCTGTCATCAGCGCCGAGGTGGCTTATTGACTGATATTTTATTCCATACTTATTTTGGAATATGAAAAAATCCAATAGAAAAAATCACAGCTATCTCAAATAAACCCTGTTTTTATTTGAAAATTAAAAAGTACATTCTTACTGAGACATCCTATATATGTAACATCTAAGAGATTAACAGGTCTTTTTAATGTTTTTTTAGAATTCGATGTCTTTTAGAAATGTTTTTTTAATTCGATTCCATTTGAATTCACCATCCGTGTTTACGAATGAAATCATCGCCAGAGATAAATTTATGACAAAGTTTTCTGAAAATCAACCATGCAATGTCGTGAGCGTTGCCAAAAATGCTTGAACTCCATTCTGGAACTACTTATGCAGTAACACATGATTCGAAGGAAACCAGTTAGAGTAGAAAGCGATTCAGATATTTTTTAAATGTATTATGCTATTTCAGAGATATGGGGTTTCGAAGTTTGAGTTATCAGTCAATGTGCTGTTACCGCTCAGAATCATGTAACATTTACATGCTCTCTTACGGGTTCAGATTCAGATTTAGTGCAATGTGTTTTCAATATGTCAACACTGTTTTTTGGGCACAAATATTACTCACATGAAACACATGTTCATTAAAATTATTTTTTCAAGTCGTCTATGAATTTCAAATGGAAGTGCATATGACGAATTCCATGTCAAATCGGACAAAAAAAATAACACAAATGTCTCCGATTTTCCTAAAAATCTCTGGGAACGTAGTTCTTTTAAAAACATTTTATATCTCCCTGGGGAAAAAATTCGTAACATTTTTTTCTGCCCAGTATAGACATTTTAAGTTTGCTAAAATTTTGAAAATTCTGTTGAGGTTTATAGGAGTATTAGTGTGGCCCTTATTTGCATGGAGATTTTTAAGCGATGAAAATATTTTGCTCCCATCCACAGTTTTGATTATTTGCTCCAAAAGCTAGTGTGTGGAAGATTTTTCCCCTATCACCCTTAGGCACTTTTTTTAAATAAGGTAATAAAATTACTTGCGGTGGCTTACCCTCGTATTTTTCTATAAAAATAATATGTAACTATAGAGAGAGTATGCGTGTAAAATTTGGAGGAGGTTGGAGATTATTATCTGCCTAACCGAAGTCATTAACCAATTCAAACCAAATTGAGACAAATTTAAATCGATATTTTCTGCTTTTGGTATAAAGTTGTATGGGCTATGAGTTCAGAAAGTGTTGAAAATGGTATGGCTGTATTGAAAACATTTTGAAGATTAAAATCAGGTATAGCATTTTATTTTAGTACATTGCTTTAATAATCCGATTTGGGGTGCGATATTCAAAATTTTAGAAAAATATTTTTGCCTTTTCTTTTGGGACAAAATTTAAAATTCCATCTTCCATTGATTAAGTATAATCAAAGATCAGAAATTATCTTAAGGCGTCATACTGTTACATTCTGAGCTTGCCGCAACTACTTCATTCATTGACAAACTTTAATAAGGGATTGTCGCACAGTGATTCAGAATCAATTTTCATCGTCCAAAATATGATATCTCTTGATCTAGTAAACATTTCTAACTTCTGTAAACACCCAAGTGTATCCAAGCAGTCAAGGATTATTGCAATATATCACCATAGAAAATCGCACAGTGGGGTATAGTTCAAAAAATTTCAAAATTTGAGCACTTATAGTTTATTTCGATTTCCTGGAAAACAAAATCTTTGGATTTTTTGTCATATTTCGGAATAATTGTTAATAAAGCGTACAAAAATTTACAGATTTTTTCGGATTACAGATACTCCCGTTTTTAAAATTTTTTGAACTGAATTTTTGAATTTTTATCCAACTTTTTGAGCAGTATCTCATTTAGTTTTGGAGATATTGCACACAATTTTTGGAACGAAGTTTCATATCGCACGTTGCGGGATGGGGTCTAAATGAAAAAATTTTAAACAACTTTTTTTAACTATTTTATTACAACCTATTATTATCAACTATATTGGGTACTTTTGGTTTGGTTTGGTTTAAAGGGAAGTTTTCTAGGTGGAGCCTATGTATTACATATTCTAGTTTTGAACCCAATAAAAAGTAAATTTAGAAAATCTAAAGTGCAAGACTGGCAAATCCATGAAATACAACCCTGAGCATGGAACTGCATTTGGCAGCACACTTACTATTACACTCGTACTTTTTGTTTGGTTTGTGTCTAGACTAACATATCGGGGGGATATTTTTTGTTTAATGGGAATTTTTCTAGGTGGAGCCTGTTTATTACATATTGTAGTTTGAACCGAATAAAAAGTAAAGTTAGAAAATCCAAAGTGAAAGAAGTTGAAAAAATAATAAAATTTTCTTAAGTGCGTTCTCTTAAAAAAAGTAAATTTTCTCAAAAAAAAATACCTATTGATATTCTCAAACAATCTACCTTTTCTTAAAAATACCTTATCTTAAAGAAGTACCTTTGCTTAAAAAAGTAAATTTTCTTACAAAATGAACCTTTTCTTAAAAAACAACATTTTCTTTAAAGAGTAAATTTTTTGTAAAACAAAATAAGTTTTCTTGAGATAACTACCTGCTCTTACAATTGTACATGTTCTTTCGTAAAAAAAAAGCTTTTCTTCAGAAAAAATATACCTTCTCTTAACAAAATACCTTTTCTTACAAAAATTCCTTTTCTTAAAAGTACATTTTCTTAAGAATAAAATAATACCTTTTCTTTTCTTTTGTTGAGATAAGTAGCCTTTCTGAAAATAAGTAAATTTTCTTAAAATAATAACCTTTTCCTAAAAAGAGTATCACTTCTTTAAAAAGTACGTGTTCTTAAAAAAATTCATATTCTTAGGCTTGTTCTTACAGAAAGCACTTCCTATTAAAAATGGTAGCTTTTCTTAAAAAAACATTAGCTTTTAATAAAAGAAGTAACACTCATTAAAGAAAGGACCTGTTCGGGAAAATATAACACATATTCTTACAAAAGGGACCTACAAATATACTAAAAAAATAAAAAAAAAAAAATGGTTTCCCATTACATCCCATGAAGGGACTGGGGAGAACTTCTCACAATCACTGAGCTGTGCGCTTTCCAGTTTTCACTCACTGATTGGGACCTACAGTTTTACACCGATTCCGAACGGTAATTTGAAAAGCTTTTTTTATGGCTAGATACTCGATAGTGTCGCCGTCACTATGCGAGGTGACCGCCGCCGAAAGAAAATTTGAAGGTGGTCAGAGCCGGGTTCGAACCCAGGATCTCATGTACAAGAGCCGCGCACACTAACCATTGCACCACCGACGGCCACTAAAAAAATACATTCAATAAATAAAAATTTTCTTAAAAAACAAAAAGTCTCTTTTCTTAAAGATGCATTTAAATTAGAGTATTTTCCAAGAGGCGCATTAGGCGTGTTGGAACTAACTAGCACTTAATATATAGCAAAAGGGACTTCGTTCCAACCTGGTGACCCCTGACACCTCATGTGAGTTTCTTTATTAAAAACAGTGATATGCGAGCTAAATTCTGTTTATACCAAATTCATTTCGTTGTGCTACATATTTCAATCAATATCGTTTTGCAAAAATAGTTTGACTTTCGACCTGCAAAAGCCTCCATGAATACCATACATAGTTGTAAAGACTAATCTGTTCGCCAATTTTTTGGGGTAACTTTTGCTGCCGCCCGGTTAAACGCAAAAAAGTAAGTTCTAATATAATTTAATCGATCCCTCCTCCGACCATCTTAAATTTCTTTCCGTTCGGAACCGGTGTAAAACTGTAGGTACCACTCAGTGAGTGTAAAACTAGAGCGCGCACAGCTAACTAGTTGTGAGAAGCTCTCCCTAATCCCGTCATGGGATGTAACGAGAACCAATTTTTATTTTTATTTGACGAAAACACGGTTTTTAGTGTCTAAACTGTTTTTTCTCAACAACTTTAAAAAAAGTAGGTATGCACATAAAAATGTGATGAAATTCTCTTTCTCATTTTGGCATTTGTTATACTGACCGGCTTTTTTGTTCTAATTGAAAATTCTATAAAAGCAAATATATGTAATAAAAAAATTTTAATTTTTTGTACGCATTACGAACAATTATGTAAAAATATATTTAAAAAAAATACAAGATGAAAATACCAAAATTTTTGTTTTCTTGGAAATCGACAAAAACTAAACGCAATCAAATTTGAGAATGTTTTTGAAATGTGCGATTTGCCATGTTGATATATCGCAACAATACGTGACCTACAGAGTCCGCGTGATTTAATTGGGTTCTCCTTAACCACAAGTGAGCACCGCCCCGCCAAGAACATGTTTGATACGACTGTTAGCGCCGCCCGTAAGATATCCGTGCTACCCCGCATAGAGGGACAGCCAAGAGATCAGGAATAGGAAGCCTTACACCGTTGGTATACACGATTACGTGGAAGAACAAACGCCCCGTATTCGCACATCCGCCAGCGCGACTTGTTTCTTTCGTCCACGAGCTACCAATTGATCAACTCTCATGTACAAGCTGCTTCCAGTTTTTACTTTGTACTAAGTAGAGGACTGGTCACCGCCGGCGACAAAACCATCAATCGTGAAACAATTTTACAATTTTAACATCAACAACAACATCACGTAACATTGCCATTTAAATGCTAAGATTGCAATTTAAACGGTCTAATATCTAACGTCAGACGGCTGCAGCTTACTCACAGTGGGAGCAAGGCTGTTTCCACCTCTTTCGGTCAATAACAGCGACCGGCAGCCAATCTTCAGGCTTCGCCGGATGATGCCCCCGTGGGTCACAAAACAAGACACAAACTGAAATGGCACGAGTTCGAGACCTTCCACGCAGCACACGGTACCAGAAATAGACCTCGCGGCTAATCCACTTCCATATTCGACTCCGGCGAAGTCCGGGAACTGGCAGTGCCTGTGTTGGCAGGGTACAGCAATACCGACAACGAGATCCTACACGGCTGAATAACCAGCTTGAAAAAGCCAGGATCACGAAATACGTTTAACCACTACAAAAGGGAGACACCGATAAGACCAGTGAAACCCCAAAACCACAACTAAACCGTCCTAGCGCGCCGACTCGCGAAAACACGAGAGGCAAACCGCGTTGCCGCACACAACGCTTCCGGAGACAGAAGCATACTACTCACACACCACTCACCACCGGATTTGGTGACACACATGCCGACTAAGTCCCTAAAAGCCCCGTAAAGGGGACACTCGCACAAAACATGGGGCCAATCATCGATTGGCGCTTCGCAATCACACGACTCCCGATCCGCAAGTCTCATTCTGTGCAAGAATGCATTTAACGACCCGTGACCTGTCAGTATGAAACCAAGGCTTAGATTGAAGCTGAACTCAGGGTTCTTTACCACGAATTCTACATCCGGTATATATCTATACGTTACTCGACGGTTTGGTACTGGAACTCCAACGGCCCTGCCACTCAGATGTGACTAACGCATCTAACCGAGCCCGCCGCTCACTTCTACTCATGCTCTCTGCTCCAACAATGAGCCAATCTGACTCACCCAGTGCGTACCCCCCTCACCCCTAGATCAAGAGGAGTGCCACCCATCAACACTTGTAGGGCCTCTGTAGACACCGTACGACATACTGGCATACATGCCAATAACATTACTCTTTGAACAGAGAATAATCGACGTTGCCCGAAGACGCTTCTCGCAGTTTCGCACCAAACAGAAGACCCAAATGTTGTCATGGCAACAAAAAGGCCCCTGTACACGGTCCTGACTGCTTGGCGACTCAGACCCCACTCACTCCGAATAACACGCCTAACCTTTCCTACAACGCTCGTCAGTTTCTCGCGAAGCCTCCCTATATGAGGCAAAAAGTTCATCCTTTCTCCCATGGTGACTCCGAGGTACTTCACCTCCGTGGAGTACCGGATTGTGCCACCACCACTCAAACGCACGATTGGAAAATGGGACTTGAAACTACCCTTCAGCAACACGGTCAGTCTCTTTTCCACCGACAACTCCTTGCCTACAATCAGATTTTTACAGAACTTAAAACTGTTTACTAGATCAAAAGATATTCGATTTGGTCGATTCTGAACCAGTGTGCGCCGATACCTTCTTAGTAAGGTTTGCAGACGAATTAAGTAATTGCGTCAAGTTCAGAATGTCTAAACATAAGTTTTGACCTTTCGTTATACTTAAACAATGGAACATATGAAAAATTTGCGGCACGCCTTACAGCTATTCGATGTGGGAAAATTTTGCACATACCAGTTTTTGGAGCAAATGAACAAGACTTTTAACTTTTCCCAAGTTGCAAAATAATGAAAAAATAAATATTTCAGAATTACTTTAACGAATATTAATATTTGATATATCGTTTTAAAAAGTTTTGAACGTACTTTAAGAACACCGATTTAACAAGTATTTATGCCCCAAAAAGATTATTTCAAATTTCGAAATTTTAATTTTCGTTAAAATTTTTAGACATAATTACATTAAATTATAATTATAATTACTTTTGTAACAGGTAGCATAGTATCTCAATGTTGAAGTAAAGAAAAAACAAATGAAAATACAAAATTTTCGGGAAATTTTTCACTTTTGCGGCTATCTAAACGCTACCTAAGCGTTACCTAAACGGTGTTAAGAATCATTCCTAGGAAGTTCGTATGTTCTAGAAAGATCTTAGGTACATTTTTGTAGTTGATTGTTTCCTTGAATTTTGAATGGTTTGCTTTTTTAAATTCGTTTTTGTGATTTTGACTTTGAAGATGATTTTTTGATTTTCATTTCATTCACAGTTGTTCCTTATGACAAGTGCTACAACTTTCCCTCAGAGAGTAAATTAAAATTCCGAATGGTTTGCAAGATATGAGCCTGACAAAATGAAAACGTTTTTGCAAAAACTATTAATTTTTGGGGACCTATAAAAAAAGTGCATGACTTTGGGTCTTTTTTTGGGTCTTTTATCACGTAGTGGTGTCCGTATATGGTTATATTTTTTAGTGTTGCACTGTGTTACTTTCTTTAAACGATGCTAAAAATCTTACTAAAACTGATTTTTTTAAGTTTATTGCGGGAATCGCATGAGTTCTACCCATTTTAAGCTTTTCAAAAAAAGTTCACTACTACCATATGATTTAAATTATACTAGATTTTTAAACGCAAGCACGCAAACCATAATAGGATAAGGTTTGTAGTTATTGTAGGTGTTGTAGTTGTTGTAGGTAACAACAGTATGCATTTAGTTGGCATAAAAGAATCACACGTGCATGAACATACGTTTACAGAGCACTGTATGATCCAAACAATTTAAAACTATTTTATATTTTTTTAAACTACCATAAGGACTTTTAAAACAATACAAGCAAACTTTAGACGAAAAGGAATGTTTATAATATAGAGATATTTGCTTCACCATCTTTTAACACCTGAGCACAGATACAGAGCAACAGATTTGATAAGCTCGAGTACACAAGTATCTCCCGTGATTAGAACTTTTGTGAAATGAGTTGAATCTGCTTCTCAATTCAGAGAAGATTGATGTTTGCAGGTATAATGTATGCCCGTTGGTTATGTATTGTCCTTTTTAATTCTACAGCACAGCCTTTATTCAATACCAAACTATTGCTCACATTTTTTTTAAATATAATTACCTTTTTAATAAAACTCTTCTCAGCTAACGATATTTTCTGTACTTTTTTTGTTTTATTCGGTTGTGGAATGAAGGCATTATAAGCTAAGGTCCCCGATATCTTTTTTGTGTGTCTGAAACATTTCTTTTATTGATGCGCCCTTTCATCAAATGAATTTTAAAAACCAGTACATACTTTTCAATCGGGTGGAAACGCCCATACTCAATAGTGACCATATCAATAGCAGATTGACATTGCACTAAATATTATTGAATACCCAAATTAGTTAGTTTCCCTCCCAACATTTATATGCGAGGTACAAAAATGGGCATGGCAAGTTGTTGCCAAAATTTTGATCAGTACCAAATTTTATTAAGATCGGTTATGATTTATTGGAGAATCGAGTCGGCAAACCGCAAATACGACCAACTTTTGTATGGCAGGTACGAAACTGGGCGTTGCACAATAGTTAGTTATTACTGTTATTACCGAATTTTATTAAGATCGGTTGTAGTTTACGAAAGATATCGTGTCGATCAACCGATCATACGCCCAACTTCTATATGGGAGGTACCAGAATGGGCGTGGCAAAATAGCTCATTTTCTAAATTAGAGTTCTATTTGTCTAAATATTGACTAGTACAAACTTTCATAAAGATCGGTTCGGTTTTGCGGGACTTCTCGTGCCAAACAACTTTTGTATTCTCGTGCCAAACAACTTTGCACTTGTTTTAATCAGTGCTTAGCGTTTGATAACGCGAAGCCTTATACCTAATTTTATTAATGTCGGAAGTGTTTCACGTGATTTATCGAATTGAAAACCCGGGCGAACACCCTGTTTTGTATGGGAGGCACCAGAATGGGCGTGAAAATCTCGCCCATTTCCTCCAGGTAAGTAGACCTTTATAGATTTTTAACCAGTTTGAGAGTTGAAGCTAACCACATCTGCCAGAAGAAAGGTTTGAAATAAATATGATTTTGTGCTAAATGTGGCAATTTGTATGGGAGGTACCAGAAGGGGCGTGGCCAAACCGACCATTTTCAATCCCAAAGTCAGTATTGACAAATGATAGTCACTGACAAAATTTCGCGGTGATCGATAAAGATTTACAACAGTTATTATGTTGACCAGCCAGCCAGCCAGACAGACGGACATGGCTCAAACATCTTAAAAAGTCCTAAAAGGAATTTCGTCCCAATGGCTCCTTCTAAGGGTCCAATATGGCTCCTTCTATGTGTTACATTTTTTTACGTATTAAATGATATATACCCCTATCCCTATGGGTGAGGGTATACAAAATGGGTTCCCGTTACATCCCATGAAGGGATTAGGGAGAGCTTCTAACAAACCAGTAAACTGTGCGCGTTCTAGTTTTAAATTCACTGATTGGGACCAACAGTTTTACACCGGTTTCGAACGGTATTTTGAGAAGCTCTTTCATACGCTATACTCTATAGTCTCGCCGTCACTAAACAAAGTGACCGCCGTCAGAGCAGGGATCGAACCCACGTTCTCATGCACAAGATTTGATTACATCGAAAAATTCTGTATTTATATTTTTGATATTGGTGGTTTACCCAACTATAGAAATTATGAGCACTCTTTATATATAGGCTTGTTAGTATTGATAGAAATGTAACGTGATGTCAGACTTTTGATTGCACCACATTTGTGTCAAACGACCCTTTTCCGTGGGACGTTAATCAAATACTAAATAGATAAAATATTTCTTGTTTTTGTTTTGTGCTGCAGCACGATCCAAAAAGTAACTATATTATTAACTGCCCCCAGACTTTTCCCAAAAAATTAATAAGACCACCTATCGTGCCGTAGCCATCCTTCTTGTAGTTGGAATTTGGGAGAAAACAGAGTGGATGGAGAATGAACAACGTTAAGCAACTATAATCAAACCCAGAACCAGACTGTGTTTAAATATTGATTGATGCTATTGACAGCTAAATTACGTTTCATGCTGGTTGTATAATAGAGAAAAGACGCTCTAGAACAGTTAATTTTAACATGCCCATGCTCTTGTGATTCCTTTATGAACAACAACAACCTTCCTTATTTACATGAGTTGCGTGTTTACTACAAAATCTTATATAATATATATTATATTTATATCACATGGTGCTTGGTGAACTATTGTTGACGAATTGAATACAGGTAGAACCCATGCGATTCCCAAAATAAACTTTAGGGAAATCTAGAAAACACTTTTAGGAAAATTTTAAACATTTTTGAAAAAATAAATAAATTTAAGTTATCATCACTAAAAATTTTAACAAACATTTTCTAATGCGAAATTTGCATAATCTTATCATAATATCAAACACTAACACCCGTTAAACCACTTCCGAAATATAAAGAATTTAATATATACACACTGAAAGGATAATGCTTCGTCGCATGAATGAACCATTTCCGATAATGTTTTTACGTTGCTACAATGAAAAGTCTCGTATATCCTACAACTTGGTAGTCGCTGCAACGAAAAATGTTCATACATGATTTCTTTCACAATTTGGCATTTCGTTGCTGAAAGAACTAAATTTTCGTTCCTGCAACAATTTTATTTAAGTTGAATTTTGGAGAAAAATGGGTTAACATTTAAAATAAGTAAGTGCCCGAGACGTAAACTATTGATATTTGGTTTATCTCTCCCTTTTATGATATGGTAGAATCTGACATGGGAAATTAGATGCTTTAAGCCATACACTGAACGGAAAAGCATCGTCACACGGATGAAAATGTTCATCACCCCAACAACTTTCTTCATCGAAAGAAACGTACAGTTTCATTCCCGCTACGAAAATGTGTTCATCAACTGCAAATTGTTCGTCACTGCGAAGAACGAATGGTTGTTGCTGCAATGAATTTCATTCATTATTGCAACGAATTTGTTCCGCTGCTGCAATGAATTTGTTTCATTGTTGCAATGAATAAGTATCGTTGCAAGTGTCGAATTTTTTTCATTGCTGTAATGACTCTTTAAGCATTTTCTGTAACTGATCTTTTATTAATTTTAACCAAATTTTTAAAAGTTCGATTGGATTTATTTCATTCTACGTTAAATTGTTACTTTTTACGACCGTCTTACTTGAAACACTTTGTTCATTTCACTTCTTCGTTTTCACTGACATCGAACCCAAATACCAATACACAGAAACACGAAGATTTTGTTACTCTGCCGAAAAGGAAAAACGACTTATGTGCATTTCCATTTTTTTTAGGTAAGCATCTTTAGGACGTATTTTCCATGATACGTTCTGACATTTAATTTGATATGTAAACAATATCTGGTGCATGACTTCCTGCTACATAAGTCAAATTAAACTTCTGTAGGTAATTGAGACCCCAGTGGTAATCGTAGTGCACTTAATCAATAAGAGGTTTTCCTTTTTGACATTAGCATTATATTACTCTTTCAGTGTATAAATCAGCCGGACCTGACGGGATAATTTCCGCGCAACTACAGGAGGCACTATACCTATATTGTAGTTGGTGGGAGGCAATCTTCAGTGGCTGCCTTATGCTGGGAGTCATTCCTAGCATTTGGAAGCAAACCATATTGGTTTTCGTCCCGAAAGCGGGCAAATGCTCTCATGTCAAACCAAAGGACTTTAGACCAATCAGTCTATCATCCTTTGTTCTTAAAACATTTGAAAGGTTACTGGACACTCATGTTCGGAGTAATCTTCCACAGAATCTACTATCCAGTTCTCAGCATGTCTATATCAAAGGCAGGTCAACTGAGACGGCCCTCCACTCAATAGTCAGTATAATATAAAACTCTCTTGAGAATAAGGTCTTAGCTCTGGGGACCTTCCTGGACATCGAGGGAGCCTTCAATAACATTCAAACTTCGGCGATTCTCAGATCGTTACAGAATCTAGGAGTCTATAGCTTAGTGACACGCCTAATTTGGATGCTTCTGGTGGATACATCCGCCAAAGCTGAATGGGGTGGTGTTACAATTGCTAGGAACGTTAACAGGGGGACACCGCTTGGGGGACTTCTGTCTCCACTATTATGGTTAACTTCTGTCAATGAACTGCTTCTTGAATTGGACAGAGCCGAATGCCAGGTCTTTGCCTATGCCGATGATATTGCTATCATCTGTACGGGTAGAAACCTAAATGTACTTAGCATTCGTACAACCCGCCTTCTTGGTCTGATTTCGAACTGGGCAGCTAACAACGAACGCATCGATAGCAGAAAAACCACTCCGTAATATGTAACTGAACATTTTTGTGTTTTCACCATAATTCGGTCGCGCTTGTTTCGTTGTATTGGCAGTTGGATTCAAAGTCAATGAAAACAAGGAAGTCCAAAAAGCAAAGTATTTCAAGTAAGATGAACATACAAGCTAACAATTTAACGTACAATGACATGAATCCAATCGAAGTTAATCGAAGTTTTAACAAATTTGGTTAAAACAAATAAGAGAGCAGTTGAAGAAAATGCTCACAGAGCGATCACTGGCTTAATGACGTGAGGATGTGGCGCTACAATTGAATGTCAGAACCCTCACGGCAACAACAATTGCATATCTTAAGAAAAGAGGAACCTTGTGGAGCCTTTTTCGTCTAACCGAGCCTTAACTGCGAAAATCGGAGTGGAGTGCAATTTGTGAAATTTAGTAAAAAACGCACAGCATTTAAACCTCGCTTGGCTTGCATGAACGAGCTTTGTATAAATATAAGTATAATGTTTGTGTACCAAAGCATAGTGGGAATTGTGATTTAAAATGTTGTAGCGTTTGTTCTCTGAAAAAAAGCCTGAGAGAGAAGAAAGAAATAAGAAGCAAAAGAGTAGTAGATTCTCATGTCACAAAAAAGCAAATAATGCATTCAATGCAGTAAATGTAAAATGGATATTTTAAATCATTTTGTTTGTATATTAACTGGTTATAAATGTAGACCTATATTGGTTAAATTATTCATAATAAATGATATATATATATTAAAGTCAAAAAATAATTTGTTTCTATTATGTTTGGGAAGAAATATTCACATATTTCCATGTAAGCACATGGACGTTTGGGAGGAAACACGCGAGTGCTTCCACAAATGTGTATGGATGTTTGGAATGAAGCACGCATATGCTTCCACGTAAAAGCAAACATGTTTGCCAGTAAACATTCTAACGTTTCCATTTAAATTCATGTGCGATTGGGACTTTCAAACATATGAACACTCCAGCACACTCCAAACACATACATAATTCTTGCAGAATATGTTAGAAAGAATATGTTACAGACGCCGTTTTTTCAGCGTGTGTAGGAGTGCAACTTTGTAGCCTCAGTATTTTTTTCAAGAAGTAAACACCCAATTTCTCATTATATTCCAAATTAGTACAACCCCAAACTTGTTCCCCACATGTTTGAATAGCTCTCCATATACCAAGAATTAATACAGTGTTTTTACTAAGGAAATTGTTGCAAGTAATATTGATGCTATTCTTAGCTGCAAAATTTATATTTTCTACATGGTTTTTGAAGACCACCATTTTTACTGACACAATTTTTGACGTTTAAGGGCTTCATGTTTAAGGTTTTCTGACACTGTAACTGCCGTAAATTTTTACCAATCACAATTATACTATGTCAGTGTTTACAAAAAATTTACACTTTAGGGTGGTAGATACGATAAGTGACGAACAATATAACCGATCTTAATTAAACTTAGTATTAGGTAATATTTTGGTAAATACTACTCTGATATTGACTTAAGAAAATGTGGCACGGCAGCGAAACTAAATATTACAACACGTCTTGCTGTCTTAAATTATCCTTACGTCGTGAACAGTCATTTCAAATGGACCTCGGAACCAATTGATGTCTGGAGCTGAAGGTATGTTGAAATCGAGTTATCCGACTGGAATTTCTGTACAAGTTTTAGTAAAGTTCTTCATGAAATTCCTTTCAAATATAAATGCAATAATATTTTAACAGGGTTCGCAAAATTATGAAAAGTTTTTAAAACATAAAAGAGAATTCGAGACATATGGCGAATTTTTAATTTGTGATGGACAGGTGATCACATTGCCGGTGTATTAAAATGAAAGTTGGCATATTATGTTTTTAATAATTGTTCGGTTCAATATCAATAACTATTAAAAAGTACTTTTTCTATGAAAAAGTACATTTTAATAGAAATATTAAAAAAGAAAAATTGTGAAATTGATCATTATGGTGGATGGTTGGGAATATAGCTATTTCAATGCTCTCCCAGGCATATCATCAGCTCCCTTCTGCAGAAGTATTTAGGTATATCATCACACATTATATTATTATGATTGGATTTTTATGATTAATTTCCTTCTAAGGAAAAGTTGAAGTTTCATAAAAAAATTTTAGTATTTATTTACATATTACTTTCGTAACAAATAATTTAATAAAAACCTCTCAATATTCACTCAGTTATTGGAAAACAATTCATGGCCTTCTGATATGGGCGGGTAAAATCTTCCACATGTATTTGTCCAAATTCATTTTAAATTAACAAGCCCATGTATGATTCGCACTAAAGCATTCAATTATGTAAGGGGTACGTGTTTGTCACGTCAGCAGACTCCCACTTCTGTACTGATTTAATAAACACTTAGATACACATTGCTCTTGGGAAGTTCTGGTACAGACTTAAAAATCAATTTTCGCTGTCTTCAAAAGGGGCTGTCTCATTTTCTTGATATTATTTTTACTTGCACGCATTCAAACGCGTTCACGCTCTGACAACGATAAGAAAATTTATGGCATCTTTAATATAATTATAGCTCTTCGTCATTTCAAAGAAATACTTGAGTAAGTACTTGCATAAATGTTAAATGCTACGTACGCATGTACTCGTACACCAGATGAGTTTAAAAATTTTATATATTACAACATATGTATATGTCAGTTGCCAAAACGATTAACTACCTCAACCATAAACTGGAGAAAACGATAAAGAAATGTTTGAGTGTGCATTTTACGTGCATTAAAATTTCAAACTCACTGTTGGAGTATTCGTCTCACTATAGTGGGAATTACGTGATTTGGAAACTGAATATATTATGAAACTAAGTACATACATATTTTATTTAAGACTAGAACAGAATTTTTCCACAACCTTTGTTTTTGTTTGTCTAGTTTAAGTAAGTACAACATATTAGGATTCCATTTAATGTATTAATTAAATGTCGAAATTTTGAGAGTTTCGTCTTAATGTAGATTTACTCAGATTGACTTCTTACTTATCCGGTATCGAACAATCCCGGGGGGTCAGGGATCTTACAAAACGAAGAGCACATATTTCGCCAACCAGTTTGATCTTTTGCTTTATCTCCCCAGTTGGTAATACCAACTTGATCACTCCAGCGCAGTCTTGGTCTTCCAATTTTTCGCCTTCCTTCAAGTTCGGTTTCGAAAACCCTTCGTGCTGATTCGTCTTCATCCATTCTACTGATATGGCCTAGCCAGAGCAATCGCGTTATTTTGATCCGCTTAACTATCTAATCGACAAATAGATGATAGGTGTCGATTTGTATTTCGTGGGTCTACCCCAGGATTTGGCGTAGCGTGAAAATCTGGCCAGGTCAGCGATAATTGGTTATTGGTTTACTTGATAGAACCTTAAATATGTGATATAGTACACTGAGACTCCAATCGCCGCGCATGCATTTATCTAAACAAATTTTGCTAATGAGTTGATGCATGCACCTTAGCAGCTGATCACCGCCAGCCTTAACAGCTCTGCCCGTAATCCATCTGCTCCTGCGGCTTTGTTTCTTTGTTCGTCCAAATTGTGATCGATTGTCTCATCGTTGTTAGATACATATCTCAGGTACCAGTAGCCCATAGAAATAACATATCTGCACATCCCAACATGCTCTGCACGTCTGCGATGAGATTTCTGTCCTTGTATTGATAGAAGGGGGCCCTGAACCGTGTCCATTAGTTCCTTCTGTGTGTCTCAATTTCTCACTCTCGCGCGTAAAGGGACGGTTAGCCTCCATTCTTTTTTCCCTATACCGCTCAGTCACAGCTCGCGTTGCAATCGACTGAAGCATTGCCATGCGTGTAGCGATCTTTTCATCATTTGCAGTGCGACACTCCTCAGCGTACCATGGTTTATTGCGAATCAGTTTTTCAAAACCAAGTACGGTTGTTGTGCCAGTTTTTATAGAGCCGGAAATGGGTTTCCACTGCGCTTCAGGATCGTCATCGGGAGGGGGTGGGTTCTGTGCCAAAAGTTGCGAGATCTTCCTTGAGCAGGCTTTGGCTACCTCTGGTAATTGCAGCTTACCGATGTCCAGCTTTCTCTGCGTCTGGTTTCGGACGATTTTCGCTCTACTTAATCTTGTGCGAACCTTTGCTGCTACCAGGTAGTGATCAGAATCGATGTCAGCGGTGTAGCGAAATAACTCCCACCAGAAAAATGAAATAAGTCCCAAAAACTTTCCATACAAAAGTGGGAGTTATTTCATATGACTTATTTCGTTTTTTTTGGGAGTTATTTCATTTTTCCTGGTGAAAAAACTCCCAGTAGCAACGTGAAATAAGTCTCAAGACCAAGACAGCACTTGTTGTATGGGCCTTGTACAAACGGCAATTTTTTTTTTGGGAGTTATTTCATTGTCATAACATTGGGAGTTATTTCATAATGAAGTTATTTCATAATTCATAATGAAATAACTCCCAATGTTATGACAATGAAATAACTCCAAAAAAAAATGGCCGTTTGTACAAGGCCCATACAACAAGTGCTGTCTTGGTCTTGGGACTTATTTCACGTTGCTACTAGGAGTTTTTTCATTTTTTGTGGGTCTTGTTTCATTTTTTCGTTATTGGAAGTTATTTCATTTTTGGTGGGAATTATTTCGTTGGGAGTTATTTCATGGGAGTTATTTCATGGGGAGTTATTTCGCTACGCCGATGTCAGCTCCTCTGATCACTCGTACGTCCATTACACTGGATGAGTGCCTTCCATCAATTACCACGTGATCAATTTGGTACTTTGTTCTTTACTCAGGGGGTACCCAAGTAGCCTTGTGGATGTCTTTATGTTGAAATCGTGTACCACTAATGACCATGTTTTAGGACGCGGCAAAGTCAATCAGTCTCATACCGTTGTCGGAACTGTCAGCAAGTAGACTGAAATTGCCAATAGTTGGATGAAACTAATTCTCCCTGCCTACTTTAGCATTAAAATCTCCTAGTACAATCTTAATGTCATGGACAGGGCAGCGGCCATACGTTTCCTCTAGGAGCTCATAGAATATGTCTTTGGCATCATCATCTTTCTCTTCCGTCGGGGCATGCACACAAATTAGGGAAATATAAATATATTTTGCTTTTATACGATTTGTGGCTATACGTTCACTCATAGGATTGAACTTAGAGACTAGATGTCGCACTCTTTTGTCAACTACAAATCCGCAACTAAACTCATGTATTTTTTCATGGCAACTGTAGTATATATCGCAGTTTCTCTTTCGTGTGCAGCCATTGGCTGCCCATCGCCTTTCCTGGATTGCGGTATTGTCAGCCTGATAACTTTCGAGGACATCTGCCAATTGGATACTTGCACCGGATCTATATAGAGTTCTCACATTCCAGGTGCATATCCGTAAATCGTGGTCCTTATAACTTTTGTGGGGGTCGTCAACAAATAGGTGTTGTTTATGTTTTCTTGTTCGTTTATGTATTTTCGCTGCCATTATGAACGGTGGCGGGATGCAAACCCACTCCACCGAGTATTTGTATTTGACCTACTGCCCGGATATTTGATAGCAGCCGCCCATTATGGATCAGACGCTGACCAGGATGCAATATATCGAACCTGGATTTTTTTCTTCTGGTTTCTACCCGCCATTAGCCCGTATACTGGGCTCATTCGCTTTCTAAGGACAAAATAATATGTCCGATAGTTTGATGAGCTTTAGTGACATCAGTCACCTACTATTGACTTCTACCAAACAAATATTTGCACTTCATTTGCCACGTCATATTTTGTAACTAAATTATATATTTATCCAAATTGTTGGAAGTTTTGGTTTTAGTATAACCTTAATTGCCATCAAATCAAATTTTTAGAAAGATGAAGTTATTGGATTTGGTTTCTGAACGACTCATTCAATGATTTATAAAAGTTTGTCTGTTTGAAGAATTTAATTCCTAAAATTGCTAAAACTTATTTGCATTCGGAGTACTCACATCAGAGAATTGTTGAAGAGATTTAATTAAACATTGAAAAGGTTTATATTATAAAAGATTTATGTATGTATAAAATGTATAATATTCCCGTACTTGCATAATAGTATAACATGTAAGAGGGAGTTTAAATCAAAATTCCAAAAATGTCTGCCACATGTGTAGGTACATTTATATGGTATTGGTTTGAAGTCCTAAAGGATTTTTGCATGAAATACTTATATTTAATAGTGAAATTCTTAACATTCTTTTAGTTTCAGTGATTCATAACATCGAATTTATTTCTTTTTTGATTTACACAGTGCAACACGAAAAAAATAACCATATACAGACACCACTACGTGATAAAAGACTAAAAAAAAAAAGACCCGTGTCTCCCAATTTTTCTCAAAGTCATGCACTTTTTTTTTTTTGGGCAGCCAAAGATTTGGGGCCCCGGTATCATTTTCGCAAAATGTGATCATTTTCTCAGGCTCATATCTTGCAAACCGTTCAGAATTTCGATTTACTCTCTGCGGCAAAGTTGTAGCTCTTGTCATAAAGAACAAAAATTGGGAACATATAAAATCAAAAAAACTTCACCTTCCAGATCAAAATCGCAAAAAATTCAAGGAAACAATCAACTACAAAAATTTACCTAAGATCTCAATACACAAATTTCTAGAACATATGAACTTCCTAGAGATGATTCTTAACACTGTTTAGCTAGCACGCAAAAGTGAAAAATTTGCCGAAAATTTTTTAATTTAATTTTTTTTTACCTTTTTCTCCTGTTCAGGTCCATAGGTAGCAAAAAATGAAATATGCCTGGCCAGAACCATGTGTTTGTCCAAGGGTTAACACCGTTTAGGTAGCGCTTAGGTATCACGCGATCATGCACCGACAGCAAAAGCACAGGCAATGCAGTAAGCTCAGCACACGCAACAAGGGACGCAGCACACAATATAAAAGCGACACGACGCTCACATCGAGGCATTACACAGCGCGACGTCAACGAGAGCTCAGGGGTGAAAGTTATAAATAATAGCAATCTTATTGAGATCTCAGATAAATTTTTGTAGTTGATTGTTTCCTTGAATTTTGAACGGTTTGCTACCTATGGACCTGAACACGCGAAAAAGGTTAAAAAAAATAGAATTTTTATAAGTTTTTTGCGATTTTGATCTGGAAGGTGAAGTATTTTTGAATTTATATGTTCGCAAGTTCTTTATGACAAGAGCTACAACTTTGCCTCAGAGAGTAAATCGAAATTTTGAACGGTTTGCAAGATATGAGCCTGAGAAAATGATCACATTTTTACGAAAATGATACCGAGGCCCCAAATCTTTGGCGGCCCATAAAAAAAAAGTGCATGACTTTGGGAAAAATTGGGAAACACGGGTCTTTTTTTTAGTCTTTTATCACGTAGTCGTGTCCGTATATGGTTATTTTGCCATGACTTAAAAAATTACACACAGTGTTATTTTTAATCTGGCGCCGTCTAGAAACTAAATCTGCTTAAATGTTACGTGAACATTTTATTAAAATCGCTTTAGACGTACCGTGTGCAATTGAATAACATCTAGAACTCTCTTTTAGATTTCACAAGATTGTGAGTAAACGCGACACTCATCTGGGCTATGGCCTCCAAAGCATCTCGTACACGACATCGAGGATTTTTTTAATTCTTCACCTTTTTGGCTGTCCATAACAGTTGAAGCTGCTTGTGGTTGAGCAATTACTTAACAAGGGACATAAATATTGTTACTAAATTTAACATACCCATTAGAATAGTAAAACTAAACAGACCCTATTATCATATGGTTTTTGAAACTTAACCTCCATAGAGTTAGTCAGTTACGGGAATTTGAAATTGTGTCAACTTTCAGATAAAGAAATCTGTATCGCAGTTATAACACTTTTTTTTAAATGTCGTAAGAAAAAAAAACGATATTTCAAAATGCTCCGTCCGCTCGGCATCTGTTGCATGTTCGTCTACAGGTTCAGACAACTGTTTTAGAAGACTAGAGATATAAAAGACCGCCCCCGGTCTGGCCGCCTACGTACCGTTCGGACACAGCATGTCATCAAAGCCGTCATAGCAAGAATTCAACGAAATGCTCTCCGGAAACAGAAAATCATGATAAAAATCACGCAAAAAGCCGTGAGTCGAATTATTATTAAAAAACGTGGGACTTGGAGCTTTCAAACGGTGTACAGGACATTTGTTGACTGCAAATTTAAAAAACAAATAGGATAGAAAAATCCAAACGTCTTTTGGTGAAGTACGCTGATAATTTGCATAGAAAAATCTTGTTTACGGATGAAAAAATTTTTACCGTACAGGAAAAATTTAACAATCAAAATCATAGGGTTTATGCACGAGCATCTAAAGAAGCATCTGAGCCCATACCACGGGTGGAAAAGGATCAAAATCCAGTAGCAGTCATGGTTTCGTGGGGTGTCTCTTACGATGGGGTAACTGACTTGCATTTCTGTGAACAAGGGGTCAAAACATCGGCTAAAGTTAACCAGGAAACCGTTTTCGAAGTAGTTATGAAGCCGTTTAACAATTCTCCGTTCCAAAACCAGCCGTGGACTTTCCAGCAATATTCAACATCAGCTCAAAAGGCTAAAACCACACAAACCTGGCTTCGAAACAATTTTCCAGCTTTTATATGCTCTGAAGAATTGCCCTCTGGCAGGCCTGATCTGAATCCTCTGGATTACAAATTGTATACTGTTTTAGAGGATATAGTCTGCCACAAAAGATACCCCAAATAATAATACTGCAAATAATAATACTGCACACAGAGAAGAGATTCGTTGTCAGAACTATATTTACAGCCAACTAAAATTTTGCGGTTCCTAGGACTATCACATTATTCAGTTGTGATTACCAATAATTGTGTTCCGTATCACCAAATGTTGTGCATATCATTTGATTTGAAACTCAGGTTTGGTTGCAATAGCTGAAATATGTAAAAAAAACTTTGTTATTTCGGGGTTCAATGTCCAATAGTTTGTCCCATCTATATTAAATTAGCTGTCTTTTCAAAAACACGTGCCATTTGGCGGTATGTATTGATTGTAATGTATTGGTTCTTTTGTTTATTATTGTCAACATCAACTGATGTCTATGATTTTTAAATATAATTATAATAGTTTTGCTGCAACGCATTATTTATTTGAATGCTCCATTTCTAATTTTATCATTGAAAATAAGAATTTCAGTGCGCAAACAGTATAATTTTGAATTATTTAAAAAAAAGTTTGAGCTCTATCCGTCGAATGTATTTCAGCCAAAATTGGCAACTAATGAAACGCAAAATACTTCCATCTGCCTATCCTAGTTCGACATAAATTTCTCATAAATCATAAATTTCTTTAAATTTGTAATTTCTTCAGCTAACGGGAAGAACTGTGGCGTGTTCAATTTGACAGCTGAAGTGATCAAAAACGTTGCGCTGCGTTTTATAAACTACCCATTAAATAACGTAATTCAACGAATATAGTCAACAAACAGCTGTAACGTTTTATAAACTACCAAAACGACAAAAGTAACGTGAAGTGAATACCACCCTATATCTCGGAAACGGAGTGTCGAATCGAAAACAAGTAAATGAGGTGTCAGGGGACACCCGGTTGGAACGAAGTTCCATTCGCTATATGCTATGTACTAGTTAGTTCCAAAGCGCCTAAGGCGTCCGTTGAAAAATACGATAATTTAAATGGATCTTTAAGAAAATGTATCTTTTTTAAGAATTTTTTTTATAGATTGTTTTTTTTTTTTAAGTATACTTTTAGGTCCTTTTTGTAAGAATATGTATTATATTTTCCCGAAAAGGTTTTTTTTTAAAGAGATGTCTTCTTTTACTAAAAGCTAATTTTTTTTAAGAAAAAATACTTTCTGGAAGAAAAGCCATGAGTATGATTTTTTTTTACAAAGAACTGATTTTTTGAGAACAGGTACTTTTTCAAGAAGTGGTACTCTTTTTTGGAAAAGATTATTTATTAAGGATATGGTACTTATTTTCACAACGGCAACTTATCTCAAAAAAGGAAAGAAAAGATATTAGTTTATTTCTAAGAGAAGGTACTTTTAAGAAAAGGAATTTTTGTAAGAAAAGTTATTTTTTTAAGAGAAGGTACTATTTTGAAGAAAAGTTTTTTTTAAAAAATGGGAATTTATTTTAGTTTGTGGTTAATGTATGAGAAATTCATACTACAAACTTACAAGTCTTGTAAGTCTTGACTTGTAAGCTTGTAGTACGAATTTCTCATACATTAACCAAAAACTGACAAAAATCGGTCAATAAAATTCAAATTCAAATAAATGATTTTTTTTTTAGATTGGTCCTATTTTCAAGAATAGGTAAATTTTTAAGAGTAGGTACTTATCTCAAGAAAGGTTATTTTGTTTCCAAAAAAAAGTACTTTTAAAGAAAATTTAGTTTTTTAAGAAAGGCCAAATTGTTGTAAGAAAGTGTAGTTTTTTAAGAAAAAGGACTTATTTTTTAAAAAAAAAAAAATTTTTGAAGAACAGGTATTTGTTGTAAGAAGACTCACTTTTTTTTAAGCAAAGGTACTTCTTTAAGATAAGGGATGTTTAACAAAAGTTACTTTGTTTAAGAATTTGAATAGGTATTGTTTTATATTTACTTTTTTTAAGAAATGGTACTTATTTCTTTTTCTATTTTTAAACTTCTTTTCTATTGGGTTCAAAACTCCAATATATGCTAAATTTTGGTTACAGGCTCAAATTAGAAACCTTCGCATTAAACAAGATGTTTCGCAACATATGTGAGACATCTAGTTAATTTCTTTCTCTATGATCCAAGCCGTTAGTCTAGACACAAACCAAAGCAAAAGTAAACAATTTAGTTGATAATAGTGGGTTGTAGCATAATAGTGTTAAAACAAAAGTTGTTTATTTTTTTCATATAGAAAGTTATAGACCTTTTTCTAGGACAACCTCAGTAATATCTACATATCGATGGCTTAATATAAAAAGGGCCTAACTCGATTTTTTGTTACCTGACATGAGAAGGAAAAAACTTAATAAAATCCGTAAAATTTTAGATACAAAAAAAGTTGTAATGCAAGTTTTAATAAAAACACATTTTTGGAAATTGCATTAAAACTTTTTGTTGTATCTGAAATTTTACAGATTTTATTAAGTTTTATTCTTCTCCTGTCAAGTAACAAAAAATCGAGTTAGGGCCTTTTTATATTAAGCCATCGATATATGAAAAATTTCTAAAAAATGTAAACAAGTCAATATTTCGGAAAACGGAAAACGGTTAAATGTTCCTAAAGACGTAGCCTTCGCATATATTTTTTTCGGATTTTTAGAAAGATGGGTCTTTTTTGCTCCACAATGTTTTTTGAGAAAAAACGTAATTTTTCAAAAAAATTTTAAAATCAATTATTTTTGCAGTTTTTTTCTAATACCAATTCTGTTCTGAATATGTCCGAAAAATTTAAAAAATTTAAGTTAAACCATTTACTAGTTATTATCAAAAGAACAATTTGTGAAAAACGTGGTTTTTGGTCAATAAACGCCACAAAAAAATTCCAAAAAACATCAAATTTTGGGGGAAATTTAATCTTATGATACTATCCCTTTCCACCAACTTCCATCGAAATCTGAGACATGTCACTTCCAAAAGTGACTTTTTTTTTTAGCTGGATTCCCCCATATGTACATATATCATCTGTATCTGTTCTGTTGCACGATATTAAAAAAAATGCGAAGGATGCCATGTCTCGCAACAAAGCCAATGTATTTGTTTCTGTGTGGATGGCTGAATCGTGGGCAATAATCCAGTGCGAGTAGAGTCCAAATCTGGATGTAAAAAAAGGGTTCTCTCTTGAGCCGAAACAAAGCAAAACCTTGTGCTTGTCTGTTTCGTTGCTCCGAAATATGTTAGTTGAAACAAACCCCAATGAAACGTAAAGAAAAGGCAAGACAAAGGAATTAGGAAAATTCTTGGATTCGATTTATTTTCAATGGATTTGTTCTTACCAGTTAGAGATCTACAGTATAATAGGACTTATAAAAAGGTTTACAGGACGGAAGTGAATATCGCGACCATCATTATTTAATTCGATATTTGACTGCATTGGCGAATGGCGAGCTTACATCGAATTGTTCGGTTAAATGTATCCGGGAATTTTCGAATGACTAAATAGGAATTCATGCACTTGTATATTTAATCTACAAGAAATGTCGACCGGTACGATTTTGACGTGAACATCACCGCCCGCCTTGCAGTATTACTGTAAGAAAATAACTAGGCAGTTGGTAAGATGGCTAAAAATAGTAGTAAAATATAATACAATGTAATAATTAATTTGAAGAGATACTTAATAAAAGTTAATAAAATAATTCAATTTAGTACGGAACGTCTATACTATGCTTGATAATTCAAATCAAAATAGTGCCATTGTTAATAAAAAGGATAATGGAAATGTTAATTTTAAACAGGAAATGTACCACACAAAGTGATACCAAATACGGTGTTTTGAGCTGTGGGTAGACCGCTTCGGACGAAGGTGCCGTCAAAAATGATGCGTGAGTATATATCAACACCCAAAATTATGTCCACAGGTGCAGATTTATAAAAGTGTTTATCGGCGAGAATGAAGTTTTGGAAGTTTGATTTTATAGATTCAGGCAAATCTTCTCTTGGAGTCACAATGCCTATTCTATCATTTACTCGAAGAGTTGCTTCTATTTTGCGATTGATGTCAACGGAGGACCACAAAGTGACTGGACAGATAGTTTCTTCATCTAGTTCTAATGTTGTTAATCCAAGCTTGTCCGCGAACCGTTTTGAGATACAACTTATTCGCGATCCAGAATCTAACAGGCATCGAGCGTATTGTTTGTCATCTCTACCATTGATCTTGACCAAGGCTGTCGGAAGCAAAGTAGCGGCATTTTGATTAAGAATAGATGTAAGCGATGTAATATGCGACGATGTACTTGTCCGTTTCTGAAGATTTTCCCTCGCTATTTTGGATTTAGATGACGAAGGTTGTTGTGATGCCGAGACTGATGGTATGTCTCTGGAGGGCTGACTATTGACCGTACTGGACGATGACTTTGAGGAAGTCTGTTTGAGACGCGGGTTGACATGCAGCAAAGAATGATGTCCTTGGTGACAATATCGACAACCAGTTGTAGTGAAACAAGAGCCTTGCGAATGAGAATGCGCCAAACAATTTGAACAATAGCCATACCTTTTGACTACGCCTTTCCTGTCGGTCGTATTCATATTAAGAAAACGGCTACATGCTCTCAGTGGATGCGGTTTTCTACAAAGTCTGCAAATGAATTTATTCCTGTCGGTTTTCAGGTGGCGATTGTTGGAGGGCATTGTGCTGCAAATAATAATAAAGAAACGAAACGGTAATGGTTGGCAGTTCTGGGAAGATAGAAAATGTATAAAGTTTGTGCTTCAGTTTGACGTGGAGTTTTCTTCAGCCAGCACTACCAATTTTGTAATTGGTCTGGTGAAAGTGCCTTTTTCCGTACGGATATCTGCAACACGTACTCGTCTATCATTTCGATGGTAAACTTTGGTAATCCTTCCAAGGCGCCAGCAATTCGGGGGCAAATTATCCTCCCTTATGACAACGAGTGTATTTTCCTTGAGATCTTCCTGAGGAGTTTTCCACTTCTGGCGCTTGTGCAATTCCTTTAGGTACTCGTTTTTCCATCTAATGCAGAAATGTTGGTGGATGACCTTTAATTTTTGCCAGCGATTGCGTATGGATAGTACAGGCTCATGGATTTGTGGATCTATTGGCGCAAGAAGAGGACATCCCACCAAAAAGTGGGCAGGAGTTAATGCTGCAAAATCGGAGGGATTATGTGACATAGGTGACATCGGCCTGGAGTTAAGGCATGCCTCGATTTTTGAAAGTAACGTCTGGAATTCCTCGAAAGTATATTTTACGACTCTTGCTATCTTTTGAAAATGTTGCTTGAAACTCTTTACCCCAGCTTCCCAGAGCCCACCCATATGAGGGGCCCCTGGAGGGATAAAGTGCCACACTATGTTTTGGTGAGCATAATTGGATAATATAGCCTGATGTGAAGTCTGGATAAACTCCTTGGCAATTGTTTTTGATGCACCAATAAACGTGGTTCCGTTGTCGGAATGCAAATGGAGAGGACAACCTCGACGGGATACGAAGCGACTGAACGCTGCAAGGAAAGCTGGAGTGGATAAGTCTGATGTTGCCTCAAGATGAACTGCCTTTGTGGAAAAACAGACAAAAACGCATACATAACCCTTAGTAATCAAACAAGCCCTTCCTGCATAATTTTTGATATCGAATGGGCCAGCAAAATCGAGCCCAGTATGTGCAAATGGACGGGTAATTTCACATCTTTCTGGAGGCAGTGCTGCCATTAGCTGCTTTTGACATTTTCTTTTATAGAGGATACAAGGCTTGCATCCATGAATTACAGTTTTGATAAGATTTTGTACCCTGGGTATCCAATAATTGGATCGAACGAGTCTAAGAACTAACTGATTCCCACCATGTAAACTAATCTGGTGGATGAATCTGATGAGGAGCCGGGAGTATTGACAATTGTATGGAAGAATTATCGGGTGTCTTTCGTTATATGGTAAAGAGGGACATTTTTCTAATCTGCCACAGATACGCATAATACCTTCTGCGTCGATGAAAGGATTCAAGCTCAACAGATTGCTTGAAGAAGAGATGGATTTATTAGTCATTAGTGACATGTATTCTTTTGGGTACGAGGCTTTCTGGGTCATTCGTATTAACTGGTTCCGAGCTAATTGTATCTCAGAAGTAGTTATGACCTCGGAATCTCTATGGTAGTCAGAACGAAATTTTGCATGTGTTCTATAATAAAAACGATATATATATGCTATAATTCGTAGAGCTTTTGAAAACGAGGAGAACCGTTCCAAGACATCTTCAAAATTGTTAAAGTACGAGAAGTGTACTTTCACTGGTTTTCGTTCCAAGTCGATGTCCTCCAGATTGACGTTACTGTCAGATATGTGCCAGTGGTCTGGTGAGTTAGTTAACCATTGAGGGCCATTTCACCACAATTTGTTTTCCACGAGTTCTTGTGGTAGAACACCTCGGCTTGCTAAGTCTGCTGGATTGGACTCCGAGCTTACATGGGACCACTTGGAAGGTTCAGTGATTTCGGTTATTTTGGAAACACGATTAGCAACAAAAGTATTCCAAAAGCAGGGAGGTTTTGCTAACCATGACAATACAATTGTGGAATCTGTCCAGCAATATAAACTGTAATTATCGACGTCTAATTTTGAAAGGGCAGTATCCATTAATTCCGCTAATAGGACGGCTCCACACAACTCTAGTCTTGGAATAGACAACGTTTTGATAGGAGCCACTCTTGTTTTCGGTAATATTAAGTGTGTGGCGACGGTATTACTTTGTTGTATGCGAATATAAACGGCGGCTGCGTATGCTTTCTCTGAAGCATCAGAGAAGCCGTGGAATTGAACTACGCTGCCTGGTGAAAATCCTACCCACCGTGGAATTTTTATATTATTTATGAAATGGTAGCAAGATTGGAACAATTTCCAAATTTGAAGAGCTTCTGCGGAAATTAAATCATCCCAGCCGGTGCGATCTATCCATATTTTCTGCATAATAATCTTTGCCATGATAATGATAGGCGCTAACCACCCTGCTGGATCAAACAATTTAGATATCTGTGACAGAACTTCTCGTTTAGTATATTTGCAGGAATCCGGAAATGGTGTCATTGCAAAGAAGAAACTGTCGCAAAGGGCATTCCATCGTATTCCCAGCATTTTTGCAGAACTACTGTCGTCAATTTTCAGGAAGCCTTCATGAAGCAGATGTTCACTGTCAAGCCCCACAAGAATTTCTTTAGAATTTGCCGTCCATTTTCGCAATTCAAATCCAGCAGACTTCAGAGCAAGAATTAACTCATTTCTAGACTGAATTGTTTCGAAAATGGTGTGGGCTCCAGCAAGGGCGTCATCTACGTACATATACTTACGAAGAATATCGCTTGCCAATGGATATGTTTCATGAATGTCATCTGCTAGTTTCAATAAAGTTCGGATCGCCAAGTATGGCACGCAATTCACTCCAAAAGTTACAGTATTCAATATAAAATCTTGTATACGCTCACTAGGATTGGATCGATATAAAATGCGCTGAAAGAGCGCATGTGCAGGATTCACCAAAATTTGTCTATACATCTGGCGGATATCGCCATTAAAAACGTAGCGGAAGAAACGCCACTTTAGAATCAGGATCGTCAAATCATTCTGAAGCACTGGACCTATGTGCAGAACGTCATTTAAACTTAAATTATTCGACGTAGGGGATGAAGCATTAAAGACTACTCGGACTTTCGTAGTCGTACTATCAGGTTTGATTACCGCATGATGCGGTAAATAGTAATGACCTGTAAATTTAGAAGGGCATGGTGGACTTATAGGTTCCATGTGCTTCGACGAAATATATTCCAGCAAAACCTTATCATATTCAACTTTAAAATCGGGCATCCGTAGGGGTTTTCATTACGGATGAATTGAGCCATTGAGGCAGTCCTCGATTGTCCTAAACTCATTTTCTCGGGATATCCCTCCTTAAAGGGTAAGGATACTATGTATCTGCCATTTTCATTTCGCGTGGTTGTACGGGTATACAACTCCTCACAATACCTATCAGATTGTGATTTAAATTTCTTTTGCGGAACGTTCTCCACCTCCCAAAACTTTGAAATTTCTCTGTCTAGAGAAATTTCACAAAAGTATGAAACACAAGTGGAAAATGAGGTAGGGGTTGGCACAGGAATGGGACCAGTTAAAATCCATCCGAAAATGGTTTCTTGTGCCATAAGAGACCCACAGATTTTTCTCTCACAGCCAGACAGCATTATCGACGGAAGTATGTCACCGCCTAGAAGAATATCAACCTTAGAACTTTCATAAAAATGAGGATCGGCCAAAGGAATTTTCGGAATATCTATCAAATATTGTATATTTATGGTTCGTGATGGTAAGTTGCTAGCTAGATGAGGCACAACTAACGCTGAAACTGATAACTTTATATTATTATCAATTGAGGAACTTAAAGTCATTGTACATTCCTTCTGAACATCGGCTGAAATGGTATTGTTTAAACCCGAAATTTTAGCGTACGTGCGCCGGCAAGGAAGTTGCAAAAGGTTGACCAATTTTTCCGAAATAAATGTACCCTCCGAACCCGAATCAATAAGTGCTCTTGCCTGATAGTTCATACCCAAGTGACAGATATTAATCATTGCTGTCCCCAGCAGAACGCTCCTAGAGCTGGACGAAAAACAAGTTTGCACAACACCATTTTTTGAGCTAGTGGACTGTTGAGTGGAATGTGGAACAAATGGTGTCGGCAGTGTTGTGGATTTAATTGAAGATTCAGACTCTCTATGAAGTAATGTGTGGTGGCGTTTGCCACATTTGTAGCAGGAGTGCTTGCTCTTACAACTTTTCACGGAGTGAACGCTGGAAAAACAATTTATACACAGGTTGTTGGACTTGATTTCGGAAAACCTTTTGGTGTAGTCCATGTTCAAGAAACATGGACATTTGCGAATAGGATGAGACTCATCAGGGCACAATTTACATATTGGCAGATTTATGTTGGCCTGAAATGCATGGACGTTCTTTTTCCTAGGATTAGGTGTTGATTTAGAATCAGCTGGTATCCCACCGTATGATGTTCTCATTTCAGACACGGACTCTAGAGTCCTTTGCCGATTGGTAAGAAAGGTATCAAAATCGGACCAATGTGGAATGCTGGTTTTATCACTCAAACTTTGTTCCCACAACGTCAAAGTTGCATCTGGGAGACGGTTAGAGCATATAAAAACAAAAATCGGGTCCCAGCTTGTCACATCAATGTCATAGAGCTTTAATGTCGATATGCAAGCATTAATGTCTCTTTGAAGGATTTTGAGTGAGGCACCCGACTCGGACTTAATTGATTGTAAATTGAACAGAGTTTTCAACTGTCCGTTTATTAAAACTCTTTTATTTTCAAAACGAGCGCAAAGATTTTCCCATGCCGTACTAAAACCTTCATTGGTTAGAGGACTTTTTGAAACGATATCGTTAGCTTCGCCCTGTGTCTTTTGGACTAGGTGAAATAGCTTCTCAACTGGACTAAGTCTAGGATTTTGTATACAGACCGCCTGGAACATGTCGCGGAAGGTTGGCCAGGACATATAATCCCCATTGAATGTAGATAGTTCACATGGTGGAAGAGTGAAACCAAGATTTGGTAGTGCACTAGAAACTGAAGTTTTAGGAGGACGCAACGATTGACCAAATTCACTAAGTTTGGTAGAACATCGACAGTATGTTTTATACGCTTTCTTATATTTTTCCCTCACAGTTTCAATATCCTGTGCTGCTGTAGAATCATCTTTTCCCTCTGAATTCTTCTCCAGATCCGACAGGCAGCGTTCGCAGGCCTGTTTTAAACGATGCCAAATGGATTTAATTTCCTCTTTAAGGGTTTCGATATCATAAAGTGAAGAAGTCGGCAGTTGGTTGTTATTGAAATCGGCTTCAAACACCACCAAACTGTCGGCTAAACGGATAAAGATATCTAATGACATTGTAATGGAATTAGAGAGGAAGAAAAACAGTGACTCAGCAACTCAATGAAAGTGTATTTAAGTAGAATTTTAGAATGAACTAAAACAAACCGTCCAAAACAAATATGGAAAAGGAAAAAAAGGCAATTATGTCAATGTACGTTTGGAATAAAGTAAGATAGCCACCTTGATGGTAATCAGGATTCTAATTCAGACTACGTCCTCATTCAATATATAGCAATAAAGTTCTATCGTAGTCGCATGTACCGAATATTAATTTTGAAAATACCTTCTTTTAAACTCACCGGTTAACAATTTTAAAAAAACAACACTTAATTTAAACAACACGCAGAGATTATAACTTCAAATGTGTTCCAGTTTTCCAATATAACCGATGTCCACATCAGATATTGTATCCAGATACATATCACAAGGGTATTATACTTCATATGTACATACATATGTGTATATTGGGGATTTCTATACATCGCTTATATATGTACTTATATACTGGAAGTAAACATATGATCGAAGAATGATGCGAACAACGGAGAAGAACGATCGGTCATTGACCTTAGTATTGGAATAAGTTTTGGTTGTTCTTACTCCGCTTCGTGAAGAGAATATAAACACTTAATATCACAACTTTCTCAATCTCACAGAAAGTAAATAAATGTCACCAGTATTGTGTGCAAATACATGCGCACAAATCTGTGTCGAATTATTCTCCCAAAGAGCAGTTTCCAACCAGAATAATATATTTCTGAGATAAGAAAACTATCATCAGCGTAGTGAATCAGCGTAAGCAAACAAAAATAATAGCTGTAGAGAAGTTGGAATTAAGCTAATTTAAGAGAGCTGCTGATATTAATGAAAATTTGTGGTTGGGATAGATGTAAACGAGATGTGTAAGCAGAGACACAGAATTGCTGGATAATTTGTAAAGAACAAGAGAGCAGAACTTTGGTAGAAACTGGTTTTGAGAAAGAGTCAATGTATATGGAAAGAGTATTATGGAATCCAGTGTAAATTTAGTGAAAAAAAACAACAACACTGTAACAGGGGATTTACAGAAAACGCTAAAATCCTATTGCACTGTAAACCAAATAACGTGAATGATACAATGCAGTGTAAAAGATAGGACTACCATGTGAAATGTTACCACGCGGACTTGTCACCAAATAATTGTGACTTATCACGGAGACACAGGTTTTGGATATTCCGTTTGTTGAAGCGACTCCGAACTTTAGTTCGATATTCCGGTACTCTCTCAGAAATTCAAGTAAAAACTTACGGTTTTCCTAAGGTTGGAGTAGGTACATATTTCCACAATCTTTAAGTATAGTTGTCACAATTATGTATGCAGCTTTCACTTTTAGAGAACGGTAGGAAGTTTTATTGCCGATTAAGGTGTCGGTGGATGTAAATAAATTTGCAGGCTGATTCTATATTCACTTCTATGTGTCGGAGTTCCATTAATTTATATATTATTTGCGTTTTTTTTTTTTTTTAATATCTGGTTTTATAATCAGAAAATATTTCCGCACTTTCTTCTCATAATTTGCATTCTATTGGCACAGTCGCACAACTAAAAATGGCAAATCAAGCAGAGTATAGATGTACCTGAGTTGTAAGTTCTGGAAAGAGCTGGATTCTCAGAGAGTATTGTCCACTACGCTGGCAATCCGGCTCGAAGGACCAAAATGTTTCTGTGTGGATGGCTGAATCGTGGGCAATAATCCAGTGCGAGTAGAGTCCAAATCTGGATGTAAAAAAAGGGTTCTCTCTTGAGCCGAAACAAAGCAAAACCTTGTGCTTGTCTGTTTCGTTGCTCCGAAATATGTTAGTTGAAACAAACCCCAATGAAACGTAAAGAAAAGGCAAGACAAAGGAATTAGGAAAATTCTTGGATTCGATTTATTTTCAATGGATTTGTTCTTACCAGTTAGAGATCTACAGTATAATAGGACTTATAAAAAGGTTTACAGGACGGAAGTGAATATCGCGACCATCATTATTTAATTCGATATTTGACTGCATTGGCGAATGGCGAGCTTACATCGAATTGTTCGGTTAAATGTATCCGGGAATTTTCGAATGACTAAATAGGAATTCATGCACTTGTATATTTAATCTACAAGAAATGTCGACCGGTACGATTTTGACGTGAACAGTATTGTTAATTTCTAAGTATCGTTAAATATGTTCTTAACTTAAAGCTTTGTTTTTTAATTCGGGAATATAGGCACCAGTGTAAAACTGTTGATCCCACTTAGTAAGTGTACAACTAGAAAGCTCACTGTTCACTGGTTGTGAGTAGCTCTCCCCAATCGCGTCATGGGATGTAATGGGAAATCATTTTTGTTTTTAATAGAGATATACTACTAGTTTTCAAAAGCACGTTTTACCTCAATTGCCTATCCAAGAGATATAAATATATATTTTTTTAGTAGCAGTTTATAGTTGCCGACATTTTTTTTTTCAAGTTTTACATATAATAAAATATAGTTGTTTAATGCTTTTGTGTTCAAAATGTACTTATACACATGATTTGTAGTCTCATGTTTGAAATTTTCTATAAATATTTGTCACATGTGTAACGACTTTTCGAATAATTGTCATCGGGTTTTTGCATATGCACAGATCAGCATACATTGCAGATCATTAAACACATGACTATGTAAACGTGCAGATATGTTTTAATATTTAAATAAAAAAATATCATGTCTGCTTAAGGCAACTGCGATAAACTCAATAAAGTAACTAAATTATGGTCGCTTTAAATGGTATTACTACGTCTGACAATCTGTTTAAACTCGACAGTTGTGAGAGTATTAGAAAACTCTTTGAGAAATTACTTACAATGTGTAATGAAAGAAACAAAGTGATTAAAATTTTAAAAGCGTTTTTGCTTTCAATAGTAAAGGGATGGGGAATAAGCGGCACATGCCCATTCAAAGAGCTGCTTAAATGTTACAAGTAAACTGTGCGATATATTTCTTTTATCGTTTCATTCGTCTACAATAGCCTTAGCCGTAGGTATAAACTATAAAGTGTTTTTACCAAGTCTCTCCAAATTAAGATATTCAGTTTTCATTCAAAATCGATGCGTTTCATAAATCTTTAAACAGAATTGTCAAACTTTTTGGTGATTGTTTTTGCGGCGGTTGAAGTTTCCAAATCTGGAGTATTTTGGCGTACAAAAATTTTTTTGCCGGATTTCAAACAACAGGTCACTGCGATCACATTAAGTAAATAATAGTTACATATATTGACAAAGCATTCCACTTTGCGGGGCGCTTTCAAATTCTAATAATTGGGTAGCTCTAACATTAAAAAGTTAATAATTCGGCAGAAATATAAATTCTTTTAATATTTTCGCAAACTGTTTTTAAATTCCGCGGACTTTGATTCTGTATTTTTTTTAAGGTTTTCCAGACATTTTGTGTAACATAGAATACAAATGTGAAGGGAATATGTTCTCAAATGTTGAACATAAAGTAATACTTTAGAAAGATTAATAAAGCTGTTTTACGATGTACGATCTTCATAACAAGTTGCATATAATTACAGAATATTATTTTCAACTCCTTTGTTAAATGATAGAAAATTCCAAAAACTATGGCAGTCTGTCTTTACATTTGCAGATACATACATTGTTTATATTTAAATTTCCATTATTTAGTAGCTTGTAACTCTTTTGGATCACGATCATATTAATTTTGGGATTAAGGTGGAATTTCGCCGAATTTAACCACAACGCTAACGGTTAACAATTTAAAGATATCTTTCCTTCCACTAAAGATTTTTTTCTTTGGTCTGGCTACTTTTGCCAGACATAAAACATAAAATATGGTGTCCCACAATCAATCAATCTCACAATCAGTGAGATGTGCGCTTTCTATTTTTACACTCACTGATTGGGACCTACACTTTTACACCGGTTCCGAACGGTATTTAGAGAAGCTTTTTCTTGGCTAAGTACTCGATAGTGGTGCCATCACTAAGCGAGGTGACCGTCGTCGAAAGAAATATAAAGTGGTTTGAGCAGGGATCGAACCCAAGTTCTCATGTACAAGAGCCGCGCACACTAACCATTCCACGACGGCCACACTTTTGATCCAGACACATGTTCCAAAAATTTAAAATGGTGTCGTATGACATCCCATGAAGGGATTGAGGAGAGCTTCTCACAATCAGTGAGATGTGCCCCGCTTTCTAGTTTTTACATACACTGATTGGAACTTACAGTTTTTCACCGGTTCCGTACGGTATTTAGAGAAGTGTCGATAGTGTTGCCATCACTAAGCTAGGTGACCGGCTTCGAAAGAAACGTAAGGTGGTCTGAGCAGGGATCGAACCCACGTTCTCATGTACAAGAGCCTCGCACACTAATCATTGCACCACCTAGGTCCTATCTGTCCCAATCAGTGAGAGTAAAACTAGAAAGCGCACACCTCAATGGTTGTGAGAAGTTTTCCCCAGTCCCTTCATGGGATGTTATGCGAAAATATTTATTTCTTTTATTTTTATTTTTCTGTTTATGCTCGTCATGAAAAGTGGTTTAAAAATTAAACTTTGTTTTTTACCCAAATACACTAGGAATCGAATACACTAGGAACAACGGCCATTGAGGGATTACATTTACCTTTTGACGTTCCGCAATCAGCATCTTCTGAGACCACCTCCAAAAATGTTGTTTTCAGTACACCCTAATAAATATTCGTAATGCTGGGTAAAAATAGTTTAAATTCCACTTGCTGGAATTTTTGTTTACATAGTCGGCGAAAACTAATTTAAATTTCAGACCTTAATTTTTAAATAATTAGGCTAGAGGTCAATTTTGTTGTATATATTTTAAGTGAAGTGGAGAGAAGGAAATTGGGTATGGATACGGCGATTGCCCCACGTATCTATGGGCTCCCTATAATGCATAAGAATAATTATCCGCTTAGACCGATCTGTTCTTCAATCAACGCACCATCCAGTAATCTTTGCAAGTATTTGACGACTATTCTGGCTAAGATAGCAGAAACATCGAAATACAATGTAAAAAATTCGGTACAATTCAAAGAGATGGTGATGAATACGGAAATACAGAAAGATGAGGTTATGTTCTCTTTGGATGTTGTCTCATTATTCCCCAGTATTCTGGGTGATTTCGCCCTACGGATAATCGAGGAAAATAGGCCAGAGATACAGAAGTATGCGGATATGACGAGAACTTTATTTATGAAACCGATACTTCAATTATAAGGATAAAATTTATCAACAGAAGAAAGGTGTCCCAATGGGATCATCGGCATCACCAGTGGTTGCCTATATGGTCATGGAGGAGCTACTGGATAAATGCATAGGAAAATGTGATATTAGACCTAGGATACTGACGAAATATGTTGACGATCTGTTTGGAATAATTAAAAGCAGTGCAATTGACAACATTCTGACTATATTTAATAGCTTTAACCAACATATTAAATTCACTATTGACAGAGGGAAAACTTCCTTATTTAGACACCCTAATAATACGAATAAGAAACAGATTATTGATAGATTGGTACCAAAAACCTACGGCCTCTGGAAGATTAGTAAATTTCCATTCAAATCATCCGCGGAGAATTATTATGAATTTTTTTATTCCTCCTTTGTGAAATGCTACGTCAAAAAAAATGTTGTAGCAAGTTGGCCAATTTTAAGCTTGATACAAATTTCAATACGATTTCGAAACCTTCAAACTTTATCGAACCCTATCTGTATGGCTTTAGACCTGAAAATTCTCTAACCAACCACAAATTTACATTACAGCACTCCACGAGTAGTAAATCTGCCTTCGACAACCTGGTACGCTAAAAACTCTACGAAATGATATCTGACCTTGGTATCCCTGCTAAAGGATATGTTAGACTATTACACGGTGAAAAAAGAATTGCCTCAGTAACATATTCTTCCGGACACAGTCTGCAGGAACCATTTATATGTTCGGAAACACCCCAAATATTAAATTATTTGTCAGCCTTGACTCACGTATATTTAAATGCCACCATCAGCGTGTTTACTTGCCTACATGCATGCTTTCACGTGGAACCACGTTGATGTTTCATCCCAAACATTCATATTCTTACGTGGACGCATGCGTATTTCCTCCTGAACTACCATCTACTTACGTGGACACATGTGCGTTTTCCTTCCAAACACGCGATTTCTTACATGGAAGCAAATTAAATACATACTCCGATTTTTTCACTAAAGGACTTCACGATATAGCGCTTTTATTTATTTATTTCGGGGTCCAGTACAACAAGATATGCATCTTATAGTTGTAGTATAGGATTTTTTTTATACGTTGAATTGAATTTAATGAAACATGTGTTAATGAAAAGTAAAAACTTGTAATATTAGTAATAGAATAACATAGTAATAAGAAAACAACCAAATGAGCATAACAGTTTGAAAAATTCAATTTTAAATGAAAAAACCAAAATACGAAAATATAAAAGAACAATCAAAAAGTATTAAAATCACAATAAGGCAGAAAGATAGATTGACAAAATTCATAGAGACAAGATTTAATAAATTAAGTACAAAAAGAAAGAAAAAAAATAAATAGATAATAATAAAAGTTTGTTAGGTTCTAAATGTAGTGTCGACACAACAAAAAAAGAAAAATTTAATTTAAAAAGTATTATATATGAAGCGTTTGAAACAAGTAGCGTTGCTGGTAGTTTGCAAATAATGGGGTAAGGTGTTCCAGAGACGTATTGCATGTATGTATATAGAACTGCCACTCAGAGACCAATGTTCTATGTCTTAGAGGGACTAATATTTTCCCACTGTTTGATCTTGTGAAATTCAAACGATCGAAAAGATATTGTGGGGTTTTTTCAGAAATTATTTTATGTAAGAGTATCAAAACACGAATCTTGAACAGATTTTCAAGTGATATACCCTATAACTTGAGATTATAGTTGGATATATGGTCATATCTTCCTATGGCACAAACATATCGGCATATGTTATTAAATATTACATTCAGCCTTCTTTTGCTTAATGAGTCGCAATTCGAAAACACTTCACACCCATAAAGCAAGGAAGGCATTATGCAGGTTTTCGCAAGCAATAACCTTATTCGCTGTGGCGTAAATGATTGTGTAGACCAAAAGGCCCTTAGATTGCTGTACGTAGCTCCTACAATGGTACTCACATGATTAGACCAGGTTAAAGTTTTATTAAATATTATACCTAGATTTTTCACACTATCAACAATTTCAATTTCCTGACCATTAAGAGTTGTGTTCACATGAAACTGATGGTTTCTAGTCCTACCATGAATAATTAGGCATTTTGACTTTTGGGGGTTCAAACAAAGGCCATTTGCCTCAGCCCAATCGTGAACATTCTGTAGGTCACAGTTAACCTTACACACTGCATCTTGAATAGACAATGTATTCGTCCCCATATAAATTTGAACGTCATCCGCATACATGCGAATATTACAATTTTCTAAATATTCTGGTAGGCCATTGACGTAGCAAGAAAACAGTAATGGCCCTAGTATTTATCCCTGCGGTAACCCTCTAGAAGTGGAAAGTGGATCCGAAACATGGTTTATCAAAAATACAGACTGTCTTCGATTTTCCAAGTATGATCGGATTAAATGGATAACAGTACTCGAGTAGCTAAAAAATAATTTCAGTTTTGAACAGAAAATGCCGTGATCAACTGTACCAAAGGCCTTTGAATGGTCGAGCAGTACCAAGATTTCAAGTTTGCCTTCATCAACATCACTCCTAAGATCTTCTGCAACATCAATTAACGCTGTAGCACAACTATGCTTTTGCCTAAATCCAGATTGGCGTTTCGATAAGAGGCAGTTTTCGTTCAAATACGAAATCATTTGAGCATGCATGAGTTTTTCCATGACCTTAGAAAAAAAAGGTAGAATAGCTATAGGTCTGTATTCAGTTCTGCTTTTAGGAAGCGGGATAATTTTCGCATGTCGCCAACTGTTTGGAAAACTACTTGACATAATTATAGTATTAAATCAGTGTGTGATGAATGGCACAATCTGAGGCAAGACTAATCTGACAAATTGTGGATTTACATTGTCATAACCTATTGCATTTGATTTAACCGCTATACAGCTTAGCATAACATCACGTTCATTAACATATGTAATTTCGAAAGTACTTCTGCTTTGGTCTGAATCTACAAACAAATTCTCATAAAGACTTTGGTCTGGAATAACCGTGGGTATGTTTATGTCGTTTGCACTATTTATATGATCCTTCGATTCTGTGCGATTGCAATGTCCAATGTCCCTAATTGCGCTCCAAGTATCTTTTGAATCAATAGCTTGGCTAAAACGAAATGCAAAATACTCACATTTTGATCTCTTTATCTCCTTGTTGACTTCCTTTCTTATACATCTGAACTCATTCCTAAATACATCAGTTTTAAATCTTTTCCATCAAGAATTAATTGTTTAATCTTCAGATTTAAACATGGTTTCGATTTAAAGCGTTTGGTCCTAGTCTTAAGTGGCACAGTCTGGTCATAAAGTTGCATTATACTCCCCTCAAGAAATGCTTGCTGGTCATCCACTGAAGACATGCTGTAAATCATATCCCATTCAGTGTGATCGATGGTTTCCTGAATCGCGTTAAAGTCAATTTCTTAAAGTCAATTTAAAGTTGCAATTTCTTTGCTAAAAATCTTTTCTCACATTGGTAGTACACATTTAATTTAATGACGTACGCAAAGAGCAAAGCCATCACGCAAACTATTTTAACGACCCGGGCCGTAGACAAATGGCGTATAGAGTAACGATTTGTCTCAGTAAATATTCCACGTTTGGTGTGGTTGCATATGGACGTTCCATCTTTCAAGTTTTGCTTCAATAATACCAGATAGACCAACCAACACAAAAACCAACCAACACAAAAATAGCAACGGAATTTCCTTTTGTGCGTTAAAATTGTTGTGTAATTTTAATGCATCTTGAGCAACTATTTACGGTAACGTCAAACTTGTTTTATACGAGGGAACTTATAGTTCACTACCGGCGGTTGAAGTTTTGAACCCTAGTGCATTTGGGGGAAAAAATTTATTTTTTGGTCAATATGGGGCTCAAATGACGGGTCATGATGAGCATAAGTAGGAAAATATATTTTCAAAATTTTGACAAATAATTTTTTTTTTCCACAATTACATTTTGAAGTCTTAATAAGCTTATTTTTATAAGATTTTTCTAATAGTTTTTCATTGTTTCAAGCATTTATATGTAAGTATGTATGTACAATATCTGGCCGTCGGTGGTGTAATGGTTAGTGTGCTTGGCTCTTGTGCATGAGAGCGTGGGTCCGATACTTGGTCTGACCACCTTAAATTTCTTGCAACGTTCGAAACCGGTGTTAAACTGTAGGTTCCAATCAGTGAGTGTAAAACTAGAAAATCCACAGCTCACTGGTTTGTGAGAAGCTCTCCCTAATCCTTTTATGAGATGAATCCATTTTTCTTAATCGACAAAGAGCATTTGATTTCATCTGTCCGATGAACGATTGACGACTGAATGCATGAAACTAAAATCAAAGAGATCAATCAACATACAAAAGGGTCACTTTATCTTGAATTTACACACGGCATATTTATGAATCACTGACTGAACGAATAATACAAAAATACAGTTGCACACTGACAATAAAAATAATGTCCGTTGGCCCTCATGTATTCTCTTCATACGATAAACAATGCAACAAACACAATAGTAATTGGACTACAAACAGATCTATAGTATGTAGATCACAAACACATATGTTATAACATATTATTCATTGTGTCGCCAACATGCATTATTGACCAGCAAACGCTATGTGTTTGGACGCAAGTATACTATATTTACGAAAAGCTCTAAACACACGTTAAATTTCCATCCAAACAACAAAATAAGACAGGGTTTTCACCGTGCAGATACATAGTATAGTTGGAGTATAGTATAATTTGAGGAGACCGATATAAAGAAAAATCTTTAGATTTCAGTAATTATTTGATTTTCCTCAAAACAGTAAAGAGGAATATAAACATTTATTACGTCACTTCAGCAAATGGTTAATCTAGCAGTCCAATTTTCTCTTATCTCTTTTGTACTTGCATTTTATAAATGATAAACAAAATAGTCCATTTGCCGACAGATATTTTTGCGTTCTTCAAAACTCACGGTGTAAACCGAGAGCAGAATGATCGTACGATTTCTTTAAAATTTAATAAAAATATATTCCATTTTATTCTCAGCGAATCTCGATAACATGACTTTAAGCTGTTAGTCGTTGCAGATTTGCACTAATTAATAACTAATAATCAGTAAAGATTGGTACAAATGCTAAAACAATCCATTTGATAAAAAGTGAGGCATCGACATACTTACATAGATGAGAAACGCTCATGGACTATTTTAGTTGTAAAAGGTTGGGCAATACGGGGCCGGCCATACCAGCTAATAGCACTATTACGAATAATAGTTATGAAATGATAGAGTGCTTTATATGCGCTGAGAGACAGACTATAAATTAAAGTGAAATTTGATATTACAAAATTAAACATAACTGTTGACTTTTGTATTTATTGATACGAAAACTTTCCGGCAAGCTGAACAACTACTTAGTCCTTTGTTTTATCTGCTAACATTGACAAGTTAGGAACAAGTTATGTATGAGGCCTTTGGGCATGAATGACTTTAATGTTAACCACTGGCTAAACAATACTCTTTTACAAGTTTTGAATGTTAATGTATGAGAAGTTCACACCACAAGCATTCAAGGTATGATACTTTTTTTTGAAGTGAAAAATGGTTGACTTTCGTTGAAATAATAATTCAATTCATTCGGGAAAGCACTGAATTCAAACTCACTGTCATGACTAGTTTCAAACTCCGTGACAAGTTACAGAGCAATAGAAAAGAGCTTCTATGCATATCTTCGTATTCTCTTAATGACGAAGTGGTAGTAGGCCATTTCATCGAGTTCGAGTTGCTTTGGTAATTTACTCTCTGGTTGGCATAATATGGGCAGAAATAAAAGGGAATGCGTATTTTCGTTCGATGCAAACATCATAAAACATAATTCAGTTGTCATTAGTATCAATCAAACACTTTTAAGCTTAGTTTGCTGCATGGGCTATAATCTGTATGTCTTCTTTGGTCACTCATTCGACGTCATTTCCCTAGTACCTTTTCGATCAGCTGTGCCATAGAAACCCCCTGGACAAGTCCATCCTTAGATGTCTTCTCACTGTGTCTGAATTGGTACCATTGGTAAGATCATCAATCTTATATGTACCAACTTTATATGCAATTTACACATAGAATTAATATCGATCGAAAATCAGTCAGTCCAACTCAACCTAAAAGACAATTATTCCAACAACAGGACCAGAAGCTTTTTCCTCCATGTTCCCCTTTCCTCTTACATTCTCACAGTGTGGTAGATGTCAGTTGCATTTTTGTAAGAGTTTTTATCGCAATAGCTATATAATAAGATCAACTTAGTGGATGATCGAAAAAAACTTTGAAAAACTGTACTCTAATTTAGAATCGTTTCCGATAGAGAGTATCGGTCTAAAGATCCCACAAGCCTTAGGAAATGCCAGTTCTAATTCTGTTGACTTTCCATTCAGAATAAAATCAAGTCGATTGCAATAGAAACGAAATTGTATCCGCACCTATTGTGTATTTCATTTATTTATTTTTATTGTATTGAAAATTCAATTGCATTTATACAACTAACTGGTTTTGAAGATGATAGACCGTAAATGGCATCCATGCTCATGTTCAATTATTCATTGCGGCTTGAAGTTGGCATTACTGTTTCACCGAAGAAATATGACCCCACAATGCACCTTATAAAACTGCGCACCAAATGCTGACTCGTTCTGGGTGCAATTCCGTCTCAAGAAGTATTTCTGGATTAGACTCACTCCATATATGGCAAATTTGCTTCTTTATATTGCCGTTTAGATCAAAATGGGCCTCATCAGATATAAATAACCAATTTGTCAAGTTGTTGTCTTCTTCGGTTATTTCAATAATTTTGGTTAAAATTCCAGGCAAATAGGTAACTCCATAATATTTAAATTGCTTGGAATTTGGACTTTGTACAGAAACAAGTTTAAGTCATCATGAATTATCCGTTGTAATGAGTGTGTTCTAACTCCACTTTCTGCCGCCAAATTTTGTGTCGAAACGCTTGGATATCTCTGAATTGCCGATGCTACAGCCTCGATTGTATCGTGAAGCCAAACATATGAATCTCGATGGTATGGCCTTCGTGCGATACTTCCAGATTCTGCAAACATGTTTATCCACCCTATAATGGTCCATCTACTCGGGGGAGTGCAACCAAACTCCCGCCTAATTTAAATTACCTTTGGACGGAAATGAAGGACCTCAGAGTATGGATAGTCCAAATCCTCTTTTCGATATCCCAAGGATTCATTTTAATAAATCAAAATAGAATCTTGCAAAATAAGAAAAAATAAGCCGATTACATACACAGAAACATGTTATTAGGTTTTTTTGTAGCACGATTAGATAAAAAAATTGGTTTCCGATAACATCCCTTGAAGGGATTGGGGAGTGCATCTTATGACCAGGGAGCTGAGCTCTTTCTAGATGTATGCTCACTGATAGGGACCTACAGATGTAATTTTGAAAAGCTTTTTCGTGGCTAAATACTTGAAAGAAAATGTACGGTAGCTAGGGAAGGGACCCAACCCCCGTTATCATGTACAACAGCCACTAACACTACCATTGCACCACCGACTAGTTTGAAGATGGTTGGTGTGAAACGACAAAACAGCGTGGGCAGTGACAGCAGTATTTGCTACTATTTCACCGTACGATAATTTGATTATGTGACTTTTTCCATACCCATAACCGATATCGGACCTTAAAAATATTAAATAGATCAGAATGTGTGCCTTCACAAAACATATTCCTCTTTGGAATGATACCAAAATCGTTATCCATTTTGTATATAACGACTGGTATCTTTTTAATGATATTCTGACACTAATACAGTTTTTCTGTTCGAAGTATTGACTATTAGTCAGTATGAGACCTCTTCGGACCAAAATGAGTTGATTTACTCTTGAGTAACATTGTGGCCGTCGGTGGTGCAATGGTTAGTGTGCGCGGCTCTTGTACATGAGATCCTGGGTTCGAACTCGGCTCTGACCACCTTCAAATTTTCTTTCGGCGGCGGTCACCTCGCATAGTGACGGCGACACTATCGAGTATCTAGCCATGAAAAAGCTTCTCAAATTACCGTTCGGAATCGGTGAAAAACTGTAGGTCCCAATCAGTGAGTGAAAACCGGAAAGCGCACAGCTCAGTGATTGTGAGAAGTTCTCCCCAGTCCCATCATGGGATGTAATGGGAAACCATTTATTTTATTTTTAACATTGAGAAATATTTCAAATATTACACACTCCAATCGGACAGCGAATTTGGCCGAAAAATTATATTTTATGAGGAGCCGCATTTCCATGTCGGCGGCAACGTCAACAAATAAAATTGCCGCATCTTGGGATCGGGAAACCCGCACGTCGTCAACATGCCAATGCATGCTTGGCCCATATTTCCGAGAATATTGCTGGAAA
The DNA here is from genome assembly GCA_963931995.1 of Phaonia tiefii. Taxonomy (NCBI): domain Eukaryota; kingdom Metazoa; phylum Arthropoda; class Insecta; order Diptera; family Muscidae; genus Phaonia; species Phaonia tiefii. The sequence continues at coordinate 123,208,474 of OZ008367.1, forward strand.
TACTATTTCAGTCAACGCCGAGCGCTACAGAGCCATGATTACGGACTTTTATGGGCTGAAGTGGAAAGTAAGAACTTGGATAACACTGTGTGTAATTTTTTAAGCGCTGCCTAAACGGTATTAAGAATCATTCCTAGGAAGTTAATATGTTCTAGAAAGTTGTTTACTGAGATCTTAGGTACATTTCTGAAGTTAATTGTTTTCTTGAATTTTGAATGGTTTGCTACCTATGGACCTGAACAGGGGAAAAAAGTTTAAAAAAATCGAATTTTGGCGTAGAATACGTCTTACCTTACGGTATAGGGAGTCATGTCAGATTGTTATTGTTGTAATCTTTATTTCATTGATTATGAGGAAACGGCGAGAAAACTTTTTTAAAATTTTTTTTGTATATAAATGAAGATGTTATCTTTCGTTTGATATACATTTCATATTGGTTGATATCTTCCTAATATTTAAATTTCTCAAATGAAAATTGTTTAAACACATACACCCAAACATATGTGTGGTGTTTGGTTGAGTGTTTGAGTTTGTAGCGTGAACACAAACTATGCTGCTGTTTCAGTGTGGACACAAACCTTCGGCTGTTGTTTTGATTGATGAAATTTTGAAATTTCGTATATTTACTTATGTATTTAAGTGAAACAAAATGTTAAATCTGAAATTGAATTTAACATGGATATATAATTATAAAAAATATATGAAAAAATTAATTCATACATTTTTATGTTAAATGAAAGTGCTATCACGTAAGCAAAATGACAATGCTGTTTGACAGCAGCTGACAGTTGACGTTTAGTAAATTAAAATAAAAAAACATATTTATCCTATTTTTCCTACCATAAGCTTATGTATATTATCAAAAGTAACTATCAAATAAATAAATTCATTTGCTTATGTTATTTATCATTTATTGTTATATTTTTTTGTTGGCCGAAGGCCTCGGACAACAGTCTGCTGTTTTTTTTTTTTAAAGTTTTTTGCTATTTTGACCTTGAAGATAAAGTTTTTTTGATTTTATATCTTAACAATTATAACAAGAGCTACAACTTTCCCTCAGAGAGTATATCAAAATTCCTAACGGTTTGCAAGATATGAGCCTGACAAAATTATCTCTTTTTTGCAAAAATGACACCGACTCCGCAAGACTTTGGGCAAAACTGGGAGACAAGGGTCTTTTATTTTGGTCTTTTTTCACGTAGTGGTGTCCGTATGTGGTTATATTTTTTCGTGTTGCACTGTGTAATCTTTGGTTTCTATGATTTCTATCGTGAGAGAACCAGAAACCGTCAACAAACTCGTAGAAAATTGGGCTGGAAGGATGACTATTGCAAAGCCAGTCGAGGCAGCCGTATGAATTAAATCGTGTTCCATAAAGTTTAGTCAATTTTATGTAACTGTTAAAAAGATACTTGTATTTTGACCACCCTCAACTTTACTCGTATATACATACATCATCAGATGTGGTTTCTTTTTATATTCCGATTAACATTTGAATTTTAACTGTGGCATGTATATTCATGATCTGTAAAGTACTTATATGTGACCTGGTCTACTGAAAGGGGGCTTAGGTGTCAAAAAATCAATTTTCACTTTTTGGTTGATTCGGATGGAAGATGAGATGCTTTTTCACGTGGTGAAAAGCAGAAAATCCTAACTTGCTTAGAAGTGTACTAAAACTGTAGAGAAAGAAGAGTAAAAATACGACAACACACAACACAACAGAAACAGTAAACGTCACTTCTTCAGTGTTACTTTTTTAAATGTTCCACACTAGCAACTTACACGATGAACTATAATATTATTCCGACCAACAACAACACTTACTGGACGTCCGGCGCGGAGAACAATTAACGAGATAATGAGAAACTGACGAAACGACAGCTTAACAGAAACAGCTTTCCACAGAAAACTAGTTTTCGCACGTAAGCTCCCTTTTCGTAGACCAGGTCATATATACTTATAAATTTCACTGGGAGATTTACTAGCGGACTGACGAAATGGTGTTTTATTTTGTCTAAGGTGGTGGTGCAATGGGTAGTGTGTGCGGCTGTTGTACATGAGATCCTGGGTTCGAACCCTGCTCTGACCACCTTAAAATTTCTTTCAGCGGCGGTCATCTCGCATAGTGACGGTGACAATATCGAGTATATAGCCATGAAAAAGCTTCTCAAAACACCGTTCGGAATCGGTGTAAAACTGTAGGTCCAAATCAGTGAGTGAAAACTGGAAAGCGCACAGCTCAGTGATTGTGAGAAGTTCTCCCCTGTCCATTCATGGGATGTAATGGGAAACCATTTATTTATTTTTTATAAGCTAGCCAAGATATGTGAACCTATGTATGTAAAGTAAACTTCAGGTGCATGCCTATCAAAAGAAGATAAATTATATAATAGTTACCCAATTTAGGTTTTATAAATGACGGTTATTGCAACAACCGAATTTGGAAACAATTCGACTGCAATAACTGACATTGGACCACTTCGATAGCAACAACCGAATTTTGTGTTACCTCGGTTGCAACAACTGTATTTATGCAAAATGAGATCGCTGCAACCGAATTTCTGAAGTTCTGTTTTTGTAACTTAATTTTTAATCATTCGTGTGCCAAATGACTAGCGAAGATAACTTTTGGTTTTTTAACAACTTTAACAACTTTAATTTTTCCCACTTTTCTTCTGGCAATTTGTTGTTTGTTTATTTTATTTTGTCTGCAATCAGCTGCTTCCAATTAAATAGCTGATAGAGCAGTGTTGCCTGCAGCTTTTAAAATCAACAAGAATAACACATTGGCAACAATGTACTTTGACATAAGGGCAGCTAATAAAATGAGCTTTCACTCCCGGACGAAAATGGAACAAAAACTCAAATATAAACTTGATAGCCTGGGTAGCAATCGCACGTCTGCTTAAACAAAAAAGTTCGCTGAACAGGCTATTAAGCTAGTTTTATTCAGACAAAATACATTTTATGAGACAAAATCAAAATCAGTGATTGATTTTTAAATTTTGTTCGATGAAATCAAAATTACTCAATAATTCTTATTTGAAAAAGTCCACAATAATTGATTTTGAAAGCAAAACAAAATATAAATCAGATATAATTCTTAGTTCTGAACGATGTAATACAAATCAGGAATAGTTGTTTTTTGCCCAGAAATATTATAAATATCAAAACTAATTACTATTTTTAACATTAATCATAAAAATCATTAAATAAATGTTCATTGAATAATTAGATTGATAGAGTCATAACAAATGTTTTGTTCCACTTTAAATTTTTCTAGCCAATTTCCTTCATAACGATTTTCTTAATTGAAAATTATATCAATAATTATATCATTAATTGAAAATTATATCCCTGGTTATTATATATGTAAGTATTAACAACGAAATGAACGAGGAATTGTTGCTGTCGAGGTTTAAACAGGATTATTTGTTGAATTTCTTAATAAAGGTATGGAAAGATAGTGGTATTATTGTTTGTGCGTTAAAACACCGTATTTCGCAGACATTGTCCATATTTTTCAGGGTGTAATTCTAGAGGATGTCATTAGGTCTACAAATTTCTAAAGCCGGTTGTCTTCATATACAATACAGTCTAAATCGGAAGACACCACACATCTTAATTAGTTGGAGGCGGAATATATAAAATTATATTTTCCCCTAAAGTTGACCGCGCATAAAGTGCATTAATTCGTCGATTTATGATTATTAATGAAATCAATATATCATGAAAAAAAATATCATTCACAAATTTTTACTAACTGCTGTTTCTATTAATAGCAAATAATTGTGTATTAGATTGTGGTAATTAATTCGGTTGAAGCAACCTCTTATTCGTTTGTGACACCCTCTATATTCGGTTGCAATAACCATTAATGTAGCTCTGACAGCGTATGGTAGAGTTGTGACAACCTCTAATGTTCTTTTCATACCGTCTGGTGCTGTTGCGACAATATCAAATAAGGTAGTGACAACATTTAATGCAGCTGTGACAACCTCTTATTCAGTTGTGAAACCCGCAAATTCAGTTGCAATGACCCCATTGTGGTTGTGATAATTTCCGAATTCGGCTGGGGTAGTGTGTAAATTCGGTTTAGTGCTCTCTCTTACATTGGTCCGTATGATTGTTTTGTGAAACTTTAAATTAACCCGAACAAATTTGGGCTATACCTCTTTCCATGGCATAATGTCATAATCATAATGCCCAAAACTTTTGTGAATAGGCGCTATGATTATGCACCAGCTGACACGAGACTAAAGTGTCATTAAATCCGGCCTAATAGCTGATGAATTAAAAGTTGCAGATTACTGCCGACGAAATTATGCACTCGAGGGTTATAATTGCTTAGGTTAAGGACACGTACACGTATCAAGTACTCAAAGATTAACCACTTTATACTACATTCGATAGTTTGTTGACCTAGTGGAAAGAGAATAAAGAAAAAAAGTTTGGTAGCCAGACTCACAAGAACTAAAACCATACAATTCGTCGTAATCAATACATAATACTAAAAAAAAAATAACCGGCGCCGCTGTAATATGGTTTGGGTTAGGTGAACGGTCATTGTCGATTCACTCCCTTTCGTCCTCTACAGTGGATTATACCGGAAAATGAGGTAGAAGATACCTGACTGTGGCACGTTGTTCTGTTTGTATGGTACTTAAACTGGCAATCAAATGGAATGTTATTGAAAAGTGAATTTAAATAACTTTGGGTTTTCAAAACCAAACGCTTTCATTTTTTTCGGATTCTTCGAAAGAGCAAGTACTCGTATACACAGGGAATATAATACGACTATTGTGCAGAAATTGCAAAGAATTCTCACCGAACTGAGTTCCATTCATTATCACGTGTCTGTAATACTTAATCATGTGCGTCAACAATTTACGCTTTTTTTGCGTCGAGTTTTTGTTGCCATTTCTCTTTTCATGGCTTCATGGTTTCTTGATAACGCTTTGTGTGACAGCATTAGCAACAAGCTAACATAAAAATGGTTAAGTGACTGACTGGCTACTCCCATATTGGAGCCAACGCAGTACGAGCACTCTTGGTACTTGAAATGGCAAACTGGTAGTGACTGATAGCCGCCACTGCCTTGCAGGCTATACTTTGTTGTTGCGTTGTTAACCTATCCATTCAATTTGTTGTAAGTACTCATGTTTGATGAATAAATAAATGAAATTCCCGCTGATATTTTTCAGCACTTATACCCTCACCCATACGGATGGGGGTGTATATCATTTAATACCTGAAAAAATGAAATCATAGAAGGAGCCATATTACTTTAGAACCTTGTATCTTTGTGGTGAAATTGGTTGTAGGGCTTTCTAAGACGATTGGGTCATGTCCGTTTGTCTATTTGGCTGGTCAACACGATAACTACCGTAAATCGTTACTGATCACAATGACATTTTAGGAGTGACTATTACTTGGCTAACCTTAGTTTGGGATTGAAAATAGGCATTGTAATCATGTCACTTCTGGCACCTCCCATATATATCGATACATTTATTACCAAATCATGTTTCTTCTTAAACTTTGTTCTTGAATGTGTGATTAGCTTAAACTCAGACATTGGTTAAAAATCTGAACAAGTCTACTTAACTGGAGAAAATTAACTAGGTTGCCACGCTGCTTCTGGTAACTCCCATTGCCGATACGATAAGTCGCGTAAAACATTTCCGATCTTATGAAATTAGTCACCAGGCTATACTTAACCTATGGCCAGTCAACTACGAAGACAAGGCTGATTTTGCCACACCCATTTTGATACTTCCCACGCAAAAGTTGTGGGGCCGACTGATTGTTCGACAAGATAACTCGCTTAGCATACAACCAACATTTATGTAATTTTTATTTAGTCAAACGCCACTCAGGTGTGAACACTACTGGACTTTGCCACTCCCAATCTGGTACCTCCCATACCCATACGGTTGATTAATGCGATATCTCCCGTAAATCAGAACCGATTATTATTAAATTTGATACTGAGCAATGTTTTGTCAGAAGCTAATTTGGTGCTATAAATTTACACTTTTGCCATTCCCATTTTTTACCTACACACGAAATTTCCCGTAAACCAAAAACGATTATATTGCAATTTTGTACTAGCTAAAATTTGGCAAAAGCTTCTGTGTAATGAAAATTTAATACTTTGCCACGCCCATTATCGCATCTTCCATACAAATGTTGGGATTGAAATTGGCTGGTATTCACGATAAATCCACATCAACCCAAAAGGTCTTAATTAACTTGGAAAACAGAAAATATTTTAGGCGACTTCAATCTACCCCTGAATATGGTTCAAAACCCAATGGACAACTAAGGGTGAGGGTATGTTTAAGTTGGTTCACCCAACTGAAATATCTGCACGCGTTTTGCTAGCGTTTCATCTTCATATATACAGTTGAGGTCGAAACAATAGTACAGCTACTACTGAAGTATTCAAAACCGAAACCGAAATGCCGGTTTTTAAAAAATTCACATTTTCGAATAACCGGGTTATTTTATTTTATTTATCGTAACCGTGTTTTTCGGCTATTTAAATTGTTAATTAAAATATAATTACGTACTGTAAACAACTTTCGTACAACACATACTGAAAACAGTATCAATCTTAACTCTTCCTAAGCAAATCTGCTCAAACTGTTTTCAATTTTAGTTGATGTCTTTGAAATTTCAAATGATGTTTGGTAAATTTGAAGTGAAGTACTTTAAACTCATTTCCATTTCAATTGATTTTAATTCAATTACAATTGAAGTCCTTTAAATTATATGAATCTCGTTTAAAATTAAATTGTTGTCTTTAAATTTCAATTGATATCTTCAAAATCTTAATGGATGTGTTTTAATTTACATACAAATGATGTATTCTAAATTCCAATTGATCTCCTGAATTGCAATTCAATTCTTTTAAACCACAACTGATGCCTTTTAAAAGTTTTAAATTTCATTTAATGTCTCTTCAATTTCAATTAACGCGTTTTTAATTTCATTTGATCTTAAATTTCAATTAATGTCTATTAAATTAGAATTGATTTCTTTTAAAATTCAATTGACGTCTTGTAAATTTCAATTAATGTTTTCTAAATTTCGATTAATGTGTTTTAACTTTCATTTGATCTTAAATTTCAATTAACGTCTCGTAAATTAGAATTGATTTATTTTAAAATTCAATTGACGTCTCTTAAATTTCAGTTGCTGTCTTTTAAATTTTATTTCATGTATTTTCCATTACAACTTACAATTTAAACGTCAATTAATGTCTTTTGAATTCTAAATGAAAGTTTAAAATTGGAAGCAATACCTTTTAAAAAGAAATTGAAATTTTTAAAATTACAATATTAACTATTGTTGAACATTTAAAATTCAGAAACTACCCCTTTCGATGAAGTTTATTAGTTTATTATTATATTAAGGCATTCAATCCCATACGATAAACTATTTTCGTAGTTTTAAAAATTTTGAATCTCGATTATATAGGGTGAGCCAAAAGTCACCATGGGGTTTAAAAAATCAATAACTTTTTCGTTTATATAATTTTTTTTTCAGAGTATATAAATAACACCTGGAAAATAAATAATGGAGAGATTCTCAACTGAACAAAGAACGAGAATAGTAGCATTTTATTATTTATATCAGCGATCAATTATTTTAACATATTCAAAATATCCTCAACATTTTAACGTCAGAATTTCTGGAGCAATTATTCGTAATGATTCACGCTGCGGAAAATATTGAATGTGTAGAGCAAAGTGTCAACGAAACACCAGAAACATCTAACAGAAGGCGTTCTCGTCAGCTAAGAATGTCTCGTACGTCACTAAGGCGAATTTTACAAACAGATTTACTGTTATTCCTATATAACGTTCAATTGGTGCAAGAATTAGAAGCTGCAGATCATAGGCAACGTTTAAATTTTGCAGTTACGTTTCAACACAGGGCCAGAAATAAAATCAACTTTTCTGATTATGAGTGATGAAGCTCATTTTCATTTGAATGGCTTTGTTACGAAGAAGAACTATCGGTTCTGGTGTTCTGAAAATCCAAGAGCCATTCATTAACGCCGATTGCACCCCATTAGGTGTACAGTATGGTGTGGCATTACATCTGAAAATATCATTGGGTCTTACTTCTTCGAAAATGAAGTTGGAAGTGCTGTAACAGTAAATGGATAGCATAAGGGAGCGACTACCCGCACTGCCCCAAACACAATGACACTTTAAGGTCATATTCTTGACGTACGAATAATTTCCATTAATTCGGAAATTAATTGGCCAGCGCGTTCGCCAGATTTGGCAGCACCCGACTATTTTCTTTCGGGTTATACGAAGGAGCGAGTATATGTGAACAAGCCAGAGACATTCCTTGAATTCAAGGCCAACATTGTTGCAGAAATTCGAACGCTACAGCCACAAATTTTACGGAAAATGCTCTAAAACGAACCCATAATTGCGAAGCTGAAGACGTGGGTCATTTATGTGACATTATTTTCAATAATTTATGTAAACAAATTTCCATTTTGTATACTTTATAATATGAAAAAAAACCAAAATTACATGAGGTGTCACGGGACACCCGATTGGAATGAAGTTCCTATTTCTATATATTATGTACTAGTAGGATCTTTAGGAAAAGATACTGTTTGTAAATGATAAAGTTTTTTTAAGAAAATTTTTTTTTTATACAGGGTGATTCAGGATTTTCTGGACAAATTTCTCCAGCGTATTCCTTGGCTCATTTCATGAAGAAAAGTCCACTAGGACCATGTCCGAAAACGCAAGGGTGCGAAATGGCAGCGGGTTCAAAATTTCGGAGGGTAGTAGGGTAAAGTTGCTAACTTCTGAGCCAGTGGTCGGATTTGGAAAGGTCTTTAAGAGAGAGGCCTTTCAGAATCAATAAAAAAAAGTAGAAAAAAGTCAAATACAGAGCTTTCGGAAAAATGAGAGAAAAAAATCACATAACCTCAATTTGCTCAGCCAGATGGCAGGTAACTTATGTTTTCTTTTCTGTGCAAAGATAGCCATACCTCTTACCTTTCCAAAATGACCTAAACGAAGCCCATAGGTCTTACCGTTCCAAAGTTTTGACCATTTTACTGAAATGCAAAAATGTTTATTTTTGTTTTTGGAAGCGAAATAACAGCACACATTTATTTATTTTTCTAAATTAACACGTTTAAGATTTTATTTTCCAGTCCATTTTCCAGTCCATTCATCAGTGCCTAAAAAAGTAAGTAGTATTTATAGGTATTCAGTGATAAAATTTTGTCATTCAACAAGTGTCTACGAACGCGAAAAGTACAAGTGATTTTTGTCCGGTTTTTTAAAAGTGAATAACGACAAATAAGTAAAAGTTTACGCTAATCTCTGCTGTAGCATCAGTTTCGAGTACGTTGTGTTTTGAATTAGTAAAAATGGCAACTATTCAAACGAAGAATTAGCAGACATTCATTACATGTATGGATTCTGCGATGGTAATGCAAGAGCTGCTGAGCGTGAATATGCATTACGTTTTCCTAATCGAGGACCACCAAACCGAACAACATTCAGTGAGATGCACCTCCGGTTTCGTGAAGGAACGTTGTTTACAGAAATGGAGCGTCCCGGAAATGAACAACACGACGTTGTAGTTGAAGAGTTAATTTTGGATGCGACAGACGAGAACCCAACGACAAGCACAAAACGAATCGCAGTCCAAGTTGGTGTGGCACAATCAAAAGTATGGCGCGTCCTTCACAAAGAAAAAAAACATCCATTCCATTTCACACCAGTTCAAGAACTCTTGGCGGCCGATTTGCCACTACGAGTCAACTTTTGCCGTGAGATGTTGCAACGTGATGTACACGCATTTATTATTTTACGTCCGACTGTGTGGACCGACGAAGCGCAATTCACGTGAGACGGCATAACTAATTTCCATGATTTGCACGAATGGGCCCATGACAATCCCCACAACAAGAAAGAAACAGCATTTCAACACCGATTTGCCGTCAACGTTTGGGCTGGCATTATCGACAACACCATGATTGGGCCAAAAGTACTTCCGCCCAGGTTAAATTTGCCAAATTATTTGGCTTTTTTGCAAGAAGTCATGCCACAAATCCTAGAGGAAGTACCTCTTGCGGTATGAAATCATGTTTTCTACCACCAAGATGGCTTAACACCAATTTCCCTCGACGCTGGATTGGACGAGCTGGACCAATCGCCTGGCCGCCACGATCTCGAGATCTCACTTCACTTGATTTCTTTTTGTGGGGCTACATGAAAGCTTGTGTGTATTCTTTGCAGATCCATAATCGGGAGCAGTTACTTGCACGCATTGAGGAAGCTGCGGTGAGAGTTTGTGAAAAGATGAGTGAACTAAACGTGGCGGAAGTGGTTCGCAAACGGCTGCAATTGTGTTTAGTAGAAAATGGGAACCGCATTGGAAACTTCCTTTAACACCAAATGTTTGTTTTCCCTTATGTGTTTGATTCTTCAGCCAAAAATTTCAATAAAATAAAATCTTAAACGTGTTAATTTACAAAAACAAATAAAAATGTGTGCTGTTATTTCGCTTCCAAAAACAAAAACAAACATATTTGCATTTCACTAAAATGGTCATAACTTTGGAACGGTAAGACCTCTGGGCTTCGTTTAGGTCATTTTGGAAAGGTACGAGGTATGGCTATCTTTCATAAGTTACCTGCCATCTGGCTGTGCAAATTGAGGTTATGTGAATTTTTTTTTAATTTTTTTCCGAGAGCTCTGTATCTCTGTGATTTTTTTTCTACTTTTTTTTATTGATTCTGAAAGGCCTCTTAAAGACCTTTCCAACAAGCCCAAAAATCCGACCACTGGCACAGAAGTTAGCAACTTTACCCTACTACCCTCCGACCACCAATCCGAAAATGTTTAACCCGCTACCATTTCGCACTCTTGCATTTTCGGACATGGTCCTAGTGGACTTTTCTTCATGAAATGAGCCAAGGAATACGCTGGAGAAATTTGTCCGGAACTTCCTGAATCATCATATTTTCCCGAAAAAGTCCTTTTTTAAAGAAAGTACCTCTTTTATTAAAAGCTGTTTTTTAAGAAAAGGTACCATTTTTTATACTATATTTAAGATTTTAAGGTACTATTTTTCACTTTCTGTTAGAAACAGCCTAAGAGTATAAATTTTTTTTTACAAAGAAGTACTTTTTTAAGAACAGGTACTATTTAAAAAAGTGGTACTTTTTAGGAATGATGACTTTTGACTCACCCTGTATACACTTATGGTTAGGACCATAAAACATTAAAATCGTAGTGGCCTCTTTATCGCAGCCCTTTTTAGAATATTACAAAGATTTACCGACATATTGGCCCAAGTTCTTAATACTCTCTTCATTCCTTTAAATTATAAAAAATTATTGGTATAAAAATATCCCACAAGTTCGTCGAAATACATATTTTAAAAAACAGAAACATTGGATTCAGCTAACGAGCTATATAAACTTTCGGTTCTAGTACCAGTGGCTGTGATTTCTGATTTGGTTTTGGTTAATAGGCCAACTAATGATTGGAATAAAACAAAAAAAAAACGAAATTATGAATCCATCCATCAAATATAACAATAACGACGCACAGTGGCGCCCGTAGAGCAAACGAGGTTGCAAAAATCAAAATCTTCATGTGCGCCGACGAAGTTTTGAATAAACCCATGTTATATGAAACTTTTCAACGATTTCAGGTTGCAAAAAATCAAAATCTTCATGTGCGCCGACGAAGTTTTGAATAAACCCATGTTATATGAAACTTTTCAACGATTTCAAATATGCTACTCTTAATAATATCACATTTTTAGTTTAGAAGATATAACCGTTCAAAGTTGACCGACTTTCGGTTTTCAAAAAAACACACAATTTTTAGTCAGTTTGTTGCGATTTCAGGTGTAATATCACGAAAAATAGGTAACCAATCGCCTTATTTTTTGTTTGTATTTATTGATGTATTTATTAAATGTATAATGATAAAAAAAATTAACTGTTTGCTTTGTGTTTCTCCTGGTAAAACACTATTTAAAAACTATCCGTTTTTTCACTATTTTTCAACTTTGACGGAAAATAAAAAAATCTATATTTTTCTATATTTGCCATATTTTCAAAATATGTTCTTTGAGTATTCCTTTACATAATTCTATTTTATCTTCTGTTATTCTGTTTTATCTGCCTCTAAGTGCCCCTTTGGCTTCTAGAGGTCAAAGAGTTAAAAAAGACATGGTTCTTGAGTGGGAAAAATCAAATCATTAACCCTCCGTCATACACATGTTTCTATAGTCACATTCGTAACACATGGGTCAGGCCAGACCAACTGTGTATTCATTTTGTAAAACAATAAAAACAACTCGCGTAAACTTCTGTAACTGGCACTCATGATAGAATTATTGGAAAAATTATCTGTACGGACAGCATGGGATGCCATCATTTCCAACATGAAAACCCTTTTTTGTCTGAATTCGTGGAAAGAACTAACAATTCTTGGAAAAACAAAATTACGTGATAAAATGGACGCAACAATTGTCATCCAGTCCACACGCATTCGTATTTTTAGAACCTGTACACGATGTGATTGGTCACCCGCCCTGTAGGTAGGCAGGTAGGCCAGCACTCCACCACACCACGCACAGTCCAACCCCGTTAAGACTCCGCCCACAAGAACCCAAGCGCACACTTGAAAATTCTACCTAATTTACCAATGACCAAAACATGGTGGTAAAAACCTGCGTCATGCATAGCTACTATATAAGTGTAAACACTTAGCGTGGTTTCAACAAACCTGATTGTGTTATTATTAACCAACCATCTAACCGCGAGTTATTGAAAACATGGCGTTGAAAAATTTAAAATTATTTGAACTGTTCAGAAAGTCAACCACACCAAAGTTTTTCACGGAAGCTGCTTTAGAAGAACTTGATAGCTTATACGGAAATATTGACAGAAGCGAAATTATAAAAAATAATTTTTATCTGATATATGCAAATATTAAGGCAAAATGGGTGAAAACTAATCGATCCATTCAGAAATTCAACTCCAAATACGAGGACTGGCTTAGTGAAGACACCATCCTGGATATGTTGCCAGTAGATAAACCCACCACATCAACCAGAGGAGCAAAAGGAAGGCCAAAAAAAAGTCTTGAGGAGTGTTCAATTTTCACAAGAAAGAGAAAACTTGCCGAGGCCACCAATGACTAGACCACGAAGCATTTATCGGACGCGCTGTCTATTAAATATACAAAGGATAGTGAAAGAGTGAGGTCGCAGATTACAAAATCTGTTGCTGATGCAAGCCCACTGCGACTAAATTCCCACGCCCACATTAAAAAGTATGGTTCCGAAGAAGCCTTGGCCTTGTTTATGGACTTAGAACTTTCCAAAGAAAAATATGAGATACTACGGGCATCCTTGATGCGACACGGGGCTGACGTTTTACCAGGATACAAGCATATTACGCAAGCCAAAATAAATTCACGACCACTGCATACGGAGTTTACGGAAGTCTCTGTGAAAGCCAATCTGCAGGATCTCATGGGCCATACAGCAAAACGGTTGTTGGAGAGTCTTCCTGAAAATGAGGTGAAAATTCTTCCTGAGAAACTGACATTGATCAGCAAATGGGGCTGCGATGGATCATCCGGACATATCGTTTATAAGCAAAGGATATCTTCCGATGACGCTACAATATCGGACGGAAATATGTTTATGGCATCTGTTGTTCCTTTGCGGCTAAAATCTGATGTTTCCCACGTCCATCCACGTCCGTCATCAGTGCATTATTGCCGACCAATAATGTTTCAGTTTGCAAGGGAATCGGCAGAACTCATAAGGACCACGGTGAAGGACATTGAAGAACAAATAAGCAAGATTAAGCCTACAAAGCTGCAAATTGGAGAAGGAAAATATATTGAATGCAATTACGAGTTCCACCTGACCATGGTTGACGGAAAAGTCGTAAACGAACTGACAGGAACAACCTCAACATTGTCATGCCCGATTTGCAAAAAGAGTCAGAAGAACTTTGGTAATTTAAACGATTCTAAAAACGAGGAGAATTACGAATATGGAATGTCACCATTGCACGCATGGATAAGGTGTATGGAGTTCTTGCTAAAACTGGCGTATACCCTACCACAAGAGGAGGAAAACTTCGATGAAAATACATCAATAAAGGATAAGGAAAAGATCAGAAAGAAGCAAATACAGGATGCTTTTTTTAAAGAAGTTGGACTAAAAGTAGACTGTCCCAAGCACGGATACGGTAACTCAAACGATGGAAACACTTCTAGGAGATTTTTTGAAAATGATGAGGCAGTAACTACAATCACTGGAATTGACAATCAAATTGTGAAAAGATTGGGAACGATCTTGAATGTTTTAAACTGCAAAGAAAACGTCAATTCTACAAAATATGGAGAATATGCATCGAAAACTGCATCTCTTTTAGCAGAAATGTATCCACAGAAGAAGTTGACCCCGACCGTCCATAAAATATTGGCGCATGGCAAAGACATAATTGAGTACCAGTGTTTGCCAATTGGAGAGCTTTCTGAAGAAGCACAGGAGTCTCTTAACAAATTTTATAAAAAATATAGATTGCAGAACACATTCAAAGCATCAAGGGTAAGGCAAAATGAGGACCTCTTCAACATGTTGGCAGCATCTTCCGATCCACTTATTTCTTCCCTGCGGCATGTGAAGTCACGAATAGAGTTAGAAAATAATTATAGTTTAGAAATGATTAGTCTTTTAGATATACCTTCTCCTACGAATTGTGATGAATATTTTACAGAAAATTGAAAAAATAAATTTAAAAAAGAAGTAATTTTTTTTAATTTGTTGGGTAATAATTTAAAACATAAAACCCTAAAGAAAAACAATAAAAACAATCTAAAAATGTAAAAATAATTTTTTTTAGTTACCATAAAATTAATTTTTCTACAAATTTTAATTTTGATAACCCATAAGTAGGCCCCTACAAAGCGTACCACCCTTTCCAAACGCTCATTTCATAGGCTGAACAGTTATCTATCATATGCTGTTTAAACTGTTCAATTATCTTATTCGGTTCAAAAGATATGATTTTTGCAACGAAAAAACTCAAATGGCGCCACTGTGCGACGACGCCACCCATGGTAGAATCAGTAAGGTAAACCCGATTGAACAGCTGATTTAAACTTTTTTATTGCTTAGGTATTTCTCCTATGTCAAATTCGCATGTATTTTGGTTTTGTACTTTTTGTACTTAGATACACACATGTAGAAAATTTAACAGATAAGGAACACCAAACATAAAGAAAATGCCTGTTTTTGTTGCCTAAAATAACAACAATTCCTACTGCGTTTACCTTATTTATTTTATCATAACGCCACCTTAAGCCCGGCATTCAATTTTTATGAAAGAAGTACGTGCATAAAAAATAACGAAAATTTCATGAGCCGAAAATTTCGCTTTCTTTCGAAAATTTCGTACTTTTCCCGATTCTCAAAAAGACCCCATTTATCGTTTGTCAAAACGTATGGGAAATCAAACAAATTTTCTCGATTTCTACTTAAGATCCACAAAAGTGGCAAAATCAAGGATATCGATATCAAGCTTTAAATTCATCAAAAATTAACATAAAATCGAACAACCATTTTACTGTTTTATAGATTTTTTTTAATTTCCAAAAATGAACTGGTTTTCATCTCGTTTGGTTATCCAAAAACCGGTTTTGGGAAAGAGTTATATATTCGAATAACTCAAAAACCGGTTTTCTGAAAAAATTGGTTATTTGAACACTCTATATGCTACTCAATACTAGAGTGTCCAAAAAGAAACCGTGTGCCGGTTTTTTAAAAAGCATAGTTTTCGATCAAATTTGAAACTGGATATTTGACATCGGTTAACCGGGTTTTACTTAATTTGTGTCCATATTAGCCTTAAACAAATTAATAATAAAATTATATGATTTTCGAATTTTAATGAAATGTTGGAATTAAGAATCATGATTTCTATTCTAAAATATGATTTTATGTACCAAAAAGTTCTAAATGATATTTCCAAACAATTTTTGTAATGAAATTTCAAAATTATTTTATGACTTGTATAAAAAATAACTGCAAATTATTGAAGAATTAATTGAACTTTCCAACCATTTGTTTTCAAATTTAAAAATTAAAATTATTTTATAAAAAAATGTTTTAAACTTAATAAGATTGTCATACATGAAAATCTCTATCAAATTTGAATATGATTTTCGAATTTAAATCAGTTTAATGTAAATTTGAATGAAACTTTTGAATTTTATATTAAACACGCATTCCAAATGGGAATATGACATAATTCTTTTATTTAAAACTAAAACGTAATTGTCATATTTAAATAGAGTTGTGTTTTGAGTTTTAAACACCAATAGGTATATGAAATTATCGCGAAACAAACGTATTGTAATTTAATTTAAATGTAATTTAATTTAAAATGAAAATAAAACTGTAAAAGTTATTTGAAATTGCATAACTTTTTATTTTCATTTTAAACAATGCAGACACAATTCTTTAAACAACATTTGACAATGTTCGTTGACCAAATGAATGAAACAAACCCAATAGGAATAGTTTCCTAGTTTTCTCCTTACTCAATACATCTTGTTGTTAAACAAATGTCATTATTTGGTTGTTTGTCAAAATTTAGAGTAGCCGTGGGCTAGCCTAATTTTTAACACTAGGAATTCACCACGCAAACATCAAAATTTTGTTTGGTGCAAAATATTTTGACCAATCCGCCCACAGCCTAACTCATTGAATAAACAAAAGCTCACAATTCAACTTGAATGCTAGAAATAAGTCAACACTTCAAATGCGTTTAAGCGTTAATTCCGTACTTATTCCGAACTGGAGCTAAAATATCCCATAAAACTGCATTTTAGGGGGTTGGTGTGTATGAACAAAATACTCTACATGGTTTTTTCTTATAGACCTGCGGCTTGCCAATAAACCACAAACGTGCGGTGTTCCCAAAGCCAACATAGCCCCTTCAATCGCAAATAAATCAGCTATGTACCAGTGCCATCGAAAATTGTACAAACCGCGGCGGCCAATTGAACGATATCATAGGTGACACAAAATGTCATTGATTGTCCTTTTAAATAAATACAAAAGTCGTTGATATCTGCAGAGTATAATTACAATTTATATCTCGTTGCTTACACATTAATTAAATAATGTTTGTTATTTACTAGTATTTACTATTTACTAGCTGACTAGCAATAGTATTCAATGA
The DNA here is from genome assembly GCA_963931995.1 of Phaonia tiefii. Taxonomy (NCBI): domain Eukaryota; kingdom Metazoa; phylum Arthropoda; class Insecta; order Diptera; family Muscidae; genus Phaonia; species Phaonia tiefii. Next base: position 123,225,758 of record OZ008367.1, read on the forward strand.
TGTCATGGCCACTAATGAATTCACACAATTTGTATGGGGAAAACACACCATCACAAAAGTGTGCGTAATACGCATTTGCGTAGACATTTTTCGATGGTCAAGTGAAAGTAGACCTTTCACTCCCAAGTATTGGTTTGTAAATCGGTTGAGTGGTTCTCGAGTTATTAAATGACGAACAGAGGACAACTTGTTTATATATATATAGATTATATTTTTCGATACTCTCAATTTTTCTTTGTGGACTGCTACTACTTTGCTCGCAGCTGTATATGACTGCAGTTTTTGGCGCTTTGATCAATATCACTGACGATGATTCCCCCTTTATATTCAAGTTTATTTGAGTATGTACAAGTATACTTACATATAATACAATGTTTATTAACCTGCTTAATAGAAAGTTAACAATTGTTTATAGGGCTTCTGGATCGAAGTTCGATAAATTTGCTAATACGGTGGCGATAAGTTAAACACAAGTATCATTAACAAGCAACACGAAATGTGGTATTCGAAGTGCATGGATAGTGCATTTTTCTCATCGCGTTTTTCCATTACATTGTCGAATAGTTCAGCACTTTTGTCTGTTTACCCATGACCTAGACAATGCAAAATTTGTGCTTTTTACTCTTTGGTGGACTTTGACTTATGATCATGATGACAATAAAATCAATGACTTTGAATCATGATCAAAATACGGGAAGTAATTTTCCTACATATTTGTTCCTCACAAGTGGATTTTTACATTTTTCTTGTTAAATCAATAATTAATAAAAGTATTTCAAGAAATAATAATAAGGGGTTTCCAATTTGAGTGATATGATTTCTAAGTGACGTTTCGGCCATTTGTAGTTTGTCATGATCTGTAATTTTTTTCCATTGTATTCAATAATGTTTACAATTTCATCATGGAGAGATATACGTAAGAACAACGTTTACAAATTATTAATTTGTTTTTATCAAAATAATCGTTCTCCAATTTCAACTTTTCGTGCACCTTTACCATTGTATGGTCGTAATAATCGTCAACCTGTGCTCACTATTCGTCGAATTGTTGCAAATAACGAGCGTACATTTTCTTTACAGAATCTTCAAAAATATTGCTGTCATTCAGACAAGTTGCTGACCACCGCAATTTATTGATTCCAAGACATTGTCAACAATTGGGACTGTCTCAAACCACTACCTGACGTATTTTGAGAAACGAGTTGGGCTTGCATCCATATACAATTGTTATCACTCAAGAACTGAAGCCATTGGACTACCGTAAACGTTATGAATTTTGCTGATTTTGTATTGGAGCAATATGAAAACGATAACGATTTTTCTACGAAAATCATCTCCGAGGAGGCTCATTTTCATCTGTAAAATAAACAAACCTGTCGATTCTGATGCAAAGAAAATCCACAAATTATTCATGGACAACCATTACATTCACCTAAATTGACAGTTTGGTGTGGTTTTTGGTTATCGGCCTGTACTTCTTCCGAAATGAAGCTGGTGACACCGTTACTGTCAATGGAGAGCGGTATAGATCGCTGATAACCAACATTTTATGACCGAAATTGGAAGAAGTTGATCTTGACAACATCTGGTTGAAACAAGACGGGGCTAATTGCCACACAGCACGTGCAACAACCGAATTATTGCGAGAAAAGTTTGGAGATTGGATTATTTCAAGAAATTGTGACATTGAAGTTGTGATTTAACACGATTAGATTATTTCTGGTGGGGTTATTTGAAGTCGTGGGCCTTTAGCAATAAACCAGACTCTCTTCAAGCTTTACAAGTCAATATTGAACGTGCTATTCATGACGTCCGACTTGATTTATTGGAAAAAGTGCTCGAAAATTGTGTTCGCTATTTGAAAGACGTTTTTTATACAGAACTTAATTGCATAGATTGTACTTCGCATTAAATAAAAAACATTTCAATTTCCTTAACATACTAATTGTTTTGATTTTTAAGAAACCATATCACTCAAATTGGGAAACCGTATATAATGATAAAGACACCTTTTATTTATTAAAGAACATAACAACTGAAAGATCGAATAAAACTTAAATGGATATAATTTGAAGACGGTGCACTCTAACGCCAAACTCAGGGCAAACGTTGTTTCTCTTTTGAAATAACAACATCTATGCGATGGCTTTCGATGAAAGCATGCCTAGGAAAGAAATGTTGTGAACATTGATGGCTATGGCAAAATATTTGTTGTATATGTATATATATATGTTGTATAAGTATATGTTTGCGCACAAGTAGGAGTGTTGAGACAATTCTCGCTAAGTTGAGTTTTGTTTATCCCTATATACCTAAATACTTGTGGAGAAGGAGCTGATGATATGCCTTGGTGGACATTGAAATAGCTATATTCCTAACCATCCACCTTAATAATCAATTTCACATATTTCTATTTTAATGTCTATTTAAATTAACTTTTTAATAGAAAAATACTTTTGAATAGTTATTGATCTTGAACTGAACAATTATTAAAGAACGAAACCTTTTATTTTAAAAGCAATTACGCTTTTGAGATTGTTTTATACGATATGCAAATTATTTCGTGTTTCATTTATTTATTCCACAGGTAGAATTCTAAATAGGATCCAGCAGGTAATAGTTTTAAAAACGTTATAAAGCTAAAACATAAAGCTAAAACATTATGCATTTATGAATTTATATAAATAGTGTAACAATGTATTTTCAAGTAGTAACAAAAATTATAAGAAAGTGAGGTATGAAAAAAAAATATGTTAACCAAAAATAAAAAAAAATATAATGACAAAATAGCAATCCGATCATTTGGATAATACAGTGTCTGGAACAGGAGAATTTGGAAAAGGAACAGGAAAAAAAGGATGAGCAATACAGTAGCTGGTGCAGGAACATCTGGAACATGAGGAGCAGTAACAGGAGCCCATGCTTGAGCAGGAAAAGAGAAGGATGAACAGAAATTAGATAAATAGTAAATAGTCGCCATAATTTGGAAGAAATGATAAACAGAAGCACTTGGATAACATTATGGGAGACAAAAAGGTAGGAACATCTGGAGCATGAAGTGCAGAAACATTGCAACAATACGAGTGAAACAATAGACAAGAACAGAAAGATAGCATAATGACACATAAACAATTCAGGAGCTGAAGAAGGAACATCAGGAACATAACTATCAGGAACATGAAGAGCAGGAACATGAACATCAGGATCTGGCCTCAGCCGCCACAATGAGAATGACTTTCTCGATTCTGGAAAATACTGCAATTACTTTTTGTACGAGTATATCATCGCAATAAGTGATCAGCATGCGACTTTTTCCGATGATCGTTTTACTTCTGTCGCTGGCCGAGAGTGGTGCAATGGTAAGTATGCACGGCTCTTGTAGATGAGAACGTGGATTCAATACCTGGTCAGACCACCTTACATTTCCGTCGACGATGGTCACCTCGCTTTGTGATGGCAACACTATCGAGTACAAGCTTTTCAAAATAACGTTCGGAACCGGTGCAGAAATTAGTGAGTGTAAAACTAGAAAGCACACATCTCACTGATTGTGAGAAGCTCTCCTCAATCCCTTCATGGGATATTATCGGAGATCATTGTTTTTTAGTTTTACTTTATAAACTGTACGTTTTCTCAATTTTAATATAATTCTGTAATTAGTATAATAAGGCCTATAATTATCAATAAATGAAAACAGTTTAATTTCAGTTTTTCGCGACGTTTTGCCAATTATATATGGACTTCTCCTGGGGAAGATATCTCGCTCTTACAATATTGGCTAAAAACGATACACTGCCGCTTTGTCTGAATTCTTGTCTGGTGTAAAAGAGTTTTTTAAGATTTTTACCAAACATCACGAAGTATTTGGTTTTTTGGTATTAATTAGAGTCATTCTGCAAAAGTAGTATACATAGCGGTATATCGAAGCAAGCTTTATATAAATAGTAGGTGTCACTTCTGGTTTTCCAAAATATGATGTAATGTAAATGTTTGATAGATTGTAGATTTTCCAGACCTAAAGACACACTGATAAGGACCGATTATATATAAGTATATGTGCTTTATTTATTTAAACAGAATATAACAATAAAAACATTATTACAATAGGGTGGGAACGAATAGTCTGTCTTTGGCAAGTGATTAGTTTGATTGCATAATAGCCGAGTTCGTTTGTATTCCTTTTACAGATACCCCTGTCAAATATTTGGCGGTCTTGCTGGCCTTCGATACCCCTGCGGGATCCGTACAAACCCCGCTATAGCAATATCTGATACTGGACACCTAAGTATATGGTCAATCCAAGACAATTTTCTTGTACGAGTATGCATATCCAATTCAATAGCACTGTTACATTACGTTACCAGAGTACTTCAGTAGAAATTGTCTTGGGCCGGTAGATGCGGAGTACTTAACTCCGACAACGATTGGAACACGTTTGCACCTTCTTCATTGTCAGCTTCGTGCAGCTCCAAGTACTGCAATCGTACAAAAGTACAGACTTCACACTGTAATTGAATATTCTCAATATCGTATTTTCCTATATCCTCTTTTTGTGCAGATTTCGGAAGGCAAGACGGGTCTTAGTTACTTGATCACTTATATCCGCCATCATCCTTGGCAATCTGGCATCCTAAATAAATGATTGAATCCACGCTTTCAATTAACGAAACCGCAAGTGCTGGCCTTCGCACTATCTTTGTCTCTAGGAAAACTGGGATTGAGGATGAATATAATCCCAGTTTTCCTAGAGTCTGTTTAACTTGGCCTCGTTGCCATCAAATTTGTGGGCCATAAGACATATCCCATTTTCGTAGTCGATATCATGTAGATATTCATACATCACGCTCTGAATACCGAACGATGTTTCTGCATTTGTAGCCTCCATTACGTAGTATTTAAGTTGGAGAAATAAGACACATCATTGTCTAACTCCCGCAGATTTGGTGAAAGGTTGACTACCTGTCAATTAAAACGAACATTCTAAGCTGCAACTCACACTATCTTGTCCGCTACTCCCCTTTTCGTGAATGTAGATCTCATTGAGTTACGGTGTACACAATCGCACGCTTATTCGAAGTCTGCGAAAAGTAGATACAGAGGCGACTGCAGTTTAACTTATTGTTCTATGATTATACGAAGTGTTTTCACATGGTCGATACACGAATGGACAACCCTGGAACCCGCCTGAGGATTTCGCACAAGTTGCTCTATCACCGTCGAGATTCGCTGAAGTATAAGGGTCGACACTACTTTACCTATTGCATTGACCAATGTAATATTTCTGCAGTACCTGCGTTAGATCAACTTTTTTTTTGGGATAGTGATAACTACTCCATATTTCCACTTCGTAGGGATTATGATGTCTATAAATGAACTCCTGATGGCATATGCTAACGCTGAAGCACCATATTCAAACAGGTCCGCTGGAATTCTATTAGAACCAGAAAATTTATGATCCTGCATTCCATTGAAATATTGCATTTCGGGTCACGACGTGAGTATGCCGCCGAAGGGATACATTGAACTTCATCATCCGGAAGTCTAGATTGCGTTGTAAGGAATTCACGACAACGGTCCACTTGCTGATCTGGTGATGATATCTCCATGTCAACATTAGCTATAACGATGCAGCACTTGTGATGTTGTTGCAGCTTGGCTTTATTGTTGAAGAGTACATAATACGGAGGTATTTACAGCATTTTTCGTTTCCTCCCATATAGAGTTCAGACTATTTTCGTAATCGTACGTACTGATTGCCAATAGTCTGATTTTAATTGTCTCTTCAATGTTTTTTTGGGCAATTATTAATGTTTGGGGCAATTATTAAAGACATAACAATTGAAAGATCGAATAATATAAACTCAAACGGATATTATTTATTATAATTAGTTTTATTAATAGAGATCCACATTTATAAATAATTAGTAGAAAAAGTTAAAAGATTTACAAAGGCCCTCTTTACATTTATTTGCATTGAATTTTTTTTATCATGAAATGAGAATCTGCTGCTCTATTGCTTGTCCTTGCCTTTGTCTTCCACGTTTTTGTTCTCAGAAGGTTTCAACTTTGCGTTGGTACTCAAACAATATACTTATATGCAAATCTAGTTCATGCAAGCCAAGCGTGGACTAATTACTGTTGTGTTTGTTTATTATATTTCACAAATGGTCCGCCGTTCCGATGTTCTCAGTAAAGTGTCGGAGAGACAAAGGGCTTCGCGCTGTTTTCCTTTCCAGTTTCTTTCCTAAAAATCGTTTCTCACTTTGGTAGCACACATTCATACATATATACGAAAATAATACATAAAAACCAAAGCAACATCAAAACCCATTTAACCGTCCGTGCCTTTGTTTATACTTCTTCCACTGATCAAGCGTTGTTGATATCCTCTGTCCGATGAACCACTGACGACCGCAATACATCAGCCAAAATAAGAAGCACTGACTTCATCTGCAGTTTACACGCATATTCAGGAATATTTATGAATCGATGACAGAGAGAGTAGACTCTCTCGTTGTCCCTATTTTGTTCTCTTGCTCTCGAGAGAGCATAAATAGTGCAACAAACGTAGCTATATTTGTATCACAAACGCAGTTATATTTGGGATGCAAACACATCTATCATAACATATTAATCATTGTATCTCAAACATGTAATATTGAATAGCAAACACAATGTGTTTGGACACCAGTATATTATATTTGCGGCAAGCTCCAAACACACGTTATATTTGCATCCAATCAAGAAACAGCGACAAATTTTTCAGCGAGCACATCCCTTATTAGAAGCGGTGGAGTCTGCGGTTGATGGCTATTTTAAGGAGTTCGACAGTTCTTAATAAAAACAGGGTATCGAAGCTATTGAATATCGCTGGATACAGTATGTCGAGCTAGAGGGAGATTATGTTGAAAAATTCAGAGTTGTTCCGAACTTTTTTGTGCCTTCTTTGTTAGGTCGGCTAGTTTTGGGACCGCGCTCGTATAAAGCGGTTAAAGCCAAAAAAGTATGGATTTTCAGTTTGAACTTTTGTTCATTACTTTTCTGTCATTTGCAGGCCCAAATCTATATTGTGCTTGTATCCAATTATGGTTAGAGCAGCTAGTCTCAAGATCCGTGACCTTGAGAAGGTAAATACCATAGAGTAATGACGTATAGGGACACCAACTCTCTCAGTAAATTGATGACATTTGGTGTGTTGAAGATGGACGGTTGAATGTTGGGAAGTATTGCTTTAATAATATCAGATATAGGCAACGGTTCAAACCATCAAACAATTAATCAGCAACGGCATTTCGATTTGGGCGTTAAAACTTTTGTGTAAGTACACCACAAATATATACTAACAATAGAATGCTCGTATAACAAAAAAGTCCAAAAACTCCATATAAATTTCACAGTTTTCATCAAAATGACACGAAAAATTAAAGTCAACAATTTTTGTAATTCCAAAGGCTGTAAACCAGTTTAGGTCAAATAACTCTCTATCGCACAGACAGCACCACGAATAGTGTGAAAGAAAATTTCAGATGAGAACAATGGCATACGTTATTACTTTATGGTAGATACGGGTTTTCCGACTTGAACGGAAGTTAAGCAGATTATTTCGAAAATGATGGATAGCCCTAGTTGGCATTATCCGCTTCTTATGTAACTTTCAATCAGTGTATCTTAAAATAAAGAAAACTGTTCCTGTTAAGCACAATAAACCTGTGTGGTGTGACCGAAAATCATTCTACACAAGTAGTTAAAAAATTCTAGTTAGTGCCATGGTTGCACAAAAATTCCCGTCAAGGTTTATAGTAAAAAGTTGTGGAAATGGGCACCATACTTTTTTACATTGTGTTGGCCCTAGGCTCTAGTACTTCAAATTTGAATACTTTTCGGTAAAATTAAAGCTGCTCAATAACACGGATTTTTAGTAGAATATCAGCTGCAAAATTAGCAGGATTTTCACCCACAGTTCGTCTGTCCAACTTCTCATATACACCTGCTATTTTGATCACTTTCCCTTCAATCTGTGCTGACGCGAATGTCGCTAACAGTATTGTTGTACATCTTCATTTAAAAGAAACTCCAACCAATATTTGAATATTTTATTACTTAGTTTATTGTATTTTTTAAATGGTTTGCAATTTTTAGTTTATTCAAAGGTTTGACATTGCTTATTGCTGGCAATCAAGCATTACTGCTTCAAGCCGATATAATTTTACTTGTCCCAATCGGTGAGTTTAAGGACTGAAACGCGCGCACACCTTGTCCTATCCAACAGGGCATATTGTATTTTGTTTCATGTAAGTTAAACTAATGTCGATCTAACTGACCACATTCATTTTGAAAGTTAACTCCCAAAGCCAGCAATATAATAGTTTTGAACCTAATTTCTCGCTTATTTCCATGCATAACACAAGATATAATGCATACATTATATGCATACAGTAAATGCTCTTTCTTTTGGTTTCAAGCCATACGCCAAATATGATTGCAACTTATTTAAACTCCGAGCCAAAGTTTATAAACATATAAACATATGCGCTGCCGACGACGGCTCTTGCACACAGAAAGTGTTGTCGTATACATTTCATACCCTCGTTGAATTGATAATGATAGCTGCTTGGTATTGAAATGAGCCAATGAATAATGTTGTTTGCTGCAACAAAAGTGGGGGCAACAAGAAACAACAGTTGGCCGCTGGAATAACAGCAAGATTGCAAGAGGTTATAGCAGCGGCACAAGCAGCATTGCTAGCAATAATGGCAATGGCAATGGCAATTGTTTGCTGTCACAGTTGTTGCGAATGGTTTTGGCTTTCTCAATGAAGACGACAGTAGCAACAAATAACACGCAGGCGCAGCTTGTTACAACGTTAGCCAACATGATGCTTCTCACATTGCTTAGCGTTTGACAGCGACTATTTTTGGTTTGGCTGGTATCCGTGGTATAGTGGTTACTGGTTACTAATGTTGTATTGACGCCGCATCTGCTGCTGATTTTGCTGCGACTATGGTCGCAGTCGTGTGATTGTTTTTGTAGTGCGTACATGACTTTAGTTGTAAGTCGGGAATAAAACTCGATCATCGAGCGTTGTCTAGTCACAGTTTACCGGTTGCCTTCTGACCGATCAATCGATCGTTTTGAGTGGATTATTTTCTAATAAACAAGCAAACGCAAATAATACAAATATTAAAAAAAATACAAAAGGATATCTGTGGATTATTATTACCCCCAAAACAAATTACAATATATTTTAAACTAATATCATCATCAATCATGTTGAAATTTGTGTGTTTATTTGCTCTTGTGGCAACAGCCGCAGCTGCCACCCACACACCCTCGGAGGCCGATGGCCTACTGACAAGTGCGCTAAAAATGGTCAAAGACTGTGGCGATCGTTCTGTGGTCTTGTGTCTTAAGGTAAGGAGTGCTTGAAAATAAACAATATATGAACAAAAAAAACAATAACAATAAAGAACTTAAACAAAAAACAACGAACGCAAAACAAGGATTCCAAAACGACTTTCAAAATCCAGTTAAAAAATAAATATTCGAGGAAACAAAAATTTGTGTTTATCCCAAAGCAGCATTGGAAATGGTGTTATGCAAATTGCAAATATTCATTGTATATTGTGTTTTTAAAATAAATGCAAACGACTTGCAAAAGTATCTGCTTGTTATTATGAAAAGGAACAGAATAGTGTTTGCGTTACAGCAAAAATAACTGCTGACTCAACAAGTTTTCTATTAACAAACGAAAAACAGTAATGAAGGAAATAACAAACCCGTAAAGCAAGGATATGCTGTAGCTCCAGCCTTGTTAACAGTTCTCAGTTTAAATTTAAATTAACTTGGACATTGTATAACCTGGGAAATACTTTAAAAATTTGCATCTCTTAAAATTCATCAACAGTTGCAAAAATGAATGGACTAATATACTTTATAATAACTTAGAAAAAAAACTACTTGATTATAATACAAATGTTGTCAGCGAACACGTGTTGCATCGACTCCTGTTTAAAGTCCAGGTGTTAAAGGGATTTTTAGCTGACAAAAATATTACGTTATTATATTTTGTTTATAAAGGGTGTCTCAGTAAGAATGAACTTTTTCATTTTAAAATGATTGCGAATTTTTTACTGGATGATAAAGAAGACATGTTCCGATTAAGTATGGAATAAAATATCCGTCAAATGGGCTCCACGGTCCTGATGACAGGCCTCTGATGGCTCTTTTCATGAAATTTTCCATGACTTTCTCACAGAGATGTGGCTGTATCTCACCGATGACAAGTTGGGCCTCACCGACGACACGTTGGATTTGCGCTCAGGAATTGTTTCTAGTTTATTCCCATACGCCCGAGATCTCACAAAACGCCAAAGAAAGAAATCGCATGATCTTGGTGGCCAGTTGACATCAGAATTTCTTGAGACAATTTCTTCTGGAAATTGTTGCTGCGTCTTGTTGAAACCACATGTCATGCAGATCCATGCCATCCAGTTGAGGCTACAAAAACTCCGTTATCATATTGATGTACCTCTGAGCCCCAAGTTTGACAATTTTGTATATTCACGAAGTCATTGAGATGGAAATGCGCTTCATAGGAGAAGATGATTTTTTTTTTTTAAAAACTGGCGTGGACTTCACTTTGCTCCATTACCCATTGAACGAATTGCCGGTGGTTTCCATGGTCTATTGGTTTGAGCTCCTGTGTAAGCTGAATTTTGTACGCATGAAGGTGGAGGTCTTTTGTTAAAATTCGCTGCGTGAAATTTGAGTTGTTGGGAACGATGCCGAATTGATATTTTCGGGTTTTCAGCGACCACTCTTCGAATGGTTGACACATTAGGTGCACTTTCTCGACTGAAAATTCTTCGAAGTTTGCGAGCGGTCTCTGCATAACTTTCCAAATTTTTGTAATTAGTGTTCACAATTATTAAGCGTCGTAAAGCTTACTTACATTTCATTGTAAAACTTGAAAGCGCACAGCTCACAGGTTGTGAGAAGATTTCCCCAATTCCTTCATCGGATGTAATTGTAAACCATTGTTGTTGTTGTTGTTATTGTTGTTGCAAGTAACTGTCAGAACAGACGGTGGCGCCCATAATTGCTGGACAAGTGTTCCCTAATCCTCACAGATTCTGCCTGATGAACGCGTCCATGAGCAATTAGTCAACGAGACACAGATATCCCTAATTCCCTAACATATCCCGTTCCAAGCTCCCCTTTCCGGTATGAGGGTGTGACATTGATGCACTCCATCACTATTCAGCACTTGTCAAACATCTGCCGCCAACTGTATTTATAAGCAGATCGATCCTCCAGTAAACAACTTCTGGACCCAGTTTTGGAATTAACTATCAGATTACTTAATCTAATTTATTTTTCAGTGATGAGTTTATTTCCTTCCTTATATTCCTAACCAATAAGACAACATTTATATTCTTAGTAGAAATATCATTTGTTTTTGGCAGTAACATAGACTGATTTATATATAGATTTGTTATCCAACTCATCTGACGTTTCTCTCTGTGCATCTTCAATGAGGAAACGAACTTCTGTCAGTTATTTTGCGGTTTAATTACAACAATTGGTGCGAACATCGAACAAACTCCTCCATTTTTAGTTTTTTATATTCATTTTAATTTTGTGTAATCCCTTCAATCATTAAACAGATGGGCGCGTTGACAAATCTATGTATAAATTAATATATAGGCAGAAATACAAAATAACAAAAAAGAGCAATTGAAACAGAAATATATAAAACAAGAAATAAATGTATAGAAATCATGGCGTAAACTAGAATGGAGAAACAATTCCTCTCATCTGACGCGACATTTCACACTCTTCGTTGTGGGTTTGTGCAAATGACAGATGTTCGACGAAAATTTACTTACATCAGGTGGAGTTACAAAAACTGTTTACTTAACTTTTTCATGTAGTTTTGCAATAGAACTATTCAATTTAAATGTATTTTGAACTTATTTGTTGACTTTTAGTGTTGGTATAAACTTGAGTTGAATTTAACACAACTATTTTACCACACAAACACGAAATGCCGTTCGTATGGTCTTGTTGAATTTTTTGTACTAATGCCTCTATCTGGTTGTATTGAACACATGCGTTCCACCATCCAACGTCTACATGCAACCATATTTATGAAGCTAAAATTATTGAGAGAATAAACTTCGCTACTATTTTCTACTCCAGGTTAAAAATAAATTGGTGTCAAGAAATGTATGTAATAAAACAATAACAGCGCCTACATTTATCGATGTTGACAAAATATATACATATCGCATCCTAACTACAAAAACGTCGTAACTCAAAACTTACAAATTTTCAGTAGAAGCAAAACACTGGTTGTTATTTCAAAATATGGTATGACATAAATTATGGGTTATGACTAAATTTTAATTTCGATGCGATATATACAAATGAGATAAACAAAAACTTGCGTTTCTCATTTTGAAAATAAGTGTATTTTTTTTACCCCGCTAAAGTTAATTATAGCTTAATTCGTACAGGACAGTTAACCATATTAAGTCGCATTTCAAATTTCCACTTAAATTCCGACTTGAGCAATGACAATGTTGCCACATGTACAATTTTAAGAAATGTCAACAAAAAGTTATCTTAGATACATTTTTTACCATTTCTTGTGAATGAAAATTTTACCAAGGAGAGATTCAAAAGCAGAAAATTCCAAAATGGCTTACACATTTTCAGTTCATTAAAATTATTTTATTTAATGGAAGACTATGTATACATTTAAATCTCTATTTTGAAGGATAGATTTTTATTTCCGATTGAAATCAAAATTGGAATTAAATTGTTCATAACAACGCTCGGTAAATGTTATACATATTGAAAACATGGTAGAATTATCTATCAGGTATAGTCGCTTAAACAGGTGACGACATTTTTTCCATGCCCTTTTTCGTTGTACTTGTCAAAATCATATGTATTTTGTTTTTATACTTTTTTGTATTCTTGTATTATTGGAATATATTTGTGTAGAGTTTGACAACTGAAACTACTGAACGAAAATAAAATGTCTGTTGTCACTGCTTATATCTACAATAACATCTGCTGCTACTATGTATTTGTTGGCACTGGCTACAAACGTGTTGCCGTATCGCATTTTTTTTTCACCCATTACAGCAAATGTTGCCACATTTCGTAGTATTAAGTGTGGATCGTCTTATTTGGAAAATCTTGAGTGGCGATAGTTTAATGGAATAAAAAAAACAGCCTTAATGTCATTGCCAATCAGTGTCAGTCAAGATGTTCAAAAGTTACCCAAAATTACTCGAAATTTCAGAAAAAACTTTGTTTTCTATTGTTTTCAACGATCGATTGAACCTTCTTTGCTGTATAATATCCGTGGGGTTTGAAATGTTGATTGTTGTACCATTTACCAGAAACTCACATCTCGAAATTAAAAATTTCGAATTTCCTCGCAATAGAATAATAAAAATTCAGAGTTTTGATAGTATTTTCACAAGATTTCCAAACTGAAGGTATTTTGCAAATCTGATAAAGTACAAGAAAGATAATCTGATTATATATCCCAACTTAAGTGACCAATAAACTGGTACAAGGTGCTCTTCCGTTAAAATTAAAATAGATATGTCGACGTTAAATACCATCAGTATTCATCGAATGATATTTTAAATATTAGTACTTACGATAGTTGTCAAATTGGTATCTTGCTTGTCCAATATGTTCCAAAAACAGATCTGTGGATCAATGTTTCCCTGCAAACGGAAATATTATGATGAAGTCATGAAAAACGTTATGGAAACGAAAATTTAAAGATTCAATAAATGATATGTTCTGACAAATCAAATCACACAAAAATTGCGCAAAAATATTATTATCCAAAAATTATTGAATAAGTTCGAAATTGTCCAATTTTTGGATAATTATCCAGAAAGTGGCAACACCGTTGATCAATATCATATGGTTCTGACTGCAGGTTATAGTCCCGTATTCAGTTCTTGAAAAATTTTCGTACGAAATTTTGTTATTTATCTCTAAGCAAAAAATTTCGTTGAGGAGAATTACCACCTACATATTTCTGATTTTCCTCGCAAATATGTCATGAATTGATCCTCATCGCAGTCCATATTAATTTTAACGCATGTGGTGTTGCTTTTGTTTGTTAAAGTGATCGTAATGTCAAAATTCCGGCCCACACAATTATTCTCGTATGAAATAACTTTGGCATAAATACCCTGTATTTGATTTAGCCTACAAAATTTTCGCAAGGAACTGATGACCGGCAAATGAAAACTGAGCGAAACTTTCAGCGAAACTTTTCTGGAATCAGAAAAATGTTGACTTAAATTTGTAATGTCGTTTTGATGAAAAACTGTAAAATTTTAACGTATTTTGTACTTTTGTGTTATATTTTATTGTTACTATATATTTCTGGTGTATTTACACAAAAAATTTAATTTTTGCTGTTTTCTTGTCGGTTGGTTTGAGCCATGCATCTATCTGGGACAATTAAAGCAATACTTTCCAACATGCAACGTTCATATGCAACACACCAAACTTCGTAAATTTTGTTAAAGGTTTTGTTAATGTTGATAATATTTTTTATCTTTTTAAAAAAATATTAATTTTCCTAATAATTTCACTCTTACAATTTTCAAAGTTTGTGGAAGCTCCACTTCGGAGGCTTGCTTAAGCGACTGTACACGCAAACAACCCCTCTTGTGACTAGATTTACGTTTTTATTTAGATAGAACCAGCCTCTTTCGATCAAACAACTGTTCGCCATGTCATGATAATGTTGTTATTATCTTTCTACGGCAAAAGGTGTTTACATGCATTTTTACTCTATTTAGTTTAGACATTTTTCTATTTCATGTTGACATTATGGAATTATACCAGGTGATGGTAGGAGGATTTCTACGTGTTAGTATTATTCAGACATATTTTATATTTCCGTTTTTGTAAAAATATCTTTTCATTTAATTATCGACATTTTTATGTGGAATTTATTTAGAATTTCTGAAATTTCTGTAAGTATTTAGAACACTAAGTAAAAAAGCAATGTCAGCTGTCCTTATAACACTACCTCTTATATTAATCATGTTGCATGTGTTGTCATTAATGTATGTACAAGTTCTCGTGCGATTTGACACATCTCGATTATTTCCTGTGGGGCTACGTGAAGGCACTGGTTTATGCTGATAAACCAGCAACAATTGACGCCTTGGAGGCCAACATTGTTCGTGTTCTTCCCGACATACGGCCAGCAGTGCTCGAAAAAGTGGCCAAAAATTTGACGTCCAGAATGCGCTTCGTCAAGAATAGCCGCGGTGCCCACATGCCCGAAATCATTTTCAACTGTTAATGCCACGTATTGGTCTTTCGAATAAAAAAAAAAACTTTTAAAATTTAATTTTTTGTGTTATTTTTTTACAATTCGAAGTTCTATCGGGCTTGAAAAAACACCCTTTATTATGTACTAATTAGTTCCAACACGCCTAAATTGATCTTTAAAAAAAGATACATTTTGTAAAGTGAAAAACTTTTTTTTAGAAAATGTTTTTTTAATAGAATGTAATTTTTTAGGTCCTTTTGGTAAAAATATGTACTATATTATTCCGAAAAGGTCGCTTTTAAAGAGAGGTACTTCTTTTGTTAAAAGCTAATGTATTTTTTAAGAACAGGTACTTTTTAAAGAAGTGGCACTCTGTTCAGGAAAAGTTTATTTTTTTTATGAAAATTCACTTATTTTTATAGCAAGAAAAGAAAAGGTAATTTTTTATTTTTAAGAAAGGATTTTTTTTAAGAGAAGATATTTTTTGTGAAGTAAGTTTTTTTTAAGAAAGGGGAATCTTTTTAGAATTGGGCCTTTTTTCAAGAATAGATACATTTTTAAGAGTAGGCACTTATCTCAAGAAAAGTTATTGTGTTGCACAAGAAAGGTACTCTGTAAAGAAAAGGTTGTTTTTGAAGGAAAGTCAATTTGTTTTAAGAAATTGTACTTGTTTAAGTAAATGCAAAAAATAAATAAATGGTTTCCCATTACATCCCATGAAGGGACAGGGGAGAGCTTCTCACAATCACTGAGCTGTGCGCTTTCCAGTTTTCACTCACTGATTGGGACCTACAGTTTTACACCGATTCCGAACGGTATTTTGAGAAGCTTTTTCATGGCTATATACTCGATAGTGTCGCCGTCACTATGCGAGGTGACCGCCGCCGACAGAAATTTCAAGGTGGTCAGAGTAGGGTTCGAACCCAGGATCTCATGTACAAGAGGCGCGCACACTAACCATTGATGTACTTATTTTAAAAAAATAGTTTTTTTTAAGAAAATGTACTTTTTGTAAGAAAATTTAATTTTTTTTAAGCAATGGAACTTCTTTAAGATAAAGTTAAGAATATGTAATTTGTTTAAGAATATGTATAGGTTTTTTTTTTGAGAAAATTTACTTTTTTTAAGAAAAGGCACTTATTTAAGACAGTGTTCTTTTTTAAACTTCTTTCAGTTCGGCTTTTCTAAATTTACTTTTCATTGGGTTCAAAACTACAACATACACCAAATATTTGTTACAGATTCCACCTATAAAACTTCCCATTAAACAAGACATTTCCCAACATATGTTAGTCTAGACACCAACCAATGCAAAAGTACCCAATATAATTGATAATAATGGGTTGTAGCATAATAGTGTTAAAAAAAAGTTGTTTAAATTTGTTTTTCATTTAGCTCCCATCCCGCAACGTGCGATAAGGAAATTCGTTCCAAAAATATTTGAGAAATCATATGATAATGTTGTGATTTGCCGATTGTCGAGTCGATCGGCAACATCGAGTGCATGTATCGAGTGTATAAATGCATGTCACAACATGATTCTGATCAAACTAACTATTTCTATTAAAATAGTTGTGTGCTATTTACATTATGTGATCCTATCAAACACTTTCTCCGAACAAGTCACATGGTTATAGCCACTTCATGCCTGCTAGTTTTTCGGCGAAAAGTAGTTTGTCTGCATCTTGTGTTTCAAACATGTCTAATTACTTTTTCCGAAGAAGTGATGTATCTATAATCGCTGTCATGCCAGCGACCTTTTCAGCGAAAATCGGTCGTTCCAAAAATACAGGAAGAATGATAGCCAGATTTCAATGTAATTTGACATTTGTACGTTTACGTGAATCGGTTAATGAATTTTTTTTATTTTTTTTAGTCACCATAAGGAAAACCTAAAAATTTAAATACTTTTTTGAGATTTGAAAAATGTTAACCCTTCTGATATTCATCTAAATTGTACTTTATATGCAACAGAGTATTTGTGTTTTAACTGAGTTCATTGTGGTTACCTATGACGGCAGTTCAGGATTTTGACCCTTTTGAAATTAGCATTATATTACATTATGTTACACTTTTCTCGCTAGGTATTTTCGCAAGTCATTACCTTACCTTATTAATATTGCAACACGCTTATTCAACATTTTCCCAACCTTTATGTAAATCGAAATACTATCAAATGTTTTGCCCTTTAGCATTTGTAAACTTCTACTGTGTTGGCATTTCTTATTAATATACTATTTATGTCATATCTTCCTTTTGCAGGAACGTGCTCTACATTATTTCGATTCGGAAAATGGTGACGTTAAATTGACCGAAGGTATTGCTCTAGTGAAAACCGATGACATACCTGTGGGACGTTCCCTCAATGAAGTGGTTTTGCCCGAGGATAATGAAGCACGTGAAAATGAGGTGGATTCACTTCTGGTTGAACGTGTAGCACGTTTCTTTGGAACACATACTCTGCAGTTCAAGGTGCCTAAAGACTCTATTCAGGATATGCAACGTGCGTTGGAGGAATGTAAGTATCATCAGGACGATATGACAATTAACAAACTATGAAATTGATACTGTTACGCATAAGTACAAAACGTGATATGGCATTTCTTTTTCAAATTCAACAAGAAACTGGCCGACTCTCTCTCTCTCCTCTCTCTCTCACTCTCGCTATGTCTTTAATGAACATAAATCAAAAAGAGTTGAATGCCAACACAAATGTAGGTTAAAATAAATGCTAAAGTCAAAATCAATGCCACAAAACAGGCTGCTAACGCAGTCAACTATGTGAAAATCCTGTTTTGTATCACTGCAAATGTGTGGCGGCCAACAACCAAAATGCTTGCATGTTTCGATTGAAGCCTGGTTTGTGATATCAGATGTTTGTTTGTTTTTTGCTTACATCCATCTCGTACAATTTTATGTTCAGTGTTCCGGGTTTTGAGGTCAGTGTAACGGATAAAATAATTTCTTGCTTTCATCTTTAACAAGTTGAAGACAAAACAGTTTTATGCTGCGCAAACTGAAAAAAAAGATGCAGACAAACAGAGATACGCTTTCATCTGGTTTTATGGCATTAATTAGTGTTATTTTCAATTAAAATTTACACACACCGCTTGCATTAGAACTAAATTGTTTACGAGAGATACATGTTTATTTCGAAAAACAAACTAGAAATATCACACTACGCTTAGTAAACATGGCGAGTGACATCAAGCTTGATGTGCCTCTGGGGACAGAGTATAAATTGATTCGTCTTTATCACTAAAACTACTGTCAACTCTGCTAACTTTAGGTCCGTTACAAATGTCATTCTTAAAATGTCATTACTTTACAATTAATTCTGGTATTTATAATATGGTGTTTTTACTTGCATATTAGTATTTTTGATTTGAGTTTTAAACTGTCAAATGACACAAGGAACAAATTGCACGAAGAAAACAAATCGTTGTTAATACTTAAGGCCATGTTAGACTATCAGTGCAAGTACGATAGAGTGAGTCGCGGGAGAGAAGTGGATGAAATCGTTCGATCATTCTGCTTTCGCTTTACACTATCAGTTTTGGAAAATGAAAAGATATGGGTCGGGAGAATGTAACAACATATTTTTCCACAGTGCCGTACAAAACAGCTGTTGAGAAATAATATAGAATATATTAAAAATGGCAAATTGGAAAAAAAATACAACGAAATAAAAGCTTATATTCCAGATTCTTTGTTTTTGTTCGTCTCATTCCAAAGGCAATCCTGTTCTCAATAATTTTTTGAGGAAACTCGGAAAATGAGAGAAACCTAACAGATAGTCGGAGTCGGAGTTGAGGGAATTTGCCCGGAGTCGGAGAAGTTGTTGAAGTCGATTCTCTAAGCCTGATTCTGACATCGTTTTAATAATTTTATAAAACATTTTAAAGCATTACAATAGAAGCAGATGAAGGAAGACAATACTACTCGGAAGACGTTAATCAAAATGTATTATAAGTGGGAGCACTGTCATATTTTATGTACTTATATTTATTATGCCACCGATTTGAGTTAGAATTGATTTTCCCCCTTTTCCACGGGGCTTTAGATTCATTCTTCCACTATCATTACGAATATTCCCAAAATACAATTTTCCCCACCCTACTCCCACGAAGCTTAATCGCTTGTCTGCAGGAGTATATACCCAATAGACAGTACCGTCACCATTGACAAGTTAAATCCCAAGATGATCCCCTGATAAGACCCTGCAATGGAGAAATATGCCTGCCGTAGTACACAATAAGTGTGGCCGTTGGTACTACAATGGTTAGTGTGCACGTCTCTTGTGCATGAGATCCAGGGTTCTATCCCTGGTCTGACCACCTTAAATTTCTTTCGGCGGCGATAACCTCGCATAGTGACGACTACATACACTATCGAGTATTTAGCCATGAAAAATGGTTCTCAAAATACCGTTCAGAAACGGTGTAAAACTCTAGGTCCCAATAACTGAGTATAAAACTAGAAAGCGCAATAGCTCACCAGTTGTGAGAAGCTCACCCCAATTCCATCATGGGATGTAATGGGAAACCATTGATTGAGTACACTATGAGTTACCCAAGTGATACAACAAGAAAGCAGATTTCTAAAGTTTCCCTTGAAGGTCATCGACGTGAACATACCACTTAAATTTCTCGTCGACATATACACCCAGGTATTCACAGGATGTTATAAGCACAATGTGTGCGGTACATGTGTCATTGCCGATATCGTCGCGGATATTATGTAGACAGTTCGTGTCGTGAAATTTGATCCTGATGTTAGTACCCAAAAATTGTGATGGTCCCACGTGCACAAGTACCGTTCCCAGCGGGTTTACGATCAAGCCATACTCTTGACACCATTTAGTTGCAATATTAAGTTGTCCCGATAGCTTTGTCGATATTTTCGCAATATACAACAATAGCTGTATCGTGTCAGCATACACAAATGTTCTACTATCTTGAAGAGTGTTGAGCAAGTCGTTTGCATACATAAAGCAAAGGATTGGGCCAAGTTTGGATTTCCGTGGCACTCCAAAAACCGTTATCACCCCTTTACTAAGAATATTGCCTATCTTTACCCGATACATTCCACATTCCAGACAATTCCCGAATTATTCCAACGTGTCGCCTTGTATCCCATTTTCCTCCAGTATTCGTAGCATCCAATTGTGTGACAGAGTGTCAAAGGCCTTACCGAAGTCAATAAACATTACAAGGCAATGACTTTTCCCACTAAGGCAGTTATCCGTATAATCTGGAAAATTCCCCAATAGTTTGTCTATATTGTTCGGATACTTAAAATCGGAAAAAGTATGTTTCGTTTTTTTCAATTTCAGACACAATTATGTCAAAATATGTTTAAAAAATCTTTATTTTCTTTAAAATCGAATAATAAGAAACAAAGCCGTTTTTGGAATATTTTCTAAAATCAATCGAATGATCTGATTTTCAGTCTTGTGCTTGGTATTTGTCAGAACTTTAAAATTGTTGCTACATAGAAACTGATGGCGACAGTATCGAGTATTTAGCTATGAACCTGTGTAAACCTGTATAAATTTAAATTTGATTTGTTATCCGCGTCATCTGACGTTTCCCTTTGCGTTTCTTCCATGACGAAACGAACTTCTGTCAGCTGTTTTGTTCTTTAATTTCTACAAATTTTGCAAACGTTGAACAAAATTATACGTTTTGAATTTTGAGCAATCCGATGTTCATATATTGGTATATTTTGCACATTCACAGTAACAATTACATTACAATTAACAATTCACAGTTGTCAAACTCACCGACAGAATTATTTTCTTGACGTTAAAACTTGCAACTTCCACAAGTTAATAAACCAATGAGCTAGTTGGCAAATCTTTGTGAAACTGTGGGTCACAATCAATGAGTGTAAAACTAGAAAACGCAGAGATTATTTGTTGTAAGAAGCTCTTCCAATACGGTCATGGGATGTAATGCAAAACCATTAATTTTTGTTAATTTTGTGGCCGGTGGTGCAAAGGTTAGAGCACGCGACTCTTGTACATGAGAACGTCGGTTCGATTACTGTCCTGACAACTATACAATTCTTTAGACAACGGTCACCTCGCTTAGTGACGGCGACACTGTCGGGTGTAAAACTGGAAAGAGCACAGCTCACGTAGGAGACCGTCATCAGAAGAAATGTAAGGTGGTCAGAGCAAGGATTGAACCCACGTTCTCATGCACAAGAGCCGCGCACACTACCATTGCACCACCGACGGCCACAAAAATAATATATTTCTTCAATAGGTAGATACATTTTATAAAAGTAAGATGTCTGTAATTAATAATTTCTGTAATCTGTCGTTTCACTTTATGTTTCCACTGAGAGGAATCAAATCAGTGTAACACGAAAAAATACAACCACATACGGACACCACTACTTGATGAAAGATCAAAAAAAAGACCCGTGTCTCCCAGTTTTGCCCAAAGTCATGGACTTTGCAAAAAAGGGTCTCATTCTTGCAAAAAAGTGATAATTTTGTCAGGCTCATATCTTGCGAATCGTTCGGAATTTTGATTTACTCTCTAAGGAAGCTCTAGCCATAAAGAACAAAAATTTCCAGCATATACAATCAAAAAACTTCATCTTCAAGGTCAAAATCGTAAAAAAAAACTTTAAAAAATTCGATTTTTTACCTTTTTCCCCCTGTTCAGGTCCACAGGTAGCAAACCGTTCAAAATTCAAGAAAACAATTAATTACAGAAATGTACCTACGATCTCAGTAAACTCAGTTTCTAGAACATATGAACTTCCTAAGAATGATTCTTAACACCGTTTAGGTAGCGCTTAGGTAGCGATTTGGGGCCTCGGTGTAATTTTTTGCAAAAAAGTGATCATTTTGTCATACATAAACGGTGTTCAGAATCATTCCTAGGAAGTTTATATGTTCAAGAAATGGTTCTATATTTTGACAATGAAGGTGAAGTTTTTTAATTTTATATGTTCACAGTCTTTGTTCTTTATGACAAGAGCTACAAGAGTCCCTCAGAGAGTAAATAAAACTTCCGAACGGTTTGCAAGATATGAGCCTGACAAAATGCTCACTTTTTTCAAAAGTGACACCGAGGTCCCAAATCTTTGGGGCCCATAAAAAATGTGCATGACTTTGGGGAAAACTGGGAGACACGGGTCTTTTTTTGGTCTTTTATCACGTAGTGGTGCCCGTATATGGTTATATTTCCATGAGTTTAAAAATTACACACAGTGTTATTTATTAGTTTTTCTATTTTTGAATTTTACAACAATTTCTTTCAGTTCTTATGGTCGTCTTTAATGTAAAAACTGCGTAACGGCTTCATATTATGCAAAGACCACCCCACTGACATTACTCTCGAACTATATTGGTTAACAAATTCGGGCTTTCACTTTCCTATATCTTGAATGTAACTCATTGTGTGACGCCTTAATTCGTTATAGCCACATCCGTGTAATTCGCACTCGCATCAAAACTTTGAAGCGTGGCATCAAAAACCGCATTCTCAATTACATTTTTGTAGCTCTTGTATTAGGTCTGTCTGCGTACTTTTCCAGTAAAAAATATTCAGTAACTATTTTTGAGAGAGTAAGTTAGATTTTGCTCTCCCAGTAGCAAATATCACAAAAAGTACACAAATGACATCCAGTAAGAGTTTTAGTATGTAGACAGCTGATTTGCATTGTAAACATTGGAAGAACCAACAACCGCAGTTCGAATAAAAGATTACAAATCACCAAAACAGTATTCGTTTTTAAATGAAATAGTTAAAATTTAATTACATAGCATTAGAAAGTAATTGTTTCTCTTAAAAATTAAAATTCCAATCATTAATTTGTTATTTTCTATTCTTTATATTTCGAAATTTTTTTGGTTTACAGAAAAAAACATGTGTTTCAAATCAAATTTCTCCAGTAAAAACTTATAAGTTCTCTATCATCAAACTGTCAAAATAATCTCTCTCTTGCTCTCGCGTTACTGGCTTTTTGGTGTAAACAGACAACATCCAATAAAAATTTGTACAAATTATCAGTACGCAGACATACCTATTATCATATCATTTCAGAACCAGTGTGGCCAACTCAAATATGAAAGTATTTGTTATAAGGGTGCATTTAGTTAAATGACAGATTAAAGCGTTTTGACTTTCCGACAATAAAACACTTTCTTTCAAGCTATACTCCTTTGTAGTATTCAGTTAGTTGATAAAAGTTGCACATATTCTGCTTCATATATTGATGAAAAAAAATTAAGTCGGCACCACTGATTTTCTAACAAGATTTAAAAGTGTGTACAATCAGGCTGATCGACTATGAAGTAAGAAATTGATAGAAAAAAGAGTAGTTAGGCGAAAGAACGATAAAGCAACCAGTAGCATGCCATGCAGTAAACCACGTCTAAATACTGCTGATTGATACTTAGACAGCTAAATTATAATTTATGCAAAATTATGATTTTATACACGTTCCCTTTTATCTCTGTGCATTTTATGTCCAACCAAGGAGTAACATACACCAAAGTCGATCGTCGACATCGACAGAACGTAAAGAGAGGGATGGCGACTATTATTTATTGCTCTATTGTAGAACAGACAAACTGGTGTTGTTGCACTAAGGGACCCTTAGACCTGAGGATAAGTTGCTCGATTTCAATCAACTTCGATTTTGTCATTTCACTCTCAAACTAGTTGAGGCAACTTAATTTTTTTGTCAGATGTCGAAATGAAAGGTCACGAACAATTTTTTTGGTTTAAAAGATTTAACTCCCCCTTACAGTGATGGATAAGTTGATATCCACTTCAAAAAATCAAAATCGCTTTGAGTTTACATCAACTAGTACAAATCACCAACTTCAATAATGCCAGGTACATCAAGTTATACGAGACTGTGAAGATACGCATCTGCCAAAACGTGTAATTTCTTGAGAGAAATAATGTGTCTATACTAAATTCGTCTATGAGTACACCCGTTTTTTTTTTTACTTTTTTATTTTGATTAAATCTGATTCCTATTACTCTCTTTTTATGCGTTACTTGCTCACTTTGCGTTCTGTCCAAATTGACTACTTTAAAGTTTTCATCAGCGGTATTTCGGCAGCTCTTATAAGAACACACGCAATCAAAGCCTATTGAGAAAGGTTTTAAGCTTCTGTCCTTCTTTCAGTCCGGTATTAAATTTTTATGAAATTTTCGTACGTGTATAAAAAATAACGAAAATTTCATGAACTGAATATTTCGCTTACTTGTCGTCTCTTTGGTACTCAGCTCTGAGAAAATTGCCTAGCAAAATCAATTACAGGGTTGTTACGCCAATGTTATTTCGTACGAAAACAATTGTTTGATTACTGTTTGTGACCGGAATTTTGACATTTCGATTATTTTAACAAGCAGAATTAACACCACGTTCGTTAAAAATAAAATGGAGTACGAAAAGGAATTATAAATGTAATATTTGCTAGAAACATCAGAGATACGTGGTAACTCTCTGCAACAAAATTTTCCATTTGGAGATGAATGAAAAAATTTCTTACGAAAATTTCGCAAGAACCTGAATACGGGGCTTTATGTAGAACCACAAAAAAAATATTTATGCCGCATATTGAACATTTAAGTTCGTATATCGAACGTTTACGTTACGTATATGAAGCGTAAAAATCTACGCCTGCGTTAGCTTGTCTGGTTGTATTTGGACTCTTTAGTAGGACAGTCAGTTTAGAAACACTTTTGGCCTGGGCACTGTCTAAACACAATTGGCGTGTATATCTCATGGACAAGATCAATATCGCTATTGTCGATCACAACGACCGACTGCACGTCATTAGAATAGATTGTATTCTATTTCTACAGCGACGCACTTGCAGATTCTGATTTTTGGTGTAGATATATTGCCGTACTTTTCGGTAAAATGTAGGTATTTGGCAAAGTTTAGATAATTAATAACATATGAAAAGCGAACTCGAAATTACCTTTCAATTTTAAAATTAGCTTTTGTAAGGAGACAGAAATAGTACCATCAGGTTAAATATAATTTTGGAGCTAAATACTGTAGGGCAAATGAGTTTAACTAACTTTCCAAAGCAAATATTGTGAAACCGGAGTAAAACTGTTTGTCGAAATTATAGAACGTATTGAGCTCTGTCTGAGAAAAGCCTTCAAAGGCTACTTCAATACATTAAGTGTTATTTTGGTTTTTTGATCTTGAAAATATTGGTGATCGCCGCCGTTTCTATGGCAAGAGACAAGATGCATTAATAAAGGTGAGCAGATGATTTGCTTTGTGTGCATTTTTACGGTTTATACAAGTTGTCAAAAGTTGCTTACTTATTGTTGTTTGCATAAGCGTGGTATTCAGTTTTTATGAACTTTTCGTTGTCATAAGAATTACGTACATATACAAAAAATAACGAAAATTTCATGAACCGAGAATTTCGATAATTTTTCATTTGCCTACTACTCAGTTCTTAGCGAAAATTTCGTAAACAAAATCAATTACAGGGTTGTTACGCCAATGTTATTTCGTACGAAAACAATTGTTTGATCGTTGTTTGTGACCGGAATTTTGACATTTCGATTATGTTAACAAATAAAAGTAACACTAAAAATAAAATGGAGTGCGAAAACGAATTATTAATGAAATATTTGCAGGGTAAATCAAAGTTAGGTGGTAACACTACGCAACAAAATTTCCGTTTAGTGATAAATGTAAAAAATTTCTATGAAATTTCCACAAAAACTGAAGACGGGCATACAGGTGTAAAAGTAATCGGATTTTGACAATTTATATTGGTGGTACCGGAAAGCTACAATTTATAAACCAAAACAAAGTTTCCATAAAAAATAACCATTGCAGTGCTGCATGTAGAGTGTCCAAAAGCCAGGATTTTTTAGAAACCGGTTTTCGGTTTGTTCGAAAAATCAATTTTTCTATAAACCGGGTTTCGGTTTGTTCGAAAAATCAATTTTTCAAGAATGCGTGTTTAATATAAAATTTAAAAGTTTCATTCAAATTCGCATTAAACTGATTTAAAATCCATAATCATATTCAATTTTAAAAATGAAAATCTTATTAAGTTTAAAATATTTAATTATCAAACAATTTTAATTGTGAAATTTAATAAAAAAAATGTTCTTAATTAACTTTTAATTAATTATAATTCAAGTCATAAAATCATTTTGAAAAAATTGTTTGGATATGTCATTTAGAAGTTATTGAAGCATAGGATCATATTTCACAATAGAAATCATGATTCTTAATTCCAAAATTTCACTAAAACTCGAAAATCATATCATTATTAATTTTTTTAAGGATATTAACACAAAATACGTAAAATCGTATTACCCGGTTAACCGACGTCAAATAACCGGTTTCCGGTTTGTTCGAAAATTACTTTTTTTAAAAAACCGACACACGGTTAAAAGCAAACAACACGGTTAACCGGTTTCCCCGGTTTTTCGATTCCGGTTTTGGACACTCTTGAGCACGCCGTTGTTGAGACACCCCCTAAATGCACTGCAATTCTTCCCATAGCGGTTTGTGGTACCGTTCACATTTCTTTCGTTTAAAACGATAATGATGTTTGTTCATTAAAACATAATTTATCAGATGTAAAGTTGTGATGCACAGAAACGAGGAACCGGTTCGCAAGAACTTACAACAACGGAAAGACGGGTCCAAATGCACCAACAACGGTTCTTTAAGGACAAAAGAAATGGTTTCAATAGAACCGAAAACGGTTCCAAGAAGACCGAAAAACAATTCTACAGGAACTGAAAAACTAGATGTATTAACCATTGGGTGAGGGAACGAAAATTTGTTTTTTATCAAACTTCATATTCATATAATAAGATGTTTCACTTAAGCCTCTTTGGGACAAGTATTTTCTGAGAACCGGAACCAGTTCTAATACCCGGTTCTTCTCGGAACCGGTCCAAATACCCGGTTCTTCTCGGAACCGGACCGGCAGTAAATATGTATTTTGATCAAATTTTATATTCTTATAATAAGAAATTTCACTTAAGCCTCTTTTGTTACAGGAATTTGTTCAGACCAAGACCCGTCCAAATACCCGGGTCTTCACGGAACCGGACTCGACAGAATTGGTTTTTAAAATACACGGAACCGCACACCACTAACATAAAGTGTTTAATCTTACCTTTTTGTGGAACGACAATATTTTCATTTTCATTGCTCACACACTATATTCGGCGTTATTTCAAAAAATTTCAATTAAAATGACGAGCGACTTGAACGTAAAAAAAGGCAAATTTTGAGCATTAAGGTGCCATAACTCAGCCATTACTCATTATCATGGGAATATATCTTGCACTACATATTCAAATGACTCGATTCACAAATAAAACAATACCATATTACTAATTTTTTTTGCAGCTGATTAAATTCTTACATTTTTCTTAAATTTTAATCAGCTGACATTGACAACTTATGCAAACGAAAGCAAAAAGTAAATGTCTTGCCCTAAAAAAGCAACAAAATTTATTGCTTCTACGTTTTCAATATATCTTCGTAAAGAGAATTGGAAGCTCTTTGACGTGCAGTGTCATTATAGTTATAATCGTAATCGTAACGAAAATTTAGTTACTTGGTTGTACGTTCTGTACAACGAGTCCCTAGCTAGAATGTTCATAGGGTTGATTAATAACTGTTTCTATCTACTGTCTTTCTATATCATGACCATATCTGTTTTACACAAATTTATAGTCTTGACTACTGTTGTTAATATATCTACAGCTATTCGACACAAGTTAGTATGTAGTTGTTAATTTCATAACCACCCGTTGGGCACAGTTACGTTAATGGCGGTATGAATAATAACTCGTTGGTCATGCGATAATCGATGGCTAACTTACGGTGGTAGGGTTTTTGAGGATGTGCCCCCTAAAGTGATTATCATACAAATTGAAATTTCAATTAAAATTCCGGCTGATATCCATTAGCAATGAAATCCCAAAATTGTTTAGTTTTTGGAAATTATAGAATTAAGATATCTTTTTAACTTTTGCTCTTTCCCCACAAACTTTTTGCAAAAGTTTCACATTTGACTGCGTTAAGTAAATGTTAATACAATTAGATTTTTGTTTATATTTCCACCCTATTGTAACGCCAACAGTTGGCGAAAATTGCCAAAGAATACTTTTAAAGACAGCGACAAAAACGTGTTACTTATCAACAATAGCATAACGAAACTTTTAATGGGAATTCCAGTTGCTGTTTCTGCTCACTTGGGAATTTTCGAAACTAAATGAAGGGGAAAAGTTATAACTTTGTTTCACTTTCGGTGTTTAGTGCTTTCACAACAACATGGAGAGCAATCAATCATTTTTTGTTTTGGGTGAAAGCTGAGGACAATTCACGATGACGTTTAGCACGTATTTTTCTTGTTTTTTTCCTTGGACGTGTTTGTGAAGGACTAAAATATCATTATGTATATAAAGTAAACTAAATTTAGGAAACACGACTTCTTAATTTGTATTCCCTTTAACCGGTCAGCAGGTCAGGTTATACAAGTTGTACCACACGAGATATATCTGGTAGTATATGACTTGTATCAAGTAGGTCAGTAAAACTACTTAAATTCAAGTGTATATCACTGTACATAACATTACTAATTTGTATAAAAGATCATAAGTAGCAGGGGTTTCGATGGTCTGGCTAACCTGTGTTATGGGATCGTCAGGCAGGGTAATACTATAAAATTGTAACTGGCGCGATCAAGTAACCTGGAATTTCATTTGGGGAATATATTAGTTCCATTCAAATTTAAATGGATACCTCTCATAAGAGCGTTCAAATATATATTCTTTATCTCAAATTCCAAAATTTGTACACTGAAATATTGGTAACAAATTACAGTTTGCTTTGATTTTAACCACGTCTTAAAGAAAATCGAACAACGTTCATGGACAACCTAGCAAATGGCAATTGCATCTCTCCGTTTCCTTAAGCCCTAGTTACACTGTCAGAAAAAAAGTTGGGTATATCAAAATTTTCATATGTGGAGTGCGAATAGAATAATGTAAACATGAGGAAAACGATTTGCAGAATAGAAGTTAGATTTTACTAAATGTTTAATTTTTCTGAATAAATTAGACTATCAGGGTTACATTGGCAATGAAACGAATAAAAATTACGAACATTGGAATACAAACTTTCACTTTTTCGCTCTTTTCAAAAGCCTTCTATATTTTATTTACTAAAATATATATTTATTCCATAACTGTTGTATTTCGGTGTTTTTGACGGTGCGATGTCTCTCAAGTTAAAGACAGTTTCATTTCAATTTTCTACCTGAATGTCAATACACTTGATCTGGTAGTGTTACATTAGCTTTCATTGATAAAATCAGCTGTTTTTATAGAGAAGTTTGTCAAAAACATGCGTAACAAAATTTATATTTTGGCATATCCAACGATTTCAATACACGCTGCAAAACCTATCTCTTTTTGTTGTGTGGGTGCAAACGTGGCAAGTTTACAGCTTGTTGCAAATATGGCATACTTGTGTCCAAACACATTGCGTTTGCTATTCAATACTACATGTTGCAGACACAACGATTAATAGGTAATAACATATTTTGTTGAAACCCAAATGTGGCTTTGTTTGGTGAAAACTGCTGCGAACAAATGCACATCACGATTGTCAAAGAGATGCATATCAAAATTTATATTTTGGCATATCGATCAATTTCTCTACACGCCGCAAAACCCGTCTGTTTTTGTTGTGTGGGTGCAAATATGACATGTTTGTTGCAAATATAGAATACTTGTGTCCAAACACATTGTGTTTGTTATTCAATACTGACAGACACGAAAGAACCCAAAAAGCCGCAGATCTTCCATTCATGAAAACAACGCTTGCAAAGATATACATGGCTCCTGCAATATATTGCTGGGGCCATTTTATGTCAGCATGTATACAAATTTTGGTGGTGCAATGTGCGCGGCTCTTGTGCATGAGGACGTGGGTTCGATCCCTACTCTGACCACCTTAAATTTCTTTCGACGGCGGTCACCTCGCTTAGTGACGGCGACACTATCGAGTATTTAGCCATAAAAAAGCTTCTCAAAATACCGTTCGGAACCGGTTAAAACTGTAGGTCCCAATCAGTGAGTGTAAAACTAGAACGCGCACAACCCGCTGGTTGTGAGAAGGTCTCCCTAATCCCCTCGTGGGATGTAACGGGAAACCATGTAATTTTTTATTTGTATACAAATTTTACTCTGGGTTAACCACAAAATTTGCGGTTAACAGAAAATTGTTTGCTCAAAATTTAGATAATAAATAATAATAGAATCTGGCAATAATGCTGAAGATCATGTTAGACTATTATACGCTGAAAAAAATGTTCCTGCAACATATTGTAGGAACAATGAAGATGCTTGCAAACACTATTTTCATGAATAGAAATCATGCTGTGTGGCACGTTTACGTTTTCAGCAGTTTTCAACAAACAAAGCCACATTTGAGTCACAAAATATATAAGATAACTTATTAATCATTGTATCTCAAGCATATTATATTGAATAGCAAACACAATGTGTTTGGAAACAAGTATTCTACATTTGCCACAAGCAACAAACACGTTATATTTGCATCCAAATATCAAAAATAGACAGATTTTGCAGCGTGCAAAGAACTCGTTGGATATGTCAAAATATGAATTTTTTAACTGAGAATGGAATATCGTAGATTTGTGGAAAACGATTTGAAGGAAAAAAATTACATTTCTGGCAGATATCTTTTCGTTTTTGCTTTATCTAAAACGAAATGCGATCAGGGTTATATTTGGAATGAAACGAACGAAATAAAAAAAAATTATTTCGTTGGTTTTTTCTAATACTGCATTTTAGTTAAAAACTTTATTTTTTATATATTCTTAATTATTTTCCAACAATTGTTTTATTTGTCACTTTGTTAATATAGGTTTCTACAATTGTCTACTACATTTTCCAAAACGAATAATGTAAATCGAAAGCAGAATGATTGTACGAATACTTTCAAATGGAAGAGAGCTTTATTTGATTCCAATCCCCGCGAATCGTTCTATTTGCACCGAATTTTTAGCAGGGCCTTTATCAGTAGAGTCCCGCTTAATGTCACTTATAATTTTTTTTATAAACAAACAATCTATAAATTGCATGGTATATACGCTGAAAAAAACGTCACCAGCAACATATCGCAGGAACCATGTAGACGTTTGTAAGCACTGTTTTCATTAATCGAAGATCTGCTGATTTTTTGTTCCATTGTTGGCTGTCACGTTTTTGTTTTAAGCAGTTTTCAACAAACAAACCCACTTTTGGAGCACAAATACATATGTATAATATAACGTACTAAATATTGTGTATCCAACGTGTATTAGTGAAACAAACGAACACAATTTATTTGGAAACAATTTACTTGGACACAAGTATACTATATTTGCGACAAGCTACAAACACTCTTTATTCGCATCCAAACCACATCAAAAGACAGATTTTTCAGTGTGTAGTTCGAAAATACCTTCAAATCTCTAACTAATGTATTTGTTCTGATGCTAATAGTATCAAAGAGTGACTACACATACATAGCTAATTTTGTTGATCAAGTAAAAGCAATTGTATAAGAATAAGAGACTATTTTCGGAATTCAGACATTTTATTTATTTATTTATTTACGATATATTACAAATTATAGTGAATACAAGATCAATATTAAGATTTATAGCACTGGCAACTAAGGCCTTCAGACATTTTAGTTTTTAAAAATAATTAGAAAGAATGTGTCAATGTCGCCCCTTTAATCTTAATATAAAAATCGACAATTGGTGCAGTTTGTCCTATGGGAATTTCTGTCCACACATACAGTTCGTAGTACTCTTGGTTATAGTCCATATTCAACAGCAAAAGTGTTTAGGACTTTTGTATGTTTTTCGATATAAAACATTCACCATTAGTACCAGTGTAATTTCGTATACTTCAGCTCGTGTTAGTTTGCCGAATTTATTGTAATACCATTAAGGCTTAACGACTCTCTAATGTCAGCAACACAAATATTCCATTCATATCTCACACACAATTTTCGTACGTGGCTCGCAACCCAATCCTGAAATGATAATCAATTATGCAAATAAGTAACTCAATTTCAGTGGGTCGGTCATTTTTCCAAGTGGCTCCGGTATCATGAAGTCTACCGTTTAATCGCATGTTTATAATAAATTTATTGAAGAAGTAAACGACAGCATTTATACATTGGTCGTGCATGAAAACGCCATTGCCGCCGATATGGAAACATGTTGTCATTGGCAAAACGAAAAGTTGGCAATAATTTTGCAAAAGCCATTTATTCGTGGCAGTGTGAAAATAGAAATTTGTTCCGCTTGTTTCCTGTTTTTTTTTTTTTATTGCAATTATTTAAACATTTACAATAAATTACAATAACTAAACGTTATACGCTTTGCCGTTTGAGTACCCAGTGTGCGTGTTAAGTGGGTCAATTCAAACCTGAATGACAGAAATCCACACATATGTATTGTCAATGGTGGTACTAGTTGTTGTGAAAGAAAAAGTAGAGATATTTATAGCGAATCGAGTTAATGGAAAACAAAAGATGTTTACACAAATGTTGGCTCCTTTTAATAAATGTGCATGACATATACAAATATAAAATTAACATTAGCAGCTAAATATTGTAAGGATTTGCAATACGCCTCCAAAAATATAAAAAGATTTTTACATTCTCTTTTATTTCTGTGTAATGTAAAAAATTCGTAAATGAAGGCAATGAATATGATGTCACGACTTATTACGAATAAATATCGATCTCTCACGAACGTTTGGTTGATGCAATCATTACACAAAAATCAATTTAAGTGATATTTAGATATTTTAGAAGGTCGATGAGCCGAATTTTTGTAGTTGTGTGCTCTCAGGCTTTTAATTTTACATAAATAGGCTTGATTTCTCAACATCCAAGCTGCTAGAAAATAAACGTCTTTGGACGCTCTTAACTAGTACTATCAAGTGCCATATTTTATATAAAAAGTAACCCATTCCATGCCCTATTTCAGCAGGTTGGTAGCCAGTTGTCAGCTTAACTCTCCCTTACGAACCTGCTCCTGAGTAAACAGTATTTTTTGGTGGGTACGGTAAATCCCCGTTCTGACTACCTTTAATTGTTTTGTTTTTGGCAACAGTTATCTCGCTTAGTGACGGTGATATAAACGAATAACTAGCCATGAAAATAAGTCTCAAACAGCGTTACTATTTGGTCTAAAGTTGCAAAAGTGAAACAGTACAGCAAAAACATATGGTTTTTCTTATATCCACCTAAGGGCTTAATACTTGAATAAATATAATTAAATTATTTAAATTCACCATATATATAGTAAACAGAACCATAGAGAAATGATATATAAAAAAGAGATTTGACTCAGTAAATTTACGAAATAATACCAGATAGAGACAATGGCTCACACCAACCAACAAGAAAACAGCAACGACATTTCGTTTTGTGCGTTAAAATTTTTGTGTAACTACACCACAAATATATACTAACAATAAAATATATAAAAAAAAGCCCAAAATACGATTAAATTTCACTGTTTTTCATCAAAACGACATGAAGAATTTAATTCCAAATTTTTGTAATTCCACCAATCAATTTACATCAAATAACTCTCTATCGAACCGACCGCACCACGAGGAGTGTAAAACGAAACGTCAGATGAGAAAGATAGCAGGTCTATATGACATTACTCTATGAACAGAAATTTGTACGGAGAGAAAATTGCTATAAGCAAAAAAGAAAATTGTCGGTTACCATAAAAAAAATATAATTCGACTTCTGTATTATATTTCAGCATAACTCTCGAAATATTGTATTTCTTAAATTCGAAGGTGTGCAATATATTGTTAGCAACAATTTAATTGCATCAGCAGAAAAGGGGTACTAGTGTTTGTGATCTTTGAACTGGAAATAATTTGGAAAAGCTTCGGGTTCTTAAAACATGAAACGTTTTTACTCTCAAATCTTTGAATTTTAGGAGTGTCAATAGGACTTATATGATAGATGCCACATTTAACATGATACGTTACGGCTACTTTAATCATCATTTGGTTTTATAATATATCCAATACTTTGATGGGGTAAAATCTGACTTTTAAAACAAACTTTAAAAAGTGTTTCTCTTTAACGATAGCCAAAATCATAGAGTAATGTCATATAGAGCTCTCATTTTTCTCATTTGATAGTTCACTCTATTCGTGGTGCGGTTGGTGCCATAGAGTGTTATTTAACGTAAATTTCAACCAGGATACCCATTAACACCAGATGGAATTACAAAAATTGTTGACTTAAATTTGTCATGTGAAATTTAAACGCATTTCGAACTTTTCTGTTATCTTTTATTGTTAGCATATATTTGTGGTTTGAATCATTGCCTCTATCTGGTATTATTAAAGCAATACATTCCAACATGCAACGCCCATATGCAACCACACCAAACTTCGCAAGTTTACTGAGACAAATCGCTACTCTAGGTATATTAATTACTCTATGGTCCCAATGTTATTCCTTTTAGTGCTCAAAAATTAATTAAATTTGTAATTCCATCTGGTGTTAATGGTTACCGAAATTTACGTTAAATAACACTCTATGACACCAACTGCACCACGAATAGTGTGAACTATCAAAGAATTAACTACCATACTCAATCAGTATGGGACCAGTTATTGAAATATATAAAAGAAATTGGAGACATACTTGAAAAGCAATGCTTGAAATGTTCGAAAGTTTGAAAATCAATATATCTTGAGAAAGTAAGGTTGGTGTGAACGATAGGGTCAAGAATTTTTTTTTTAATTTTTACCAACGTCAGTAAATGATGAAGTATAGCAGAAATTTAGCTTGTTTTAATTGATCTAGCGCAGAAGGCACAAAAAATGTAGTTGTTTTTAATAAATGTTCGCGAAATAAAATTAGTGTGAACAATAGCGCGATTTTTATAGCAAAATTTTTTTTACACAGTGCAGAAGGCAAAATGTTGCGTGTAAGTAGGAAAGCAATGTGTAAGTAGCGACAACAATCACTCTGCAAACAATCAATAAATGTCTTCGGTCAGTGACCTGTGTCAATACACACCGCAGTGGCTTAACGGGCTAAACTCTGCTGAAGATGATGCATCACAAACATCGAAACGATCGTCCAGCGAATGTGAGTTCGAATCCCACCCGCGGCATTTACATTTTTTTCACTGACCGGAGAAAACATGATCTCTTACAGCCTTAAAGGAAATTACAAAAAGTTATTTGTTTTCTCTTATGCCGAAAAATGTTTCTAGTTAGTTTTTATTTTTCATCTTGTTAGTAGAAAGGACACATTTTAGTTGATACTTTCCATGATAGAATGGTGTACGAAGAGATTGCTATTTGTGTTAATATATTGAGTAAAGGGACAGTAAAGTCAATGAATGGCCCGAATCCAGCATTAGTGACATAGGTGAAGCCAAGATAATTACAAAAATACAAAAGATATGCAGCGAATTTAATTTAAAAATATAAAATACAATTATTGCAGAAAAACATACACTATCGTACCAACACCAAAAGCCAAAAAAAATCATTGAAATTCAATATGCTACGTATTATTTTACATTTTAGGAAGTATTTTTTACGCTACTAAACCTTTACATCATTTGGGTACTTTTAGAAATGTTTGGGGCCTAATTTCATTTGCCACTACAGGGTGTTTTGTCCTTAGGGTTTACTTAGTCATAGGTAATTTCACCCCAAGAAATTACTGACCAATCTATCAATGAAACAACGCCCCCAAAAATAATGACGGACGACCATAAATAAAATGAGGATGTCCCCCAAAAAATATTGGGGTTTATTATCGTTGGGACCTAAGTTCATAATGAAAAAAAAACACCCGAGTCGTAAGTGAATATGGACCCCAAATATATGAAAGTATAAACCAAAATTTCGGGTCCAATTTGCAATTTGGGTGGTATTTCCCTGGGCCCACCTTCATTCCGCCATTTGCGGGTACTCTGACTTGGTGAGAAAACATCATGATGTGGTTGTTGGAATGTACGTGTATGTGGACTCCGAAATGGATAAAGTGCATTATAAATTTAGCGGCCTGAACCAATGTCTTCAAAATAAATTCCAAAGTATTTTTTAATACTCGGAATATATTCTATGAAAATTTAGTTTTTGATATAGAAGTACTTTTTCACAGAAATTGATCTAGAACCTGAAAAACTATTAAAGAACAGAAAATAAATGTAACTTATAAGGATGAAATGGCACACCGAAGTGAGCACATACGAGTACTTAGCTGTCACATTGTCTATCTATGAGAAGTGTTTCCAAGTCGAAAAACAAACTCGATCAAAAATAACAGCCAAATAATCACCACTTGCATTTCTACTGGAAGGTTTCACTGGAGTTACTTATCTCATAATAACCCAAGGTAATAAAGTGATAAATATTACAAAATTCCATCAGGTGTCGGAGGACACCCGGGTGGAACGAAGTTCCTTTCGCTAACTATATATTATGTAGTAGTTAGTTTCAACACGCCTAAGGCGCCCGTTCAAACATACGATAATTTAAATGGATCTTTAAAAATGTTTTTTTATAGAATATACGAGTATTTTTTTTTTAAGTATATTTTTAGGTCCTTTTTGTAACAATATGTATTATATTTTCCAAAGGTTCTTTTTTAAAAAGAGGTACTCATTTTTTAAAAGCCAATGTTTTTTAATAAAATGTACCATTTTGAAGAAGAAGTACTGTGTGTAAGAAAAAGCCCCAAGAATATGAATTTTTTTTACAAAGAAGTAATTTTTAAGAACAGGTACTCTTTAAAGAAGTAGTACTATTTTTACGAAAAGGTTTTTTTTAAGAAAATTTACTTATTGTCAGAAAGGCTACTTATCTCAAGAAAAGAAAATGTAATATTTTATTTTTAAGAAAAGGAATTTTTGTAAGAAAATGTAGTTTTTTAAGAGAATGTATTTTTTTCAAGAAACAATTTTTTTTAAGAACCGGGAATTTTTTTAGAATTGATCCTTGAAAAATTAAATTGTTCGAGCGTTTGGTCGTTTTTTTAATTAGTTTTATTCTTCGATATTTCTGCTACTCTTTGGATAGCATCGTCAGGAAGATAAACACAATAATTAACTGACGATGCTACCCAAAGGGTAGCGAAATATCGAAGAACAAAATTAATTTAAAAAACGACCAAACGCTCGAACAATTTAATTTTTGAATATAATACGAAAGGTCGGTCATCGCTTACTTAATAGATACTTATCTCAAGAAAAGTTATTTTGTTTCACAAAACAGGTACTCTTTAAAGAAAAGGTAGTTATTTAAGGAAAGACAATTTGTTGTAAGAAAATGTACATTTTTACGAAAAGGTACTTACATAAAAAAACTTGTTTTTTTTTAATAAAAATTAAATTTTTTAAGAAAATTTACTTTTTTTAAGCAAAGGTACTTCTTTAAGATAATGTATTTTTTAAAGAAAATGTACTTTGTTTAAGAATATGAATAGGCATTTTTTTTTGAGAAAATGTACTTTTTTTAAGAAAAGGCACTTATTTAGGAAAATGTTTTTTTAACTTCTTTCAATTTGGCTTTTCTAAATTTACGTTTTATTTGGTTCAAAAATACAATATGAATAATATATAAATATAGGATACATGGCTCCACCTAGAAAACTTCCCATTAAACAACAAATTTCCCATCATATGTTAGTCTAGACACAAACCAAAGTAAAAGAACCCAATGTAGTTGATAACATAGATAAAGTAAACAAATAGATGAAGCTCAAGTGTGGGGAAAATTTTAGTGTAATGGGTAATTTTCTAGTTGCCGTTGAAAGCAATAACTGGGATTTTTTTGTTCCCAAAAAAAAGTCAAAAGATGTGACAATAAAAATCTAAAATTTCATATAAAAAGAAAAAATAATTTTCAGCAAAAATATCAAGAATACAAGAATACATACAACACGTTACTTAAAGTAGAATATCTGATGGCCATCGAATTGCAAAGCCATGTCACCACCGTCATGTCCTAATAAATTGGTGCTTCCTTCGGTTCAGCTACCATTCCTTGTTGAGAGTCCTCAGACACTCTAACGGTTTTGGCATCTGCGACCACAGAGGTTGATACTGTTTTTGGAGGGGAAGTTTTTAGATTAAAACGGCGTTCCGGGATGTTCTTCTTTGGGCAGTCTTACGGGTTTTGTCCTATTGATATTCCAACACCGGCCTCATGGCTTTCAAATAGTTTTTTATAGTAGAAAATTCAGTGAAAGTGAGAGTAATACAGGACAGCACCTAGTGAACAAAGTTGACAATGGTCGTGCTATATCTATTATTTCCTTTATCTGTGGTTGATAATACTGGGTTGCAGCATAATAGTGTTAACAAATAGTTGTTTAATTTTTTTTCATTTAACCCCCCATCCCGCAACTTGCAATTAGGAACTTCGTTCCAAAATGTTCTGGACGCGCTTTACCCGTATGAACATAAAGCTGTAAGGATTTGTCTGATTTGGATTTGTATTTAATAGTAGTTGTCTAACGATGCAGATATGAACTTGTAATAAGTATCGGAGTTACTCAACGGGTTGTGCCACATTGTTTCAAATTGACACATGCGGTAAAATCAATTTGAAGTAAATATTAATATTCGATTGATTTATGATGAATCAAATCAATGATGTGGATTTGAGTCACATTTTGAATCACAAATTCTACCTAATTTTTCAAACGATGTTGTACAAATACAAATACAGTGAAATATCAACTTGTGTTCTGTAATGTCGCATTTTGATCGCAGTTTATCGCGGCTACGTTAGTGATATCCTTGTTCTCTAGTCTTTGCCGTTTATACCACCCAATTTGAGATTAAATTGGCATTTCAGGTGGCAACGCCGTGCGTAGACAAACTCCGCACCGCGATAAAATTATCGAAGACGACGGCACAACAGAAAAATTAAGTTGGCAGCTATTGGTTTTGCCAGTTTTGTACAAATTTGGAATGTTTTTAAAATAACTGAACCTATAAAATTGGATCAGTCAATGAAATCGGCTCACATTCTAAACCAATAAGAGCTACTTATATCGACGTCGGCATGAGCTAAAAAAAATTGATGATGGCTGCCACACGTCGTCAAATTTTGGAGCGGCTTCTGTCTGTCAAACAATTGATTTATTGGTTATGTTTTTATTTTTATTTTTTTGGTAAATAACATGGTTGCATCAAATTGTACGCCAGTTGAAAATGAGGTTAAAAATTAAACTTCAGTTTCTACAGCTTAAATTTGTATGAGTAATGTTATGGTTTTGCGTGGTCTTCGAAATTCGCCAATCTTGGTCAGTGTAAATGCCGTATAAGTCAAATTAAAGCACAACGTTAACATAAAGTTGTTTTTGAAGAGCAACAAAATTTGTTGTTGTAGCACATGTATCCCTTAAACAAGTGCTGTGTACGTTCAAAGAGCATTAACTTTATAATATATTGAATACCAGGAGGGGACACGAGATAATGTTACACATTTTGTTGAATAAGTACATCTTTTATTTACAAATGTAAATTGTGTTAACTTTGTGTAATTATCTTATTGTTCTATTATTTATATCATTACAGCTCGTGGCAAGAAAAAGGAAAAGAAGAAGTATTTGATGCCTTTGTTGATGCTCTTCAAACTGAAAATGGCCGCTTTGTTGCCCTTGGCTATTGGATTCTTGGCTCTGTTGTCGTTCAAGGCCTTAGTCATCGGCAAAATCGCTTTGATCTTGTCCTCCATCATTGGCTTGAAGAAACTGTTGGAGAAAAAGGAGAACTATGAAGTCGTTGCCCATCCCCACACGCACTACGATGAACACAGTTACGGACGTGCGTTACATGATGCCCAAAATCTCGCCTACAATGCTTATAAGAAATAGAAATTCGTTGCAATCTGAGCTGGGCTATCTACCTGACAAACTAACAGAGCAGAATATTTTTGTGTGTGAAATATTTTATAATTTATTTATTTTTTATAATGTCTAAGAGCCTCTGGGAGTGCAATACATCCTGATAATTTATTTATTTATTTAAACAATTTTGTTTGTATTTATTTAATGTATTAGAAACAAAACGAACAGAACAAAGAAAATCCAAGTGAAAGAATGTGAATGTAATTTATTTATTGCTAAACGAAAGTTATAACTATAAAGGCCATGTTTTATGCTCTAATCGTTTTTGCCAAACTGGCCAACAAACGGAAATAGAAATAATTTTATGCTGCTTCTACTACTACTCTTACTCGTATATACGTAGCATGTAAGTCTCTACCAAAAATATTTGCAAACTCAATAGTATAACTGCATTTGTCGCCGCTCACTGACTTACTCACCGATTACCTCTTTTCCTTCTCTGGAATGACTGATGCTTTTTTTTTTGTAACGCATTAATTTATAAACAATATGTATGCTATTTCTAAAGAACCACAACGCAGCTTTAGCAACAATATCCTTTGATTTATAGTACAAACTGAAACTTTGCTTTTTTCCATTTTCAATTCTCGTATTCTACTATACTACTCCTATCCCTACCCCTATCCCTGTGCCTACTCCGTGTACTGATTCTATACTATCCAACAAATTTCATTTTCGTTTATGTAGCAGATCTATAACAAATGCATGTATTTAAGAAGATTATGTCCTAATTTACATAACTATCTAACTAGATGTCCTCATTTGAACCAACAATAGTTGTAATTCGCCACGCGTAACAAAAGTTAAAGTAAAACTGAAATAGTAAATTTATTTGCATTTAATCTCAATAATTTACATAATTTTAAGTCTGTATGTTTTGTTTTCATTCATAATTCAAAATAGTAAATAAACAAATGTTAACAGAATGTTTAAAAATATTATGGTTTCTTTTGAATGTTTCCCAGAATCACTTATCCCAGGATGCGTGGCCTATAGGTACGAAACACTTACAAGCAAAATCAAAGAATACATTGAAATTCTCGCGAATGTACAATGAACTCCACAGTAGAATAAACCGGAAAAGGATAATTTGACTGTCTCAAACCATACGTACACGCAAAGGAAAAAAACGTGTATGGCTCGGTTGCCGCAACAATACTTTGACTGATTTGTATTAATTTATTAATCGTAGTTCTCCCAAATAAACTCAAATATCGCAAATGAGTATCATGAGACCTCGTTTGCATCAAACGCGTACAAAAT
The DNA here is from genome assembly GCA_963931995.1 of Phaonia tiefii. NCBI lineage: Eukaryota > Metazoa > Arthropoda > Insecta > Diptera > Muscidae > Phaonia > Phaonia tiefii. The sequence continues at coordinate 123,267,345 of OZ008367.1, forward strand.
TACGTTAACCGAAAATTAAAACCGTTTGCGATAACTGAAATTAACCATTTTTCAAATGACAGTACAGATTACGAAGAACGTAATTTTCTCTCATTCTCGCATTCTGTCGACTGCATACAGAGTCCTATCCACTCGTTTGGGATACACACTCACGCGTAAAAGTGATCACACACTCTAATTTTTCTACCTTGTCAATATATCTTGGATGGACAATTGACGCGTTGTAGTTTGCGCTTTTAGTTGTTATTTGAATGCAAGGCGAGACAGACGTGTAAATAGACAGTGAAAAAATAGACAAAAATTCCAACTTTTTTTAAAATAAACTTTATGGGTAAAACCAAAATCATAGAACTTGGAAATTTAAACCAAGAAGAGTTATGGAAGCCAGAAACAAAAGTTTTAATTACAGCTCGGGTGTTGTAACCGAATGAACAGTTGGTGGAACCGTCTTTCGTTTCTCCCAAACGTTTTTTCACCTGTAATTTTCCATACCTCGTTTACTGCAAACGTTTTATAATTCTCGCTAACGTTTTTTTAGTTAGGAGGACCGTTTTTCGTTTATCGTAAAGGTTTTTTGAGCTCTCCTTTCTCATAACTCGTTAATTGCAAATGTTTATGGTTCTCCCAAACGAAATTACATGTATGGATTAACAGAAGTTCGTTTCTCCCTACTACAGTCCCCAAACGAACTTCAGTTATCTGAGATTTCGTTTGGGAGGAACGAGTTTTTCCTTTGCGTGTACGAGTATTAAATATGAAATGTAATGTTTTTGGGTGGTTCTTGAAAGTTTCCACATCCAGTGTATTTTCGCAAAATGGGAAATTTTTTAAGGTGACATTTTGAAATCCGTCTATGCATAAAAAAGGATAAAATTGCCCGACTCCGAGCACGGCTCAACAAAAAAAAAAGGAATTAAAGTAAAATATAAGAACAATACAAAATAAACAATGTTGTCGGCTGGACCCATGGGACCCACTGGTTCCAAGACAAGGGGCCAAGTAGTAACACGTAGGAAAAGACAAATTTTCTTTTTGCGTGTAACATCTGTGGGGCCAGATAACCCCATTTTGGCATATTGTAACTATAGTTATATAAAATAAATAAATGGGTTCCCATTACATCCCATGAAAGAATTGGGGAGAGCTTCTCAGAACCAGTGAGCTGTGCGCGTTCTAGTTTTATACTCACTGATTGTGACCTTCAGTTTTACACAGTTGCCGAAAGGTATTTTGAGAAGCTTTTTCATGGCTAAATACTCGATAATATCGCCGCCACTATGCGAGGTGACTGACGCTGAAAGAAATTTAAGGTGGTCAGAGCAGGGATAGAAACCAGGATCTCATGTACAAGGGGCGCACACAGTAACCATTGCACCACCAATGATCGATTGTAAGAATTTATTTCCAGAGGCCAAAATTCAATATCTATTGATATAGTAAGCAATTTTAAGTTCTGTAAAATATCGAGTGTAGGGAGGTAGATAAGGATAAGGGCGATAAATCAACATTGAAAATCGCACAGTGGGTATATTTCACAAAACTTTCCAAAATTGGAAATGTAATTAAAACAAAGAGTTTTTGCACCTAAAAAGGGACTGAAACCTAAAAATGCATAAACCATAGCAGGTAATAAGGCCATACTTAAGAAACAAACTCATTTAAACATGCATATGCACCAATTTGTCGGCCAATAAGGTGCATTTTATTGATATTCACCTATAGCAACATTAATTCAGTGCCAATGTTTGCTCTTAAATGAATTTAAGTGCAATTATCCTGTAGTAATTCGATTTATCTGCTAAATGGTGTATTGTGAGTGATTTTTTCCGTCATAGTACCCGCAAATGAACTCCGATCAGTCCAAAATATATCAAAATGTGAAAGAGAATTCTATCACCTTTTGCGTACGTGCTTTTTAAAATTTGTTGAGGAAAAAACAGTTATTAACGTTCAGGCTCAAAAATATCAAACTTTTTTCCTTAAATTATCATTGTCTTCACTGAGGAATTGGGGAACAGATCAGCCTTTCCAACTGTGTACCAGTTTCACTTAAGGCTTTGACGCCAAAAAGTTTGTTGCTCCAAAATCAAAATTTTTTCCAAAAATTATATTTTTTGAAATATTGAGTACAACCGAATTGTATATGAAATAAACAAAGCATAGCCTCTATATGAGAGCCACCCAATCACACCTATTAATAAAGAAAAATTGTTTGTAAAATCTCTAGAACAGTTCAGTTTTTCAAAAAAAAATTAATTTTGTATGCGAATTATCAAAAATTATGTCGAAATATGGTCAAAATTATAAAAAGAGCAAACCAAAATGTTTGTTTTCTTGGAAATCGAAAAAAACAAACCGTAGTCAACTGTGGAAATTTGGATATATCGCAACAGTCCTTGACTCCTTGCCTGCACTCGACTTTTTACAGAACTTAAAAATGTTTACCAGATCAAAATATAAGGAATTTTGGCCGATGGATATCGATTCTAAACAACTGTGGGCCGGGCTTGTTGATTTACTCCTGTTAGGTAGGCTTAACATCGGCTTCGCGGATTGGGTATTAGTTTTGGTACCTCAATGGCTTTCGTGTGGCCTGCCTTTGGTCTGGCTTAAGGATCCTGTCCTATGGAAATTGTTTAACACCGGATTCGGAGGGCTGACAGTGTATTTATGTTACAAATAGCCGTTTATTTATGCATTTTTTCCTGTGGGAACAGTTTAGCACCGGCTTCGGCGTTTCTTTATGTTCCAATGCTTTCTGTATGGCTGACTTTCGGATGGGATTAAGGGGTTTCTCCTCCGATGTAGTCTCAACACTGGCTTCGCGGATTTGGTATTAATTTGTATGCCTCAATGGCTTCCTTGATCGGGCTTAGGGATTCTCCCCTGTTGGAATTGTTTAACAACGCCTACGCGGACAGTTTTTTTATGATACATCGCATTCTGCCCGGGTTGCCTTCGGTCGGGCTTAGGGATTCTGTCCTATGGAAAGGGTTTAGTACCGGGTTAGCGGTTTCGGAAGATTTTTCTATATCACAAAGTATGCAGGATGGATGGCCTTCGGCCGAGCTTACACGGTTTCTCTTCTGGGAGGAGTTCAACACCGGCTTCGCAAACATAAAAAAGTTGCGCGCTATAAAAAAACCTGTTTCTTTAAAGTGTGCAAATGTCGCTTTAAAGTTGAAAAAAAAAATAGGAGCAATGAAGCAACCTCATCATTGCCTTCAATTTCAGTGCCCACGCTGTTTGACGTTTTCCGATTCTCAAGACCCACTGTAATTTAATTTTTTGTTCAAGTCATGGAAATATAACCATAAAGGGACACCACTACGTGATAAAATACCAAAAAAAAAATGACCCATGTCTCCTAGTTTTGCCAAAGTCAGGCACTTTTTTTTATGGGCCCCCAAAGATTTGGGGTATCGGTGTCATTTTTGCAAAATAGCGATCATTTTGTCAGCCTCATACCTTGCAAACCGTTCGGAATTTTGATTTACATTATTTTATGTCCCGGCTATTTACAGCTGATGAAATAAATAAATAAAATGAATTAATATGGTAAATTGGGGTCATCTGGGTCCACAGATGTCACTCCACAGAAATAAAGACATCATTAAATATATACAAAAAATACCTTTCCTTTGCGTATCCATAGTTGACCGCTTCTAGCCGTCCCTAACTGGACCCGTTTTATTGGTCTCTGTATTCTCCATAGGACCAACGAAGCCGAACACGGGAAAAGCCAGGTAACGACAAGCGGCAAAGAAGAATTTGGCAAACTTGGTTTAATAATCTATCAGACAAAACAGGGTGAAGGTAATACAAATGCCGGGAGTACTGCAAGAAGATTTTCTCTGAACCCAGATATACAGGGGTTGCCCAACAGCTGATCTTTAGATTCAAAGTAATCCTTGAAGTAATTGGATGCAGTAAGGAAGTACATGCAGAGAAAGTCGGAAGTTATGCAATGGAAACGGCTGAAATGTACAAAGCGATATACCCATAAAGATGCATGACTTCAACCATTCACAAAGTATAGTACCATGGTAAATATGTAATCCAAAACAATTTACAACCAATTGGGAACATCTCACAGGAGGCCCAGGAAAAGAAAAATAATTCCATAAAAATATGTAAGAACAGTGCGATTGAAGATTTGCTTACTGTCCAATTTGCCACATCTGACCAATATCTCTCCAGCATTCGACACCAATAGAAATCGCAACATCTGGAATTATCTGCAGAAGCAACACATCTATTGAAGGAAGATCAAACCAACGGAAGATCTCTAATATTGTTTTATATATGCAATTAGTAATACAACTAAATTTTAGGAATTGCAAGTTTATTATATGCAAATTATACCAAATTGTGTTATTCGATGGAAAAGACCAAAAAATTAAATAAATCGTAAAACGAAGACGGTGAAAAGTAGTTTAAAAAGACACGTGCATGCATTTGATGCTCATTAAGATGAATTTTATTGATATTCAGGTATAACGACAATAAAATAATGTCGATGTTTGCTCTTTATTGAATTGCAGAACTACATGTGTGCAATTATCGTGCAGTAATTTGATTTACATGTTAAATGGCGTATTATAAGGAGTTTTATGGACATAACACAGTCAAATGAAATCCTATCGGTACAAAATGTACCATGTGATGAAAGAGAATTTTCTTGTCTTTCCAGATGTGTAGTTAGGTTTTTGAAGTTGTTGAAGAAAAAACAGTTAATCACATTTTAGAGCAAAAAATTTGCAGATTTTTTATTAAATTAGTCCTATATTGTTTTGGTAGGGGTTTGTCGCAAGCAAAAGTTACCCTCAGAAAATGGGTAACATATTTCCCTTTCCAATTATGAATCTAGTTCATTGACATGATCTGCCGTACTAAAGTTATATTGGTCCAAACTCAATTGTTTTTTCTAAATGGATATTTTTGAAAATAATTATTACAACTTAACTGTATCTAGGAGAAACAAGAGTTAGATGTTGTATTAAAGCAATGAAACCAAGTTTACTAACAAAAAAATTGAGTGCTATAGCTCTCAACCTGTTCGAGATACAGTTGAAAAAAGTCAAAAAATTAAATCTAACTTTTTGAATGTTCAAAATCTGAAAAAACCTAATATTTGTAAAACGAACAAAATAATAATTTTTTTGTGTGCACTATGAACAACTGCGTCAAAAAAACTCAAAAAAACATAACAACAAAAAAATTAAACATTTTGTTTTCTTGCAAATCGAAAAAAACGAAAAGTAGTCAACTTTGGACATTTTTTTAAAATATACCCCACTGTGCGATTTGCAATGTTGATCTGTCTTTGTAATTTCTCACTCCTTGTCAGCAATCAATTTTTTACAGAACTCAAATGTTTTCTAGATCAAAAGATACAGACTTTTGACCGATGGAAATTGATTCTGAACCACTGTGCGGCGACACTATTGAGTAATATACCATGAAATAGATTCTCAAAAAATCATTCGGAACCGGTGTAAAATTGTGAGGGAAAACTTGAAAGCGCACAGCTTTATGATTGTGAGAAGCTCTCCCCTATCCCTTCATGGGATGTCTGTAATGGGCAATTATCTGATCGATAGTGTGTGTTATGGAAAAATTAGATTATTTAACACCCTGGAATCTTTTGGATCGCAAACATGCGATTAGATGGAGTTATTTTAGACATAGTTTGTCAATAAAAGCATTAATAGTAAGACAAATTTGTCACTAAATTTATTGACAAAGATTTGTTGTTTGCAGCAAATGGCAGGTATATGTGACCAATCTTCCGGTATGGTCCAAGGTCGCCGCGGGGATTTGCACGATTATGATGTATGTATATATCCACGATTAAATGCCAAATGCCATAAGTCAAAAAGTCATAAGTCAAAAATTAGGCAACTTTGTCAAACAGCATTAAATGGCTTTCAGAAATGGAACTTAACCAATAATTTAAAAATATCCAATTACTTTTTGTTTTAGTTCTTTTTCTATACTAAAAAATATGAAATTTTGACTTATGAGCTTTTGGTATTTAATCGACGATATGCTTTTTATGGCATATTTTTCGCATTTGTTAGTGAAATTTTAAGCGATGTAAACCCTGTTTTTTGGTGCATGAAAATCCAAAGTGTACAAACAACCAATTTGTTGTAGCTTACTCATTCTAATTGTTCAGTTACACATATTGTTGTTGTCTGACTACGGGGCTCGAAGTCGGACACATTTCTTGCAGTTGGTATAAACAACACGAGTTTTTTGAAAAATTGAGAACTATCCCAATTCTACTGCAACCTCTTCTCAATATCCAAAAGAGCCCAATTGATAATATAAGAAAAACAATAAAACAATAAAAATAAGATTTTTTATAAAGCCTAAACACAGTTGCTGTCGGTGGTGCAATAGTAGTATGAATGGATCTTGTATGTACGTGCGTTCGATCCCTGCGCAGTCCAACAAACATTTCTTTCATCGGTGCTCCCCGCTCTTAGTAAAGGCGACATCGTCGAGTATTTAGCCGTAACAAAATTTCTCAAATATACTGTTCGGAATCGGTGTAAAACTATAGATCCCAATCGGTGAGTGTACGACTAGAACGCGCACATCTCACTGGTTGCGAGAAGCTTCCACAATTCTTTCATGAGATGTAATGGGAAACCATTTATTTATTTTTTTGAAACTTAGTTGCCACTTAAAGTGAGTAAAGTGCGTGACTATTGCACTTGAAAACCAGGTTCAATGGTAAAAAATTAAAATTTAAATTAGTTGAAGTGCCGTTATTCAAGTGCACCAAAAAAATGGCACATTTTTGGACGTTTTTTATAAATTGCTCAAAAAAAGTTATTTAGTTAAGAAACCACTATTTTCATGATTTTATTTATATCTCAATATGTCTAGTTTCCATTTCCATTTTAAAATTCTGCAATCGGTTACAAATTGCAAAGATACAGACTGCTGAATATGGAATTTTTAGTGCCTTTAAATAAGTGAACCGGAGTGTATATAGTTTATGCGACCCAGAGGGTCTTCCAAACCCGTTACGAATTCCAGACAGACCTGCTTTTTCGTACAATTTGTCCGAAATGGAAATTAGTAACCGATACATATCGAATCCGCTTGCGTATGAAATTCCTCTTGAAAACGGGAATAACTTTTCTACCTTTTTCGGCTGCGTTTTGAACTACAACGGACTTCATATTAGAATCCGTTTCGGGTTGGTTGTATTGAAATAAAATGGATTCGTGACGGATTCACTATTACCAATTTTTGCGGATTCGAATCGGGTTCGTTCTGACAATATTACAATATTTACTGCAGATTTAAGATTTTAATGTCTTACATTAACAATGCTTATTTTATATACATTTAAACAATTCTCTTCCAAATACGATCCTAAGCATTATGAAGCAAAACTCGCATTTTGAGTTTTGATGGTGTTAGGGACTTGTTTCATGTTCGAAACAGATCGGCCAAATCGCAGTTTAACCGATTCGCTTTTTAATGTCTTTACGGACACGTAATGGCTTCGGAACGGATCCGCTGAACCCCAGTTTCACTTATCGGCGTTTTAGTTTTTTATATTTTTACTGACTCGTAATGGATTCGAAACTGGTGCGACAACTCAGATTTCGCATTTTTATGCTTGTACGGGCTCGTAACCGGATCGAAAAGGATCCGCATCCGATTTCCGCACATTGGGGACATGCGTAGTTCCGTTTTGACATTGAATTCTATTCTATTTCACAAATGTAATTATTAAAATCATTTCGTGGGTTTTTGTGCAAGTGCATCAATGGTAATTTAGTAGGCTGAAAACATTTTTTTCATAGTTTGGTGAGCAAATATTTCGAGCACATCACGAAAGGCATTCACAAAAAATGGGCAGAAGAAACGAGTGTTTCCCAGACACAGGGAAGGGTAGGAATGTCACAAAAGTCGGTTGTGTTAAATAAATGTTCTTAAACTCTTGTTTTATCACGTCACGTATAACGTTTGAGTGATACTACTTGTTGTTGTTTTGTTCTGACGAATGATGTTTTTTGAAGTGTTAAGAAAAATCGGAGCCATGGTTGTGCTTTCTGTCCGATTTGCCATGGAGTGACTCATAAACAGAGCAACGTAGTAATTTTTGCTATCAATCGTTCCATTAACGTTAATGAACGAACAAAAGTAATATTGTGTTAGAGCTGTGGTGCATGCCTACAAGTGCGGATGTTGTATACAACTTTTGACATACATTAAAGATATACGACATGGCTTTTAATACTAAGAACACCTAGGAGATTCTTTACTGATAGCCCTTACGGGACCTAAAGGAATGTTTTCTTTTTCAGTCAAGGTACTTGTACTTTTATTTTTTTTTGCCAGCCAGTCCAATTATTGCTTCGATTTTCAATTCTTCCTACTCGACCATAAGTTTTTCCTGTTAACAGACAAAGTTTTTGCAATTAGACACAAGACTGTTTATGAGGTTGATGTTTAGTTTCTATCATCGAAGTTGATTAAACTACAATGTTGCTTTTCCGTCTAGTTCCACGCGTATACTCACAGATGTAGTTTAAAAAACTTTGTTTTATCTTGAATAGCAATTTGTAAATGTGCGTTTTTTCTTCTTCTATAGTATGGAGTACTCTACTTCTTCTTCTATAGTATGGAATACGTCGCTCCAGAAACAAATAAAATAACATTCACTTACACCCATTTTAAATTGAAATTAACGACAGTGACCTTCTTTCCGGTTGGCTTGCAAAATTGTACATCGGTTGATATAAGGCGAACAGGTATATCATACTTCAAAGATATTGTTTTCTTTTGCAGTAAAATGTTTTAACTGATATTGCATGGCAGTGTGTTCTACAAACAAAAGTACTTGCATGTTGCCACAGAGCAAAACATAAATGCAATATATTTATATACGCTCACCCATAGGGATAATTAAAGATAATTTGATTAGAAATACGAATAGAAGAAATAATGTACTTACTTCCTTACTTAGGTGGCCGGCCTCAAACCACCCAGAGGGGTCAAGGGCCCTACAAAATGAGGATAACTTATTATCCAACAGGCTTATCCACCAGGATAACTTATTATCCAACAGGGTTTTCTTCTCCGGTTGGTAACACCAAACTCACGCAGGCAATATTCCACCTGGTCGTTCCAGCTAAGTCTTGGTCGTCCAATATTTCGATGTCCATAGAGAACGTTTGGAATACCTATGGCACTGGTTCAATCTGATTAATCAGGTGTATTTTACTAAACCTTGAATACAAAAGTTGTGTTGCCGGCTGGTTGGTCAACAGGATAATTCCCGTAACATACAACCAAGATTTATAGACTTTAGTATTAGGCAATATTTAGTCAAACGACACTCCAGTGAGTGTTTCGCCTCTCATAATCTAGTTCCTGTCAGACAAAAAATGGGCGACTGTACAATAGATTGATGACCGATATTATTTTGTCAAAAGCAACCTCGTAACTAGAAAATGGCTAAATATTCCATGCCAATTGTTAACTAACCTACTAAAGTTGGGCGGCTGTCCGATTGATCGCCTCGATATCTCCTGTAAATCAGAACCGACCTTACTGAAATTTGTTTTTGGATGTTTTGTCAAAAGCGTTTCTGTAATAAAACAAATTATAAATTTTCTACACCAATTTTTGTACATCTCATACAAAAAATGAGCGACTGTCCGGTTGATTAATACGATATCTCCTGTCCCACAACCGATAGTAATTAAATTTCGTTTGAGCAATGTTTTGTCAAAAGCTATTCCATACCACTCTCATTTTTTCCTCCCCAATACTATAGTTGGATGGGTTTCTTGTTGATCGGCTCGAAATCTCCCGTAAGTCAAAACCGGTAGTAATAAAATTTTTTGTTAGTCAATATATTTGCTTGTCGCAAATATAATATACTTGTGTCCAAAAACATAGTGTTTGCTATTCAATGTTATACGTTTGAGACACAATGATTAATATGTTATACCATATGTGTTTGCGACCCACATATATTTATGTTTGTGATACTAATACAGCTGTGTTTGTTGCACTGTCTATGCTCTCTCGAGAGCAAGAGAAAAAAAGAGGGACAACGCGATAGTCTATCTTGTAAGTGTGTATCTGTTTTTTTTTTTGCATTATTCTCTCAGTCAAGGAGTCACAAATATTCCTGAATGTGCGTACAAATTGCAGATGAAGTCACTGTTTCTTATTTTGGCTGACGTATTGCATTTTAGTTTCATGTAATCAGTCGTCAATGCTTCATCGGACAGAGGATATCAAAAGTGCTTGATCAGTGAAAAATGAATAAACGAAGGCTCGGACGCTTAAATGGTTTGTGGTGTTACTTTGGTATTTGTGTATATGTTTCGTATATGCTACCAAAGTCAGAAACGATTTTGAGGAATGAAACTTTAAAGGGCAACAACGTGAACCCCTTTGTCTGTCCAAGACTTTACTGAGAAAGTCGGAACGATGGGCCATTTGTGAAATATAATAAAAAAAATACAAGTAATTAAAACACGCTTGTCTTGCATAAACTAGAGTTGTATATAAGTATATTGTTTGCGTACCAACGCATATTGATAACCAAGGCATAGTTGAAACCTTCCGAAAACAAATACGTGAGAGACAACAAAGGAAATAGAAACAAAAGAGCAGCAGATTCTCATTCCATGAAAAAAAAACAAATAATGCAGTCAATGCACCTAAATGTAAAAAAGGCCGTTTTAAATCATTTAATTTTTTGTATTAATTATTTATAAATGTGTATTTATATTGATAAAATTAATTATAATAAATAATACATATACATATATATATCGAAACCAAGACTTCGCTAGAACGACTAGATGGAAGATTGCCCGCGAGAGCTTGGTGTTATCAATTGGAGGAGAAAAGCTGAAGATCAAGCCGGATGGAGAAATATGTTATCCTCATATTTTAAAAAATATTAACTTTTTTAATGGAGTTGAAAAGAATTCTAAGGGCGAGAGTATGTTTAAGTCGGTTTAGCCGACTGAAATTTCGGTAATGCACCATCAAAATTCATAAAATTTCAATTAAAAAATTTCCAAATTTTGACAATTTAACTACCAATTTTTGTCGTTAAAAATTTATAAAATTCCGGTGATGATTTTGATTTGCTAACTACATATATTGAATTTAGGATACAGATCATACAGTTCGTGGTTCATACATCGTCGATACTCGCCATTCCCTATTATGGGAATACATATTTTTCGGAGCAAATTTCTCTCGAATATTCCCAGCACTGCGTCGGTTTCATGAAACTTAGAGGTGGATCTTTGTTTCATGAGAGAGAGTCTTATTTCTGATACGCTTGCAGCCGCATTCAACATCCTCATTGTGATCTCAATCAAAATATAGAAGAGGTCGCAAGATAGGTTGTCACCCTACCTACCTCTTATTAAATTAATAAGATAGTATAAGATCCTTCTGTGCCAGTTTAGCAGAAATACTAAGTCCAGACATAGCCTCATAGCGTTTTCCCCGTAACGGGCTTTCGAAAGCAGCCTTATAAAACAAATAAAGAGAAGGTAGAGTTTTTTTCCAAGCTTTGTCATAATGTGAATGTCTGGTCGTTTGTGGATTGTTAGGGTCTAAAGCCACAAAAATAAGGTCAAATTATGGGCCTTATCACGGCTGTCGCGATCGACAGATTTTGAGCGAAATGTTGATTTTTCGAATCACTATAATCGTTGTCGAATCAAAAATATGCGAAATGTCACTCGGTAGCCCAAATGTTGCCGAGAATCCATTTGTATACAGCTTTTTGCTGAACAGATGGGCACGCGAAATGTAACTTGGATAATTTTTTGTTAAGCAACCCACTGTTAAGATTTAATGAAAATTTTATTTTAATTTCTCATACATTAACTAAAAAGAGAATAATTTTAAAGTTGAATGTACTTTAAAAGAATAATATTTACACGAATAATCATTCTTGACTATTTCCGCTAAAAATATGGGAGGGTGCGCTACGAGAAAAACACTCTGACATCAGCACAGGAACTTTCTGTAGAGACAGCACGAATAATATGTTAAGCTTAGTGTATTCAAAAAAGCGGTTAATAAGCGGATTCGGTTTTTATGACAAAATGGAAAACTATACGTTTTATAAACATCGTTTATTTTTAATTCAGTCTTTTTGAATTTTGAGATCGAATATCGATAACATAGCAGTGAAAATTATTGTCAAAGTACCGTTCGGAACCGGTGTAAAACTGTGGGTCCCAATCAGAGTGTCTAAGTCTGTGCCTTCATGAGGTGTAACGAGATGCTAATGAGTGGGCCGAGAAAAATCTGAAAGTTAATTTCGCTTTAAGAAAATACCCAATTTTTCAATACATTTTCGATTGTTTGGGCCTACATTTCGTATTCTATAGCCTTAATGGACTCGGGATTGTTTCCGTAACACTTATCTTTCACTGCGCCCCAGAGATAATAGTCCAACGCGTTCAAACCGCAGCATGGACTTCCGAGTTTCGACTGATTATGCGGTTTTCGAACACAGTACGCAAAAGATCGACTGTAACGTTGACTGTGTGGCACCTAGTACCGTCCTGTTGAAATCATACGCCGTCCATGTCATCCTCTTCAATTTTTTTGACAAAAAATAGCTGACCATGGCACGGTTAGGCACGTCATTGACGGTAACGGCGGCTGCTTGCTCATTTTCGACAACAACTGGGCCTATAATGCGCCCAGTGCAAAAACAACACCAACCTGCCGCTCGTGGATGCATAGGCTGCTCCTCAACGACGTGTGTGACATTTTCCAAGCCCCAAATGCGACAATTTTGTTTGTGAACGTAGCTTACGTAGCCCCCGAAGTAAAAATGTGTTTCATCGGAAAAGATGATTTTTCGGAAAAAATTTTCATTTTCAAGTCAGGCCATCTTCAGTCAATTCAGAGAAGAGTAAACGCATTGGACGGCCACGAGGCTTAAGTTATTGGACTAATTTGACTTTATAAGCCTTCAGACCGTGGTTTTTGTGCAAAATTCAGCGCAAAGAAAAGGGAAGAATTGTTCAATTGTTGAGAACATCGGCTTTATTATCCACTGAACGCACACGAGTTGTTTTTCCAATAAGGAACCAGTTTGATGAGCTCGCTTCGCAAATTGATGCAAAAATTATGTTGCTAGCACTTTATTCCTATCGATTTGTATTGTAGGTTTCTTATATTTTTAGTTAAAGACTCAGAACTTTGGAAAAATATTTTATAATACTTCCCAATATTCTTCAAGCGTTAAGCGACTCATTTTGTAAATTTCTAACTTTTAATTCGAATTTGAAAATGGTTAATCGACTTGAAAGAAACGGTGGAACCGCTCGTTCGGAAAAAGCAATTTTTGAAAAACCGACGTACAGTTAACCGGCCAGAATTCGGTTAACCGGTTTCGGTTTTGAATACACCAGTTAAGCTCCTCTTCTGAGTCCGGCGAAAATACATAGAATTATACGGATGACACGGACGACGTACGGTTTCAGCAGGACGGCGGTACGTGTCACACTTCCAACGTTACAATGAATCTTTTGCGCACTGTGCTCGAAAACAGCATATAAAGCCGATATTTGGAAATCCATTGGGCGTTTCTCAGCGTCGATTTGAACCGGTTAGCCCCGAAATGGAGACCCAAACAATAGCAAATGTACAGAAAAATTGGATTGATCGAATTTGTGTTTCGATCGATGTTGATTGATGTTGTGTTTCGTTCATAAAATCATAAATCATAAATAATCATAATTTTGAAAGAATGTTTTTTAGGATTTTTTTAAAGGGAAATTAAACTTCAAATTTTATATGGCCCACCCTTTAGTTTCCCATTACATCCCATGAAGGCATACGCTTACACACTCTGATTGGTACGTGCAGTTTTAAACCGATTCCGAATGGTATTTTGACAAGTTTTTCTTGGATATGTACTCTATAGTCGGTCTCAAAAATCAAAAGACTGAATTAAAAATAAACGATGATTATAAAACGCATAGTTTCCCATTTTGTCATAACCATAATCATTTTGTCATAATTTGTCATATCTGGAAACTGGTTACGACATAATCGAAGTACTTTTCAAAGAAACCGAAAACCGACATTTTTGAAAACACGGTTGTTTGAATACACTATTTGAGAGTGTTTGTTACATTTGTAAGACTAATTCGTGATGTACCCAACCAGGCCTAAGTTTACTAAGATATTTTTTACTGTACCACAACAGTGTTCTCTTGCTCCTTACAAAATATCTATAAAATATACAAAGTATGTGATGTGTAACGTCAATTTTAAAACCAACGATCACCTGCACTTTAATTGACTCTGTTTGTTTATATAAAAAAATGCCGATATATATTGAAACGCAAGATAAACCAATCATCATACATATATAATATATATTGACAAAATTTCTCTGGGTGTTCGAGTCACACACATAAAAAAATGTCAATGACTTCTTGGGTATTGGAAAATGTAAAGTGAAACGGTGTAAACAAGAAAATAGAAAAATGGAAAAGGCAAGACTATTGATATTTCGTTTTCTACACAATTTAATTAAGGCAATCATAACAAGGCTAATGATAATGGACTGGTTTCAATTCGCACACGCAGCTGAGAAAGTTTTTCTGTGTTTCTGTTTCTTTTTTTATTTCGGTTTCTTTGACGAGGAAAAGAAAAGCTTCATAGAATTTTCACGCATTAAAAACTGCAGAAGCAGGCAACGTAGATAAGTAGATATTGGAATTGGAAATAAAATTAAAAGTTTACCATGCCATCTGACTCGTTGTTTACTTCTGCACTGGCGCATCTCGCCCCCTCCTTGAATTTATTATACATTTCGTACTAGAAATGTTATCGTCCATCACAATGTACACAGTGTAACCACCGGCCGCATAGCTGATGCACTTGGTTGGGTCTCTAGTTGCTGGCAAAGTTTCATATGACCATCATTGGTGGTGAAAGTGTTTTTCAAGTCGTCTTTTGTTACTGTAGTTGCTGCTGTTGCCGTTAGTTTAAGTCTTCTTCGACGGTGTTTCTTATTTTATTGGCAGTCATTCATTTGAAAATCGTTTTGAATGGAAACTATTTCCATAGAAAATTTCACAAACCAAAATAAACTTTAAGTAAATGTAACAGTGCAGCTGTGGCAAACAAAACAGCAGCTTAAATCTAAATATCCATTATAACTAAGTTCGGAATCATGAAGATTTGTAAATATCATCTAAATTGACTCTGGAATGTATCGAACAATGGTCGTACATTTTCTTGAATAACCAAATGAATACTGTTTTGACAAATGGTTTAACATACCAAAGATACAAATGTTTCCAATCGTTTTAAAGTTATGGTTTTTATTTTTAGGAAGGGTGAATTCGTTAACCCAATGTTTCCTGAAAACTCATGGTCGACAGTTTTTGCTGAGCAGGTCATAAGATAAAAAGTAATCATAACAAACTCTACCTATACTCGGTAGAAGGGTATTTAATTTTTAAGTTCTCGACTGTTTTACTTGTGCTTTCAAAGTCGGTAATTTTCATGAAAGTTTTCATTTGTGAATTTGGTAAAAACTGAATACCAAAGTTTTTCAAAATTCAATGGTTTTTTACATCGCATTAACAGCAACTCCTTAGCAAAAGAATATTCGGAGGGCGCGCGAGAAATTACCCAAAACAAATCGAAAAAAAATAAACGAAAATTAATCTTTGTCGTATAAACCCTACAATTAATTTTTCCTACGAAATATTCACAAAGAACTGAACAAAAAGCAATTGAGAATTGGGAGAAATTTTCGTTACTTTTCATACACCTGCTTCTTACGGAATCGAAAATTTCATAAAAACTAAATAATAATTGAATACGAGGAAAATTAACTGAATACAATAATCAAAAAATTAAAATTATTTGAAAAAGTAGCTCAATTTGTAGAAAAAAATCGACTGCAGCCCTTAATTCCATAACTATTATTCGGAATATAAAAACAAAGTTACTAATAAATATGTTGTTTATAATAAAGAATGACCCAAAAACCAGTTTTGAAAAATTGAAAAATTTTCGTTTTTGTTTTACAAAAGTTATGAAAACGTATTCTGTGTTTACTAATTATTTATTTTGTTCGAGATTATTTAAACAGTGGTCCCTTCGAATAAAAAATTGCCTTACTAATAAACATAAAATAAGTACAATTAAAGCTGCGACTTGACAAATTGAAAAATTACATGAGGTGTCAAGGGACAGCCGGTTGTAACGAAGTTCCCTTCGCTATATACAAGGTGTTTCAAAAGTAGTCATCCGATGTTGTTTGGCTTTCATTTTTTTTTCTAAATGAAAAACTTCGATTCTGTTTTTTGATTATGTTTATTTGAACCTTTAGAATTTTATTGGTTAAGTTGAGAAGACTATCGCTTCTGGGTACCGAAAATCCACGAGTGATGCACGAGGAGCCATCACACCCACTCAAAGTGACTGCAAGGTGCGCTGTTCACGCTGGAGGAGTCATCGGGCCATTTTTTCCGAGAACGCCGCTGGTCAAACGACAACAGTGAACGGTACGCGCTATAGGGTCATGCTAACCGAGTTTTTTCTGCCGCAATTCGACGAATTAGGACATGTGGTTCCAACAAGACGGCGCAACGGCACACACTGCGCGAGCCACAACCGATATTATGAAGACGGCGCAGGGATTTTGCCGGCAAAAATACCCTTTTTCGAGTGTCAAATATCAAAAATGTAATGATGCAGTTTTGTACAGAATTGTTCAATTAAGAGAAATAAATCATTAGTTTTTTTCAACAAATTTTGTTTTTGTACAAAAAAAGGCGGCAAAGTCAACAAAATGAAACTCTGCAGTAACCTGCCTCAGATTTTCATGCATTTCAATGGGCTGGAAACATAACTTATTTTTGTCGTAACGATTTGGAATATATATATATTTGAAAAATATGGTATTTCTACATTAAGTTTTAAGATAAAATAATTGAATAACAATAACAGATTAAAATATATTCATGCTTTTATGATGACACTCAAAAAACTAAGTATTTTTAGTATTTCTTGGACTAAAAAAAGGTGGTCGTTATCGATCGTTGTGGTCTGGTTGCTAAAATGTGAAAGGTGGGAGTGTATTCTTTTGATGTCATAAATAAAATTCCCATAATATTTTATACTGTTGAACAAAGTTATAAATTTTATAAAAAAAGTGCCACGAAATTTCATTAAAAAAATGGATGAAAACACCATATTAAATGGTGTATACTTGTAGGCATATGTGTTTTAATGCTGTCGATAATAGAAACGTTAGTTAAAGTTTTTTTTACAGCGGTTGTGTTTTATATCATATCCCTAAAAGTATGCACTGAGAAATGCTGAAAAATTAATAAATTTAGATAATTTTATAGTACAAATTTGACTTTTATTTGGAATGATTGGTTAATTTAAAAAAAAAAGGTAAACTATGGCCCCCTATTTTTTTGCAAATATTCAGCTAACATATTAGGCTTTAGTTATTTATATAGATGTAAGTGCTGATTTACATCTATCACAAACTACAACGAATTATATCTGTGTTTTCAAAAATTTTGAAAAATGAAAATTTGTATATGGGCGTTGGGCGTGGCACTTAAATTTTTAATATAATTGAGGACTCAAATGCAAGCAGTGGTAGTAATTTTTATTGACATAGATATGAAAATGAGGAAAGATTTATGTTTAATACACAATGAAGAAAATTGGATATTTTTTTGAAAAATCGAAAAGAAAAAGTATGCATGGTCAAGAATATTTTGCAAAATATTTTTTTTACTCAAATACAGTAGGAATCGAAACACCAACGGCCGGTGGGAGACTATAAGTACCCTCGTATGAAAAAAAAAAGTTTGACGTTCCCGTAACCTGCTTGACCCCGCTTGAAATTTTTGTTTCAGTCCACCCTAATGTACATCCAGCGGTAAGATGTCTCATCCAACTATGATTTCCACACGAGTTGAGGAACTGCTGATTCTTCCCAATTACTCATGAAAACTGTAAATGAATTTCTCAAGCTTGACGTTGAAACTACGTTTTGGTATTTCCACTAATTCCGTTTACAGCTGAGAAGTTTCAACAAATTTCCATCCAAATTTCCAAACAATATTCTTTAGTTGAAACTTCGTCTTGTACTTAAATATATGTTTTATAGTCTTTGTTGTTCCTTCTTACGTGCAAATGAATCTTCCAGTTTTGCAAACCACACAGACAACTGAAAATTATAGCTAATGTGGGGATTTATGTCGGTATGTTCACATTTCACTGCATTTCCAAGCACATTCAACTTTCATTTTCATGCATGAGAAAATAAATCCTTAGAGTTTTATCGTCGCTTAACCTTTTCATAGTTTTGAGGCGAAAGTTAAAAGTTGGAGCATATGCAGCTGGTTTTTGTTTCATTGATTTTAATAAAGTTATACTCGTATGAATGCCCTTTTCTATACATACGATTTCTATATATAAAATTTTTTCTAATTCATATTGTTTACACAGTACATCTGATGTACAATCCTTTCGTGTACTTGTAACTTTGAGAAACATGGTACATCATTTTGCTAAATGCAGTCACTTTTTCGAAATGTTGGCATGTCACTGTCGGAAATAAAGGGTTTTTCACCAGAGACGCTACAAAAGTACATCGATAGGGACAGCAAACGACGCCATATTTTTCCCGCTCTTTCGACATTTCTCTTCAGTAAGGTTTCCCATTTCATCATGGAAAGATATACGAGCCAACAACGGGTCGAAATTATTAAAATTTACTACCGAAATTTGGAGTCAGTGGCCTCAACTTTAAGAGCGCTACACCCAATCTATGATGAGGCTCATTTTTGGCTGAATGGCTTCGTCAATAAGCAAAATATGCGTTATTGGTCAGACAGCAATCCACACGTAATCCATGAGGAATCATGGCATCCCGAAAAAATTACGGTTTGGTGCGGTTTATGGGCCGGCGGCGTCATTGGGCCGTACTTCTTCCGTGATGATCAAGACCGGCGCATTACTGTGAATGCGAATCGCTACCGTTCAATGATAACCGAATATTTTTGGCCCCAATTAGATAATATGGACTTGGAGGACATGTGGTTCCAACAGAACGGCGCCACAAGCCACACAACGAATGCCCCAACCAATTTATTGGAAACCAAGTTTGGTGCACGCGTTATCTCACGAAATGGCCCAGTCGATTGGCCGCCTCGGTCGTGCGATTTGACGCCGTTAGATTATTTCCTGTGGGGCTACGTCAAGTCTATGGTCTATGTCAACAAGCCAGCGACGATTGATGAACTTCGTACGAATATCGAACGTGAAATTGCAGCAGTATCGGCCGATTTATGCTTGATAACCGTCGAAAATTGGGTTCAGCGTCTTGACTTCTGCAAGCGTGCCCATGGTGGCCATGCAGAAAAAATCGAGTTCCATACATAATGGCATCGAACGTACTTTCACAGGAATAAAGAATTTCATTGGTATCTAAAACCGGTTTTGTTTTATTTAAAAAAACTTTTGAAGCGCTCTTATTGAAAACCCCTTAACTTAGCAGTGCAATTGGTCTTGTTGTAAATTCAAGAACAACCCCCTTTTCCTTAAATTTTGTCCATAAGCATTTTTTTGCATCGGTAATCAAAATACACATTTGCATTAGACTTGGTTTGCACGCTACATCATGAGCACATCATTTGAATCAATCATCCGAAAAAATAAGCTAATTTTGATATTCTGACTTTTATTGATGATCAACAGAAATCCAGTTGATGTGACACATTCCCATTTATTTTCACTAACACATACAAAGTTGATGATTATAAATCAGATTCCAATGTGCACAAAAAGGGTTGCGGATCCGTTTCAAACTCGTGACGGGTCCGTAAAATCATAAAAACGCGAAATGTGAGTTCTTGAATTCGTTTGAAACCCGTTACGAGTCCGTAAAGAAAATAAAAAAGCGAAACTGTGAAATTGAGATTTGGCGTATCCGTCTCGAACCCGTTACGAGTCCGTAAAATCAAAAAGTCGAATCAGTGGAATTGCTATTTGGCGGATCTATTACGAGCCCGTAAAAACATAAAAGTGCGTAAAAACATGAAAGTGCGAATGGAAAGCAAATTTTAAATTGCAAATTTTACGTGAGGAAACCAAACTCGTAGTTCGATCAAGATGTACCCGACGTACAGACACACCCCCTCTTCCCATCAGCTTCTGGTGGCAGACATTTGGGCCAGAAATATTTAATATCTCAGATTCATGTCTGAGTTGCTAAAACACATAAACTTAAACACATAATACTAAAAAGAATTAACTTTAGGTGAAAGCAAATTTTATTATTTGTAAAAATTATTATCTGTATATATGTATATAAAATTCTCGTGTCACAATGTTAGCTACCTTACTCATCCGACACGGCTGGACCGATATGTATGAAATTTTGTGTGCATATCGGGTAGGTCTAAGAATCGGCCAACATCTATTTTTCATACCCCTTAATGATAAGGGTAACCCAGGCCGTGCCACGCCCCCTTTTCAAAAATCGCTCTGACGGCTTTCCTAATATACCGATTGTTATGAAAATTGCACAATGCGGTACTGATGACCTGCTGACAATCCGTGGCTATATTTGGAAATGTTTGGATAAAGGGGCGTGGCACCGCCCATACAACTTGAAATTTAAAATGGTTGTATCTCATGAACTATCAGAGGTAAGAAGTTGAGATTTTGTATATATGTTGTTGGTACAGTATGAATTACAGCCAGGCTGTAAGTAGGCGGTGCCACGCCCCCTTTTCAAAAATCGCTCGGACGGCTTTCCTAATATGTATACCGATTGTTATGAAAATTTCACAATGCGGTACTGATGACCTGCTGACAATCCGTGGCTATATTCGGAAATGTTTGGATAAAGCAGCGTGGCACCGCCCATACCATTTGAAATTTAAAATGGCTAAATCTCATGAACTAACAGAGGTATGAAGATGAGATTTGGTATATATTTCCTCTTGCTGGCCTCTTTTTTACGCTCCCTCATTTTTTTTACTGCTTTTCTCTCCTTATCTTCATAAAACTTAGTTTCATTGCAGTGGCGAAATTGTTTCGTTAACTATAAATGTTGGTAAAACTCCAAAATAAATAAATTATAAAAATAATCAATAAAAAGTAAGAGATACACCAAATATCAATAGGTTAGATCTCATCCACTTCCGTTTTTAATTTTTGACACATTTTTCTACATAATTCAAATTAAATAATATTGTTGCAGGAACGAAAAGTAAGTTATTGCAGTTATTGCAGCAAATCATATATAAAATGTTTCGTTGCAGCGACTACAAAATTGTCTGAAATACGAAACTTTTTATTGTAGCAACGTAAAAATATTAACGAAAACGTTTCATCCATACGACGAAGCATTATTCTTTCAGTGTCATAGAGAGAGAGAGAGAGCGAGCGTGTAAGAGATAATGTGTCCCTTCGTTCACCAGCATTTATAGATGGCTGAAAATTCCTCATTGCGGTAAAAAGAATCACTGTGCCAAAATGGCGCAATTTAGTGGTTAACGGCCCAGTCCGACCTATGTTGTTACACTCTCATAGTTCCCTCATTGTGTGAAATTTAAAAAATTTTAAATACATAGAAAGCTACTTCCATTTCAGTTCTCTTCTATCGTGACACCAGTATTGTTTTGTAAGAGTGCAAAATAAATTTGGGCAAAGCCCTGATGATTTGGGACCCCAAATTGGAGATTATTGCAGGCCAATTATGTTATATATTGTCTTATTTATCACATTCGTTTCACTAAAGCACGTTCAAGTACATACATAACAAACATGCTTTTATTCTATATGCTATGTCGTTCCCGAAATCTTTTAATCTGATATTTTGAGGCACCGGTCTTCAGTATTTCCTTACGTTGTTTATATGTAAATGTTATAGCGTACTTAAAAGTAATATTTTTTTATTAATAATTAATTTTTCGAAAAAAAACAAATTCGACCTCCAAATTAAATTCTGGATAATTAAAATTTTCACCAAAACTATTTCCAGTTGGGCTTTACCAGTTTACTTCACCGAAAACAAGCCGTTTGGATGCAAATATTACGTATTTATTGCTTGTCGCAAATAAACTATACTTAAGTCCAAACACATTGTTTTTGCTCTTCAATATTACACGTTTGAGACACAATGTTTAACAGGTTTTAATATATATTTTTTTGAGATACAAATGTGGCTTTGTTCGTCAAAAACTGCTGAAAACAAAACGTAACCGACAACAAACAAAAAACAGCAGATATACAATTCATAAAAATATTGGAGGCAAACATAGACATGGTTCCTACAATATGTTGCTGGGGCTTTTTTTTCACTATGTGTAAATGCATTAAATATTGTCCTATTACATTTTGATGCCCTTTGGTCTTCATATAACTGTTATTTCAACTTTGTATAGTAATATTGTGTTATATTGTTATTTTGTTTACTAATAAATAAATAATATATCCCAAGAAGGGACTGGGGTGAGCTTTTCATAACATTTGAGGTCCACGCTTTCTGGTTTAACACTCACTAATTGGGAACTACAGTTTTACGATACACAGATTCCTTACAGTTGGTTGAGAAGCATTTTTATGGGTTTCTTACTATACTGTCGCCGCCGGTCAGAGATAAGACCGTCGTTGAAAGGAATATAAGGGGGTCAGACCACGGATCGAACTAACTTACTAGTGTACAATAGCCGCATACCATTGCACCACCGCCGGCTCCTTCTTATCTACACAGCCTTCGATTGGTAGATGTTCTTGCCAGCGGATAGATGTTAATGTTTCAAAAGTGAAACAGTGATTGGTATACGATTGTTGTTACAGTGGTGTACCGGTTGCGTACTATCATACCTTTTGTTCTCACCACTTACATATTTTTTACTGCTTTCATGCAATTCTGACCCATTGTGCGTCTACATAAATTAAATTTCGTTATTTAACAGATGGTGTCGAACAATGTCATTCTAGCAGTCACACACCACAGATGCAGAGACATTTATTGCCTGAACTACATGACCGGCACATTCAGTATAGACGTCACGTTTCCATTAGACAAAGCTACATGAGTATACACTAGTGTAGCTTGTGCACAACATAAACATATGGATAAGTACAAATCGTGTATGTACAAATCGCATATGTTTCCAGTATCTACGTTTTAAGTGTAAATACAAATCAACATATATATTAGAGTATTAAAAAAAACTGGCCTTTCTAAAAACCGGTGTTGCGGTTATTTCGAAAAAATGCATTGGAATGGAACAACCAGTGCTTACCTTTATAGGTTGTCAGAACCAAGTCTAACTAAGAGGTTTTTTTTAATTTGTGTAAAGCTGGTTTAATAAACTACAATAACAATAAAATTCGTTTAAAACTAAATGTAAGAATTAATGAATACATATAGGGCAAATCTTTTACGAGAAGAAAATTTGAAACCCCTCCGGCATTTCTAAATGTTTATCAACGGTGTCTTTTCAAAAATAACCAATTTGTTTTTTATTTAAATTTCATATAAAATATTCCAAAAACTCTGTGGTCTTTACTTTTCTTTTCAAAATTAAATATAAATTGTCTTTTTCCATTTTCTTTCGAAAACAATCCATATAATAAATTTTCTGTGGAAAACTTCAAGCCACAAAATATGTTGCAAATACTTTTTAAAAAATAAAAAAAAAATTGAATTTTTTATTTCCTGTTGCATAGATACAATTTGGAACAGTTTTGAGCATGACAAATCCGGTTCTTCGAAAATGCAAATTCTCTGGAATCCGGGGAATCGGTAGTTGAACAAAAGATCGGTGGACCGGTTTTCAGTTTCGGTTTTTGAATACCCTAGTAGATGCTGGTATGGAACTTTATCAAAATCTATAGAAAAACAGCTGCAAATGCTAAAGCATTTACTTTCGTCTCACTACTGTGAAAAGGTTTAGTGAAGATACAAATTTAAGGATTTCCTTCTCATGAATGAAAATGAAAGTTGAACGTGCTTGAAAGGGCAGTGAAGTACGATTATACCCACATAAACCCCACAATAGTACTCATGTTGTTTATGTGTGCGGTTAGAAAAACTCAAAGACACATTTGCATAAAATGGCACTATAAGAAGGAAAGAAGAATACAAATAATCGATTTAAGTATCTTGAACTAGCGAATATGGTTTGGAAGCTTGGATGAAAATGTTTTGGTACATATCAGCGATAAGGTAGAGGCAAAACCAAAACTGCAAAACCAAACTGCAGTAAAATTTCATTCTTAATTTTGGAATAAGTTTGTAATTGTACACAGCCAGCAGTTAATCAAAATGCGTGAAAATTATTATTATGTGCGATATCTTGCCAACACTGGCTCTAAATGCCCATTAGAAAAATTCTTAAATTATAAAACTTCGAACCTAAACGATAAAAATCGGTATATTGAGCCCATACAAAAAACGTATTCTAGGGTTTTTTTGTGTTCGAGGCCGATGTTTTTACTAGTTGTTGACATTGGTCAGTTTGTATTTGAAGATGTGCAGAGCAGTTGCTAACAATTTATTATGGAGCATCTAACGCACCTACTACGTGTTGAAGTTATTAAAACATTTTATCGAAATAATCGTTCAATTGTGAAACCGCGAAGAATTTTGCGGGATCTTTTGGTTTAAATAAAGTGCCGAGCAAGTCAACCATTCGGCGTATTGTACAGAATTTTTAAACTTTTTATACACTGGGAGATAAAGTGAAGTCGTAACGTACGTACGGCACAAAATATTGATGCAGTGAGAGACAATGTCGATGTCATCCCAGACACCTGAGTTAGATACCGTGCACAAAAATTTAAAATGTCATCGTCAACTTTTTTTTTTAAAATACTCAAAAAATATGTGCAGTTATACCCGTATAAAATTCACCTTGCTCAACAAATAATGGAAAATAACAATATACGCTGATGGAAGTGGAGTGGAAAGAAAAACATCGGCCCGGTATGTCAAAAGCACCCTGGATTAAAGATTCCATAAAATATTGTAACGGAAAATGTTTCACATGTTTGGTTTAGTTAACATGTATGCCAAAATAACTGGTGGAATGTATTGCAATTTGATATTAATCGCACCTAAAAGTATGCCGTGGTTTCAATATGAAGCGCCATCTCATACAAACTCACCACGAATGTTTCATGATATCGTGAGAACAGTCTGATATAACCGAAAACAAATGCAATCCCACCACTAAGAAATAAGTCGATATCAAAACTTTCGGCAATAACAGACCATAGACAGCGTCACGAAATGGTTCTGGAAACGGCAAAAAGCTTTTTTTTGATTTGTGAACTTTCATGATTATCAAGTTTACGAGTGTTTCTGTATTTACCAATGCAGTTGAATTGTTTAACTTTGTCTTGAGTCATAAGTTTACAATTAGACAAACTATTGAAAAAATTTCAAAACTGGTACCAGTCTCAAATAAAACGTGGACAATAACGTTATTGAATAACGACTTGTTGTACAGTGATAGGTTCGTAATGAATAAGTAAAATAAAGAAAACTGTTGTACTTGTCACAATTCAAAAAGAATCTGGTTTTATTAACGGGGAAAAAACAGCGCTAAGAAGGACAATAACAAAATTCGTTCCAATATGGGACATAGTTAATTTCCAGATATTTTATTTTCACACCCTTGTGTTGAATTGAAGATTTGCTTTTATATCAAATTAAATTGTCAATATACCCCACCAGGGGCAGCAATCTTGAAATGATTGGGGGCTTAATGGTTGTTCTTTTCTCCCAATGACAACAAAATATTCTCTTAATTGATGAAAGAAGATGAAGGAAGATTTACTCAAGAACAAACCAATTTAGCGTTGCTAAAAACCTTAATCCAATTGTGATGCGACATATGCATATCGGATATTTTGCAGAGGGGGTATCTGACTGTAGTTTAGCGGAGCATCACTGTTACCTGGACGCTTCTGAAAGTAACCGACCTGTCGGCTAAATTATTAACGTGGTATTGGATATACAGTGCAGTCGACCTTAATTGCTCTATAGTCGTGGGGATATCATGCATAAGATAAATTACAAAAAAAAAATATCACCAATGCAGTATAAACAAGAGGAGCAACGAGCGCTAGGATAAGAGTTAGAGGAAAGCATTCAGATGCCTATTTCGACGGGACCACTTATATGGACATAATTGCAACGCGACCTGATGCCCGGTTCCAGGTTGCTAGATTTTTATGGAAGACAGAAGGCACAAATTCAAAAACTGCAACAACGACACATCGTTGAACCAGTCGCAAGTGTATAGCCACATGTACTTCCATGTGGCTACACAGAAAAAAGCGAATGCTCAAATCAATTACGATATTTGTCAATTCAATTATTTTTATACTTGGATTTCCGCCAATGACGATTTTTGTAAATTCAATTACTCGAATTGTAAGATCGTAATTGAAAAGTTTTCAATTAAAGCAAATATTTATTTGAGCACAGATTTAATCAAAATTTCTTAATATTGTAATTGAGTAATTGAGTTAAGCATGACTTTAACCAATTTTTTATGGAAAATTTCAATTACGCGTGTAATCAAGTTGAGTGAGTGCTTAATCAAATTTACATAATGTTTCGATTACGCGCGTAATCAAGTTGAGTGAGCGTTTAATCGAAATTATATAATGTTTTGATTACTAGCGTACTCAACTTGAGTATTCTGGTAATCAAAAGTCGGTGTTCGCTTTCAATCGAAATCGGTAATTTTTAATGATTAACATTAACACCCAAAATAACAAAAACCAACATCTCATATTTTTTGAACATTTTATTTTTATAATTAGTTTCAGATTGATTAAATAATAATTAAGAAAATCATTTACAGGGATTCAAAAATAAAATTCAAAAATAAAAATTATGGTATGTCTTTTTTTCGTTTGAACATTTATTTGTAAATTCTCAAAGATGTGTTTTGATTTCGTAATAATTTTGTAGCACATGTGTTGTTGCTGTCATTGTGTTGACGAGTGCCGATTGCAATAACAAAACACCGTTTGTAAAGGATTTTTGGTGATGCGCATCTTCCACTTGTTCTCCCTGACAAAAACAAAAATTCGCCTTAAAAATCGAACACAAAAACGTCAAATAACATATAAAGAATGTTGTAATTTCAAGTACACAAGTACTTGATTCCAGTGAAATTTTAATTGATCTTCTTCGCTTTATAAAATGTAAAATTGCTGAACCAAGTATTCAAATGATTGAGTCAAATAATGAAATAATTGAATTTTATCTCTGTTTTCAAGCAAATCAATAATTGAAATTAATTCGGGAATATTTTTTTCTGTGTAGATTAAAAGTCAAGGCACACGACTTCTGTAGAAGCTGTAACGATGAGGAAAAGGAAGATCCAACTAGACATCATCCTTGCATGTGAAGGGTGTTTACTATGGAATCCTACTTAATTTTGGGCAGGATTTTAAACGTCATATGGTGACTTCGTTTCTACAAAATAATGTTGACCTTGTATGAGGCGACATTTACAAAATGTTGCCATCGCCCCTTCAAATTTGTTTGTTTTCTAGGGTGATTTTATCATTGCATTTTCTCACAACTGCATGCTGTTTTAGCATGCCTTTATTGCCTCAATTAACAAACTTATTCGACCAGTATATATGGAAACTTAAGCAATATTAAGCATTTTTAAGCGACTCTTCGTACAGACTGGTCGAATGTCCCGCTTAACTAAAATTTCGACCACTTTGTTTGAGAAGGTAAGCGAATTTAACTGAACTTGAATACATGAATTAAAGATTTACTGCCTTATTGTTTCTTTGTTGTATTTCTCGTATTTGTTTTTAACAGTTTTCAACAAAAAATTCACTTTTGGTTCTCAAAAATATATATTAAAGACCATTAATCGTTGTGTCTAATAGCAAACACAATATGTTTGGGCACAAGTATAGTATATTTACGACAAGCTACAAACACGTTATATTTGAATCCAAACAACAACAAAATACAGATTTTTTAGCGTGTACAAAGGTAGAAAGGAGCGAGGACAAATAACATACGAAATGGAAGAAAATTTGCCATTTTATCGGGCAACATTCAACCCCATGACTCGCTGAGATGGCAGAAAATGTAAAATTTTTGTATTTGTTGAGTGCAACATTCTCAGAAACGATCACAACACCTTCAAGTGGGGGTTGCACTCTTTTCAGAAACGAACACAAAAAGGCACTTTTAGGGCAAGGGAAGAAAAAAATTTTCATATCAAGCTAAATATGTTTCCAGTGGGAACAGTACTAACGTAAATCGATGTACATCGTTCGATTAACATGCATAAAAATTAAACAAATATAATAAAATTAAACCAAATTTAGTTTTTCCGATAGTAAAACTGTACATTTTATGAAACTACATTAAAAAGCAACTATTTTCAAAAATTAAAATTTTTAATATTATTATTTTTTATTAAAAATTAAAATGTTCCAGCGTTTGGTCGTTTTTTTAAATAATTTTATTCTCCAATATTTCGCTGGCCTTTGGGTACCACCGCCAGGAAGATAAACATATATTTGGAACAAAGTTCCATATCGCGCGTTGCGGCTGGGGGCTAAATGAAAAAAATATTGGTTACTTTTGCTTTGGTTTGTGTCTAGACTAACATATGTTGGGAAATTTCTTGGTTAATGGGAAGTTTCTAGGTGGCGCCTGTAACCAATATTTAGTATATGTTGTAGTTTTGAACCCAATAAAAAATAAATTTAGAAAAGCCAAATTGAAAGAAGTTTAAAAAAGAAAAATTTCCTAAATAAGTGCCTTTTCTTAAAAAAAGTAAAGTTTCTCAAAAAAAATACCTATTCATATTCTTAAACAAAGTACCTTTTCTTAAAAAAAAAGTACCATATCCTAAAGAAGTACCTTTTCTTAAAAAAAAAAAATTTCTTACAAACATTACATTTTCTTAAAAAAGTATTTTTTTTAAATAAATACCATTTCTCAAAAAACTAGATTTTCTTTAAAGAGGGCCTTTAACTTTTCTTGGGATAAGTACCTACTCTTAAAAATTTACCTATTCTTGAAAAAATACTAATTCTAAATAAATAAAACTTCAACAAAAAAAAAATTTCTTCAAAAAAATACCTTCTCTTGAAAAAGACTTTCTTTTAAAAAAACACCTCTCCTTACAAAAATTCCTTTTCTTAAAAGTATATTTTCTTAAAAATAAAATAAAACCTTTTCTTTTCTTGAGATAAGTAGCCTTTCTGAAAATAAGCACATTTTCTTAAAAAAAATAATTTTCTCTTTAAAAGAGTACCATTTCTTTAAAAAGTACCAGTTCTTAAAAAAATTACTTCTTGTAAAAAAAATGCATACTCTTTTATCAATTTCTTATAAATAGTACTTCTTCTTAAAAATAGTACCTTTTCTTAAAAAAACAATAAAAGAAGTACCTCTCTTTAAAAAAGGTATTTTTTTAATACATACTCTTACAAAAAGACAAAAATATACTTTAAAAAAAAATACATTATATAAAAAAAAGAAAATTTTTCTTAAAAAAAAATTATCATTTTACAAAAAATATCTTTGCTTAAAGATCCATTTAAATTATAGTATTTTTGAACGGGCCCCTTAGGCGTGTTGGAACTTTTATTATTAATAAATGTTCCTGACGCTGATACCCAAAGGGCAGCGAAATATTGGAGAACAAAATTATTATCAAAAAAAGGCCAAACGCTCGAACATATTAATTGTGAATATAATACGAGAGGTCGGATAAATCATCACATTTTTATTATTTTTTTTAAATTTTTTTATTTAATTTTATTTGTTTTTTTTACGTTTGGCATGCATGTTTATCGATAAGCGGTATTTTCGACCGATATACATCGATGTGTATTCCATAAAAGGTAGAACATGACGGAAATTTGGAAAAATAATTTTCGACTTCAAATATCTCCACAAAAAGAGCCAAAACGGTTAGCACCACTGGATTCAGCGTACTGGAATTATGATTTCCCGCTGGATGCCCCGCTGGTTACAAAAAAGATCCAGATTCGAGCACAGTGTAATCATTCACAACAAAGATTAAATATATTGATAGATGTAATGAAGTAACGTCATTGCAACAGAGTAACATATTCATTGCAGCAATGAGACATACACACTAAAATATTGAAATATTCTAATTACCGCAGTGTAACATATCCTCCGTAGCAATGAAGATATTCGTAAAAGTAATGAGAAATATTCATTGCAGCATTGAAATATATTCATGGAAGCAACGAAACAATGGTACAAGTTCATCGCAGCTACATGCTGAAAAATCTGTCGTTTTTTGTTGTTTGGATGCAAATATAACATGAATTTGGAGCTTGTCGCAAATATAATATACTTGTGCCCAAACGCATTGTGTTTGCTATTCAATATTACATGTTTGAGACACAATGATATACATGTTATAACATATGTGTTTGCAAACTAAATATATCTGTGTTTGTTATGCAAATGCTGCACTGGTTATGCTCTCTCGAGAGCAAGAGAATAAAAGAGGGGCAACGAGTGTGCATATCTTATAACTGTGGATCTGTATTTTTGCATTAATATTTCAGTGAGTGATTCATAAATATTCCTGAATGTGCGTAATGTAATGCGTTTTAATTTTATGTATTCTGTCGGCAATGGTTCATCGGACAGAGAATATCAAAAGCGCTTGATCAGTGCAAGAAGGATAAACAAACGCTCGGACGGTTAAATGGGTTGTAATGTTGCTTTGGTTTTTGTTTATGCGTTTCGCATATATTTATGTGTGCTACCAAGGTGAGAAGCAAGTTTTAGACAAGAAACTGGAGAGGGCAACAACGTGAAACCTGCCCGAGCCTCTACTGAAAAAATTGGAATGGCGGACCATTTGTGAAATATAATAAAAGAAAAATACAAGTAATTAATACACGATTGTCTTGCATGAACTAGATTTGTATATACTTAAGTATATTGTTTGTGTACCAACGCATAGTGATAACCAAGGCAAAACCAAAACGTGAGAGACTACAAAGAAAGGAGGAACAACAGAGCAGCAGATTCAAAACAAAACAAATAATACATCCAATGCAAGTAAATTAATTTTTGGTATTAATTACACAGTGATACAAACAAGAATGAAGTAGAAATTCCGGGTAAGTGCTACTATTTTCTGATAGGTATTGTCGAGTACAACTAGAATCCGTATTTGAAATTTGCCAGTCACATCAGAATTTTGAGATACGGGTAAAAACCCGGGTTTTCGTACCTCTATGCACTTATAAGCGAGTAACTTACTTGATTGTTAACCCATTTTCACTTTCTTAAAGGATTTAAAAAGAAGAAACTAGTGCCTTTAAAATGGTATATATGTATATTGTTATGGTTGGTTTAAAACCTCTTTGTGTATTTCTCCATCAAACAAGTTTTTTCCACACTTGTTTCGACATTTTTCAACTTTGGCGATATTTTTACGCATTCTTTTATAAAGGAAATTTTTTAATTTATTCAACAAATATATTTATTTGTGAGCAAAACGCAACTTTGTTTAAAAAAATCCGTTAAAAATTGACTGAGTTATTCAACTGTTTATCAAACTTAAATTTTTGCAAAAATAAAACTTTTAGCTATTTCAGTCAAAAATGTTTCTTGGCCGTCTTATTTTTAATTCAGCATCATCGGTTTCTCTCTGAAATGACCACCACTATTCTGAAAGCAGTTTTATTTTCTTTTTTCCTTCAAATCGTTTTTCAATTGTAGTCATCCTTTGGTGAAAATGTTCACCTTGTTCATCGCTGAACTGACCCAGATTGTCTGGGAAGAAATGTAAGTGCGAATGCAGGAAATGAATTTTTATGGACATATTGCAGCCCATTTCACCATACGCAGCTAAAAATCCATTAACAACAGCGACATAGTCGTCGCTTCTGTAATTACCAAGAAAATTATCATAGAGTGCAACAAAACTATTCCATGCACGCTTTTCGACTGAATTTAACTTGTTAATAAAATTTTCATCTCTCATAATTCCACGAATTTGAGGTCCAATGAAAATACCTAAAATTTATCGAAAAAGATAAAAACGATTGAAGAAAAGTACTAGAATTGGAAACAAATACTTTACCTTTTATTTTGAAATGGTGTCCCATAACATCCCATGAAGAGATGGTGTCACAATCAGCGAGATGTGCGCTTTCTAGTTTTTACACTCACTGATTGGGACCTACAGTTTTCACCGATTCTGAACGGTATTTCGAGAGCTTTTTCATGGCTAAGTACTCGATAGTGTCGCCATCACTAAGCGAGGTAACCGTCGTCGAAAGAAATGTAAGGTGGTCTGAGGAGGGATCGAACCCACGTTCTCATGTACAAAAGCCGCGCACACTAACCATTGCACCGCCGACGGCCTTTTTTTCGCGTCACTTAATCTTGGGAATACTTCTTTAAGATAGCAAAAAGCGGCGCTGTTTACATGAAGTTTTTTAACGAATTGTTTCATATATCCCAGCTTCAGATTCAGTGGTGACAGAATAACATCCTCAGCTGAAACTAATGGGACTTTTAAAATATTCCTTCTGCCTATTTGATGCGTCACACGAGATAACCATACTCGACGGTCATACCGATTCGGTGCACGACTATCCCATTCACACATTCACATTTTTTTTGTGTGTATGATATTTCCAGCAAAATATATTTAAATACACATTTTGATTTTACGGAATGTATAGTTTTTGTAAATAAGAACCCTGACCCCAAGTAAAAAAAAGTTTGGCGAACTCTGTTGTCTCAATTTTCTATTGAATTTACAAAATTATATCGCAAACTCCTTGTAAAGCTTAAATTTAAGCAAAAATTTAGGTTTGATAAATTGTTGAAAAACTCAGTCAATTTTTAACGGATTTTTAACAAAGTTGCGTTTTACTCACAAATAAATAAATTTTTGGAATAAATTAAAAAATTTTACAATTCCTTTATAAAATAATACGTAAAAATATCGCCAAAGTTGAAAAATGTAGAAAAAAGTGTGGAAAAAACGCGTTTGGTGGAGAAATACATAAAGAATTTTAAAGGTACTAGTTTCTTCTTTCCAAGTGAAAATCGGTTGATAACCAAGTAAGTTACTCCCTTATAAGTGCATAGAGGTACGAAAACCCGATTTTTTACCCGTACCTCAAAATTCTGATGTGACTGGCAAATCTCAAATACGGAATCTTGTTGTACTCGACAATACCTATCAGAAAAATAGTATCACTTCCCGGGATTTTTTTTTTGTCGCACCGTGTTATTTATATAAGAAAATATTGACAAAATTAATTATAATAAATAAAGAGAGAAAATACACATAAAGGATAGTTCTTCCTCTATCCCAACTCTTCTTAAAGATGGCATAACATTCACTGAACCGGTTGATAAAGCTAACCTCCTGGCTGAAATGTTTGCAAGGAAATCTTCCTTGCCGGATAGCAACCAACCACTCCCCGTGATCAATTGCGTATCTTGTTCCATGCCCAAGATATTTTTTCGAACGCGAGGAGTTAAAAAGGTTCTTGCGAATCTCGTAGGAAATAAATCCCCGGGCCCGGATCGCGTATCAGCACTGATCTTGAGTAGGTGCTCTTCGACTCTGGCACGTCCACTGCGCAACCTTTTCAACCTAGCATACCGTGCGGGAGTCTTTCCGGCACTTTGGAAGGTTGCTAATCCAGCCAATCCCTAAAAAAGGTGATGCAAGTGACGCTGCAAATTACCGCCCAATTGCAATTTGTTCTGCGCTCTCGAAGGTTATGGAGAGCATGTCTTGTGAAATATCTTGAGTCCAATGACCTTTTTAAAGATCGGCAGTATGGCTTCCGTAGAATGAGATCTACTGGAGACTTGATGGCATTACTTTCGGAACAGTAGAGTCGATCTATCCACCGGCTTGGCGAGAGTAAGGTAGTGGCTCTTGATATTTCCAAGGCCTTTGACAGAGTTTGGCACGATGCACTCTTGTCAAAGCTCGCTGCTTTTAGTGTCGGTGATAACTTCACTCGATTTATATCGAGTTTTCTCAGAGATCGCACTATACGAGTTGTTGTAGATCGGGTTTCATCCGACGAGCATAAATTGACTGCAGGTGTACCACAGGGCTCTGTTCTTTCTCTTTCTCCTTCTCTTTTTCTTATTTTCATTGACGATCTCCTGGGTCAGACTGTGAATCCAATCTATTCTTTTGCCGATGACAGTAATCTCTGTCATTCTTATTCATTCGATCGTCGGCCAAGTCTTCAAGAGATTGAAGTCAAACGCCGGACGATGAATGAAACACTCTACCACGATCTGGTGTCCATTGTTGAATGGGGTCGAAAGAATAGAGTAGATTTTAATGCAGGTAAGACCCTGTGTTGTTTGTTGTCGCATAAACGTATTGCTGACCCAGGTGTGTCGTCATTGTCTATGGACGGTGTGGATATTGATGAATCAGACGCTCTTGATGTTCTGGGCATGAAAATAGATTGCGATGTCCGTTGGGCAAAACATGTATTTGAAGTGTCGAAAGATGCATTCAAGTGTCTAGGCTTTTTAAAGCGGTGCAAGAAATACTTCCCTCCATCTGACCTTCTCAATATCTACACCACCTACATCAGGCCAAAGATGGAGTATTACTCCCACATATGGGCAGGTGCTCCTAGGACTTCATTGGAGCTTCTCGACCGTGTCCAGAGGAGAGCGACGGTGTGAATAGGGGACAGTAGGGTATCCAACTCTATTGCCTCCCTTGAGCATCGTCGAAATGTGGGTTGCTTGTCGCTGTTCTATCGATATTTCCACGGTATGTGTTCCTCGGACATCCGTCAACTTATGCCAGACGTGTGGATATTTAGCCGAAGTACGCGGCTTTCCGGGAACTCTCATCCGTTTTTTATCGAGTGGCCGATTGACCGCACTGCACACTATAGAGAAAATTCGTTCTTCAGCCGTACAGTCCAGTCCGTACATGGAATAAACTTCCGGCCAAAAATATTTTTGTGTGGCAAACAACAAAACAGCTGATTTTGGCCAAACAAAATTATATGCCTTCAAATAAAAATTTGCTCAATGTGACCAAAGTGTGACCACTAAAGAGCAAATAGATTCCTCTTGTTTTGGGCAAACATTTATTTGATGTTACAAAAGAATTGTAAAAGCAAACAATGGTAAATAACAGATGGTATAAGCAGTGTTGTCAAGTTTTACGACTCAAATTGTAAATGAAAAATAATCACCAACATTGAACTAAAAAGAAGAAATGGTAAATATTATAAACATTTTTAAAAATATATTGGTAATTTTGTTCAACGGTTATAAACCTGTGTACAACGGTTATAAAACTGTGTACGTGGCCGTGGCCGTTAGTGTGCGCGGCTCTTGTACATGAGATTCTGGGTTCCAACCCTGCTTTGACTACCTTAAAATTTCTTTCGGCGGCGGTCACCTCGCATAGTGACGGCGACACTATCGAGTATATAGACATGAAAAAGCTTCTCCAAATACCGTTCGGAATCGGTGTAAAAGTGTAGGTCCCAATCAGTGAGTGAAAACTGGAGAGCGCTCAGCTCAGTGGTTGTGAGAAGTCCCTGTCCCTTCGTGGGATGTAATGGGAAACCATTTTTTTTTCTTTACATATTTAAGAAGGGCAAACGGACTAAGCTGCGACTAATTAGGATATATAATAAGGATAATTTGGTCATATTTAGAATTTTGAGGCTACTGAATATGTTGAAAATGTTTTTTTAAATTCCTCTACCAGACCATGCAATTACAATTATTTTAGAGCAAGCATGTCAAACTCGCAAAAAAGAATTTAAAAAAATTTTACAAAATATTCTATAATTTTTCAAAATTCCAAAATAGAATATCTCGATAACTAAGCGAGTTATCGAAAAATTTCATTTAATTTTCTTTTCTTTATTTTGACTTGATTTATAACAAATAATGTATTAGAGGTCACATAGATCGTTTAAGGTGGCTCATTCCACATAATATCTTCCCGTATATCCGAACGTTGGAGGCCCATAATTCCGTCAATGAGTCCTACCTCAAACCAGTGAGCTTTTTTGGCTAGGCCAATGGGAGCTAAACTAGGTTTAAGCCCTTTTTTAGATTTCTCCTCCTCTTCCAAAACTAATACCGTCGCTGCTATATAGCATAAAACAAGAAAACATTCATCCTCATGCATCCTAGTTATTTAAAATATTTTTTTACAGATTGTTTAAAACTTTTGAAGAAGAAACTCGTATTTACTGCCAATTTGTTTAAAATTTTTCAGAAAACAAATTTGTGGTCAAAACAATTCAAACAATTATTTGCTGCAGATATTTGTTCAAGTGTGACCACAGGGCAAATGTAGTTTCCCTACTGTTTATTTGGCTCTATTTGATACCTGTTTGATCAAACAAAAAGAGGCAAATAAATGTGCATAGTGTGAACACAAAATCAACCCTGTACTGATTTGACAACATTTTGAGCAAATATGATGGAACATATTTTGATCAAAGGTTGTATAGTAGTGTATAGTAGTCAATAAAAGAGAATTATGTTGTTACAATTACTAAGTTCGGTTAGAACAACCTATAACTCACTTCTGACGGCCTCCAATTTCGGTTTCGACAACCCCTAGATTGGCTGATGCAATCTGTTGTGACCAAAACCATTTTTAATGTTAGCATTGATCAAATACTGTATTTAAAGATGGTATGCTACGAACTAAAGGTTATGTCAAATAACTTTTGTAGAAACTTTGTTGATGAGGAACCACTGAAACCCACTGAAAAGCTTTTCTAACGACCAACTTTTAGGCAACAGTAGGACAGCTACTACTTCGTTTTTATTTCTTTAGGAAATTCATTGACAGAAAAATCTTCCTCGCAGGATAAAAACGAGACATTAACACAGAAAGACCCCTTCCTTCAATGTTATTCGCACAGTCCACAAGGAAGCTGCTAACATTATAATGATGGACCACAACTAATAACACAAATGGAAATGGATTTCATTGTGGCCATATTGGGATTATCGCAGCGACTTGCAATATTTTTGACAGCTTTTTTAAAGCAAAGAAAACTCACACATGCTAATGTTAACTCTACGGCGTACCGCAAACGACAAGCTGAATTTCAGATGCTCTACACTCTAAATGATGACAATTCGTTCGCTTACTGCAACGATATAAAAGCTTTGGTGGTAAAAATGGGAATGAACTACATCGCTAGTGAGTGGAGATTATTTATTGATGGTTCTGTTTCAAGCTTGAAAGCAGTGTTGTTGCATGTGTCGAACCGAAAACCTTCCATTCCGCTAGCAATGGGTATCAACATGAAAGAAAGCTATGAAACATTGAAAGATATAATGGAAAAAATCAAATATTACGAAAATAAATGGAAGATTTGCTGTGATTTGAAGGTCATCAACATTTTGCAAGGGATCATCGATAAGGGCGGCTTCCCAAAATTCTTTTGTTTTCTTTGTAATTGGGATTCACGCTCACCTCTGAATCAATTCCAATGTAACTCGTGGAGGCCAAGAGGAAGTGTGGATGAACAAATACAACAACATAGACTGAAGAATGCACCTTTAATTGACAATACTCAAGACATCTTGCTGCCACCGCTCCACATAAAATTGGGAATTGTTAAAAAATTCATCGAAGTGGCCGTTGTAAATTGTCCAAACGCATTCGACTATTTGAAAAGCATTTTCCCAAAGCGTAGCGATGACAAAATTAAAAAAGGTATTGTAGTAAATTGAAAACGAATTTTTGTTCACCTAATTGTACTATTTACACTATGTTAATGTTTTCTTTTCTGTCTTTATTTTTTGTTTTCATTTAACAGGCGTACTTAATGGCCCTGACATTAGAAAGCTATTCAAGAGCAACTTTGATTCATCGCTTGATGAAAATCATTCAATGGCATGGATTTACCTTCAGTGTGTATGCACCAGAGTCTTGGGAGGGGATCGAGACGTGGAATCGGAAGCAAGAGAATGGGTGAAACAAATGCTGCATTATTTTGAGATAATCGGCGCATCGATGACATTAAAGCTGCATTTTCTTCATTTTCATTTTGACGATTTTATCAAACAACTCCCTACCGAATCCGATGAGCAAGGAGAACGGTTTCACCAAACCACAATGCCCATGGAAAAACGGTACAAAGGCAAAAACCTCGACGCTTTGCTTGCAGAGGTATGTTGGTGGAGTCACAAGATCACCCTGTATGATGTTAATGAAGTATTTGAAGAAGAAAGAGCTGATGATGGACGGCAGTCTGGAAGCAACGTGCCTGTGGACACCATAATTGCTGAATCAGAGTCAGATTCGGACGATTCGGACGACGATTTGGATCCACAACTTAAGAGAGCGCGATTTGCAAGTCCAGGGCCATCAACATTATAAACATAATACGAATCCTTTTTTTTAATATTTTTGTAATAGATAGCATAGTATCTCAATGTTGAAGTAAATAAAAAACAAATGAAATTAAAAAACGGTGTTAAGAATAATTCCCAGGAAGTTTATATGTTCTAGAAATTTGTTTATTGAGACCTTAGGTAAATTTTTGTAGTTGATTGTTTCCTTGAATTTTGAACGGTTTGCTACCTATGGACCTGAACACGGGAAAAAAGGTAAAAAAAATCGAATTTTTTTAAGTTTTTTGCGATTTTGATCTGGAAGGTGAAGTTTTTTTGATTTTATATGTTCGCAATTTTTGTTGACAAGAGCTACAACTTTGCCTCAGAGAGTAAAATGAAATTCCGAACGGTTTGCAAGATATGAGCCTGAGAAAATGATCACATTTTTACGAAAATGATACCGAGGCCCCAAATCTTTGGCGGCCCATAAAAAAAAAAGTGCATGACTTTGGGAAAAATTGGGAAACACGGGTCTTTTTTTTTTTAGTCTTTTATCACGTAGTGGTGTCCGTATATGGTTATTTTGCCATGACTTAAAAAATTACACACAGTGTTATCAAAGCTTTTGCCAATATTTTGGCAATAGTGATCCTGAAATGAATCTAAACCGGCATCGACTCTAGTCCATTCCATGCATCTAATAATCTTTCTGTTCGTGTCATATAACGGGTCCGCCAAATAACTTTTTTTTTTTGAAAATGCTATAAAAAAAAACTACTGAATATTTTCTCAAATTTCTTTTTTATTTGAAAGTACAATCCTTCCGGTTTAAAATGGAAAATAATTTCATTCAAATGGTTGCCTCGGCTGGCCTACACGATCGTTCCAATTTTTAAGCACATTATCGATTGTGTGCACCGATGGCTTCACGAATATTGTCCTTTAAAGCGTCAATTGTCTCTGTTTTGTCGGCGTAACACTTATCTTTGAGGGCATTCCACAAATAATAGTCAAACGGTGTCAAATCGCAGCTGCGAGGTGGCCAAACGGCATCAGCTCTGCGGCTGATAATGCGATCTTCAAAAACAGGGCGCAAAACATCGAGTGTAGCTTCGGCTGTGTGGCACGTACCGCCGTCCTGTTGAAACCAAATGTTGCCAATATCCTCCTCTTCAATTTTTGTGAACAAAAATTCGTTCAACATGGCCCGATAACGATCGCCATTGACTGTAACGGCCACTCCTTGCTCATTTTCGAAGAAAAATGGCCCAATTATGCCTCTGGACCAAAATCCGCACCAAACAGTGACTCGTTTTGGGCGCATCGGCTTTTCAATATATGCGTGCGGGTTTTCTGTGCCACAAATGCGACAATTTTGCTTGTTTACATACCCGCCAAGATCAAAACGAGCTTCATCTGAAAAGATGATTTTTCACTTTTTTCACAAGAAAAGGAACATTCGGAGCTGACGGTGCTTCTCTTCATCCAAAATCCGTACGCAATTTTCGCACACATTCTGCAACATTACCATGATTTTCAAAGGAATGTCGCAATATTTCCCAGCGTTGTTCAAGCGTATACACAAGCATATTCGTTCAGCGGAAGGATAAAACTAATTATCTGTCAAATCAGACATGAGCTAAGTGTTACCATTCACGAAATAAGCACTAGTTGAAAAAAAAACGTTAGATGGCAGACCCTTTATAATTTAAAGTGGTATATTTTCAACATCTGTATAATTACGTTTAACTGAATTCCATCCAGTCTTGTCAGTAAAGATGGTTACTAGCTATCAATATATTCATACATGGAGCTAGTTTTTAGGATGTACGTTAGACTGGGTTTAATGGTCTATTAAGCCAATTTTATCTTTTGTTTAACAGAAAAATTTTCCTCAATTTAACTTGAATTGAAACAGAATGAACCGTAATACAAACTAAGCACTGGGTCTTAGTGGCTTTATTGTTGTCACAGTCACAAAACCTTTACACAGTGCATAGATTTCTCGTCGTTTGCAAATAGATACAAAATCCTAGAAAAGCTTATACACATACAAGAGTATTACAATATAATATCTTCGGAGCGAAAACAACGATTCTAATGTTTCATTAGCAACCTGAGTGCGGTGTTCAATATCAAACATACTAAATTACCTTGCTTCTTGTCAAAATATCGATTTTTTCGATTAGTATTAAATGAAATTTTTTATTGTTTTCACGTTGTCAAGGTTATTTAACGCTATTGTAGATGGTACTTGATAAACGTTTCGTCAAAGCCTAAAAACGAGCAACAGTTTATGTTACAAAATAATGGTCAACAGCAGGGTTGCCACGAACGCAATTGTAATATTTAAATGGGATTTAATGTATGGTCAAATACATTTGCCATCTCTATTCATAACGAGAGAACAATAAGCTGATAATTCCTATTAAATATTATTTTGTTTTTGGGTATTACCAACTGGTAAATGTCAATATAATTATACTTGAGTGTAGTTGGCATTTTACTAACTAACAAATATACGCAAAGTATAGGGAATGTTTGTAATCAATATAAAATTACTATTTAAATACCTTCAGAATTAACGACTAGGTATTAATTAGATGCTATTCTTCAATAACAGTGGTCTGTTTCGTCGCTGTTAAAATTTGTTTAAATATTGTTTTCATTGTTTTCAAACACTAGAAAAGTAAACTTCTATTGTATAATTTGTTTTGTATATATTGTTTTGTGCTGATGCTTTATATATTCCGTTGACGAAAATGTTCAACTTTTCTTAGATCAATGGTATGTTTCCCCCACTGTGAAGGAACAGCTTTAGTACTCCACTTCATAAGAGTAGATGTAGGTCGAATATGGAAAAGTCCTGGGGTATAGATAGCTAAGCTAAGTGATGTACGTAAGCTTTTCGAAAAATTGTGAACTTGTAAGCTTGTCCACTCTCAACAGGGTATTATTTCGCGTACGTATATTAACAGTCATCAGACCCTGTCTTTATCGTTCCTGTTTATTCGTGTCCTTCAAAGTTCCATTGCTTCCTGTTTTCCGCCCTGTTATCATAGTTCTTACCCATCCCTATCTCGTGTTCTTGTTTATTTGCCTTCACAGTTCCTGCTCATCTCGTCACGTGTTTAATCTGTTCCTGTCTTCATCGTTCTTGTTCATTCACCTTCCTCGCCTCCTCAATTGGCTCCAGTCTTCTCATCCTGTCATCAAACTTCCTGCTGTTTCCCAGCACTTGATTTATCTGTTCTTCAATTTGTCATTGGTTCCTGTTATCATAGTTCCTATTCATCCCTATCACATGTTCCTGTTAATTGTCATTTCAGTTCCTGCTCATTACTTCACATATTTAATCCGTTCCTGTCTTCATCGTTCCTGTACATTCACCTTCTTCACATCCTGAATCGGTTCCAGTCTTCTCATCCTGTCATGAAAGTTCCTGCTCCTGTCCAGCACTGGATTTATCTGTTCCGGTCTTTATACATTTTGATTTTCCCTTCAAATTCAACGTTTCATTTGTTCCTGTCTTCATCGTTGCTGTTCTTGATCCATCCATTGTATCCTTTATTTTGTATTTTTATTTATTTATGTTTCATTTTTTTTTTTTAATTGTTTTAATTTTTTTTATATTTAAATTAATTTTTTGTTGTTGTTTATATATATTTTTTTCTTTATATTTAAATAAATTTTTTGTTTTATGCATAAGTATTATTTATTATTAAATCTTCCCTTTTATTTTTATGTAAAATTATTTAATTTTTTTTCCTGTCTTTTTTCTTGGTGAATTTATGCTTTTGTTAAATTAGGTATAATTTATAGTTAAATTTTGTAATTAATTTAAGTTAAGTTGCTTTTCGAAAAATAATCCAGCTGTGTTTTTAGTTAAGTAAATAAGTACATAATTAGATAACTTAATAGTAAACTTCCGAAAATAATTTTTTCCCAATCTTATATTCATCGTCATTGGGAAAAATAAATTGTGAAAATTAATGTGTGTTGTGGTCGTTTGTATATTTGAAATATACTATAATGAAAATCGACAAACACACAGAATGCAAGGAGCAACAGCGGAGAAAGAAAGTTTTGATGGTAGCTACGAGGGCGGATCTGTAATTTCGCGACTTTTCGAACTTCCCTCATAGTTAGTAGACTACTGTCGAAT
The DNA here is from genome assembly GCA_963931995.1 of Phaonia tiefii. Lineage (NCBI taxonomy): Eukaryota > Metazoa > Arthropoda > Insecta > Diptera > Muscidae > Phaonia > Phaonia tiefii. Next base: position 123,309,950 of record OZ008367.1, read on the forward strand.
TTTGAGCAAGTTCCGCCATTTACTTTGCTTTTAACAGCTGTTCGAAATATACAACCTCGTGCATTTCATAATAAATTGCAATGGTAAAAAAGTGGTTTACTGACTTTCGTTGTGGTCGCACAAGTACAAATGACGCTGATCATTATGGACGGCCAATTGAGGTCAATACACCCGAAAATGTCGAAAATATCTACGATATGGTGTTGGCCGATCGAAGAGTAAAAGTGCTTGAGATTGTTGATGCCATAGGTAATTCATATGACAGTGTGGTTTCGATTTAAAATGATCAGTTGGGTTTAAGAAAGCTGTCTGCAATATGGGTGCCGCGTTTGCTCGCAATTGGACATAAACGTACGGGTGCAAACGTATGTAGTCTCAATGACAAAATTCCATGAATTGGGCTACGAATTGGTACCTCATCCGCAATATTCTCCGGATTTAGCCTCCAATGACTATTTCCAAACCTAAAGAAATGGCTCGGTGGAAAGAGATTTAGCTCCAACGATGAAATTATTGATCCAACAAATGCCTATTTTATGGACCTCGAAAATGCTATTTTTTGGAAGGGATACAAAAATTGGAGAAACGTTGGACGAAGTGTATCGAGCTAAAGGGAGATTATGTTGAAAAATAATCTTTTGTTTTTGCAAGAAAAACTGTGTTTCACTCAAAAAGTCACGGAATTATTGATCGGCCCTCGTACTATAAGTATTTAAAAGTATTATATTCTCTTATAAATTTGATTACAAAAAAAGATTTTTGTTTGAATTTCATTCCGACGGATCCGAAAAATTAAAGCAAGGATTCGCGGTTTCGAGAGGAATGCGAATTCGTTTCGAATCCGCAAAAATTGATACAAGCGAACCCATCTCGAATTCATTTTACTTCCAAAAAAGGAATCCCAAACGGATTCGAATATGAAGTTCGTTCCCAGTTCGAGACGGATCCGAAAAAGTACAAAAAGCGATTCGCGGTTTCGAGACGAATTTCGTACGAAAACGAATTCGTTATGAGTTCGTAACGGATGTCCGTTTCGGATGTCCGGATCAGTCTCGAATTCATAACGGATTCATAGAGTACATTGGGAAGCCAAACATTCTGGTTTACTGGGAATAATATTACCATTCATCAATGAATAATTCTCTCGGCGCATTGAAAGAACAACCTACAACCGCCCTTCTTGATTAAATGCTAAAGTGAGACTATTTGCTTTTATTTCGTTCCGGAAATGAGCGAATGTCGATGTTAAAACTCGAAGATCAAAAAGTTGTCGTACATAGGGTTTGCACATGGGGTACCGAAGCCACAGCTGATCAACTAAAGAGTTGGAAAACTTATAGGAAATATGATTTCAAAGGAGAAACGGTAATAGGTGACAGGAAGAAAAATATAGTTGTATGAGCTATAACCCGACATTGACTTAGTTAAGCGGATCAAAATTGCACTGGCTAGACCATGTCAGTAGAATGGATGAAGACGAACCAGCACGAAGAGTTTTCCGAACTCGAAGGAACAGAAAAAATAAGAAAACCAATCAGGTTGACGAATCCCTGCATACTCTCGGTATTACCAACTGCAGAGATAAGGCAAAGAATCGAACTGGTTGGCGAAATGTGGTATCTTCGTTTTGTAAGGTCCCTGAACCCCTGGGGTTGTACGAGACCGGATAAGTAAATAAGTATCCGTGAATTATTTAAATATTTGAATATCGAATTCAGGTACGTTCATATAATTATGTTAAATATACACGCTGAAAAATCTGTCTTTTTTTGTTGTCTGGATGGAACTATAACGTGTCTGTAGCTTGTCGAAAATATACTATACTTGTGCCTAAGTACGTTGTGTTTGCTATTCAATATAACATGTTTGAGACCCAATGATTAATAGGCTAATAATATATGCCAAGATGTGGCTTTTTTGTTGAAAACCGCTAAAAACAGATACGAGCCAGACAAAAAAGAAACACAGACAGAGCAGATCTTCAATTTATTAAAACAGTGCTTGCAAACATGTGCATGTTACCTGCAATATGTTGCTGGGGCCGTTTTTATTCAGCGTGTAGAATAACGTATTCGATTGACTTCTTCTAGCAACTTGCGGTTTGTCTCTTTGTATCTTAGTATATCATATATAGCTTAATACTATATGTACCGCAGCCAAAAATTTATGATTTGAAGTATTGAAACCGACTTGTTTAATGAATTTGTTAGTAAGTGAAACTAATAACACTCACGCGCGAAAAACAGACGATTTTGAATTGACAATTCACGCATGATCACGATGATGTGATTGATTTTCTTTTCAATCACGAAAACGCGTACTTTTTGCTAAATTCGGACGAACTTATTGTGACCGTCGGTGGTGCAATGGCTAGTGTGCGCGGCTCTTGTACATGAGATCCTGGGTTCGAACCCGGCTCTGACCACCTTCAAATTTTCTTTCGGCGGCGGTCACCTCGCATAGTGACGGCGACACTATCGAGTACCTAGCCATGAAAAAGCTTCTCAAATTACCGTTCGGAATCGGTGTAAAACTGTAGGTCCCAATCAGTGAGTGAAAACTGGAAAGCGCACAGCTCAGTGATTGTGAGAAGTTCTCCCCAGTCCCTTCATGGGATGTAATGGGAAACCATTTATTTATTTTATTTATTCATAAAAAGCTGCAAGATGTTTGAGAGATGATTTTTGTATGGTAAATCATAACTCAAACCTCTCATAACTTTTTATGAATAAGGCCGTGAGTGTGTCCTCGATGGTTTGAGAGGAAATACTAATGATTTGGTTGACAGCGCTCATGAAAAGCTAGTTGGGATTAGATTTGTTCCGCTTGAAAAGTGCCTGACTTTTTGAATTGTGATCCCTATCTGTTAGAAATTGAACAAGGAAAAATAAACAGAATGCACTACACAATTCCATACATACATACATTTATACGATATCAAGCACAATACAATTCCCAGTAATCATCATCCATGCAAGCTGTTGCGTGACCCAAACTTCATCACCTGCCCACAGCAGTAGTGATTCCCGTATTTTTCAACGGCAGATTTACAAGAGGAAAAAGGAGACCAACCTTAAGTTTTGATATGGCTGAACAAGTCTGGTTCAGCATTTCATATTTGCATAAAAATAAATTGGTCCTTTTGGAGTTTAAATCATGTTGATGTTGCCATAAATTTCATATAATTGTAAAGTGGATGAACATGGGTCAGTACACATGTAATCATGGTACAATACATTAAAGGTAAATTTATTTGATTTAATGTTCTTCATGCAATTTTTCATGTCAGTTGTTACATTCATATGTATTTTGCTATTTCCAATTGGGTTTTCTGATTGTCACTTTTCTTCGCTTAAATAAATTCAATATTTCATTTCGTGTTTTCTCCTACGCGTTTCGATAATTTGTTGTCGCCTTCATCAGGAAGTCTGTTATGTTTTATTTAATTTTCTATTTTACGCAAAAAAAACACAACTATTTTTACGTGACTAATGCGGCATTTACATAGACGTAGATCAAAGCATTGGGTAGATTAGAAATGTCAATTTACATACAAAAAATCCCATTTTAATCCAAATATTGTGATAAACTAGTTGTGCATAACATCGAATCCATAACAATAGCAATACATCCGAATTATGGCACTTGGTTTTGTTTCGTATATTTGTATTGTCAGGTTGACATTGACAACTGAAGCGAATGAAACAAAATCAAAATGCCTGTTATTGTTGCCTAAAATTACTACAACCTACTGCTACTACCTTTAAATTATTGTATCACGCTGTGAATGATTTATATCATGGTGCAATATGTAGGGTTATTACGTTAGATCAGCTGTTTTGTTTTGCTTCTACATTTCCCTTATGTAAAATTGATATGTATTTTGATTTTGTACTTCGTTTTTACGTCTATTGTAGTTACCCACGTCGATTACATCTGACAGAAAAGTGATGCGATACAAACAAAATGCCTGTTGTTCTTGTTGCCTACAATTACAACAATGCGTACTACGTTTACCTTACTTATTCCATCATGATTAAGAATTAAATGTTATTTTTTGTATTACATTTTTTTTTAAAGGAATTTGAAATCATTTGCGTAACATGTTGGTTTAAGCTTCTTGTAAGTTTATAAAAACTTAATTTTAATTCAATTCTAATTTGGACCGATGGTTCTCTGGAGATGGAAAGAAGTTGTTTGCAAATGCTTTCTGGTGTGTTTTGCTTGCGATATTTTTCAAACACTTGCGCATAGTGGAAAATTCTCAATTCAGATGAATTTTCGTATGCATTTATTATGATGCATTTTTCAAAAGCACCATTCCAAACAACCGCCTATGAAGATCTTGGGCTAGACCGGAAATAGCAATACGGTTTGCCACGAATCACGAGGATGTAGTTGCAAAACTTATTCTTTTTTAAAAAACTATATCTCAGCCGTTACCACCGAATTGTGGTTGTCACAACCGAATTGAGTTTGCCACGACCAAACATAATCTCACAGCAGAAATTCGGTTGAAGCAACCACGTCTAATAATTGTGACAACCAATCTTCAATTATATTCGTTCTGGAAACTAAATTTTCTAAAATTTTGGTCGGTATAACCGAATTTATTTATTTTTATTCCACTTTTATTTATTTATTTATTCAATCTATTGGGCTGAGATCATTTCTTACAACTATGTACTTAAATCTAGTTCTAAAGCTATATATTGGAAAAGCGCATTTCTAAAAGTGCAGCGATGCGATAGAAAATCTAAATGACTGCATGCGTTGTTACATAGAATTAAGCACCTTGCAATAACCTCATTCAAGCTATAATTATATCTAGCAATATGTCAAAAACGACTTTTTGCGAAAAAGAACATTTTTATTGTTGAACATGAATCTTTGGGGACTCAGAAACAATATTTATTCCACGAGTTTTTTAAATTTGGGTTTTCTGAGAAAGTACCGTTATTTTTATGTTACTCACGATAATCGTTTATTTGACACTTAAAACCTTAAAATTTCATTTGACAATGTTCTGCAATTTTGTCTAAAAATATTAGATGATAATTTTTGTTGAATGTGTCAACTTTGAAAAATTGCAAATAACGGTCCATTTTTATAATTTTTTAAAAACATGTAAATCGCGCCATCTTGCGGCAACATTTTGCAACATTTTTTGAAATATAAAACAAGCTTAGCTCAGAACGCGTCCACAGAGGTATCAGTGATAAAAATCGGGAGTAAAGTACGAAAAATATAGACTAAAGTGTTTAAAAGTAGACGGATTTTTTTTTAAAAATTAGTTGTATTTCAAAATATAACACAGTTTAACCATTTTCGTGGGCTTAAAAATTAAAAAAATTAAATTAAAAAAAAAAAAAAACTGGAATTTTTTAATTTTTTACAATAAACTGGGTTAGTAGCCTTTCATTTAAGATGAATATTTCATTCGTACACTGAGAGAAAAAAAATTATTATAATAATAAGTGGTAAAGGTAGATTTACGACTTTTTCATTTAAAATGGCACAAAAACGGCTAAAGATTTTTGGCCAAAATTTTCTATTTCTCGTTTAGAACCTTAAAATCTAAAATTCCACCAAGGCGCTTCACGTCACAAAGCTTAGTTTGGACGTTATGAGTTGAGGAAGGTAAAAAGCTAAAAATTTTGGATTTTTTCATTTTTCTTGAAGTTTTTTAAATTTTTTTTCCAAACGAAATATTGTGCTGCGAAGCCCCTTGGTAGAATTTAAGATTTTAAAGTTCTAAACGTGAAATAGAAAATTTTGGCCAAAAATCTTTAGCCGTTTTTGTGCCATTTTAAATGAAAAAGTAGTAAATCTACCTTTACCACTTATTATTATAATAATCTTTTTTCTCTCAGTGTACGAATGAAATATTTATCTTAAATGAAAGGCTACTAACCAAGTTTATTGTAAAAAATTAAAATATTCCAGTTTTTCGGATATTAATAAAATTACAGGAAAAAATTCGTAATCAGTTGAAAAATCAATGACAACAAGAACACCCTATAATTCACATATCATGTAATTGAGGGCCACCCTAATGAGCATTTCAGATAGCCGAATGCATCCCCAAATCAGTACATATAATTTGGTACATATATCTTTAAATTGGAAAAACCACTTTTTTTGACATATTGCTAATTATATCGATGAAAATATTCCAAGAAAAAATTACTAATTCTTAAATTTCTTTTGGGAACATTAAAGGTATAAGTTGCAAAAGCTCCGGTGAGTCAATATAACTATCAATAATATCTTTTATGAACATAATGTTTTGTGATACTCTGCGTTGCGTAAGAGTTTCTAAATTTAGTAATCGACAGCGAGTTTCGTAAGAAGGCATGTTATAAGACGTATATAAAGTTTTTAAAGAAAATTTTGAGAATCTTTTTTGAACTCTCTCAATCCTGTTTTTATAGGAATTATAAATCGGGTCCCATATTATATTGCAATACTCTAGGTGAGAACGAACAAATGCAAAATATAAGATTCTTAATGTAAATGGATCATTGAAATCTGTAGAATTCCGCTTCAGAAAACCTAACTGAGAATTGGCTTTACTAATTACATATTCTAAATGATATGTAAATGAAAGTTTTGAGTCTATATATACCCCAAGGTCTTTGATTAAATTTTCCCTGTCAAAAACTTGAGTATAAAAAGTGTAAGTGTTTATGAACGGAAATTTCTTATGGGTGATAGTTAAAATTTTACACTTGGAAAAATTTAATTCCATACCATTATAAACGCACCATTGCAGAAAAGTGTCAATGTCTCTTTGAAAGGCTATGCAGTCATTTAGATTCTTAATAATAGAATAAATTTTCAAATCATCCGCGTACAATAAGACATTGCAAAATTTAAATAATAAAGTAATATCATTAACGAAAAGCAGAAATAAATTAATTCGGATGCATTGAAAATTGAAATTGATATCAAATTCGGTTGGAGTAAACGAATGTGGCATCAAGTCAAGGGCAACCACCGAATTTGGCACCGATACGGTTGTAACCATCGAATTTGGTATTAATTCGGATGCAGTAAGCGAATTTAGCTTTAAGGTGCAACCGCCGAATTCAGTTGTAACCGAATATCTCATGAATTCTGTAGGTACAACCGAATCAGCTTTCAATTCGGTTACAACATAATTCTACGTATTTCAAATTAAAATCTTTTAAATTCTAAAAACAAATAACTATATTGAAAAACGTTGACGAATATATAATTGTTACTCACGCTGTGATATCAAGACTTTTAGTGGTTATTAAGAAAAAATAAATACAAATATTGTAGTTAAGATTTTTGCATTAAAACGTCATTTTGGCAGAAGTGTCCAAGCAGATATCTACAGTATACAAAACGGTTTAATACCTAAATCAACAGATCAAAATTGGTACGGTGACCCGTGATAGTCTGAACTTCAAACATGGTCCGAAGTGGCATGTAAATCCAATTTGATTCCCTAAAGATTACCCTATACAAAAGGTTTTATTTCGCAAACCTTCTCAAAATACCGTTCCGAACCGGTGCAAAACTGTAGGTCCCAATCAGTGAGTGAAAAATTAGAAAGCGCACATCTCACTGGTTGTGAGAAGCTCTCCCCAATCCCTTCATGGGATGTAATGGGAAACGGTTTTTTGATGTATTAACATCTATAGGCGCGGGTACGGCCTAAATTCACAAAGTGAATACATCCAAACTCAGTTTGTCCGATTGGGATCACACAGATTGTCCCACAGCGATCACACATTGTTTGCCGTTAAACTCCTCCGAAAAGGCTGGACCGATTTCTTTTGTGCATATCGGGAAGATCTCAGAATCGGCCAATATCTATTTTTCATACCCCTAAATGATAAGGGTGACACACCCCTATATAGAACACAAATTTGTTCGACTGCGAAACAGATTGTCAGACTGCGAAAAAAACACACTGATGTAGCCGCAGCGAATAGTTGGATTGTGTGGATGCGAAGCACTTTCAGAGCAAACATAATAATAACATGGTTATACGTTTATAAAAGTGAGATAGCAAGAGAGCAACGAAAATTGTGTGAACTTGTGTAGCGTATGTACGAACATAACAATGTATGTATGTTCATGTCTCTGTTGCTTTGAATTCTCTTTATTTTTGTGGGAATAAAACAAAAAGTATTAAGCAAGAAAATAATGACACGTGCTTGCACTGGTCTTTAAATAATTTGAAGTATTAATATTATTTAAATGTAACGTCATCATATGATTGAACGCTTTTTTTTATTTTTCACTTTAAATAAAATAAATGGTTTCCCGTTACATCCCATGAAGGGACCGGGGAGAACTTCTCACAACCACTGAGCTGTGCGCTTTCCAGTTTTCACTCACTTTTCACTTTAAAATTTACTAATGTGTTCATAGAAATCGAACAGGTACCGTGTAACAAAAAGGTATTAACACATCACCCGTGAGTTCGAACACCCATTGGTTTTTTTTTTAAGTTGCATGACGCAATCCTAATTCGGTCGTACCAACTTCGAATCAGGATGTGTCAACCTCTAATGATGAGGTTGTGCCAACTTTTAATGAGGTTGTGTGAACCACTAATTTGGTTGAAACAACATCTGATGAGGCTGCGATTACCACTAGTGTGGTCGTGACAATGTCAAAATTCGTTTACGACTAATTCGGTTGTCTCAACTGAATTTTTCTGTGAGTGATACCATGCAGGGATTAGGAAGAGCTTCTCACAACCAGTGAGCCATGCAGTTTCTAGTTTTACACTCACTGACTGGAACCTACAGTTTTACAGCGGTTCCGAACGGTAGTTTTAGAGGCGTTTTCATAGCTAGATAAGTACTCGATGGTGTTCCGCAAACACTAAATATTGCACCACCGGCGGTCACGTGTTCCAAATAAACAAATTTAAATTAATAATTATCGATAGTCTAGCGAATGCGAGTTCGAATCATACCCGTGTCGTTTACATTGTTTTCTACTAACCGATAAAACTTGCGTGTTTACGTAAAAGGAATTACAACTTTCTGCAAATAGTCGGATTAAAAACAACTCAAATTGATATATTTATAATGGTTTTTTGAACATAAATTTTACATAAAATAAATGGTTACCCATTACATTCCATGGCGGGACAGGCGAGATTTTGTAATAGTCAGATTTTCTACTAAGAGTCTAATACTCGCTAATTCCAACCTACAGTTTAACACCGGATCCGAATGGGGTTTCTATAATATGCTGGAGACAATTATCTGAATCAAAATTGTGGTCCTTATTGTTACTCAACTTTGTCAAATATGCTAATTACAAAATTGTAATACACGACACAAAAATATATATATTTTCACCTTTCAATCAATATGACCTTTATCTGTATCCACGTCACAATCTCAAAAAACCCCATTCCATTTGCACTTAACACTAAGTGTATTTATCACTAAAAGACACATGGACGATGTCGAATACGATGACATTAATTGGAAAAATTGTTCCGTTTTGAATGTGACAGCATGTCTAAGTAAGCACAATTGCTGGAATTGTACTCGAACAACAGAGTGTAATTAAAAGTCGTTAATCCAGTGTAGAGCGTTTTCATTAAATAAAAAAAAAGCTTTAAGGAATAGGTAATAAAACAAATTTAAATTTCACTCGTTCAAAACAGCTTGTGCACAGCCAAATACAAGGGCAAAATTGAAGTGTAGTACAAACTTCGTAAACGGCGAGCAGAGCATATTGTTCAGGGTTTCAGTTATACAGGGTGGTTCAAGTACATGTATATTATTAAAAGTAATATAAAATGAACTGAACTTAACTTCTTTTAGTTTATCCAAAATCCAGTTAATGCTAAGTTGATGTAAACAGTAAGTTAAACTGAAAACCACCAAAACCATATAAAAATCACATGAGGTGTCAGCGGACACCCGGTTGGAACGAAGTTAGATGAACTTTTTTTAAGAAATTTTTTTTAAAGAATGTATTTTTTTTTTTTAAAAAAAGGATATTTTTAGGTCTAGTTTTTTAAGAAAATTCTATTTGCTGTAATAAAATTTACTTTTTTATGAAAAGGTACTTCTTTAACATAAAGTCTTTTTTAAAAAAACACACTTTGTTTAAGAATATTAATTTTTGAGAAAATTTACTTTTTTTAAGAAAAGGCACTTATTTAAGAAAATGTTATTTTTTTAAACTTCTTTCACTTTGGCTTTTCAAAATTTAAGTTTTATTGGGTTCAAAATTACAATATAAAGTACATATCGATGGCTTAATATAAGAAGGGCTTAACTCGATTTTTTGTTACTTGACAGGAGAAGGAAAAAACTTAATAAAATACGTAAAATTTTAGATACAAAAAAAGTTTTAATGCAATTTTTAATAAAAAAAAAGCACCACATTTTTTGGAAATTGCATTAAAACTTTTTGTTGTATCTAAAATTTTACGGACTTTATTAAGTTCTTTCCTTCTCCTGTCAAGTAACAAAAATCGAGTTAGGCCCTTTTTATATTAAGCCATCGATATACTAGATATTGGCTACAGGCTCCACCTAGAAAACTTCCCATTAAACAAGAAATTTCCCAACATATCACACCCTAAATACAAAAGCGTCACAACTCAAAATTTCGAGATTTTAATTTTTTTCTTAAAAACAATCACCGAGGACCATTTCTATCTGCTATGAAAATTTGGCGTCAGTTTCTGTTCCCTTTCGTCAAACAAATCCAGTATTAATATGTCTATGTTTGGGACATTTCATACATTTTTTAACTTTCCAACACAGTTTTTTGCCTCTACAGCAAATTCGTCAATTTTGAGTACTGACACTTTTGTATTTAGGGTGCGATATGTTAGTCTAGACACAAACCAAAGCAAAAGTACCCAATATAGTTGATAATACTGGGTTGTAGCATAATAGTTTTAAAAAAAGTTGTTTAATTTTTTTCATTTAGCCCCCATCCCGCAACGTGCGATAAGGAACTGCTTTCCACTAATATTCCAGTATTTTTGAACAAGATGCTAAAATCTCCTCTGAAGATGCTGTCAAACAATAAATAGTAAATTATTTTATTTCCATTACACTGAAATTCCCAAAAAGCCCATACAACAAACAATTTCAGTATCAACACAAATTAATTTCTTTTAGCCAACTTTATTAGAAATAACAAATATTCCCATTATTTCTGCGATTGGCTTCGCAGTAGCTCATCCTATCAGTCGAATTTCACAAGACGTAGATGGTTTCTGGTTCTACCTCCCGAAAGTTTCCGATGATATTGGCCTTAAACATATGGATAATTTCTAGGATTATTCGCATAATGGCAGCCACAAAAAACAGTCTAAAGTGATCAAATCGCAGATGCGGGGCGGCCAACTGACATCGCCAAAACGGCAAAAGATCGATTGGTTGATGAGCTGATGAGCTGGTGCGCCATCTAGCTGAAACCATTAAACTTTAAGACCATAAAAATACATAATCATGGTTCTGTAGCGCTCCCCGTTGAGAAAAATGCCGTTTCCAGCGACTTGTTAGAAAAACTGGGACAATGCTGCCACCACTCTAAATTCTACACCAAACTATCACTCTCTGTGGATGCATTGACTTCTCGACATTGGCTATCTCGTCCACTAGCAAGCCAGTCTCACAAACTCTTTGCACAAACTTTCGTACAACACGCGTGGTGGGTGCTTCATATCGACCAAAACTGATCTTCAACAAAGGCACTGTTTGGGCTACACATCACTCACTTTCGAAATAAGTTTGTAACATTTCCCACCTTTGTTCATTCATAAAGTGACCCATTTCGCTACGCGGAGGCATGCTACTGACTGATAGTCAATATTTCAAACAAAAAACTATATCAGTGTCAAAATAACAAATGATTTTAAAAACAAACCAATGAGTTTTTGAACTCACGTGCGATGTGTTAACACCTTTTGGTTACACGGTACTTGTTCGATATCTATGAACACTACTAATTGGAAAATAAAAAAAAAATCAAGGTCTTTTAAACATTAATAGATCCATTTTATAAGTATTGATCAAGGTTTATACGAGTATGATGCCCGGAATGCATCAATTCCAAAAGCCATTATACGAAATGTACTTACTTTTAATAAACATAAAATTTAGTTTAAAATTGTTTTGTTGTGGTTTGAGATAGTTTTTTTTTGCGCTGACGGCTCTTTTGCTATTGCACATTCTTTTTTCTTACATCTGCTTTAACATTAGATGTAATATTGTTAAAATAAATAAAGCAATAGTAATCTCACTGAAATAATTCTTTTTGTTTTGCCATAAACAGAGCGACAACAAAAAGTATTGAATAGTATAGAGAACTTATTGCACTCTTTTTCCGCTCTCATGCAGAGGGTCTGAGTAAAAGAGCATAAACGAGTATTTTGCTCTTTATAGAATATTTCAATATAAATGCACTATTTCGACAATGTTATTACATAACACAGTATAAAAAGCATCAGTGTTTCAAAAGGCATTAATGTTTCACATCAAAATTATGAATGGACCAACTTATGACCGTCGGTGGTGCAATGGTTAGTGTGCGCGGCTCTTGTACATGAGATCCTGGGTTCGACCCCTGCTCTGACCATCTAAAATTTCTTTCGGCGGCGGTCACCTCGCATAGTGACGGCGACACTATCGAGTATATAGCCATGAAAAAGCTTCTCAAAATACCGTTCGGAATCGGTGTAAAACTGTAGGTCCCAATCAGTAGGTGCAAACTGGAAAGCGCACAGCTCAGTGATTGTGAGAAGTTCTCCCCGGTCCCTTCATGGGATGTAATGGGAAACCATTTATTTATTTTTTTTTTAACTTATGACAAAAAGAGAGTAATACGCTTTGAATCATTCGTCAGTGCTTTTGAGTCATTTAATTTGTTCCATGAGTTCTCTATACCATGCATTACTCTTTGGCGACGACGACCTGCTTGTTTGTTCGCTGCCGCTACATCAATACCATCTTACTTGTTTTCAGGCAGAGACCATTGTTGTATAACAATCACGTATGTGATGCTAACGCTGTGTGTTGGTTGCATGTGTTCACTTTAATAGATTGCCCTACTCATGCCTATAGATGTTATCACATCAAAAGTGCCTGCCTGTATTTGGATCACCCGTTATATTTGCCCACACTTATTCACTGATTTTCTTCCTCTCGTTTGTTTCTATCTTTCAATGTAAATTTTTCACGCTTTAGACTATAAGCATTTGAGTTGACAGCTTAACAACCAGCACAATTCATACAACATTTAAAAAAAACAGTGATTGGTACAGTGGCAAATCAATGGTCACTATACCAATTCGCACCGATTCAAGTGCTATACTTTTCTTGTTTGAATTGTAACGGGTATTAGGCGGAGGATATCAGATTGAATTTAAACATAGAAAAATGGTTTTAGATTCCATTAAATTGGCGTTTTAAAAGACAATTAGGGCATTAGTGTTCGATTATGACTTCGGGCATGTAGATGCCGCTGCTGGCGCGAACCTGGCGTAATTTGAATGACTAATTGCCTCCCACTCAGTAAATCAGGTTACATTTCAGCAATAACCCGTCGAATGGTCGCTTCCAAGTGCTCAATTGTTTCTGGTTTATCGGCGTAGACATGCCGTCGTGGTGGAACCACCTTTCAGCAACATTAAGGTCGTCCAACTGAGGCATTAAAAAGTTATTAATAATGTCTCTGTACCGCTCGAAGTTGACTGTAACGTTGTGTCCATCATCTCCTTTGAAGTCACATAAACCAAAGATTTCACCGGCCTATAAATTGTATCAAACGGAGACTTTTTGTGGATGCACTGGCGTTTCGACAATAGCTTTGAGGTTACCATTGCTCCAACTGCGGCAATGCGGCTATATCAAGCCATTTAATGCACGATATGCCATACTAGTCTCTCTTGAACCATGTTTTTAAAAACAAATTTGAATAATTGCTTCGTCGTTAGTCTATTCATGATGGATTTTCAAACCAAACTAGCCCAAAAACCTCCGAAAACAGTAAAAACCAGGGGATTCTATTTCTATTTGAAATTTGAAATACATCAATTGAAATTTAAAACACATCAATTGAAATTTGAAAGACATCAATTGAAATTTGAAACACATCAGTTGAAATTTAAAACATATCAATTGAAATTGAAAACACATCAATTGAAATTGAAAACACATCAATTGAAATTGAAAACACATCCATTGAAATTTAAAAGAAATCAATTGAAATTAAAATTCGTCATTTGTAATTTAAAAATTATTAACCGATTTGATGTATTTTTGATATAAATTTTTGATAAATAATCAGTATTCTTCGAGCTTGAGGTCAGATTTGCTGTTGTTGTATTTATTTTCCTCGATATTTCGCTACTCCTTTGTGAAGCATCATCAGGAGATATAAACAATATTTAACAATTAAAACAAAATATAAATTGTTATTTTGTTTCAATTGTTATTTTGTTTTAATTGTTAAATATTGTTTATATCTCCTGATGATGCTACACAAAGGAGTAGCGAAATATCGAGGACAATAAATACAACAACAGCAACTCTGACCTCATGCTCGAAGAATATTGATTATTTATTGATGAAGAAAAGGTCGAACAACAGAATACAAATATAAACTTTTGATTGTGTTATTTCAATTGGTGTCTTTTAAATTTCAATTGCTGTTCTTTAAATTTCAATTGATGTATTTCAAATTTCATATCGACTTTTCAATTCAATTAATGCGTTTCAAATTTCAAATAGAATTTTTAAATTTGAATTGATTTGTTTCAAATTTCAATTGGGAAGGGTGTAGAAATATTTCGAAGACGCCCGGTGATGTTTCATCAGAAAGACTGGTTATATGGTAGTCTGATAGTGTTCTATCTTCGTTCCTCGAGAGAGGGTCTTAAAACTGAAGTGGTTGCTTAGCCCGAAATAATACCTGTTGGCAAACCTAATTCTCCATTTGATTTCTAGGCTGACGTTATTGCTTCTGCTCACGGCAGATGCAAGGTAAATAAACTCGTCCACTACCTCGAAATTATAACGATTATCAACCTTCATCCATTCAGGGGGATGTTCCATTAATTTTGTTCTATTAATTTTGCCTTGCCAACGTTTACTGTCAAACCAATTGTTTACTGTTCTTTCTCAGTTCCCGACAATACGGCAGTAAATTCTCGTAAATTTCGTCCAATGATGTCTAAATCATCAGCATATGCGGACATCATTTCACTCTTGCTGCTGATAGATTTAGTCGGCGTAGCGAAATAACTCCCCATGAAATAAATCCCATGAAATCACTCCCATGAAATAACTCCCAACGAAATAATTCCCACCAAAAATGAAATAACTTCCAATAACGAAAAAATGAAATAAGTCCCACAAAAAATGAAAAAACTCCCAATAGCAAAGTGAAATAAGTCCCAAGACTCTCCTACAGCACTTGTTATATGGGCCTTGTACAAACGGTCATTTTTTTTGGGAGTTATTTCATTGTCATAACATTCATAATGAAATAACTCCCACCAGGAAAAATTAATGAACTCCCAAAAAAAACGAAATAAGTCCTACTAAAGTGGGAGTTATTTCATATGAAACAACTTTCATATGAAATAACTCCCACTTTTGTATGGACATTTTTTGGGACTTATTTCATTTTTCTGGTGGGAGTTATTTCATGTGGGAGTTATTTCGCTACGCCGATTTAGTCGTGTTGACTGCAGCTTTTCTCGCGAGGATATCAATTAATATAAGATATACATTAATTATATAAGAGATAAAAAAATATAAGATATTGCATGATAGGGTTTCGCCTTACCTGAGTCCTCCCTTCATACCAAAGAGGTGGGTGAGATTACTAATTTTCACTGAAGATTTCGAGTCGGTCAGTGTCATTCTACAAAGACGTGGCAGCTTGGTAGGAATACCAAGCTCCAGACATAGCTTGATACAGTTTCCCCGTATCGGGCTATAGAAGTTAGCCTTATAATCAAAAAAGAGGTTGTAGGTGTCTTTGTTTTTCATGGATTTTCTACAGAATTTGTCGTAAAGTGAACATCTGGTCGACAGTTGACTTTCCAGGCCTAAAGACACACTGATAAAGTCCGGTGGATAAATGCGATGCATAAAAGGCGTATTCGACGATAGTTGCCAAATTGTGCATACGACCTGATGCACGGACTGTTCCGACATATAGCCGATAGCCTTTAACAGCTCGGCTGGTACACGCTGAAAAAGGTGCCTTTTTTAAATGTTTGGGTGCAAATATAACGTGTTTGTGGGTTGTGTCGCAAATATACTATACTTGTGCCCAAACACATTGTGTTTGCACTTCAATATAACATGTTTGAGACGCAATGATTAGTAGGCCATAATATATGTTTTTGAGACCCAAATGTGACCTTGATTGCTGAAAACCGCCAAAACCGAAAACAAGACAAACAACAAAGAAACAAAAAGGCCACAGATCTTAAATTCATGAAAACAATGCTTGCAAATATGTGCATGATTCCTGCAATCTGTTGGTGGGGCCGATATTTTTCAGCGTGTAGTCCCTCACCACCAATGACTTTGTTGTCCTTAGGCCGGTAAGTTGCATATCTAAATCCGTTTTGGCTAGGAGGGTGCACTCGATGCCAGCGAAAAGCAGATAAGTGATTTCTCTTCCCAACCTAGTCTTCACATCTCTGACAAGATTCCAGTCCTTCTCTCTATACAAGGGGGGCCCGGATCCATTTCCGTTGGTTCGACTTTTTTCTTTTCGGTAGAATTCGCTATCGCTCTTTCTACACAACTGATTGTCCACCTGAAATAAAGGGGTTGACTCTCTCCTCTGCTTCTTATACCGTTTGCGATGCAGTTGATTGAAGCATTACCACACGTGCAGCATTATTTTCATCACTTGCCATGCGACATTCTTATTCGTTCTATGGTTTTCCCTTAAGCAGTTTTTCATAACCAACTACATGTAAATGGAACTGTACATCCACCGCGTTTCAGGATAATCAGACGTGGGTGCGTTCTGTGACAGTAGCTGAGTGAGCCTTTCTGCATAGACCGTGGCCATCTATGATAATTGCAGCTTTCCGATGTCCAACTTTCAATATTTCTGGTTTTGTACGAATTTAACTCTGTTCAACCTTGTTGCGAACCATTGCTACAACAAGGTAGTGAATCGATATTGGCTCCTCGAACAACAAGTACGTTCATTACACTAATAGAATGCCTTCCCTCAATTACCAGGTGATTAATCTGGGTTTTCGTCTGTTGATCAGGAGATATCCAACTAGCGCTGTAGATGTCCGTATGCTGGAATCTCGTACTACTGGTAACTATGTGTTACGCCGCGGCTAAATCTAACAGACTCATTCCGTTATCGGAAATGATGGCTTAATTTAAGAATGGTTGGATCAAATAACATTTACCCTGCTGTCTTTAGCATTAACATCACCTAGAGCAATCTTAATGTCATGATCAGGGCAGCGGTTGTATGTTTTCTCTCGTATGTTTTCTCTCATACAACATGTCTTTGGCGTCGTCGTCTTTTTATTCTGTTGGGGAATGTATACAAATTAGTGATATGCTAAAGTATTTCGCTTTCATGCAGATGGTGGCTCACTGGGTTGAACCTTGAGACCAGATGTCGTCGTCTGTTGCCACCTACAAATCTGCAACCAAATTTATGCTCTTTGTATATACCACAGTTGTTCTTCCTTGTAAATTCTCGAGGACATCTGCCAGTTGGATAGTGGCACCGGATTGCACAGTGTTGTAATATTTTGTTTGCGATGTCGTCAGCAAATATGGGGGTTTTATATTTCTCAAACTCATTTTGAATTTTCATTGCCTACACGATGAAAAATCTGTCTTTTTTTATTGTTTGGGTGCAAATATAACGTGCTTGTAGCTTGTCGCAAATATACTATACTTGTGCCCAAACATATTGTGTTTGCTATTCAATATAACATATTTGAGACACAATGATTAATATGTTGTAATATATGTTTTTGAAGCCAAATGTAGTATCATTTGTTGAAAACTGCGAAAAACAAAAACGAGAGAGACAACAAAGAAGGAAAAATGTATCAGATTATCAATTCATGAAATTATTGCTTGCAAACACGTACATGTTTCCTGCAATATGTTGCTGGGCCGTTATTTTTCAGCGTGTATATACCTACTATACATTTGGTTTTACCGTGGTTGGCATTTTACCTACTGCCGGAATGATTATGTTCCAGCCATCCATAATGGATTAGACGCTGACCTGAATGCAGTGTGTCGAATCTGGATTTTTGTTTTGTTGGTCAGTAGTGTAAGCTCATCCGCCTTCCACGGACAAAAGAATATGTCCTCTAGTTTGAAGAGCTTCAGTGATATGGTCACCTATTTAACGAGACATGCATCAGGGATCGCATAACCAATCAGGCTGCTCATTTCTTTCCCCTTCTCACTCTAGCTAGCTACGGGAGGCTTCCTATATAGCCATTGCCCGGGACCTACTTGATCTAAGACCGCAAATAAAGAGCTGATTGGACTGCTCTATGAAGGAATCATTCCTGGTCATTCTCAGGCGAGAGGCTATCAGAAACTTTCCATCTCCACGGTCAGTCGCATGGCCCATGTCCCTGTTCCAATAACAATCCCAAAATTTTGCAGTATTTTTTTAGATTCTCTTTGGAGGCACCAACAATTTTCTGCGGCTAGTATCTCAACCCATACAAATCCGCTTCCGACAGCAGCAAACCCATCAAGTGACATTATCATATTTGTGTGTCGATAACCATTTTATCACGCAAACCGTGATTAAGAACTTGATAATTTCAACAATACTCTAGACAATTTTTCTCTTAGCTGGTCCAGTATGAATTTCTCTTATATTAACATATAATAAGGCTTTTAAACTTGTTTTTTCGCAGACTTGACAAACCCGTTTTTTACGTAGAACATTCATTGGAGTATCAAAAATATAACTATATAAAACAAATTCTTGCGCGTTGTTAAAAAATTAAATTCTTTGATTTAAACAAATTACTCAATTCTCATTAAACCCAAATATATCCCTTTTATAAATTTTAATATCTGGCAATTTCCTGCAGTTGACTTGCATGAGTGCTAAGTTAGTATTACGACCATTTATAATTACAAATTATCCGAGCCCTTGGGCTCTCCATCGAAATATACACAGTTGCCAAACAACCCACAACGCGAAAAGCAAGATATCATCAAAGAAAGATAAAAGAGTTAGTGGGTCAAAGTTGCGGTGCGGACAAGAAGTAAGAGGACTTTTATTGTACTAATGTACAGTATTTGAACCGAATCATTTGGCCAAAATTATATAATGTGCGAAAAACTGTAAAAACCTATGTTTTTAAGATGTTAAATAAGACTTTACAATTGGTACCAAGTGACTGACGCAAACTCAACAGCAGAAGTAGTGGCAACTCGTCGTTATGTGCACTGACCATGGCAGTGGAACAACTAACTTGTACATATGTCTGTTATGTTTTTAAGATTCATATATTTAAGTATACGGTATATTTATGCAACGAGGTTAGTTCTCCAATTGAGTGAGAGAATTGATGCAATTGAATAAGCCAAAGTAGACATAGTGGCAGCCGATCATATTTTCTGTGCGGCGCAACAACAGAAGTTTATTCATAACAGCAATGGAACATATTCATTACAACAAAGAAGCAAATTCATCAAAGCAACAATTCAACAGTAATAGTGGCGAAGCATTTCATTTAATGAACACATTTTCGTTGGGGTGTTGAAATTGTAAGCTAGCTCACTTTTCATGACAGCAATTGTTGAAGCGAATAACGTTTTCATTCTTGTGATGACGCTTCTCATTGCAGAGTAAATAGTCTAGTCGTTAAACGAGTTTCAGAAACAAGTAAAAATTTTGAATAATAATGCAGTTTCATCAAATCTACTTTGTCGACAATTGGCATACCAAAATGTAATTTTTGGAACTAATTGCATAGTTTGTTCATAAAATTGGGCAATAAATTCTCAATGTTCTACAGGCTGGATGATGAAAGTTGCTACATTAAGAAATTCAAACAACTCATTTTTTTAAATCATATAACCGATTTATTTTTC
Organism: Phaonia tiefii; assembly: GCA_963931995.1. Taxonomy (NCBI): domain Eukaryota; kingdom Metazoa; phylum Arthropoda; class Insecta; order Diptera; family Muscidae; genus Phaonia; species Phaonia tiefii. The sequence continues at coordinate 123,330,058 of OZ008367.1, forward strand.
TTGAATCATTTCAAATATAATTGTATTAAGTCCTAATAGCTTTTGAAAACAACATATTTTAAATATAGGATGGGTGACCCATATACGACACGACATCTTATCGAAAGGTTTTTCATTACTGCTTTAAGGGTTTCAGTGGGAATTGCTTCAATTATCGTTCGCATTGATTGCTTTAAATTATCCACTTTTTTTGGTTTTTATTTGCAAACCTTCGATTTGCAATAACCCCAGGTCAGGAGATTTTTGGGGTCAGGGGAATGTGGAGTTTCTTGAAATCAGCCTATTGGAACATTTTCGCTGCAGTTCTGCCATAAGAGACATAGATTTATGATAAGTTGCACCATCTTATTGAAACCGTAGAAAATAGAAACGAAGAAGAAAGAAAAATATCACATGAGGTGTCAGGGGTCAACCGGTTGGAACGAAATTCCGGTTCCGAACGGTATTTTGAGAAACTTTTTCATGGCTAAGTACTCGATAGTGTCGCCGTTGAAAAATACGATAATTTAAATGGATCTTTAAGAAGAGATACTTGTTGTAAAATGATAAACTTTTTTAAGAAAAATTTGTTTTTTATAGAATGTATTTATTTTTTTAAACAAAGTATATTTTAAGGTCCTTTTTGTAAGAATATGTAATATATTTTCCCGAAAAGGTCCTTTTTCAAATAGAGGTACTTCTTTTATTAAAACCTAATGTTTTTTTTAAGAAAAGGTACTATTTTTAAGAAGAAGTACTTTCTGTAAGAAAATGCCATAAGAGTATTTAATTTTTTTTACAAAGAAGTACTTTATTCAAGAACATGTACTTTTTAAAGAAGTGGTACTCTTTTTAGGGATAGGTTATTTTTTTAAGTAAATTTACTTATTTTCAGAAAGGCTACTTATTTCAAGAAAAGGAACGAAAGTGTAATATTTTATTTTTAAGAAAATGTACTTTTAAGAAATTTAATTTTTGTAAGAAAAGTTTTTTTTTAAGAAATTGCATTTTATTTAGAAGTGGCCCTTTTTTTCAAGAATATGTAAATTTTTAAGAGTAGTTACTTATCTCAAAAAAGTTATTTTGTTTCACAAAAAAGTTACACTTTACAGAAAATATAGTTTTTAAGAAAAGGCAATTTGTTGTAAGAAAATTTACTTTTTTAAGAAAATATATATCCATAGTTTGCATCTAGTTTGCTTTTTATTTGAATTTTATGAGGAAATAAATTTCAATCCTTATCCAGAATTGTCTGTAGGATCTGTGTACCAGTACCAATACCTGACACCAATTTGAACCGATAAAATCCTAGTTGAAACTTTAGTATTGACTTGTAGGGCCGCAGCCACAGTCGTAATAGTTTCCTGCTCCCGAACTGAGGGACTTCGATGATGATAGTGTCGCCTTCACTAAAACATATTTACACGGCATGTATTTTACATATCGCATGTCACTTTTGCAGATGAAAAATGTATGCTTGTCGTGTGAACGCTGTCAAGCATGCCATATGAACAATGCATAATGCAACACATATGTAAATTTTTGAAATAGGGCGTGTTCTATTTTTGTATGTAAAGCCGTATCGCATCAGCTGTGTTTTGATAAACAGCAAAGCGTTTGTGGAAGGAGAACAATTTCAAGGAGTGGTAAAATTAAATTGAAATGGATAAACAACAAGGAAAGGTAAGTAATTTATTAACAATTCTAAATAAAAGTATTAATGAGTTTTAAAATTCTTTTTTGTAACATGACAACATCAGCTGTTAATGACAAGCATATGCCATATGGTTTACACGTGAACGTTTAAACACAACAAATTAAAAGCCTTGTTTTTTTTTAATAATTTTGACAGGCATACGAAAAATATACGGGTCAAAAAAATGACTGCGATATGTAAAATACATGACGTGTAAAAGATGATTAAGCAAGGTGACCATCGTCGACGGAAATGTAAGGTGGAAGATTCCGTTCTCATGTACAAGAGTCGCGCACTAACCATTCACCACCGACGTTCAAAACAATAGGTTTACCAGCATACCTCTGTTCACTTTAGATAACACTGTTGTAGTCGAAATATGTATCAACGTTCTACACCATTTCCAATTGAAATTTGAAAAATATCAATTTAATTTTGAAAAATATCAATTGAAATTGGAAAATTGTAAATACATCAATTGAAATTTAAAACAATCAATTGAAATTTAAAACACATCAGTTGAAATTTAAAATACATCAATTGAAATTTGAAACACATCAATTAAAATTTGAAATACATCAATTGAAATTTGAAAGACATCAATTGAAATTTAAAATTCGTCACTTGAAATTTCAAAATTATTAACCGAATTTAGGTATTAGATTTTTAAATTTCAATTGGTGTATTTTAAATTTCAATTGATGTGTTTTAAATTTCAATTCATATCTTTTAAATTTCAATTGATGTTTTTCAAATTTCAATTCATGTATTTTAAATTTCAATTGATGTTTTTCAAATTTCAATTGATGTATTTCAAATTTCAAATAGAATTTTCAAATTTCAATTGATGTATTTCAAAATTCAAATAGAATTTTTAAACTTCAATTGATTTTTTTCAAATTTCAATTGGAAATGGTGTAGTAATTTGTATCGGTTAGAGGCAAGACGACTGAGTTTAACGGTACCCATGAAATGACTGTAAAACATCAAATATCAAGAATTTGTAAAACACAAAATCACAGTTCTTGACAAAATGAGATATCTTCACTTAATTGTGAATAAGTGCGAAACGCGTCCATCGATTTTAATGACCCATGTCTAATTTTGTTAATATATTTTTATATATATTTATTTTATATATATATAAATTTGTTAATAAAACTTTACACTTTTTTCTGTGTCTTTTCCATGACTACAATTTTGCCAAATATTATGAGTAAAAAAAATTGGCAGTCACTTGAAGTTATGCTGAAAAAAGTAAAAAAAAGACAATTGGTAAAAACGACTTTTTCTTAAATTTGATTTGATATCGAATTTTATGGGTATCGATCAACTCAGTAGACTTGCCTCTAACCGATACAACTTACTAGAACGTTGATACAAAAATGTCACACCAAAAACTACAACAGTGTAATTAAATTTGGCGGTAAATATAATCATTGCAGCAGAGAACATTGAACATTTTACGCATCGAAACCCAATATGGCATCTTCGTTGCAGCTACAGTGTATTTATTGGCTGTACGAAACTTTTCATTGGTGAAATGTAAACACTCTAGCTAACATATTTTCCAGCCGCGACGAAGTTTTTAGTAAGAAGTATATAGAAAGTAACATACAGGTCATCGCCATCCCTTAAAAATATCATAACCCGTTTGCAAGTAGTTGAAGGAAAGAGAACCTTTAATCCGATGTATTAACATAATTCTGTAAATTTTCACTGTCGTGCAATGCATGTTAAGAGTTTTTAATAGATGAAAGTAACTTCTCAAGTTAACCTCGTACCACGGAAATTGTGGTCGTTATCGTTTAATGACTTTTCACTCCCACATTACGTGAGTTTCCATCAGTTATCATTTTTAACAGTTTTGTACTGAAAATTACGCACGTTAATGTTGTATTTGGCCGAAAACACAATCAAATGTTATGCTTTAGTGGTAATGATGTAAATTTTTCTTGTCGACATTTCGATGCCACCCTCTGAGGGTCTGCTATAAAGTAGTAGATGTTTGCTTAGGGTCGTTTCAGTTAACATTCACATACGGTCTTGTCAAAATGAAACATTTGTGCGGAAAATTATTCAAGTGGCGATTTATACATTTTATAATGGTATCTTACGTTATTGGATTAAACCATGCAGTCTCTACAAATAAATCAGAGAATCGACAAGATTTTCAATATTGTTTAAGACAATCCCAGCATCCCAATTTAAGGGAATGTATTGGTCGTAGTGCCATTAGTTTCTTGCAACGTTTCGAAGAAAAAGAAAATGTTACTTTAGCAGCAGACCTAATAGTCACCAAGGACGACAATGTGGCGGCTAGATCGCTGGTTAACTTTTTAGATACAGACCCAGTGGATATAAGGTAAAGCGCTTGGAAGGTGCCACAAACAAGGATATACCAAAGATTATACAGTGTAATTCCATGTTGGGATAAAAGGAATATCTAACAGTACGGCAACATTTTAGCCGTTACATTATCCAAATTCGTTATTTAACAAAAAGTTTCGTTAAAAGATATCCTGTAATCAAATTTGACGAATTGTTTCACCAAGTGTAGTTTGTATACAATAACCCCTAATAAGCTATAGAGCAAAGAAATCGCAGTAAAGTTACAACGTATTTGTTTACAATGAAGAATTTTCTCACGTTTAAACGAGTACACAAAGTTTCATTCTATTAAATAAAAAATTATATTTGCCACAATTTTTGTCTGTCCGGTTTGTACAAAATACCAATTTCAAAAGAATTGCTGATATTTGTGTTATTGAACAACTATTTATAAGTAAAAGCAAAAAAGGGTGAACAGTTTTCCCGACAAGTGCTTGTGTTTACCGTCAATATAAGAGGTGATTTTTTTTTTGAGTTACAGAACTTTAAAGTTAAATACAACACATATGAATTGTATTTAGTTACATTTTTGAATATGACGTGTGAGAATCGGAGATCCAATGTAGTCAGCCCAGCCCATCCCTCCCACATAAAAAACAATCAATTCAAGAATGTAGAAATCATTGCTCATTTACTCTAAGCGGTCGAAACTAATTGTAACATTCTGGCCAGCGTCGATTTTGAAGAAATAAGGACCGATGATTTCACCAGTCTTTAAATTACACCAAACATAAAATTTTTTCTGTACGTAGCTGCGTTTCATCAAACACGAAAGTATTGTTTATTGGCCAATAACACTATGCGACACCAAAAAACATGATGGCGTTCTGTCACCGAATTCTGGTAGAAAGGTCTAAAAAAAATATACGTGTATCGGCGTTTTGCCAGATCTGATCAGAATTTTTTTTTAGATCGGGTCAAAGTTTCCGCCCCTCGGAACTTTCCCGCAACATATCGGCATGCAAAATTGTGTGTTCCTTACTTCTGAGGTACAAAATATGTTCAAAAGTTTTATAGAAAAGATTCAGATAAACAATTTTGTGAAACAAATTAACCCTCTGTCACGTATAGCCATAAATTTTACTGTTTTTTTGAAGACTCGCAAAAAAACTGCTCCAACGCGACGGGGGGCGTGGTCAAAATGTTCTACAAAAATGAAAAAAATTTCACTATATGTGTCCGAACACTCCAGAACACAAATCTTAGTCCAAGTGGTAGATAATAAGCAACAACTAACTGCCTTCTAAGGGTTAACAATGAATTTTGTCATTTTGCTGTTTCCATTAAAAATAGTCCACATAATATAATGAATTTTATCAAATTTTATTGGGCTAAGATTTGTGTTTTGGTGTTTTCGGACACATATATTGAAATTTTATGGCGATAATTTTTATAGAACATTTTGTTCACGCCCCCCGTCAAAAACTATGGTTATACGTGACAGGTAGAGGGTTAATTTGTTCCACAAAAATGTTTATCTGAATCTTTTCTATAAAATACTTTGTACCTCAGAAGTAAGGAACATACAATTTTGCATGCCGATATGTTGCAGGTAAGTTCCGAGGGGCGGAAACTTTGACCCGACCAAAAAAAAATTATGATCAGATCTGGCAAAACGCTGATACACGTATATTTTTTTTGACTTTTCTACCAGAATCCGTTGACAGAACCCTATCATTTTGAAAAAAATTTAATTTTGTCTCACAGTGTAATTAGCTTCAACCCTGAATGAAATTTTCTTGTGAAAAAAGGGATCAACAACAACCTAATTTTAGACATATACCGGCCAATTCAATAAACCGGTTTTTTGTTGTTTCGAAAATGAGGTTTTTGGGAACGGAATCAGTTGAATATTGTATGAAAAATCATCTGATTTTGCCCCCAAATCATGTTAAACATGTTAAGTACGCTAAATGGAAAAGAAGCTTTAGGAATTTCATTTTTTTCATTTAAAAATTGAAAATATGGTTAAAAACAAACATGATGACTAATGTATACAAATTGGGCAAATCATTAAATTTTGTGAGAAGAAAATTGAAAACTCGCAACAATGAACATTTTTTATAAACTGTTCCTTTTCAAAACATTTAATTTCTTCTTTTCTTATCTAATTACCATCGATTAAAATCCAGTAACTTTTGATCTAGTAAATATTTCTGATTTTGGCAAAAAAAAAGCGATTGTAGGTCATACGACATTTGCACTGACAACAATTTTCCAGATTTTGCCGCGTTTGTTTATTTTAAGCAGAAATCAAGAAAATTTGCTAGATTTCCCGTATATTCTGTCAACCAACAATTCAGGTACTTTTCTTGGTTGTCAGAGAATCAAGTAAAAATACCTAATTCTACTTTAAGCCCCGTATTCAGTTCTTGCAAAATGTTCTTAAGAAATTTTGTCATATATCTATAGGCGGAACATTTTGTTACAGAGAGTTACCACATATCTCTGATTTGCCCTGCAAATATTTCATTAATAATTAATTTTTGCACTCCATTTTATTCTTAACGTATGTGGTATTACTTTTGTTTACTAAAGTAATCGAAATGTCAAACAATTCCCAAACAATTATCAAACAATTGTTTTCGCACGAAATAAGTTTAGCGTAACAACCCTGTACTTGATTTTGGCTACGAACCTTTCGCAAAGAGCTGAGTACCAATCAAATGAAAAGTGAGGGAAATTTTCGTTATTTTTTATACACGTACTTCTTACGGCAACGAACATTTCATAAAAACTGAGTACTGGGCTTTATGAAAAGAACCCTCGTTTACATGATGAAATTACTCGTGGTAGCCGCAGCACGTGTTGTTGTAACTAATGACAACAACAACAGACTGCCACTAGCCCGGTCATCAAAAACCTATATCACGGAAAATACAACTCTGTGATATGGATTAAATAAAACTCACCTCAAAGCACTAAAAATATAATGGTAGATGCAGTACGACAACAAATACAACAAGCCAAAAACAACAGACATTTCGTTTATGCTCAGTGTCTATATTGTGTCAAGTCAGCTGATTACAAAATAAAGAAAATATAAATAAAATTGGGAAAAGTGGCATTTGGAAAATTATAGTGTTTTATTTAATATTTTGAAAGTGTTTAAGTGTGAATATTAAAACGACCCTTTGTGATTTTTATAGCGAACACATTCCAAAAACAACAGCTGCAGGCGAACGGGTGTTGCAGACAAAAACAACTGTAAACAAATGTTGACATAAGAGAAAAACTTACTCATACTCACTCCAGAAAAAAGTTCAAATCAGTTGGGCTAGTGCTGCTACCATTTGTTTGTACCATGAGTATGCATGAGGAAAAAGAAGAACATGGTGGAAAAAAGTTTTCTGTTCTTGTGTTGGAATTATATAGACCTTTCAGTGTGTGTTGATACTTAGGGATCTTCGATCGATACTAATTCGCATACTTACATATGAATTCAGTTTGTATATATATACGATTGATGTTCTACCGATAGTATCAATTCAGACACAGTAGTTAGGTATCTGATGATGAACTTGTCGCTTAGTTCGAAACTAGTCATGCCAGTAAGTGTGAATAACTGAATTGTCTATTATTCCAACAAAAAACAACCATTTTTCAATTAGAAAAATGGTCCTGACCTTGTAATCTTGTAGTATGAATTTCCCATACATTAACTAACAACAGACATTTCGTTTTTGCATTCCACTTACGTCCTGTCAAACTCAGCACCAACAATAAAAATAAACAAAGATTTACAAATAAAAAAATGCATGCGGATTTGACATTTCTAACGTGGTTTGAAATGTAAACAAAGCAAATCAGATGTGGTTATTACTCTGTTCCCTATCATTTCCCTAGTACATTTTCAATCAGCTGTGCCAAAGACGACCCCTGATCTAACCTACAGTTAAAGCTTTCGATCTGTATTGAATTTGAATTAAATAACTGCTGGATAGCTCTAGCCAGAATTGATGAAAACTGTCCTTAACGAATAAAAAGAGATTTTAAGTTTAATCTGTAGATTCTTGGGATACAATTCTTAAAAATAAGTTACCAGATCAGGCCCAAAATATTGTTTGTAGTCGGTCAGTGAGTGACTATATTTGGTATGTTTGGATCTATGCATTCTCCTGCAAGATTCATTGTCGTCGTTGAAGCCTTTTTTGTTTTGGTCTCCTGTAGAATTTATGAAATGATTGCATTGAGATTCTGCTCTAAGATTTATGGAACTATTTCATATTATTTGGACTAGAGTATGGTCCCATATCTTAATACGAGTAATTTAAAAGAGCTCGAGCTTGGAAAATCGTTTACTAGATCACAATAAGAAAGGTCGAAAAAACATATTATTTAAATAATTTCAAAGAGTTTTGAATACTGAATAAGATAAGAAAAGTAACTTACCGCCTTTAATTCTAGTATATTTACAACAATTTTTAATATAATTCAATATAATTTATAATTTATTGTTTGACTTTTTCATAAATTGCTTTTTGCAATTTTGACTTTTGATTTAATATTATATTTTCCTTCGGTTTGTTTGACTTTTTGATTTTATTGCAACGAAGTTTCTTATCGCACGTTGCAAGATGGGTGCTAAATTAAAAAATTAAAAAAAAAATTACAACACCTTTTGTTTTACCACTATTATGCTAATACCCATTATTATCAACAATATTGGTTTCTTTTGCTTTGGTTTGTGTTTAGATTAACTCGATGTCTAGCATATCTTGGGAAATTTCTTGTTTAATGGGAAGTTTTCTAGGTGGAGAATGTAACAAATATTCAGTATATATTGTAGTTTTGAAGCCATTAGCAAGAAAATTAATAAAAGCCAAAGTTTAAAAGAGAACATTTTCTTAAAAAAAGTACCTTTTCCTAAAAAAATACCTTATCTTAAAGAAGTGAATTTGCTCAAAAAAAGTAAATTTTCTTACAAAAAGTACATTTTTAAAAAAGTAATTTTGTTAAAAATAAATACCTTTCATTGAAAAATAAATTTTCTTGCAACAAATTGTATTTTCTTAAAAAACGACCCTTTCCTTAAAGAGTACCCTTTTGTGAAACAAAATAACTTTTCTTGGGATAAGTACCTACTCTTAAAAATTTACCTATTCTTGGACCAATTCTAAAAAAATTCCCGTTTCTTAAAAAAACCATTTTCTTTATAAAAAAAATACTGTAAAAAAAACATACTCTTAGGCTTTTTCTTACAGAAAGTACTTCTTCTTAAAAATAGTACGTTTCCTTAAAAAATCATTTGGGTTTAATAAAAGAAGTACCTTTCTTTAAAAAATGACCTTTTCGGGAAAATATAATACATATTATTATGTTGTTGATTTTTGACCTTTTATATTATCTCTGTTTAATTAGTTTAGCTTGAGGTCATAAAATGAAAATACCAGCGGGTTCGACTGTTTTTTCAAGATTTATTAAATAGTATAGATAGATAAAAATAAAATAGTAAATAAATATTCAAAAATTAAGCTGTTCGAGCTTCTGCTAGTATATTTAATTAATTTATTCTTCAATATTTCGCTTCCCTTTGGACAGCATCTTCAGGAAGATAAACACAATTATTAATTATTATTTGAAAAAACAACAATAATAAAAATTAAAAAATTAAACAACGGAAGAAATTTCCTTGTCATATGAAAAATGTTTTAAGTTCCAGCCAGAAAAATTTGTGTAGAAATAGTTTCTCTAATTTACAGCCAGAAAAATAATTTGATTGAAAAAAGTATATACATAATGGTAAATTCAACAAGTTACATCATATTAAATCTCTACATTTTCATTTGTATAAATGTATACATTATTTTACCTACAAATAGGGGAATATTGGAAAATGCTGGTGCAGTCATCAGTCAGCGATCGCTCGAATGGCATATGGACAGATTGTACCCAGGACTGATGTTGAAAATTGGCCCATCTGCTGACACAAACAGTGTAGCAGAATTCGTTTTAGATCCCACAATAGATGAGAGAAACTTTAACAACGAAGAAGTTCCAACAGGTAAGCACTAACTGATCGCTTTTGATGTAGTTACAGCTTAGACTCAAACCTAACGTAATGTTTTCTTGCAGCGCGTATCTTAACCAAAAAATATCTTTTGCCTCTTTTGCTTGGCTTAAAATTCAACTTGGTAGCACTGGTCCCGTTACTATTTACAGTCATTTGCTTGTTGCTTAAAAAATCTCTGTTTATAGCCAAAATAGTAGTATTCATTAGCAGCGTTTTAGGTGTTGGTGGAATTGCTGGTACTTTGGGCTCACTGGGTGGTTGGGGTGGACTTTTCTCATCTCCCCTTCATCCGCATGGTCATCTCAATCACGGTGGTCATTTTCCAGGGCCCCTAGGTCTTTATCCTGGTAAAAATACTGTATTCTCTCAATATGACGAAGACGAATTACAGCATACGTCGCCATATAAAAGACAAGATCGAAAAGTTGTCTTTGAAAAACCAAGAGAGAATATCAACAATGAAAATAATAGTAACAGAAACTTCAATGGCATACATTCCACAGCTGCAACCATTGTGGCTAGTCCGGTTGTGGATCATTTCTATGATTTTGAAAGACAGGTGCTGATGCAAGATCGTAGTGGTAAACTGCGTCAAGGCAATGGCAAATTGGGACCTTCTGCCTACGGTGACGATTTAGACGATGAGGCTGGTGTGATAAACATTTCATCAAATCATCGATTTATGACCACAAACGGTAATTCTGGCTGGAAAATTGTGAGAGTATAATAGTGTAGTTTACTTAAATGTGTAGATATTTAAAAAATGTTGTTTACCTAGGATTTGTTAAGTTAAATTTAAGATTTGTTAAATTAAATTTAAGACCGCTTTATATCAGTAATTTTTTATATGTTACAAAATCTTGTTGACTTCGGTCACTGTATTACAATAAAGTTATAAAATTAGAATATACGTTTCCAAAAACGCTATAAGACACTTTTGCACATCTGAGGCGTTTAGAAACGAAACTGAAAATTTCTTACTATTGTTTAAAAAATGAAAATTTCTAAAATTAAAAAAATGCCTAAAAATTGTTATAGAAATAAAAACAACAAATATGAACTGTTTTTTAATTGCATGCTACTGAATTACGAGATACATTTTAAGGTTGTAGAAGTCAAATTGTTATCCATTGTCAGCGAAAGGGGTTTTGTACATTGGAAAACTTCTTTCTACTTCAACGCTCACAATTGGAGTATACATTATTTGAATGTTATAATTTGGTCGGGATTCTTGTTGTACCAGTTGTTACCACCTACTGCTTCAGGTAAAATGCACAAAGGCGAATATCCATAATTTGTTCCTAATACTTGATTAAATTTAACTTTTACTCGTTCGGCAACATCATCAATCACATCGTTTATATTGTATTATACTTTTGAAATAAATGCTATTCCATTTTCAAAATTTAATGTGTGATTCTATTAGTGCTGTGAAGTCGGAGTTGCAGTCGGAATATTTGACTCGGAGTCTGGGATATTTGTCTAGAGTCGGGGTTGGAGTTGTAAAAATTTGGAATACTCCGACTTGGGATTTAGCATTTCCATCAAAAGTCTAAATTTTCGAAAAGAATACTTGAATGACCTATTTTTTCGGAGCATACACATTCCTACACCGTATTAGATAAAATCAATTTGAATTAGGTGAAAATGGACTTGTCGTGGGTTTCCTGATTCCTCATACGAAACATTATACGTTTATGGCGGTCGTATCGCGCAACAAAGACGATGTATTATTTAGCTCTTTGTATAGTTATAAATCTTCCAAATCACATATAAATTACACATGCAAATTGACAACAAAGTGCTTGGCATTTACAATAATGAAATTAAAAATCGAGGACATCGACATTTTAGTCTGAAAACTAAATTTGGAGTGGACTCGTGTATTTGATAATGCTGGAGTCGGAGTGGAGTCGTAAACGACCGTTGGCGCGTTTTCATATTTTTGTTTCATATATGTGTCGGAGTCGGAGCGGAGTGGTTGCTTTTCAAATTACTGGAGTCGGAGTTGTTCAATTTTGTCCAGACTGCATAGCAATGGATTCTATAGTAGATGGTAGAAATTTTAAATGGACCTTGATATAACCCTATCCTTCGCAACCAAATACGATAATTTGAAATACAATGGGTGACCTAAAATTCATCCAAGATTGAATTGTAACTATATTATTCTCGAGATATACCGTCATCTTTTAGCCAAGAATCAGCGACTCCACTCAGACTCCAGCCTTTTGAAAAGCCACGACTTCGCTCCGACTTCGACACAAATATGAAACAAAAATATGAAAACGCGCCTACGGTTGTTTATTTGGGTCACAACTTCTCAACAAACGCACAGATTTGACAACACAGCGCTCATTCTGGTAATAAGTAAGCAATATTTCCCAACTTTGTTCAAGCGCAAAGCTTCTCATTTTGGCCCGCGGAGGTATGATACTGACTGAACAGAAAAAATTTATCAGTGTCAAAATAACACATGATTTAAAAGGATGCCTGTATTTGGATTTATTTGGTATGTATCTTAATTTTTGAAGAACAGTCCAGTGTATTATATAGGAAAATAAAAAAAAAACAATTTTTTTTTTATTTTTTATTTTATGATAAAATAAAAATGAAAAATATTTGATTTTTTGCAAAAAAAAAATGCAAAATTTCAAATGTTAAATTCAATAAGTTCTCAACCAAGCATTCTGATGTGAAATATTTTCACACATTTCAAAGGTATTTTTATGGACATTTTTTTAAGATAAATTTCCAGACAATCGATGAGGGGAATCCTTAGAAAATTCAATTAAAATTAACGTACAATTTTGAAAAACAAGAAATTAAAAAAAAAAATTAAAAAAAACTGTACCATTCAACACTTTTTGTTGTCCTACTACGTCCTAAAATTGGGTTGGCATTTCTGGTTGAAAAGTCAAGTTGAATAGTGTAATTAGTCACAGTTTGTACAAATTGTTACTGGATGTTCTCTGTTTACACCAAAAAGCCAGTAACGAGAGTGTAATAGAGAGATTAATTTGACAGTTTGATGACAGAGAACTTACAAGTTTTTACTGGAAAGTTGTTTGACAGTTTGATGACAGAGAACTTACAAGTTTTTACTGGAAAGTTGTTTACCAGTAAGAATTTACAAGTTCGAAGATATATTTTAAAACCTTTGTTATGAGTAAACAAGCTAAATTGGGAAATAGAAAGAACATAAAATGACAAATTAATCATTGTGGTTTAATTTTTTATGAGAAACAATGATTTTTCAATGTTTTGTAACTAATATGTAACTATGTCTGACAGTTTTGGTGATTTGTAATATTTTGTTCAAACTGCAGTTGTTGGTTCAAGCAATTAAATTCATTCATTATAAAGATTTACAAAATTCAAGAAAGGGACTTAATTAGATTTAACAAAGTCCTTACTTCTGGCAAAATGTTACTAGATGTCGTCTGTGTACTTTTGTGTCTTTTTCTATTGAGAGATTAAAATCAATCTTACTCTCCCCAAAATTGATATTGGATATTTTCTACTGGAATGTGCGCATATTTCAAACAATTACTTATTATGAAGTTTGTTTCAAACTCTGAAATACTTCGCAAATTCAAATTTCAACTTCCGGCAAATGTGTGACATTTCGCAAATATACAGGTTTTACGAGGTATACGAGCATTTTATGAGTTTGGGTGAATATATGTTTTCACCTCATTTTCTTTGGAAATGAAATTTAAATTCCTATATCAAAAATACAAACAATTCAAATAGGTTTTTTATATTCTTTAAATTGTATAATCCAGCTGTCACTAATAAAAATATTCGGGATAGTGTCGTTATTCCCTCATCTGACTTCATTTTGATATTTCTAAAATTTTTTAATAATTTGATTAAGACACCCCTGGATGAAAGTTACATATTAGGGTCTTAAAGCACAAAGGGTTCAAGTGAAAATTGAAAGGGTTCAGTATAATGATCATAACTTTGGTACTGTAAGACCTCTGAGCTTCGTTTAGGTCATTTTGGAAAGGTAAGAGGTATGTGAATTGTTTTTCCCTTTTTTCCGAAAGCTCTGTATCTCGGCGATTTGACTTTTTTTTTACTTTTTTATTGATTCTGAAAGGCCTCTTAAAGACCTTTCCAAAAAGCCCAAAAACAAAAAAATCCGACCACTGGCTCATAAGTTAGCAACTTTACCCTACCACCCTCCGACCGCCAATCCGAAAATTTTGAACCCGTTGCCTTTTCGCACCCTTGCATTTTCGGACATGGTCCTATGGACTTTTCTTTCCGGAACTTCCTGAATCACCCTGTATATATACAATGTATACATATGTATATGCAAAAGTTAACGTTTTTCGTCTATCCCGGACCGGCGTTTCCGCAGTGTTTATGCAAACGTCACAAAAATTCGTGGATATGTTCTACTGACGTTGTTCTTTAATACTACTAACTCGCGAGGCATTTGAAAAAGTATTTTAGAAACGCCGGTCCGGGATAGACGGGAAAACTGAAAAATTTCATACAAGTGTATGAAAATAATAGAAATTTCTTCGTTCCCGGACCGGCGTTTGAACAGCTTTCCATCAAATGGCATAATTTTTTTGGACAATACAACGAAGTATCTGTTTGTCATCTCTACAAAATTTCAATCAATTATGTGCATCTTGGCCGTCGGTGATACAATGGTTAGTGTGCGCGGCACTTGTACATGAGAACGTGGGTTCGATCCCTGCTCAGACCACGTTAGATTTATTTCGACAGCGGTCACCTCGCTTAGTGATGGCGACACTATCGAGTACTTAGCCATGAAAATTCTTCTCAAAAAACCGTTCGGAACCGGTATAAAACTGTAGGTCCCAATCAGTGAGTGTAAAACTAGAAAGCGCACATCTCACTGATTGTGAGAAGCTCTCCCCAATCCCTTCATGGGATGTTATGGGACACCATTTTTATTTTTTTTTTCTGTACATCTTTGCTGAACAAACCGTAGAAAAAATAATTTTTTTATTTCCTAGGATTCCCGGGAAATATATCAATCCCGGTTTCCTGGGAAAGGACCGGGAATCCCAGGAAAACCGGGAATACCGTTTCCCGGGAAATGGGGAACACTACAAATAATATCCATTGTAGGAAATTTATAAAAAGTATTCAGGTGAAAATGCAGTTAACACATCGATAGATATTTCAGCAACATCTGGAACCGACGTCAGTGCCAGTACAATATGTAGAGCACTATGTGCTAATGGACTTCATGATAGTGTTGCCAGAGAAAATCATTAATATTCAAAGTCAAAAGCAGCAACTTGAGTTTGCTAATAAGAACAAAATTCAAGACATTTATTTCTATAAAAACAATATTTTTAGCGACGAGAGCAAATTCGAAATTCTTGGTAAACGAAAGCCCGTCAAAATTTGGAGAAGTAAAAACAAAGAATTTGCTGAACAAAATTTTATATCTACAATGAAGCACTTGATTGTTTGGGGTTGTATGGTAGGGAGCGGAGTCGGTAAATTAGTATTTATTGAAAGTACCATGGCTTAAGCATAATACCTTCATATTTTGACAGAAAATTTGGCTGCAAGTGTGCTTGTATAGGACTTTGATCAGGCAGAAAATATTGATCCCAAGCGTACATCAAAATTAGTTAAGGAATGATTACTTTACCACACTCCTAAACAACTGGATCATCATCCACAGTCGCCGGACCTCAATCCGACCGAACTTTTGTGAAAGCATCTTGATCGCGAAGTAAGAAAGAGAGTAATCAGTAACAGAGAATTTGTAAAATCAGTTGTAATAGAAGAATGCTGAAGAGCCTGCAAACTGTTATTAAAACCAAAGGAAAACAAACAAAATATTGAAATAATTTTACTGTGAATTACTTTTGAATCGTACACTTTCTTTTGACGCGACAAATATGAAGCAGTTTTTGTTTTAGCTATATATTTTTTGTAGTTGTAAGATTTTTGTTGTTATTTTTTCGTAAATTGATAAAGGGTCCAAGACCATGTTTAGAAAATATAAAGAGTTGAATTAGTTATTAATTTTTAGCATTCATATAAATTTGAATATATATTTAATGAACTTCTTTTGACTCTCACAGTATATACATACATATATATATGGAAATATGCATTTGAAAGTGTATTCTGTAAGAATAATTGAGCAAGATCGACTACTACTAAAAAATAAGGAATCAATTTTAACAATTTGCGTGTTAATTGGAATCTACATACATAATTTTACTCTAAGACTTTATTACATTTTGATGTTATTTACTGAATATCCCTTTTTTAATCGATTTAATTGGCATAATTTACTCCCAGTTGAAGTATTTTGTATTTTTGGCAAGACACGCGGCTGCAAAAGTATGAAAATCGTACCACTCAACCCAGTCACCAATCACCATTTCTTCTTTCAAAGCATTTTCTCTACAAGTTCTCCACGTCATTATTTAATCAGGTGTCTCATCGATACCCCTTGGTCCAAAATCGATTACTGATACCCTAGGCAATCTTCTTCGTTAGACAATAAATCCAGCAACATTCACTCACCCATAGCCGAGTTCGAGTTAGGGATTGACCATTTTACAAAATGGGCGTAAACCTGTAGAAATGCCGAGCCGACTATTTGCACGATATTTAATTCCATACATAACTTAAATATCTTTATTGAAAATTATTAACTTTATTTATACACACAGGGAAAAGATTAATTGGAAATCAATTCAGGCTTTGGATATTCCATGATAAAGTCTATATTTTGATTAGAATTCATAATTGTCAAATATCAGAATTATTTTTCGATGTTACAGCAATTAATTTGTATTAACCAATAAACCTCATTCATCTGAAATGTAAGATACAACTAATAAAAAGTATAATATTAGAATTCGTTGTCAAATATTAGACATTGTAATCATAATTTAGTTTCTGTCACTAAAACACTTGTTACAAAGTTATGTATTCGATTTTTCACAAGAGGCTTTGCTGTTAAGGAGAAACTACATACATATATTTGAATGTTACACGAAGACTACAGAAAAACTATTTTTTAAACAGGAAGTAATAAACAAAGTTGTAAAAAAAAACAATAAAGTGTATAGATACCAGCCAGCGAAGAATACATATTATCATAAATTGAGGTGAAGTGAGACTTTAAAACACAATCGTTGAAATTGACGCCTTCACAAACACATGCCAACAATTGTGGACACTTGGCCGGAAGAACTATTATTGTGGATGACACAAATTAAATTAAACATACATATGATACCCAGGGTAACCCATCCTCATTTTTGATCGAAAATATGAAAAATTTAGAACGGGTTTCTCAACAAAGTTCGCATGAAATACCTTTTTTCAAAAATTCGCCAAAATAAGAAAATCGATAAAATAAAACAGTGCGTCCAATTGCAAAAATAATAAATTTTTACCTCCTTTGGAGGCTTTCATCTATGGATGTCTTCAATACCACATTACTTTTTCTTTTTAAAACTCGCTAAAACGCAATTTATATCGAAAACAAAACTATGTTTTACGAGTTTCTAAGGTCCTAAAGTGGTCCTTCGTATGGAAGAGATTTTGTTCAAAAACTCATCAAAATATGAAAATCGTTGAAATAAAAAATGGCTATAACTCGAATCCGGTGCGTCCAATCGCAAAAATAATAACTTTGTTGCCTCCATAAGAGACTTTAATCAGTGGATATCAGAGGTCGAAAATAACTCACTCCACTTATTTCGCATGTGTTTCTCACTGACATATACACAATGAGCTCAAACAAAAGTGTTTCTCACTGTGCTTTATTCTCTTCTCTCTGTGTTTTCTGTTTTCTGTTGTGCGTTTTATGCTGAGTGAAAAGAATAACCGTTCGCCGAAAACACTTTGTGAGTTTGCATTTGTTCAAAGTGTCTTTCGATAACTGTTAAAGCAAAACAGAAAAAAATATGTGGATATGCATAAGTGGATTTTTTTTAGCTGTGCACATTTTCTTATGCTGTGGACGTTTGTCGTTTCAATGTTAATTCTGAAATACATTTTAATGAAAAATTTTAAATAAGTAGACATATTAACGAATTTTGTGCGTTACTCTCTCGATCAGTATTTTCAAAAACATTGCGGTGTTTCACCATCAAATGCCGTCTCAAATTCTTAATGTGAGTCCCCTTTAATAGGGTATCACATATATTGCACTTTGATTTATCAATATCCGCACAATATTGATAAAAAACGCGAACCTTTTGATCAGAATTGCGACCCATTTTAACAAACGCTTTGACTGTATGAACACGATTAAGCGTTGAGTGAGCACAATAACACAAAAGCAATAGCCCAAACTTATTTCTGTACCCGAAAGACACTTATTTTTTTTTCACTCAAAAATAAGTGTCCCAAGAAGAGTGAAACAGATAAAATGAGAAAATAACTGTTTCCCACTGAGCGATATCACTCGCTCACAAAAAATAAACCACTGCATCTCTTGTGTGGGTTATTTCGCTCTCTCAAAAATTAACAGTTATGAGAGAACACTTCAAAGTGGAGTGAGTTATTTTCGACCTCTGGTGGATATCTTTAATACGACATCACTTATTTCAAAAAAAACAATCGCTAACACATACATATGTGTGTTTTAGCGATTTTTAATTTGAAAAATGTAAGTTTAACGGATTTTAAGTGATGCAGTATGAGAGGCATTCAAAGTTTAAAGCCTCCTCAAAATTCTTATTTTTGCGGTTGGCCGCACCGTTTCCGAGTTATAGCTATTTTTTTTTATTTTAGCAATTTTCTTATTTTGGCGATTTTTTGAAAAAAAATTATTTCATCCGAATGGGAACACTTTGTGAGAAACCCTTAAAAACCCGTCAAAATCTGTTATTTTATCGATTGGACGCTCCGTTTTCGAGATATAGAAATTTTTCATACTTACGATTAAAAATGGGCACGAAATACGTACCGGGTTATAAATAATAATAAGTTTGTTTATATTTAAATATAAAATACACAATTTTAATAAAAAATTATATTTGTATTCTGTTGTTCGACCTTTCCTTTATCAATAAATAATCAATATTCTTCGAGCTTGAGATCAGAATTAACATCACATTGTGCTAGTTTAAATCATTACCCAAACTTTCAGGATACAGCGGTTTTAAATAAAGAAAACAATTATAAACGTCGTTATATGTTAGAAATGCTACAAATAATTACTACACCCACATTGAAAAGAATTAACTATAAAACAGATACAGATAATGTAGCCCAAATTTACAGACATTTAATTAGTAAAAAGTAGAACCACTTGGACACAAATTGTTTATCAATCTAATATTTTTCTTTGAGTTAATTTATATGAACTTTTTACTAACATCATTTTTGTTTGTGTAACTTCAGAAAATTTTGAAAAAAGGCGGGAAAATTTGTTTGAACATTTTTAAATTGACATAATTTTTTCACAATTGTTATTTTTGTTTTGTTTTAATTGGTAAATATTGTTTATATCTCCTGAAGATGCTACACAAAGGAGTAGCGAACTATCGAGGAAAATAAATACAACAACAGCAACTCTGACCTCAAGCTCGAAGAATATTGATTATTTATTAAAAAAATTATATTTGTACTTCTTTTTCTATAAAATTCATAATGGGTTAAAGCATCACCAAATGGTTGTGACAGCCATCAAATTCAAGTAATTAGTTGAGCATACGAATATATTATTTGGTGCAACCGAATTAGATTTTAAATTTTTCGTTGATCCAACAAATAGTATATTCACCACTTCAATTTGATTGCCAGTACTAATACTCGATTCACAGATCACATTTGTTTCTTGTTGCTGTGGCTTCAACTAAATATTTGAGTTCTTGCAAAACTGGATTACAAATCAATTGATATGCACAACATATGGTGATGCTGAACACAATTATTGGCAATCACAACTGAATAACACAACTAATAATGTGGTAATCACATTTGAATAATGTGAATAAAGGAACCGCCAAATTTTAGTTGGCTGTAAATATAGTTGTGACAACGACTCTCTTCTCTGTGTGTAGAGTTGTGTGTACAAAGTCTTGCCCTTGAGATTGGTCGTACAAAACTCAGCACACTCATTTTTATACCAACTACACCATTTCCAATTGAAATTTGAATAATATAAATTTAATTTTGAAAAATATCAATTGAAATTTGAAAATTATATTTGAAATACATTAATTGAAATTTTAAACACATCAATTGAAATTTAAAACACATCAATTGAAATTTAAAACACATCAATTGAAATTTGAAACACATCAATTGAAATTTGAAAGACATCAATTGAAATTTGAAACACATCAATTGAAATTTGAAAGACATCAATTGAAATTTGAAAGACATCAATTGGAATTTGAAAGACATCAATTCAAATTTAAAATTCACTTGAAATTTTAAATTATTAACCGATTATTTAAAATTATTTAAATTATTATTTAAAAATTATTAACCGATTTTATGTATTAGATTTTTAAATTTCAATTGATGTATTTTAAATTTCAATTGATGTGTTTTAAATTCCAATTGGTGTCTTTCAAATTTCAATTGATGTCTTTCATATTTCAATTGTTGTATGTATTTCAAATTGTAACTGATGTATTTTAAATTTCAATTGATGTTTTGCAAATTTCAATTGATGTATTATACATTTCAATTGATATTTTTCAAATTTTAATTGATGTATTTCAAATTCCAAATAGATCTTTCAAATTTCAATTGATGTATTTCAAATTTCAAATTGAATTTTTAAATTTCAATTGATTGTTTTCAAATTTCAATTGGAAATGGTGTAGTGCCAACTGCAACTAATTTTTCTTTTTAAAAATACCTAGGAAGATCAAATTCTAATTTTTGGAAAAAAAATTGCTAAAAACTACTTTATAAAAAAGTGTCATCGCAAAAAGCGCACAAAGTGTTGCCTTGGCAACACTGATCGTTTCATTTAAGTTTCCATTCTATAAAGCATTTCGTAGATCTGAAATTAACAAGACCTTTAATTAGCATGGTCAGTGTAAAAGCTAGTTTTTAAGCATTTTCTGAAGTCACCGCTACAGCATTCAAAGGCATCATTTTTCAGCAACCACGAGGTTTTTAAATTTTTCCATTAATATTGCTACCTGCCACCAGGGAGGGCTAATTATCGTACAAAATTTTGCAATTATTTTGGAAAGCTTTTTGTTTCTCTGCGGGAGTATGTATGTGTGAAAGGAAAAGGAACCCAAATATACATAGTTTACGATTTGTTTCCTTCTCTTTGCCATGTTTTTCTATTCTTATCCAAATGACTTTAAATCAAAATGTCAGAAATACTTACCTTGTGATAATTTGTCTGATTTCTCCTGTTTGTACTAAACAGTTTACAGTTAAGACGAATTTGATTTGCTTTTTATAAATACATACATAAAACACACAACTGCCGCGACAAACCGAGCCGAAACCGAACGACACAACTGCAACAAACATTACCCCCGACACAACGAAAACGAATAACATGAACAAATGACTAGCATATGTAGTTAACACAACAATAACACTTCGAACACTTTCGAACAAATCTTTAACACAACACTATTTTACGCGAGAAAAACACTGCCCGGCACGTCACGACTCACACGGATACAAACACCACGGAACATAATTGAAATCTATTCAGATTAGTACAACACACTTACATTATTTAATACTTTATAGATAATATATTGTGGTCCGGCGAATTCATCAAGCGAATTGTACTAGTAAAGTAGCTAGTACAATGTTGTTAGATATTTCGTCAATTCCATGTAACAGCGATCTGCATGTTACATGGTAGTGCAGAGGGTAGTCACTGACTACAGTCAATGACACCCTCATGTTAAATTCGTCAGTGTAAAGCATAAGTGGTAGTCTGGCGCGTAGTTAATGGTAATTATTGTTAGCTAGGGAAATAACTAAAAATTCGATAGCTACGTCGACTGCAAGGTAGGGACTAAATTCACAACGTGAATACATCCAAACACAGTTTGTTCAACTGCGGTCACATAGATTGTCCGACTGCGACCGATTTGTATGAAATTTTGTGTGCACATCGTGTAGGTCTCAAAATCGACCTACATCTATTTTTCATATCCCTAAATGAAAAGGGTGACCCACCCCATACAACACAGCAGTGTTGTTAATTCCATTTTTTAATTTAGGGCCAAAGAGAGCTCCAAAAAGGGCCAAAATGACTTCGAAAGGGCCAAAGTAATTTTTAACCAAAAAATACCAATATATTATTTATTTAAATTCAAATTTATTCAGTAAAAAAAATTGTTAGTTATATAAAATATGTAAGGAAAAAACTTAATATTCATTCAAAAAAAAATTTACTTTTTTGAGTTCATAAATTAAGATACAAATTCTTTCATATGTAACATTAAAATTTTGTGTTTATTTACATTGAAAACTTAATCGAATATAGCCTCTTATTCAAACTCAGAATTTGTAATGTTTGTTTGTGTTCAGTTAAATCAAAACTATATCATAATTTTGATTTCAACGACTTAAGATATTGTTTTGATTTGTTCCTATAAAAATTCAGTGTAATATTTTGTAGTCTGTCCCTTATTTTAAATTCGATTATATTTTGGACTGAAAACATCGTTCAAAACTTTCTGAAGAAGGTGAAATAGAAAGGACTCCTACTACAATATAATACATAGTTTTGAATAATGGTTAATTGAAACTCTTTATAATATTGGACACTGCGTTTCAAAAACTTTTTGAATTCAGTTCTTTTCGATAACTCGCGTTATTCGCTATTAAGTTAGGCCCTAATGTGCAAAGAGTTTAACTATTGTTAAATAGTGCCAAAACAGAATCGACTGTGCCACGGGACCACAAATGGTTCAATAGGGCCAAAAATGGCACATTGTGCCATACTTTTCCATCACTGGAACACAGATTTGTCCGATTGCGAAACAGAGATTGTCAAACTGCGAAAGAAATACACGGATGTAGCGGCAGCGAATAGTTGTCTTGTGTGGGTGCGGACAGTGTTGCCGTTTGAAAATTTTTTTTCCGCCCAAAATTTCCCCTAAAAAGTGCCCAAAATCAACAATTTATGCCCAAAAATTCAAGAGTTGAAAAAGTATACCCTGACGTTATAAATTAAAAGTGAGGACCTTTTTTTCTTTTTTACTCCTCACTTTTCCAAATGCTGAAAAATAAAAACTTTTTTTTTTAAATTTGTATATATATGACAACGGAAAATATGAATTGGCGTTGAAATCGAATTTAACCGTGAATAGTTTATTTAGTAGGTCAAAGTCTATTATTGACAAAAATGACAAGCCAAACGTTGTGTACAAAATTCCATGTAATGGTGACAAGTCCAGCATATGCCAGAAAGTATATGTTGGCACTACAATGAATAAATTGAAAACTAGAATATCTGCTCATAAGTCGGACCAAAAAGCTCATTATAAGCCGATAGAACAAAATACAGCACTAGCAGCCCACTGTACTTTAACCGGACACAAACCAAATTTTGACGAAGTGGAAATTCTGACGGAAGAGAAAAATTACTCAAGACGCCTCTTCCAGGAAATGCTGCATATAATTGACGTTCCATCGGAGAAAAGGCTTAACTTCAAACGAGATACAGATCAATGTGCGCATGTGTATAGGCACACAATTGACAAATTCAAGAGAAGAACAAATCAGTTGACATAAGCCTGCGTAAAAACTTGGACGCGCTCTGTGTTATCTCAAAATGTAATTAAAGGTAATCATTCTCCCTATGGGGAAAATAATATATATTTTTATGTTGATTCTTGTTTGAATTGTTCAATAATGTTTATGAATACTTTGTTTATTCTCGTTTTATCAGATCCTTGAAAATGATCAACGAAGTTGGTCGAAATATTGGAAAATATTAAAAAAATTGTAGGAAGAAATACTTGAAGTGTTTTCTTTTTATTCTTGTGACCTTAAGCCGAAACAACTGAAAACTAAAATTTGTATTTTTTTAAAAAAAATTTCTTTGTTTTAAAAATTTGTTTTTTTTTTTAAATTTGTATATGAATAACATAAAATTAAAAAAAAACAAATTACATTACAGACATTTAAACAAAAATCAATAATTCAGTCTTTTTTTTTTTGTTTTTTATAAAATTAGTTAAAGTTATGCTTTGGTTAAGGAATTCATTGTATGTATTAATTACAGCAATTTTCCAGTATTGCAAAATAGCATTCTATTTGTTTTTATGGCTCTATTTCTAGAATTCAAAATAAGTTCCTGGCCATATTGGAGATCACTAAAGCAGATGCAGTTTCCATTTATAATTTAATTAAAGACGTTTTTCTTCTTGCAATATTCGCGTAACAAATTTGATTGGTTTGGCAACAGATAGTGCGAATGTTATGGCTGGCGATATTGGCGGACTTAAAGGTGTGAGAAAAAAACGAATTATTTAATCACATCATGCTTGATTGATGACAAATTTACCTGGGAGCTGGGAGCTGCTTTCTCATCACTGTTTTCTGTTGGTTGAATTTTTGATTTTTTTGTTATGAACCTACAATAGATTTTTATTAATAAATGCAAATTATTCATGAAATAGTGTTTTTACTTTCTTATCTATTGCTTTTCAACTATTTCGACGCTGTTGCACGAACATTCACAGAAAATAAACAAACACATTGAGAAAATACGCGAAGAAGCATCAAAGAGTACAGTGCCACTGAGTTATTTTTGACGTCGTTCATAATTAATAGCCCGCTAGCGGATTACGTAAATTATTGAAATGTAAAGAGGAAAAAAAACTCAATATGTAAAAAAAAATAGAAAAAAAAATTATCAATATGCCGCAAACAAAAAAATGCCTAAAATCCGCCCAACTCATAAATTTTACATTTTTTATATCCACTTTTGGGCATAAATGCCCACTTTCGGCAACACTGGGTGCGGAGCACTCTCAGAGCAAAGAGAATAATGACGTATGTATATAAAAATGAGATAGCAAGGGAGCAACAAACATTTTGTGAACTTGTGTAGCGTATGTACGAACATAACAATGTATGTATGTACATGTGTCGCAAGAATTATAGCAAAGAAGATTACGCATTGCGCAGGTCCGTTATTTCTCTCTCAGCGATCAGCAGTTTTGTACACGTCACAAGTACTGTTCAGACGTTTGTTTACATTGTCGTTTATATACATTTGTATAGAAAAGTTGAAAAATTTTACATTGAAATAAAATTACATTGGTGAATTAAAAAGTAAAAAGTGAAAAATTAAGTGTGCGCTTTTGAATTGCAAAAATGTAAGAGGAAATAAAAATCCAAAATTAAGCTTCTTTTCTTTTCCAAATGAAAAGAAATTACTTAAAAAGTGGGTGCAGTTTTGTTGAAAAGACATAAACATTTTCAATGCAAAATCATCCAAGATTTGCATGGAACATTTTAAGGCGGATGATATTGAAGGACAGCTGCAGTTTGATATGGGAGAGTTTTGATTGTGGGGTCTTTTTAGCCAGAATGTCGGAATTTTATTATTATTATTATTCTAGGTCTAAGTTCTAAAAGGTTTTTGAAGCCGGTTGTTGTTTCTTCAATATATGGCAACGAACAGCCCAAAAAATCTGAAGTTTTTCGTTCGGATAGGCTTCAGAAACGCAACAACAAAAAAATAGTTGCGTCGCTTTTGTTGGAAGCTGAATCCTTAGAGGAGACAACAGAACCTGAGGCCAGCAATGAAAACAATTCATTTGTAGACAACTGCCAAGAAAGTGTTTTATTTTCAACTAACAATGAAAATATTTTATTTTTGAGCGACAACCCTGAAGGTATTTCATTCATGGAAGTAACGAGGGAAAAAACCAGTTGGAAGAACAAGTGAAAACATTGCAAAAGGAAGTGTAAGTTCCAATAATAAATTATTTTATGTAGTCAAATATTGTGAATTCAATTTTGTGTTTATTTAGTAAATTTTTAAAATCGGAAATCTTTAAAATACAACACAACTTGTTGAGTGTGGAAAAGAAACTTTCTTATGAAATTGCAAATCTGAAGGACCAATTGCAAAAAAAGAAGTTTGAGAATAAAAATATTGAAGAAAGGCTTCGGAGCATTTTTATGGAAGGTCAAATAAATAAACTGAAGAATGGTGCAAGAAAGCAGAAATGGAGTGAAAATGATATTGCACATTCAATTACATTATATTCTGCCAGTGCAAAAGGATATAAACTTCTTAAAAAGAACAATTTTCCACTGCCAGCAATAAGAACTTTGCAAGATTGGGCCCAAAAAATTGAAATTTCTGCTGGAGTTATTACACCAGTAGTGAAAATTCTTGCTGAAATGAAAATACGCAAAGCTTACTGTTATAACAAAGTGACAGACACCACTCTTTCTCCTGCTAACAATGTTCAAGTCGGAATGCTAAGAGGTCCGATTACAAATATTTAAGATTTTTTATTTTCATTTAATAACTGTTATTTATCTAAGGTTTGATTGGTAATTGGAAACAACCAATTTTCTTTGATTTCGACTGTCAAATGACCACAGAAGTTTTAAAAACCATTTTAAAAGCCACAAATGAATGTGGTTACAATGTTGTGGCGATGGTAAGCGACTTAGGAGGTAGTAACAGAGCACTCTTTAATGAATTAGAAGTTGATGCAGAGATGCCTTGGTAAGTTGAAAACCGATTCCTGATAATTAATACAGTCTGTACTGATAGTTTGACTATTTAACTGTTAATTTATTTAGGTTTACGTACGGCAATAACAACATTTACGTGTTCGCTGATGTGCCACACCTAATAAAATTGTTACGTAACCAGTTTATAGACCGTGGTTTTGTTATAAATGGTAAATTAATTCAGAAGGATATAATTGTTTCTCTTCTTGCTTGCACATCCTCCGAATTAAGCATAACTCATAAAATAAGTTGTAAACACCTTCAAGTAAGTGGGTGTGAGCGTCAAAATGTACAAATGGCAACCAAGCTATTTTCACATACTATTGCGCAAGCTATAGTACGAGCTGCAAGTACGGGCTATTTAGTAGACAAAGAGTGGGAGGAATGCTACAACTTGTTTAAAACTGTAAGTAATTTTAAAACCGTTTCGTAATAGTTAATAACTACATTTTTGTATTTGAAGACAAATGATTGGTTTGACGTAATGAATGTAAGGGTACGAAAGCCAGATAGCAGGGAACGAACTCATGCTTATGGTCTAGCATTTGAAATACAAGACAGTATTCTTGCAAAGATGAGCAATCTTATGAATAGCATGTGCGTAAAAAACAAAAACACGTTGCTGCCATTTCAGAAAGGTAAACATGTGAATAACGTTCAAGCTATTATCTTAATATTTGCTCTTCTAGGTATCATTCAGTCTAATAATGCACTGAAATTATTATATACTGATATGAATCAGCGCTTTGGAATTAAGTACAATTTAACATACCGGTTAAATCATGATGTGCTTGAAAACTTTTTTGGTATTATCCGTTCCAAAGGTGGATTACATGACCATCCCGATCGTCAGGAATTTAAATACCGCATGCGTTCATACTTACCTGCTAGGTTGTAATAAAGAAGCTTTATCAACCGCAGCCAATGTAGAGGAAGATGATACTCACGATTTAGATAGAACCCACAATTCCTTAACAGGTAATTTTTAATAAATACAATAAACACAATTTGAAACCCTCTTACATGCTTATTTCTTTTTAAAGGTTTAATTTTTAATAGTATATGCAGCCAGCTGTGAATATCGAAGAAGACCTGGAGCAGTTAGAAAGACTGGAATATGATGGATTGGAAAACCTAGCAGGCTACACATGCCATAAGTTAAAGGGGGAAATTCCAAATATATCCATCAATTCCAGTGAGGATAAAACTTTCACTTGGGTAACCCATCTTAATGAAGGTGGTTTATCCAAGCCTTCTGATGAAATGATGGCTTATATTAGTGAGATGGAGAAAACTTTCAAGAAAAACAATAAAGACACTTTACTCATTGCAAAAGATTTTTTAAAACTTTATATTGAGCAAGCATCAAATATTAATTGCAATATTAAAGTTAAGAAGTTGTTTTTCCGCGCAAGAATGTATTTTCTAATACGAAATCTTAACAAAGAAATACTACAAAATTCTTACAAATTAAAGAGAAAATTTTGCAAAATAAGTTCTTAACATTTTTTTTATTATTTGTTTGATAAATAAAATTTATGAATCATTAAAAAAACATATTAAACAAGAAAATAATCTTTAAATAATTTTAAGTATTAATATTAGTCGTGTTTTGGTTACAAGCAAGCGATTATCACTTGCTAAGTCGTAAAGAAAACGGATATTTAGCGATAAGTGATTTTATTCAAAAATATGAAAAAGGGTTGAAAACGGTAAAAGATGTCAAAAAAAAAATTTCGCTAAACTTAGCGAAAATGATTCGCGTCGCTAAGTTGTCGCTAAGTCCTCGCTAAGTGCTTCATACAAAACAAGCGATTATATAAGCAAGCGGTGTAACCAAAACACGCTTATTATTTAAATGTAACGTCATCATATGATTGAACCAGGGGGCTTCTATGGCACTATTTCCATTATTTTTCAATGTAACATTTACTGATGTGTTCACAGAAATCGAACAGGTGCCGTGTAACAAAAAGGTGTTAACACTCATTGAACACTCACTGAATTTTTTATAAAAATAAAGAGAAGTGAATTGAAAAAAACCATTAAACGCGTAATTTGAAAAAAATTGAGCCACACAAATCCTTTTTTTACTTTTATATACTTTTTTCTTTACTAAAATATCTAATTTTAACAAAATAAATGGACCTATTTGAACTTAGGTATATCTCTCTCAATATTACTAGTGTGGATATCTAGTAAAAAGTTCCAAAAGTGTGGACTAGAATTATTAAAATGCTCTACTGAATTTCTGGTTCCAATATCTCCATGTGGTTGCATAAGAACCACCTAGTCAGTAGTTCTAAGGTCAGTAGTGCATTCTCAATGACAAGCACATGTTAAATGTCTACAGCAGTGAGCATTGCCTGGGATATAATTGATGAGTAGTACTGGTGACTCCGGTTTTAACGACCATCTGCTTTAGCTGACCAATTTGCATTTCTGCTTTGAATTGAAATTTTGGTTATAGCGGCGATGTGTTGTGTATCGTATTTTTTTGATTTTCTTTCCGTTTTATGTCGTCAGTTAATATTAATAAATACGACACATACAAGTATACATAAATCATAGAGTTTGATTTCCACTGTCTCAAACTGTATGTGAAAAAGAAATTTTCAATCCAGTTTCAGTCGTGAATGCGGATCGATGTAAAGGGTTTTTCAACAGAGACGCTACAAAAGTAAAAGGGACAGCAAACGACGCCTTATTTTTTCCCGCTCTTTTGACATTTCTCTTGAGTAAGGTTTGCCATTTCATCATGGAAAGATATACGAGCCAACAACGAGTCGAAATTATTAAAATTTACTACTCAGTGGCCAATTTACGGTCATAATCGTTCTACCAGATCAACAATTGAGCGTCTAGTGGAAAAATTTGAATCGACAGGCACAGTACAAAATGTTCCCGTGCCAGTGAGACAAAGAAGTGCCCGTAGTGTCGAGAATATTGCTGCCGCTGAGGCTTCAGTTCAAGAAAGCCCAAATGTGTCTCTCAGACGTGGTTCTCAAGCGTTGGGCATCTCCTACGCCCTTACGAGATCAAATTGGCGCAAGAACTGAAGCCGCTTGACCACCATAAGCGTCGTATGTTCGTGAATTGGACTGAGCAACAACTAGAAAATGATTCGGATTTTCATCGGAAAATCATCTTCAGCGATGATGCTCATTTCTGGCTGAATGGCTTTGTCAATAAGCAAAATATTCGTTATTGGTCAGACAGCAATCCACACGTAATCCATGAGTCATCATTGCATCCCGAAAAAATTACGGTTTGGTGCGGTTTATGGGCCGGCGGCGTCATTGGGCTGTACTTCTTCCGTGATGATCAAGACCGGCACATTACTGTGAATGCGAATCGCTACCGTTCAATGATAACCGAAAATTTTTTGGCCCCAATTGGATAATATGGACTTGGACGACATGTGGTGCCAACAGGACGGCGCCACAAGCTACACAGCGAATGCCACAATCAATTTATTGGAAACCAAGTTTGGTGAACGTGTTATCTCACGAAATGGCCCATTCGATTGGCCGCCTCGGTCGTGCGATTTGGCGCCGTTAGATTATTTCCTGTGGGGCTACGTCAAGTCTATGGTCTATGCCAACAAGCCAGCGACGATTGATGAACTTCGTACGAATATCGAACGTGAATTTGCTGCAGTATCGGCTGATTTATGCTTGAAAACCGTCGAAAATTGGGTTCAGCGTATGGACTTCTGCAAGCGTGCCCGTGGTGGCCATGCAAAATAAATCGAGTTCCATACATAATGGCATCGAACGTACTTTCACAGGAATAAAGAATTTCATTGGTATCTAAAACCGGGTTTGTTTTATTTCAAAAAACTTTTGTAGCGCTCTTATTGAAAAACCCGTTATAAACATTATTTCTTTAATTTTTGGTTAATGCACAGGCCGAAGAATACGTGGAAAACATATAGAGAATGAGAGAAATCTTTAATTTTAACAATTTGCGTGTTAATTGGGATCTACAGAAATAATTTTACTCTAACACTTCATTACATTTTGATGTTTTTCACTGAATGTCCCTTTTTTTAAAACGATTTAATTGGCATAATTTACTCCCAGTTGATGTGTTTTGTATTTTTGGCAAGACACGCGGCTGCAAAAGTATGAAAATCGTACCACACAACCCAGTCACCAATCACCATTTCTTCTTTCAAAGCATTTTCTCTATAATTTCTCCACGTTGTTACTTGATCAGGTGTCTCATCGATACCCCTTGGTCCAAAATCGATTACTGATACCCTAGGCAATCTCCTTCGTTAGGCAATAAATACAGCAACATTTACTCACCCATAACCGAGTTCGAGTTAGTGGTTGAACATTTTACAAAATGGGCGTAAATCTGTAGAAATGCCGAGCCGACTATTTGCACGATAACTTAAATATCTCATCTACTATCTCAAGAATAACAATTTTTAACTTTACTTCTACACACAGGGAAAAGATTAGTTGGAAATCAACTCAGGCTTTGGATATTCCATGATAAAGTCTATATTTTGATTAGAATTCATAATTGTCAAATATCAGAATTATTTTTCGATGTTACAGCAATTAATTTGTATTAACCAATAAACCTCATTCATCTGAAATGGAAGATACAACTAATAAAAAGTATAATATTAGAATTCGTTGTCAAATATTAGACATTGTAATCATAATTTAGTTTCTGTCACATAAACACTTGTTACAAAGTTATGAATTCGATTTTTCACAAGAGGCTTTGCTTTTAAGGAGAAACTACATACATATATTTGAATGTTACACGAAGACTTTACAGAAAAACTATTATTTTAAACAGAAAGTGATAAACAAAGTTGTAAAAAGCAATAAAGTGTATAGATATCAGCCAGCGAAGAATACATATTATCATAAATTGAGGTCAGTATTGACGCCATCACAAACACATGCCAACAATTGTGGACACTTGGCCGGAAGAACTATTATTGTGGATGACACAAATTAAATTAAACATACAAATGATACCCAGGGTAACCCGTCCTCATTTTTGGTCGAAAATATGAAAAATTTAGAACGGGTTTCTCAACAAAGTTCGCATGAAAAAATTCGCCAATATGCAAAAATAATAAATTTTTACCTCCTTTGGAGGCTTTTACCTATGGATGTCTTCAATACGACCTCACTTTTTCTTTTTAAAAATCGGTAAAACTACAATTTATATCGAAAACAAAACTATTTTTTGCGAGTTGCTAAGGATGTTTCATAAAGTGGTCCATCGTATGGAAGATATTTTGTTCAAAGAAAATCGTTGAAATAAAAAATGGATATAACTCGAATCCAGTGCGTCCAACCGCAGAAATAATAACTTTGTTACCTCTATGAGAGACTTTAACCAATGGATATCTTTAATACGACATCACTTATTGAAAAAAATCGCTAACACAAACATGAGTGTTTTAGCGATTTTGTATTTGCAAAATGTTAGTTTAACGGATTTTAAGAGATGCCGTATGAGAGGCCTCCTAAAAATTCTTATTTTTGCGGTTGGACGTACCGTTTCCGAGTTATAGCTATTTTTGTTATTTTAGCGAGTTTCTTATTTTGGCGATTTTTTGAAAAAAAATTATTTCACGCAAATGGTGAGAAACCCTTAAAAACCCGTCAAAATCTATTATTTTTTCGATTGGACTCTCCGTTTTCGAGATATAGAAATTTTACATATTTTCCATCAAAAATGGGCACGATATACAAAAACTGGTTATAAATAATAATAATTTTTAATAATAATTACTTTATTTCTACAAAATTCTTAATGAGTTAAAGCATCAGCAATTGGTTGTGACAGCCATCAAATTCAAGTAATTGGTTGAGCATATTAGTTTATACATTTTTCGTTGATCCAACAAATAGAATATTCACCACTACAGGATAATTTGATTGCCAGTACTAAAACTCGATTGACAGATCACATTTGTTTCTTGTTGCTGTGGCTTCAACTAAATATTTGAGTTCTTGCAAAACTGGATTACAAATCAATTGATATGCACAACATATGGTGATGCTGAACACAATTATTGGCAATCACAACTGAATAACACAACTAATAATGTGGTAATCACATTTAAATAATGTGAATAAAGGAAACGCTAAATTTTAGTTGGCTGTAAATATAGTTGTGACAACGACTCTCTTCTCTGTGTGTAGAGTTGTGTGTACAAAGTCTTGCCCTAGAGATTGGTCGTACAAAACTCAGCACACTCATTTTTATACCAACTACACCATTTCCAATTGAAATTTGAAAAATATTTCAATTGAAATTTGAAAGACATCAATTGAATTTTGAAGACATCAATTGAAATTTAAAATTCGTCACTTGAAATTTAAAAATTATTAACCGATTTTATGTATTAGATTTTTAAATTTCAATTGATGTATTTTAAATTTCAATTGATGTGTTTTAAATTCCAATTGGTATCTTTCAAATTTCAATTGATGTCTTTCATATTTCAATTGTTGTGTGTGTTTCAAATTTCAATTGATGTATTTTAAATTTCAATTGATGTTTTTCAAATTTTAATTGATGTATTTCAAATTCCAAATAGATCGTTCAAATTTCAATTGATGTATTTCAAATTTCAAATTGAATTTTTAAATTTCAATTGATTGTTTTCAAATTTCAATTGGAAATGGTGTAGTGCCAACTGCAACTAATTTTTCTTTTTAAAAATACCTAGGAAGATCAAATTCTAATTTTTGCAAAAAAAAGAAATTGCTAAAAACTACTTTATAAAAAAGTGTCGTCGCAAAAAGCACACAAAGTGTTGCCCTGGCAACACTGGTTGTTTCATTTTAGTTTCCATTCTACATATAAAGCATGTCGTAGATCTGAATCTAATAATTAGCATGGACATTGTAAAAGCTACTATTTTAAGCATT
Organism: Phaonia tiefii; assembly: GCA_963931995.1. Lineage (NCBI taxonomy): Eukaryota > Metazoa > Arthropoda > Insecta > Diptera > Muscidae > Phaonia > Phaonia tiefii. Next base: position 123,363,740 of record OZ008367.1, read on the forward strand.
TTCTGAAGTCACCGCTAGAGCATACAAAAGCATAATTTTTCAGCAACTACGTGGTTTTTAAATTTTTCCATTAATATTGCTACCTGCCAGCAGGGAGGGCTAATGATCGTACAAAATTTTGCAATTATTTTGGAAAGCTTTTTGTTTCTCTGGGGGAGTATGTATGCGTGAAAGGAAAAGGAACCCAAATAAAGTTTACGATTTGTTTCCTTCTCTTTGCCATGTTTTTCTATTCTTATCCAAATGACTTTAAATCAAAATGTCAGAAAGACTTACCTTGTGATAATTTGTCTGATTTCTCCTGTTTGTACTAAACAGTTTACAGTTAAGACGAATTTGATTTGCTTTTTATAAATACATACATAAAACACACAACTGCCGCGACAAACCGAGCCGAAACCGAACGACACAACTGCAACAAACATTACCCCCGACAACAACGAAAACGAATAACATGAACAAATGACTAGCATATGTAGTTAACACAACAACAACACTTCGAACACTTACGAACAAATCTTTAACACAACACTATTTTACGCGAGAAAAACACTGCCCGGCACGTCACGACTCACACGGATACAAACACCACGGAACATAATTGAAATCTATTCAGATTAGTACAACACACTTACATTATTTAATACTTTATAGATTTCAACAACAAATAAATTAATTGATTCTTTTTTTACCGAGAAAACACGAAGTTACGGAATTCATGCGTACGAACGGACGGACGGTTAAAATATAACTAAGGATAACTGCAATGTGAGAAATGCAGTTAGGTGAGAAATTACCAAAAAGCTCTTTCGATCGATGACTCGATTCTCTTGACAAGTGAGGGGAAATATGGTACAAGTGTACCACTTTTGGTACAATTAAATCTTTTTGGTACCTGTCAAATATTTGTAAGTACAGTGTATAGCAGTGTTCACAATCTGTTGTATTCGTGGCAAATTTGTACAATAAACTACAATGGACTGTGGGCGTACTCTTATTAAATTTGACAAACATCGCATAAATTCAAAAATATTTTTGCACATGAGAAATTCATCTTAATAGAGAGTTACAAAAAAAAAATATTTATGATTATAGTTAGGGGACAATTTACCAAAATACTTCAGTTTACACTGGAATTTTAAAAAATTTTCTTCCATGTTTTAAACCATAGAATAACACATACCATAGAAGCTTTTATTCGCTCAATAAATTAAACATCATAGGTACGATGGAAAGTAAACATTGGATGGTGGAAAATAAGGGTTCAATATTACCAGATGGTGGCAATAGTATACAGCGATCAACAAAGGAACAACAACCGAATTTCGTGTTTTTGTGGCAAACAAGTTGTGTTAAATACAACACAAATGTATACCAACGATAAAAGTCAACAAAACAGTGCAAAATACATTTAAATTTTAAGTTCTACACCAAAACGACATGAAAAAGTTAAGTGAACACATTTTGTAACTCCACCTGGTGTAAGGTAATTTTAAATGTAATTGCCCTTATTTCCACAGTGTGAAATGAAACGTCAGATGAGAGAATAAGTTTATCTACGTATGTATTATTCTATGTTTTAAACGAAGTAATTTGTGTATTTGTTTTGTTATTGATTTGAAACAGTGATAGGAAGGCAGGGTACGTGTACATGTCATCAGCGGTTTTTAGGAATGCTGCTTTTGAAAAATTCATCAATCTAAAGGCAAATTTCGATATTTTCCGTAGTGGAAAAATCTCAATTCAGATGAGTTTCCGATTGCATTTAGTTTGCTGAATTTTTCAAAAGCAGCATTCCAACAAACCGCTTATGAAGATCTGTGGCGAGATCTGAAATAGCTATACGGTTTGCCAGGAATCATTAGGATGCATTTGCAAAACATCTTCTTTTTTAAAAAACTATATCACTATTTATTGAATGATTTTTTATTTATTAGGCCAATAAAAAGGCCTAATAAATAAAAAATCATTCAAAAATAATGTTTAGTTTTGAGTTTTATTTTTTTTTTTGCTCAATGATAATAATATGGAAAGTAGACAGCGAAAATTTCTCTGATCCATTCTCTGATCTCTCTCTCTCTCTCTCTCTTACTCTCTTCATTGAATATTTCAATACACGAGCAGCTTTTTGATAGTGTTATTGTATATAACTTTACAAATTCCAACCATGTTGAAGTAAAATTACGTAAACTATGGAAAAGTATGAAATAATCAAGATATGACGCGAGAGAGAAATGCGTTTTAATGAATTGTTACCACTTCTTGTTTCTTTTTTCCTGGCGTTGCCAGATTGCGCACAAATTCTGGTCATCTAATTGTTGATCGTCTTTGTTATGGGCTGACAGCTGTAAGAATCTAAAATTTCAAAATCGTGGCGGAAATGCAAAGATTGTCCAAAAAAGTTCTTTATGATGAAATAATTTTTCATTTATGTACATATGTTCTAAGTCATTGATTTTTTGATTTAAAAAAAAATAACAATAATCATTATTTACGGTTCCTTGTATCAAGGGATACCGCAAAAAGGATGAACAAGTATAAGTAGCGAAGACAAACCCACAGCAATGGGGCAACCCTCGTAGAAGATAACCAAAAAGTTGACGCAATTCACTCAAACGCATTTGTCTCTCGCGTCATAACTTGATCATTTCATACTTTTTACATACTTTATGTAATTTCATATAAACATGTTTGGACTTTGTATACTTATATACAATAACGCTATCAAAAAGCTGTTTGTTTATTGAAATATTCAACGAAGAGACTAAGAGAGAGAGCACAGAAATGAGGCGCTTCACCCGTTCTTTTGTTCTCTTCTACGAGGGTTGCCGCTTTGCAGTGGTTTTTTGTTCTCTACTTGTAAATCCTTTTTTGGGTACCGATGACACAGCTGATCAAGTAAGTACTTGCAGAACTTATAGAAAAGATGTTTTCAAAGAAAAAACGGCGATAGGTGAGTGGGTCGTGTGGTACGATTTTCATACTTTTGCCGCCGCGTGTTAAGCCAAATTACAAATCACATCAGCTGGGAGCAAATTTTGCCAATTAAGTCGATTAAAAAATGGGTATTTAGTAAAAATAAAAATCCAAATGTTGTGAATCGTTAGATTAAAATTGTTTACGTAGATCACAATTAACACACAAATTGTTCAAATTAATGATTTCTCTCATTCACTATATGTTTCCCAAGTCTTCCACGGACTTTTTCAGTACATAAAACAGCTGTTGCAAACTCTTATGAATATTACTCTGTGAATTGTACATTTAATCCTATGTGGTACAATCTATTGACAATGTTCTGGGCATATTTCTATTTTATGTAAATTGTTTATTAAACGTTTGTCGTTGACAGAAATTTGCAAACTAGTACCAAAAAGTCGACACAATTCACTCAATAGAATTTCTTTCTACTTCTTGTGTACTTTATGTACTTTTACTTCAACATAGTTGAAATTTGTACTGTTATACGTATACATAAACATTCGCCCATGTTCTGAATTCCGAATTGTTGTAAAAATTATATTTTTTCAAAAAAATTGTGTTCTTGACGTTATTTTCTCAAAACATTTTGTGAACTTGTTTCACAAACAAATGTTGTTGTGAAAGAAAAATAATTAACATTTTCTGTATCAAAAATGCAAATTACGTAAAAAATAACATTACAGAATGAAAGCTGAGTATGTTTTTTCTTAACTTAGTTGTTCAAAAGTAAAAGTTTCTTAAGTATTTATTCGCAAAAAGTCTTTAAACAAAATTATCTAAAAATTATGACATTTCTATTCAGTATTCCTTCCACAATTTATACCATTTTATGCAAATCAGCTATGTATTGGATGTTCGAAAATACAAAGTTGAAAGAGCCATAGATTTAAGAAATTCAACAATCAGTTACTTAATTAATTAATTTCTAGAGGTATATCGCAAATATATCCGCATAAACACGACGGCATATGTGAGACAAGAATAAAAAAAAAAACTGTTATTTCCTAAGTTCTATGCTTTTAAATGAGTACAAATTATTATTCATTCAAAGTCTAAGTGAGCAACAGTGGCAACTCTTTCATATGTCATTTTGTTTTGTTTGTTTTTTGGCGAATATATGCAAGTAATAATTCAACTGAATACTTGTGAATTTATAATGATTTGTGAAATAAAAACGAATCGGAATGCAGCACATAAGCAATTATCAAAAAAAAGTGTTCATCAGTTTTGAAAAAATAAAGACATATCAAAGAAATTGAAAGTTGCATAAAAAAGTGGTAAAACTGGAACACATTCGATATAAAACACAGTTTAGTAGACTATACATAGTCGAATACACTCACCCACAGGGGAGGGCGTATATATTATTTGATACGGAAAAAGTGTAACAGATAGAAGGAATCATATTAGACCTAATGCAAAAGGACTAAATTCGATTCCTAATTCCTATACAAATGTGCAGGCAATTGGCTCGTAGTCATGATAAATACCCCAAAAACATAACACGTGATAACTAAATTGCGAATTGGGAAAATTCAACACGGGTAACTGAAGGTAGGTCGGCAGCCAAATGGAAAATATAAACCTTTGGAGGTCGCTATAACCGAATTACTGAATTGAAAGTAAGCATTATTTTAGAGCTCAGTTCCGGAAAACAGTCATACATTATAGAAAAATGAAGCGAGAAAGGTCAAATGCGTGCAAAAACTGTTAAAAAAAATTACAGCAGATAGTTGTCCGAGGCCTTCGGCCACGGACTGTCCCTGCAGGCTGTGTCAGAGACACGGCCATTAAGTTTAACGTAGAATACGCCATCCGATAAGACAGAAAACATATATAACAATAAATTCATTTGCTTATATTATTTATCATTTATTGTTATATATGTTTTCTGTCTTATCGGATGGCGTATTCTACGTTAAACTTAATGGCCGTGTCTCTGACACAGCCTGCAGGGACAGTCCGTGGCCGAAGGCCTCGGACAACTGTCTGCTGTATTTTTTATATTTACCAACGGCATTTGATTCAAGTCCGTTTAAAAAAAAAATATTATGTTCAATTTTTTTAAACTTAATTTAATTTATGTATTTTAATTAATATTTTTATTGAAATAAGTTCTGCGAATGTTGAGAGGGCCGCCCTAATATTAAAAAAGGTTTACCTTATCGAGTCTTCGCATTAGCATTCGAGCGTTGTGTTAAAAGCTTTACGCTTTACAATTCCAAATTAATGTTACAACAGCTTTATTGAAGCTTTCGCAAAAAAGCTTTATTACGTTAGCTTACTGTTTGTTTCACTTTTTACTAGATACATGTTGCCAAGCAACATTAGCTTGCTGTTCGTTTCACTTTTTACTAGATACATGTTCCTAAGCAATGTTGAGCAACCAAAAACACTCAACCAAACACCACACATATGTTTTTCATTTGAGAAATTAAAATACTAGAAATATATCAACCAATATGAAATGTATATCAAACGAAAGATAACATCTTCATTTACCTACAAAAAAATTCATCTAGCCGTTTCCTCAAATTCAATGAAATAAAGATTACAACAATAAAAACCTGACATGACTCCTCATACCGTAAAGTAAGACGTATTGTATTCTACGTCAAAAAATTGCTAAAATGCATTTAGCAGGTTTTCTCAAAAAATGGCAGAAACCAAAAAAAGAGCTATAAGTTTACTTAAAACGCTAAACTGGCAACACTGCATATCATGTATTAAAATATTTAATGAAGAGAGTAAGAGAGAGTTAGCAAAAACGATTTACTAAAGTAGATAGTCAAAATTTCTCTTCACTCAAATGCCAACAAACAAAACGAGTGAAGCCATGGTAGAATAACACGCAATACTAAAGAGCCTCTATTACTCTCTTCGATGCTTCTTCATGACGACGAGGCACGGTTGCCACAGGAATGTTTTTTTAATTACCAGAATTTTCCAAAAAAGTTACCAACATTTAAAACATTAAATGTTTATTTAAAATAATTAATTATATATAATCATATTAAATACATACATCAATATAAAGATTACAAAAACAAAACATAAACTATGGCATAACAAACCATAAACCTCACTTTCTTTGCATTTCAATTGCAATGCAAAATTATTTAGTGCGCAAGTTACCTAATACGGCATTTACACCGACCAAGATTACCGCAATTCGATGGTTAACTCCGTTAACCAGCGATAACCCAGAAGGGTACTCACGCAATACAATTTTAATCTGTAGAAACTGAAGTTTAATTGTTAACCTCATTTTAAACTGGTGTTGATTCTCATCCAACACTATTAACTTCTAAAAAATGCAACCATAATAAAAACATACACAAAAAGTCAACTGCTTGACAGATGGAAGCCGATCAAAAATTTTCCGACACGTCGCCGCCACCAAAGCTTTTCTGAAGTTCCCGCCGCCGCCAATACAAATGGCTCATAAACTGTTAGCAAATTTTATCTACTGACGCGATTTGACTACTGATACAATTCTAAAGGTTCAGTTATTTCACAAACATCCCAAATTTGTAAAAAATGGAAAAACCAGTAGCCGCCAACTTACTTTTTCTGTTGTGCCGCCGTCTTCGATAATTTTATCTCGGCGCGGAGTTTTCCTAAGCACCGAGTTGCCAACTGAAATGTGAATTTAATCTCAAATTGGGTGGTGTAAACGGCAACGATTAGAGAACAAGGTTATCGCTAACCTGTTCGCGATAAACGGCGTTGTAAATTCGTTATAACGCTTTTATAATCAATCACGAATCAATCACGAAACAAATCACGAATCAAACATTAAGAGCAAACTCTAAGTAAATAGGGAAATAAACTCAGATCAAAACCGGTCGAAGACAAGACAATTTATGCCTTAATCATTAATAACATTTCATATGAAATATTTTTCCCTTTTTAGTTAGATTTTGCACTTTATTTTTTCTGGGGAACGTGAACTTGGGTCCATTGGGAAGTTTACTGAGTGCAAAAAGTGAATTTAAACAGCACAAAGAGTTCGTTAGTACGAAAGGGACAAATTATATTTGGTTGTTTAGTGCGAACTACGGCAAGCGCGTATTTTGGTTAGCCCATAACCATTCAATTCTCCCAAACAGTGTTGCCACTGCTTCATGTTTGCTTCTGTTTGTAAGTAACATTTTAGATCATATTTGGACAAATTTTCTAATAGAAGTTTTTTTATTTCTTTTCAAAAGGTTACCAAAATGAATAAAAGTTTACCATGTTACCAAGCCGTTTAAATATTACCAATTTTGGTTGGATATTACCAACTGTGGGAACCGTGCGACGAGGTAGTAGGCCATTTCATCAACTTCGAGTTGCTTTGGTAATTTACTCTTTGGTTGGCATAATACAGACAGAAATAAAAGTGAATGCGTCTTTTCGTTCGATCAGGGGGATTCTATGGCTCAGCTGATCGAAAAGGTACTAGGGAAATGATGTAGAATGAGAGACCCAAGAATACAGGAACTAATTTTAAATAGTGTTTATTGATACTATTGATATTGTTGGTTTTTGCAGTGTTAGAAATAATAGCATTTTTAACATCTGTAGATCTATTGAAATAGATCTAAAGTTTCTAATCTTATTCATTGTGTGCAGTTCACTCAAGATAACTTTTTTCTAATCTAATATTGTTTGTTTTAATTGGGCAACTCTATAAACAAGTGACAACTTTCGTAAGTCAACGCAAGCGCGAAGTGATGTAGAAACTAAACATTTTTGACGTTTGCGTTGGGTTTTGCATACCCATATTTTTTGCATAAATATTTTTTGTTTTAATTGGGCAACTCTATAAACAAGTGACAACTTTCGTAAGTCAACGCAAGCGCGAAGTGATGTAGAACCTAAACATTTTTGACGTTTGCGTTGGGTTTTGCATACCCCATAGCGAGAAAGAGAAATACGCTTGAGCGAATTGTGACGACTTTTGTTTCTCTTCAAAGATGATAAAGATAGCCAGAAGTGGTGCGCAACCCTCCTAAAAGGGACCAAACGTCGACGCGATTCACTCAAACGCATTTCTCTCTCTTCTCATAACTTGATTATTTCACACTTTTTGCATACTTTGTGTAATTTTGTTTAAACATGGTTGGAATTTCTATAATTAAATACAATAACATCATCAAAAAAACTGCTCGTGAATTGAAATAAGAGAGAGAGAGAGCAGAGAAATGAGACGCTCACTCCATTTCTTTGTTGGTATTCCACTCAGTGAGTAAATTGTCTTCTCTACCCTTTCATCCTTTTTGTTTATGTGCTATCTAGGTGATCAAGTTTATATTTGCGTTTTTGTTCCTTTTTCGTCCGCGAGTAAAAGCTCAAGCTTTTTCTATTGGAATCAAATATAAAAAATAAAAATTCGATTCGGAGTTTAATTTTTAATTTACTAGGAGTGAGAGATTTATAGCTTCACTATAGGAAGAGGAGCCGATTTCTTCGATACGCGAGTGTTTTTTTTTTTAATCTGGATATACATACATAAGAGGCAACTGCGACAAAAATGTATTGAAATGTTGTGGAAGGCGCAAAAAATAATAAACGTCTATCAGAAAGGGCAGAATTATAAAAATACTAAAAAATCGGATGGAACAATGGGGAATGAATTTACCTATATTAATTAAATAGTATATGTGGTGAAAAACTACAAATAACGAGATCATTAGTGTGGATTGATTGGGTCTAGAGGTCGACTAATAATCAGAATATAAGTTTAAATAAAGCTACTAAAGGCAGAACAAAATTAGTTTTGGACAATGTCCGGGCATGCACTTGATATATTGTACGTTAGAATTTAAAAAGCAATACAAATCGGTTGGAATGATTGAGAATGTGTTAATAATAGTGCACGTCGACAAAATAGGTGATTGAAAAAGAGACAAAAATGGTTAAACTTGAAAAACGTAGAAATTCGGGTTGGGATGGTTTAAAAAAAGAGAATTGCAATAAAATTGCATGAAACCCGATGCGGAGGCACTTCGTGCCATTTTTCCTCCCTTCTTGCTTCTCTATGCCCTTTATCCACAAACGCAAATTGCATGGTTAAAAAATGGCATCGTGTAAAGGCTGTGTATGTAAACAAATTGTGTTGTCATTAAGGCAACAACAAAAAACATGTCTAATGCAGCCATCGGCACTCCATACCACTTGTGTGGACATTGAATTCACACCGACACTTACGCTCTTTAGAAAACCACGCTCTTTTGCTTCGTTTTTTTGAATGTGCACAGAACAAAATTTTTCTTTCGTTTAGTCGTCCGCAAGACAGCGATGAAACAACATCATGTGCGCTGGTTGTGTATTTGTTTGTCTTGCGTGCGGCAAAAAACAAGAACTCGTATGTTTGTATAATTTTTTTCAGTGCACAATATTTTCTCTCACCAACACACACTAATTTTTATTTTTGCCGACCGCTGGTCTAATGAGGGCCGATGGTTCTCTGGAGAGGGAAAGAAATGTCTGCAAATGTTTTCTTGTGTGTTTTGCTTGCGATATTTTTCGTACACTTGCATTAGGTGAATTCTCAATTCAAATGAGATTTCGTTTGCATTTAGTTTGATGAATTTTTCAGTAGCATCATTCCAAACAACCGATGATGAAGATCTGTGGCTAGATCTGAAATAGCTATACGGTTTGCCAGGAATCATAGGGAAACATTTGCAAAACTCCTTTTTAAAAAAAACTAAATATCTATTAATAGAGATATAGAATGGCCTCGAGCTTGAAAAATAATATTAAAAAATTTTGAAAATCTTTAGGAAGACAACTGTGTTTACTTTTAATGTCAAAATATTTAATACACAATTATTAGTTTTGTATTGAACAAAATCAATTAAAACTATTTTTTCCGGTGCAATAACAAGTGTCGGTTAACGTGATTTTTATTACCTGAAATGAGTGGGCACCGAAATTTTGTGTATGAAAATCATACACTTTTTTCATTCACAAGTATCCAAACGATTAGGTCGCATTTTCAAGTTTTAGCCCTTTTGCCCCATTTTTGCTCGCTTTTAACCACATTCACAATATTTTCCACATTCTTAACCTTTCCAAACGATTTTGCTCGCGTTTTCTTGTTTTATCCCTTTTTATCCACATACACATTTTTTGCCGCATTCCTATCCTTTTTTTTATCCATTTCCTATCCATTTTCTAGCTTTACCCTTTTCGCCCCCCTTTATATTCTTTTTTAACCATATTCACAATTTTTGCCACATTCCTGACCTATCCAAATGATTTTTCTCGCATTTTAAAGTTGTACTCTTTTAGCCCACCCACATTGGCTATTTTTGTGACATTCCTAATCTTTCCAATCCATTTTTCTCGCATCTTCAACATTTACCCTTTCGCCCACTGTTTTACTGCATTTTCGGTACGACTTTTGCCGCATTTTTAAACACCTTCCCATTTTGAACACCTTCCCATCCTTTCAAAAGAAGACTTTCACACAATTTTCCCGTATCATCAAATTTTCACAATATGTTGCCAGCTTTTCTCTTTTTTCACCCATATGCAAATTTTTCCTATACTTATGGCCAGTTTCACAGTTGAATATTCTCCATTTAAATGTACATACTTTAAATGCCCGATGGTTGTCATTTAAATGTCATTTAATATGAAAATTTTCTGCGAGCTTTTAAATGAAGTGAGTGAAACTCGCCCGTGTACATTTAATAATTAAAAAATACTATGAAATTTGACTCGCGAATCATTCTTTTTGAATTAAATCGGGAGCGAGCAATATTTTAAAATCTCTGAAAATAAAAATTCGGCTCCTGAGCTAAAAGTAAACTTCGATTTAAATTTTCAAAAAATTAAAAATTAATCTCCCTTGCCGATTTAATTTTTTCGAGCGAATCGAAAATGAATGGCTCTCCTTACTATGCGAAATAATAATGCGGAAAACAGTAATAGATACATTAACCGCTGATAATTTTATTGTCTGTGAAATGTTACAACTGAAAGATTGTTATATTCTGATTGTCTAATGTGATAGTTTGTTTTGCCCGTGTTTGAAATTCTCGAACCAATAATTTTCACCAGAAAAAAAGGTCTTCTTGTTTACACTCAAAATAAAACCGAAAATACAATTCATTCGTTATAAATACTATGATGCAAAAACGTATGAAGTGCGATGAGTGAAAACATACGTCAGAAGAACAGCAGAATAACGCTAATCCATTGACACATGTAAGTATGTATAAATATTTGACAGAGTCCCATCGTCTCAAAGACATTTAATTGTATCAAATTTCCCCTCACTTATCAAGAGAAAAATAAGCCCTCGCGCGAAAGAGCTTTTTGGTAATTTCTCACCTAACTGCATTTCTCACATTGCACTTATCCTTAGTTATATTTTAACCGTCTGTCCGGTCGTACGCATGAATTCCTTAACTTTTTTCTCGGTAAAAAAAAGAAACAATTCAGTTACATATTTGTGGTTGAAATCTAAAAAGTATTAAATAATGTAAGTGTGTTGTACTAATCTGAATAGATTTCAATTAAGTTACGTGGTATTTGTATCCGTCTGAGTCGTGCCGTGCCGGTCAGTGTTTTTCACGCGTAAAATAGTGTTGTGTTAAAGATTCTTTCGTATGTGTTCCATCTGTTGTTGTTGTTGTTAAAATTGCTAGTCATTTATTCTTGTTATTCGTTGTTGTCGCGGGTAATGTTTGTTGCATTTGCGTCGTTCGGTTTCGGCTCGGTTTGTCGCGGCGGTTGTGTATTTTATTTATAAAATTAATCAAAAACAAAGCAAATTTTTCTGAACTGTAAACAGTTTGGTACAAACAGGAGAAACCATACAAATTAGTACAAGGTAAGTCTTTAGCAACACTTAATAACAACTCAATTGCAATCGAATATGTGTAAAATAAACGTATGGAATAGGGAAAATATCGCATAGATGAGGAAACAAATGATTTAAGCTTATTTTGTTTCCCTTTCCTTTCGCTTCAAGCCGAACACACACGCACGCGCAAAGCACACCCAATCGTAAAGCTTTCCAAAATAAGGGAACGTAAATCATTGTCGCACCCTGGTGGCAACGAGCTACAGTTATGTCGTCAACAATTTGAAAACATCGTTGGTGCTGAGAAATAATAGACTTTTAATACTCTAGTGGCAACTGCACAAAACACATAATAGAGTAGCTTTTATAGCGATACAATTAAAGCTTTCGTCTGATTAGATCAGTGTTGCCAGTTTCACGTAATTAATGATGTTTTAGCAGATTTTTTTGGTGGCAGCATAATTTGTTTATAAAATGCTAAATGATCTTTTGAAAATTTTTTAAGCAATTTTCGCAAAGTTTTAAATATTTCGTCATATGTTTACCATGGTTTTAGCAATTGTAGAATTTTTAAAATAATTTTTTTTAACTAAATTTGAAAGTTGAATTGCAAATCATGATAATAAAGTACATACTTTGCTGAGACTTAACCAAAATTCAAAGGCCAAAGTTCGAATTTCTTCTTTTTTGCTACGTGAATGCGGTTTAAAGAACTTAATATGACATACATCTAACCCAAACAGTTTCGATTCGATGTACATATTAGGCCTTAGTAAGAGTAAATATTATAAATACTTCAAGGCATTCTAATTTTTTTTCGATCATATGCTTTATGCTTCTGCTTTCGAACAAGTACTATAAAGCATGCAAGTGTTGCGAGACAACTACAATAAATATTTGTCGTGTTTTGGTTACAAGCAAGCGATTATCGCTTGCTAAGTTGCAAAGAAACGGCTTTTAATCGAGAAGTCATTTTATTCAAAAATATAAAAATGGTTAAAAACGGTACAAGATGTCAAAAATTGTTTGTTTTAAACTTAGCGAAAATTAATCTCGTCGCTAAGTCTTCGCTAAGTGCTTCATACAAAACAAGCGAATATATAAGCAAGTGGTGTAACCAAAACACGCTTATTGTATGAGAGCGACAGGCAGTAAACGAAGTTGAGTAGATGAGAGAATAAGACAATGTGAATACAAACTCTCTCAATTAACTGTAGTTGCATTTGACTTCTTTGTTAAAATACTCGAGCATTTTGCTTATTATTTATTTGATTTGTTTGATGTGTAGCACAATAATGCAATAAACGGATTAATTTATTAGTAGGGAAGGAGGAACGAGAAAAAATCGTTTTTATGGTTTTGTGATTTAATTTTAAATTCAGTTTTATACATACATATATTAAAAGTTTGAAATTTATATACATACACATTATACAACAAACAAAAAAAATTATGTTTTATTTAGGAAAATATCTGCATTTCTTTTAATTTTCAAATTGTTTTTTGGTATCACCCCCTCCCCCTATTTTCAGAATCAATAAATTATTAGAAGTGGGTCTGGAATCATTTTTGAGTACAGCGAAACAAACTCGGCATCCAACTACAGACATTCTTCATTTCTTCCCCATTTTCATTATGAATTTTGCCAAAAACACTCCACACCTTACTCTACCCTCTTTTCAAAATTATTTTCGCTTTTCTGATTCTGTTTTCTTTTCATCTAATTTAGATACAAAAAATAAAAAATAATAATTTTTTTTGCACGTGGTTTTCCTCCAATTTTTTAAATATTATTGAAACATTGCTTTATATTTCTATTATTAAATGAATGTATTCAATTAGCATAACTTAATTCAAGAATCTCTATAACTTCTTTTTATCAATACCACAATTTTTGATTAATTTTCAATTATTACCTTCACTCCCATACTGATTCGCAAATGCTTTAAAAAAGACAACCAAACAAACAAAGGTTTCAAATGTTTTCACAAATACTACAAATGGTTTGATGAATACTCATAGTATGTATTCTTTGTCTTCTTTGTTTACTTTACTTTTTTAAGTGTTTACATTTATTGTCTTTACTTTGTACAAATCAAAGTACACAAACTCACTAGGGCAATAAGTAGTACCGGGTTTTATTATACCCTCCACTGTAAGTTATAGAGGGTATATATCAGTTTGTCATTCTGATTGTAACATATAGTAGAAATAAGGCTTTGCGACCCCATAAAGTAAATATAGTCTTGATCCTTATAACAACCGGAGTCGATATAGCCATGTCCGTCTGTCCGTCTGTTGAAAACATTCTCACGACTTCAATCGGCGATAACGCGGTTTGGTTTTTGGCCAGAATGTTCCACGTATTCCTGAGCAGTTTGGTATTGAAAATCAGCGAAATTGGTCCATTGGAAAAAATTTTATGATTGGAAACGTAAAAGAACTCATAAAATTTTCACATTAATTTTTGTAGTTTTATACTAAACTACTCCTTTTGCCGTGTGGTGAATTTCCATGTTGAAAATCTTTGTTGTTCTTTATAATAGGTAAGTACTTTAGAATGTTTAGATGTACTTTCACGTGTTCATACATTTATATGAATTTTGTCACACTTTATAAGGTCGCTGTGGCCTGATGGGTAAAGGGTTGCGCGTTGGAGTCTGAGGGTTGTTGGTTCAACTCTCGTCCCAGCTTGTTTTATTTTTTTAACAGTTCTTCAAAAAATGATTTTTTATTTTAAAAAACTGCTTTTTTATTTTACTTGTGAACAAGTAACTTCTTTTTATTTTTTTAAAAAAGTAAATTTTCTTAAAAGAAATACATTTCTTAAGAACATTTCAAAGTACATTAAGTACATTAAGTACATTAAGTAAATTTCAAAGTACATTTCTTAAGTACATTTCATTAAGTACATTTCTTAAGTACATTTCTTAAGTACATTTCTTTCTTAAGTACATTTCTTAAATACATTTCTTCTTAAGTACTTAAGAAATGTACATTTCTTAAGTACATTCCTTAAGTACATTTCAAAGTACATTTCAAAGTACATTAAGTACATTTCAAAGTACATTTCAAAGTACAGTTTCTTAAGTACATTTTCAATGTGAGCATTTGAGCATTGTGAGCAATGCATTTGTGAGCATCCTGCATTTGCGAACAAGTAATTGTATTTGTGAACAAGTAACTTATTTTTATTTTTTTTTAAAAAATACATTTTCTTAAAAAAGGTCCTTTTTAAAATCTAATATTTTGCTGGTTAACACTAAGGTGGAGGGTATCAAAGATTCGGCACAGCCGAATTTAACACTTTTACTTGTTTGTTTTCGTTTTACATTTGTTTTTACTGGGTTTGGTCGTCGACGAGTGTGTAAAAAAGAAGACGAGTTGTTTAAAAAAGCATATGATTTTGAATTCAAATACATTGGATGCTATGCCCTAGTACATAAATACATAAATAATATTTAAAACTAAAAAGTCTTTTAAAAAAATACAGAATATTCTATGATACACAAAGATTGGGTAGACTTAACCCTCTAATGCTAGATTCTAAAATAATGTGTAAAAATTATGAGAATAATTTTTTTGGGTCAATTTGGGCCTCTGATTTCTAAAAATGTTTTGCAAGTCAGTGCGTACAATTGTTTACCTTCCATCCGACAAAATATAAATAAGTACCTTAGGTACTCTTGGGGCTTTAGTGGTAAAAAATACATTAAATTTTTAATGAATACTGTATTTTGGGTTTCGTTGAAAATATTTGAAATTAATTACAAGATATGATTAATATGAGAATTGAGAAACACATTGATTATTTTCGGTTATGATAATCAAACTAACAATTTTTATGATTTTATGATTCAAACATTTTTATGATTCGGACAAATGAAGTTTATCGCAAATCAGTGTGCCTAGCACAAAGCGGGAAAAAACCGACAAAAGGGAGCGTTTAAGAGCTTGAAGAGCTTTTACAAATATACTGCTACATCTGTTAGCAATTGCAAAAAAATGTTTTTTTTACTAAGAAGATCGTTCCATTTGCCATTAGTATGTCTTTTGTGAAGAGTGCGTTAAGGCATTAGAGGGTCAACTATCAGGTAAAGGCGTTAAAATACTTGATTTTAATTTGTTCATGCCATTTTTCGGTGTCGTTGCCAAACTCATGTGTATTTAGTTATCGTACCTGTGTTTGATTCTGTTGTTGCTGCCTATAACTACAACAACACCTGCTGCTACTAGCATGTACATATAATTCTACCATGGATTTGACAAGTAAAATTTAAAATTTAGGAAAATGGGTTTATGTTCTAATGAGTTAACACTTTTTCAATTAAAATTAAACTTGCGGTAACTTCCTAAATTACAGATCGATTTCGATTGAGTGTGCTGATGATCTGGTTCCTGAATATTTTTGTTATTTCAATATTTAAAGAACAATAGAAAGTAGTTTTTAAAAAATAATGAGCTGATAAGTTCTCTAGATATTATGTATGTATGTATTTAGAAAACTTAAAAAATATTGGAGATGATTTTTATTTATTCCGCCTCTTTATTGGTAATTTTTTATTTCATTATTCACGCTCAAGACCATTCTATATCTCTATTAATAGATATATAGTTTTTTATAGAAGAAGTTTTGCAAATGCAACCTCATGATTCTTGGCAAACCACATAGCTATTTCAAATCTAGCTACAAACATTCATCAGCCGTTGTTTGGAATGATGCGTTTGAAAAATGCATTAAACTAAATGCAACAGAAAACTCATCACATTTGTGAATTTTCCACCATGCAAGTGTTCAAAAAATATCATAATTTCAGTGATGTTGATACTTAGGGATCCTCGATCGATAGTAATTCGCACATGTGAATTGAAGAATAGAGTTTGTATATATACAATTGATGATCAACCGATGGTATCAATTCAGGCACAGTAGTTAGGCATCTGATGATGAACTTGTCACGGAGTTCGAAACTAGTCATGCTAGTGAGTGTGTGTTGAACTGAATTGTCTATTATTTCCAACAAAAACTAGCCATTTTTCAATTAGAAAAATGTTCATAACTTGTAAGCTTGTAGTATGAATTTCTCATACTTTAACCAAAAACTCATAATAAAATATTTAGAAAAAAAAATTTTAAAAATAGGAAATACATATCTACCTTCCTAAAAATATTCCCTTTGATTTGTTTTTTGGTATTTCGTAGGAACATTTGCAGGTAAAATGTTCCGAAATTTTATTCCGGGAGGCTTATCGACAAATAATTTAAAGCGTATAATAGTCTATGGAGTCTCTAACTAAATGTAGGGGAAAATTTAATACAAAAATATAAAAAATTTACATTCGAATATCCCAAATTTCTTACGATTCTTCGAAACCGTTTGGTCCACTTCGACAAAAAAAACAGGATAGCAAAAAAAAAAATAAAAATTACGTGAGGTGACGGGACACCCGGTTGGAACGAAGTTCCTTTTGCTATATGTTATGTACTAGTTAGTTCCAACACGCCTACGGCGCCCATTGAAAAATACGATAATTTAAATGGATATTTAACAAAAGATTCTTTTTGTAAGATGATAAACTTTTTTTATAGAATATATAAGTTTTTTTTTTAAAGTAAAGGTCCTAACAGGTCCTTTTTGTAAGAGTTTAAATTATATTTTTCCGAAAAGGACCTTTTATTAAAAGTTAATGTTTCTTTTAAGAAACGGTAATATTTTTAAGAAGTAGTTTTTGTAAGAAAAAGTCATAAGAGTATGATTTTTTTTACAAATAAGTAATTTTTTAAGAACAGGTACTTTTAAAGAAGTTGTACCCTTTTTAGGAAAAGGTTATCTCAAGAAAAGAAAAGAATAGGTATTATTTTATTTTTAGGAAAAGGTACTTTTAAGAAAAGGAATTTTTGTAAGAAAAGATATTTTTTAAGAGAAGGTAGGAAAGGCTTTGTAAAGGAACTGTGTTTTTTAAGAAATGGAAATTTTTTTTTAGAATTGATCCTTTTTTCAAGTATATGTACCTTTTTAACAGTATGTACTTATCTCAAGAAAAGTTATTTTGTAGATACTCTTTAAAGAGTAATTTGGTGTAAGAATCGTGATGGTTAGGTTGAAAAATATCACTAAATTCCAAAATCACCTAATAACGAAATAATTTCTGGGGGTGAATCCGTGGGCTCGGTGTTGAATGCTACGTGCCAGGTGTGTCGAATGGTTCGCTAGTAAGTCCACCGCGCACAATCCGTGCTTTGGCATTGCCATACCGCGCTTTTATTAAATTCATAATTTTATCTGTGTTGCCTTTTCTTGAATGTGCTGACCGTACAGCATCATGGTTGATTGTGTCGAAAGCTTTTTCGAAGTCCGGACCATTTGGTTAAAGATTTTGCATACAGATGGTGTTCGTGCAATTCCTCAACCCAGTTGCTAAATATTTTAATGTCTAATTTCAGCATAGTGACCGTCGGTGGTGCAATGGGTAGTGTGCGCGCCTCTTGTACAGGAGATCCTGGGTTCGATCCCTGCTCCAACCACCTTAAAATTTCTTTCGACGACGGTCACCTCGCTTAGTGACGGCGACACTATCGAGTATATAGCCATGAAAAAGCTTCTCAAAATACCGTTCAGAATCGGTGTAAAACTGTAGGTCCCAATCGGTGAGTGAAAACTGGAAAGCGCACAGCTCAGTGATTGTGGGAAGTTCTCCCCGGTCCCTTCATGGGATGTAATGGGAAACCATTTATTTATTTTTTTTAATTTCAGCATTTCAGCATTGGAAATTCCATAATAAAGTCTATATTTTGATTAGAATTTATAATTATCAGAATTATTTGTCGATGTTATTGATAAATTAAAAATAGGTCTTTCTAAATAGAAGTTGTTACTACAAAAATTAAGTTGTATTAACCAATTTGAGTATTTCTGAAACCCCATTCATCTGAAATGGAAGATACAGCTCATAGAAAGTACAATATTAGAATTCGTGTTCAAATATTAGTCACAGAAATCAAAATTATTGTGTATTCGATTCTTCATAAGAGGCTTTGCTGTCAAAGAGAAACTATATTTGAATGTTACACGAGGACTTTCAGAGACACTATGAAACAAATTTGTGAAAAAACAATAAAGTGTATAGATATCATCCGCCGTAAAAAATGGTAAGTATACATATTCACATTTTATGCCGTATGGACCCAGAATTTCTTATACTTTGGACATAAACAACGGCAGTATTGGAGTACAATTTCCCTACTTAGGCATACATACACGCTGAAAAATTTGTATTTTTTTATTGTTTGGATGCAAATATAACGTGCTTATAGCTTGTCACAAATATAGTATACTTCTGCCCAAACATATTGTGTTTGCTGTTCAACATAACGTTTTTGGGAGACAATGATTAATAGGTTATAATATATGTATTTGTGACACAAATGTGGATTTGTTTTTTGAAAACTGCTGAAAACAAAAACGTGGGATACAATCAATTCAAAACAACATTGTTACCAAATATGTACATGGTTCCTGCAATATGTTGCTGGGGCCGTTATTTTTCAGCGTGTACATAATACATATGATATTTTTAAATTACAACTGTTTGTATGTGGTTACAAATAATAATAATTTTGTTTGTATTTAATACAAAATAAACAATTTTAACAAAAAATTATTTTGCTTGATTATTTTTTTTTATAAAATTCGTAATGGGATATGGCATCAACAAATGGTTGTGGCAGCCATTAAATTGAAGTAATTAGTTGAGCATACCAATATATTAGTTGGTACAACCGAATTAGTATTTACAGTTTTCATTGATCCAATAAATAGAATAATCACCACTACAGGATAATTTGATTGCTAGAACTAAAACTTGATTGAGAGATCACATTTATTTCTTTTTGCTGTGGCTTCAACTAAATATTTTAGTTCTTGCAACCAAAACTGAACTACAAATCAAATGATATGCACTACATTTGGTGATACGGAACACAATTATTGGTAATCTCAACTGAATAATGTGATAGTCGAAGGAACCACCAAATTATAGTTGGCTGTAAATTTTGTTATGACAACGAATCTCTTCTCTGTGTGTAGACTCTCCTTCCACTCTTGAGGACTAGTTTCTGTGTGTAGACTCTCCTTCCACTCTTGTGGAATAGATTGTGTGCCATACATTATGAAATATATCGGCGATAATTGTGGGATTTGCCTTGTAAACAATATCCAGAAAATAAAGTTACAATATAAACCACCCTGTTTGTCAACATTCTAAGATATTTTACAAACATGTTCGTTCAACCAAACAGTTAAAGCATTTATCATAACAATGTGTATTAAAGTCTGATGTACTTTATGTGATGACATCCATCAACAAAATTTATGAGACTGGATTGGTGGCATCATTTGATATACCTGTAGTACTTTTCTTTGTGTGTAGATCTTACAGGGGTTGAATGTTGAAACTTACGTGACGTGAAATATTTCTTATTTTGTAAATCCAAAAGATTTGTTCCTTAAATTTTTAGAGTAGAGAGCTTTGATTAAATACCAATAAATATACCTTATGTCTTATTCTGCTGCTCAAGGGCATTTAGAAAAGGACTTATTGACATTGACGTGGCTTTTTGTTTCTGTTTGCAACACATACATTTAGGCAACAATTTAAATAATATTTAATCTACTTAGTAAAAATTGTAGCCCTTAATTTCTCCATTCAAGCTGAAAATTAAGCACAATTTCAAGTTCATTCACTTAATCTCAAAAGACTTTGATGTAAAGTAAACTTTGCCCCGAACTAGACCTGTGCTTAAATTGTCTTAAGACAATGTGGCAAGATGAAGTTATTACATCATCGTCAAACAAGTCTTGATAAGTGTGTTTCTCTCTCGTCAAATAAGCCGCTTGGCCTCACTGGTAACGTTTTTTTTTTAAACTTCCGTAGTGTTTACAAATGACTAGAGTTTCTTTTGCACATTTACAGTAAGAAACAACAAAAGATGAAAGTGAAAATCATTATATTATACAAAAAACTAAAACTAAGCAGTGTAGAGGAGCAATTAGAAGAAACAATATATTCGAGGTCCAATACCTTTCCCCAATTTACGCATCTCTGGATGTCAGTTTTTGAGGAATTGATAAACAACCTTTTGAAATTGCGACAATGAAAGTTGTGGCGGAATATAAATCTTCATCGGATTAGAAGTGAAGCAATGCATGACAGTTTCTATATTTGGCAGTATATTATACACATAAATTTGGTATTACCCTACATATTGTTAGTTTTTCTATCTGTCTAATGAGACATTTTTGACTTATGCTAATATTAGTGTCAATAGACTTCGAATGCTTTCGATTTTCTACAGTGACATACATAGCATTTTTTCTTAATTTGCGTTTGATTCTAATTTGACCTAGATAATTGACTTGAAATACCAAGTTCAATTATTCTACTTTATTGTTTGGCGGTGCCATTAAAAAAAATTAATTTGTATTATATTTTCAAATGACAGTTGTAATGAAATTTAAGAAAGATCGTGATTGAAAGTTTTTACTTGGTTTCGACATGCTGAAATATAGGGCCAGATCCTAACTTTCATGAAATTAATAATAACGGTAATCGGTTAATTATCCATCCTACTCTATCTCGACGAGGTTACTGTTAACATGTGGAAAATGTGTGTGTTAGCTTTGCGTCCTTAGTCAAACTATCCTGAAAAGAAAAGCTTGCTCCCTAAAGTGAATTTGTTATTCACCTACCTTTTCAATAAAAATGAATTCACGTACAGATTTATCCGAAACTTGAAAAAAATCCTTCACTCATAGGACTATATTTCGTTGCTGTGTATGTTTCATTAATGTGATGAAAATGTTTCATTCATCCGTTATAAAACTGATTTCGAAGCTCAATAATCCATATGTGAATGATGTATGAATACACGCTGAAAAATCTGCCTTTTTTGTTGTTTGGATGCAAATATAAAGTGTGGTTGGAGCTTGTCGCAAATATAATATACTTGTGTCCAAACACAATGTATTTGCTATTCAATATTACATGTTTAAGACAAAATGATTAATATGTTATACCCCATGTTTTTGCGGCCCACATATTTTTATGGTTGTGATACAAATACAAATGAGCTGAGTAAATTGCAAAGTTGGATCATGTGTTTTTTAATTTGCCTGATGTATTAATTTTTAGTTTCATGTAATCAGTCGTCAACGTTTCATCGGACAGAGGATATCAAAAACGCTTGATTAGTGAAAAAAGAATAAACGAAAGCTCGGAAGTTTAGATGGTTTGTGGTGTTACTTTGGTCTTTGTGTTTCGTATATATGTATGTATGCTACCAAAGTGAGAAACG
Organism: Phaonia tiefii; assembly: GCA_963931995.1. Classification (NCBI taxonomy): domain Eukaryota; kingdom Metazoa; phylum Arthropoda; class Insecta; order Diptera; family Muscidae; genus Phaonia; species Phaonia tiefii. Next base: position 123,385,882 of record OZ008367.1, read on the forward strand.
ACCCTTTACTGAGAACATCTAAACGACGGACCATTTGAGAAATAAGTGTAATAAAATAACACAAGTAATTAATCCACGCTTGGCTTGCATGAACTTGATTTGTATATAAATATCTTCTTTGTGTACCAACCCACAGTGATAACCAACGCATAGTGAACCAACTTATAGCTGAAACCTTCTGAGAACAAAAACGTGAGACACAACAAAGAAAGGAGAAGAAAAAGAGCAGCAGATTCTCATTTCATGAAAAAAAACAAATAATGCATTCAATACAAATAAATGTAAAAACGGCCGTTTTAAATCTATTAATTTTTTCTATTAATTATTTATAAATGTGGATTTATACTGTTAAAATTAATTATAATAATTATATTGAAATCGAAGAATAATTCGTTTCTAAATATTATTATTATATATGGGTGGAAATTCGGATGTACTATTTTGCACATATATATTTTAGCGCGGAGTAATATATTCAATCAAAAAAACAGTATTTATTTTTTGAGGGTTACGTCTTTGGGCATTTCAGGTGACGATATGTAGGTTTGGGGAAACACGCGAATGCTACCACGTAATTATTTGGATCTTTGGGATGAAGAACGCATATGTTTCCACGTAAAAGTATACATTTTTGTCAGTAAACATGATACTGTTTGCATTTAAATACAAGTAAGTTTGGCACTTGGCAAACATATGAAACATATGAAAAGTGTGTTTCAAACATATACATGGTTCCTGCAGAATATGTTTGGGAAAATATGTTAGACAGACCGTTATTTTTCAGCGTGTATCAGTTCCTTCATTAGTTTATTTAATATTTTTTCTGCCTTTACAATTAAAAATTCATAGTCTTAGTCTTGTAATCTTAACAAGTTTAATACTTAACCTTTGTTCTCTGTAAACTGCATGTTGCAGTAAAAAAATTGGGCTGTTGCAGCAACGAAACAATAAAATACCAAAAAATTTATCTTGCGTGGTTTGTTTCGTTGCTGTAGCCACAAAGTCGTCGGATGTACGTAACTTTTTATTGCAGCAATGTTAACACACTAATGAACATGATTCATTCCTGCGGGGAAACTTTTTTCGTTTAGTGCTAAATGTATGTGCCTCGTCACAGGAATGAAAATGTTTGTCGCACCAACAATTATTATCAACGAAAGTGAGCTAAAGTACAGTCTCATCTTACTTACATACTTAGGTGGCCACGGTCAACCCAGAAGGGTTAAGGGGCTTACATAACGAAGCCAAAATATTTCTTCTACCGGCTCGATCTTTTGTCCTTTTCTTCCAGGTGTAGCACCAAGCTCTCGCACGGATTCTTCAACCGAAGTCTTGGTTGTTCTTTCCTATGATATCCATCAATTACTTCTTCGAATGCGGAATGTGGATAATTTTCATTAATTATCCTGACATGGCCCAACCAGCGCAATCGCGTTAATTTGGTTCGCTTCACTAGGTTCATATCAGGACACAGTTCAATCAGCTCGTGGTTCATACGTCGTCGATACTGGTTGTTGTCCTTTACGGGACCACATAGTTTTCGGATCATGTTTCTCTCAATAACTCCCAGCTTACGTCCGCGTGCGGTCAGCGCCATGAATCAGACAGATTGTATGACACTCTGATAAAGTCGGATGTTTGTTTCCCGAGAGGGAGTCTTATCTCTAGAGTGCTCGCTACCAGTTTGCTAGCACAATTTTCTGCTTAATTTCTAGACTGACGTGATTAATTGTGTCAAAGGTTGATCCAAAGAAAATAGATTCCTGTACTAACTCGAAGTTGTAACGTTTATCAACATTCACCCAATGCTCCAAGCGCTTGATTCTCTGTTTGTTGACACTTTTACCGTCTCCCTTTCAATTCTCGAAAATACTGCATAAACTTCTCGCAGGTTGCGGCCAATGATGTGAGTATCATACGCATACGCAAGCAGCATGTGGCATTTGCTCAAGATGGGTTTATTAATGTTCACTGCAGCTTTCCTCATTATGATCACAATTACTGTGTTGAAGAAATCACAAAATAGGGTGATCTCCCGGCGGAGGCCTCACCTCGTGTTAAATGGTTCCGTAAGATCTTTACCAATCTTCGCAGCGGAAGGCCTAACAGCTTAGCAGGAATACTAAGCTCAGATATAGCTTCAAAAAATTTCGCATATATCGGGCTATCGAAGGCAGCCTTATAATTAGCAAAGAGATGGTACGTCTCGAATAGTTTTTCCGGAAATTTGCTCCGGGATTTGTCTTAATGTGAATATCTGGTCGGTCGTAGATTTCACAGGTCTAGAGCCACACTGATAAGGTTCTATCAGGTCTGCCACAAATGGCTTTAGTATTCCGCACATTTCTCTCGATACGATAAATAGTTGGCACATAGACTCGGGTCATCATATGCAAAAACAGGACACAGTACGCAACGATTCCGGTCGCAGGGCAAGTATTCATCTAACCAAATTTTGCCTCCAGCCTTATACAGATCAAAAGGTACTCCATCAGCGCCGGAAAATTGCTGTTCTCACGAAGCTGAGCTAACATACAATTGCATCACCGCAATAAAAATGATTTCAATTATCGAAATATTTTTCGTTAATTTGACTAAGAATGAACTAAAACCAGTACAGAAATTTCAGTAGTGTCCATAACATCCCATGAAGTGATTGGGTAGGGTTTCTCACAACTAGTGAGATATATGTTTTCTAGTTTTTACACTCAGTTTTATGCGGGTCCGGACGGTATTTTGAGAAGCTTTTTCATGGCTAAATACTCGATAGTGTCACCAACACTAGGCGAGGTGATCGTCGTAAAAGAAATGTAAGCTGGTCTGAGCAGGGATAGAACCCACGTTCCCATGTACAAGAGCCGCGCATACCAACCATTTCACCACCGACGGCCACTTCAACATACCCTCAAGCTAAGTCATGCATTCCGTCCGAGTTATATTAAACAACGGTCATATTCAGCCTTAAGTTGAACGAATGGGCTTGGCAAATGTGCCGATACTCAATAGCTGAGGGGCATTGCGCTAAATATTATTTAATACCCAACCTAATTAGGATGCTAAGTGATTTTGGGTATTTATCGTGACTACCAGTCAATTGGCAGCTCAATATTTATATGGGTGGTACAAAAAAGGGGCATGGTGAAGTTGTACACTTGTTAGTACACAACAGCCTCTGCCAAAATATTGATCAGTAACAAATTCAATTAAGATCGGTTGCGGTTTACGGGAGATATCGTGTCGAACACCGATCATCCAGACAACTTTTGTATAGAACGTACCAAAATAGGTGTGGCAAAGCCAATAATTTTTCATAGGAGCGTGGTATTTGTCTAAATATTGTTAGTACCAAATTTAATAAAGATTGGTTGGGGTTTGCAGGAGTTCTCTTGCCGAAAAACCAGTTCCCTTGTCGAACAACCAGATTTGCGAATAAGGTATGGGAGGTACCAAAATGGGCGTGGCAAAATCACCCTTGTCTTAACGGGTGCCTGGCGTTTGATGTCATAAAGTTGAATTTAGTTAAGATCGGAATGATTTCTCTCGATTTATCGTATTGACAACCCGACGACCACCAAGCTTTTGTATGGGAAGTACCAGAATGGGTGTGGCTACTCACCCTAAGTAGATATTTATAAATTTTTAACCAATGTTTGAGTTGAAGTTAATCCCACATACGAGAAAATGTTTTCGAAGGAATAATATGTTGTATTAAATGTGGCGATTTGAATGGAAGGTACCAGACCAGGCGTGGTATAAGCACCCTTTTTCAATGCCAAAGTAAGTTTGCACAAATAATAGTAACTGACAAAATAATATTGTGATCCGTATAGATTTACGGCAGTTATTGTGTTGATCGGCCATCCAGCTAGACTGACGGACATGGCTCAATTGTCCTACAGTCCTAAAAGGAATTTCGTCCAAAGATACTGAGGGTCTGATATGGCTCCATCTCTAGGCGTTACATTATTTTTTCGTATTAACTGATTTATACCAACACCTCTATGGGTGAGGGCATAATTATTTCGCTGATGTAAAACTTTTGATTGCTGCTGCAATGAATATGTTTCATTGATATAATGAACATATATTATCGTTCAGTGATGTGATTAATAAATTTTAATATGTCTAGATATTTTTGTGCTGTTTAATTACTTTAAATTCAAAGGTCTCAAATGTCTTCTAGGCGAATATTTTACGGATCTACATAAAACGACAGAAATAAAAGAGAATGCGTGAATTCCTTTGACCCCACTATCGTCAAACATAAATAAGCTATCATTAGTATCAATCAAACGATATTTAAACTAAGTTTACTTCAGGGGTTATCCGTGCCTTAGCCGACTGACATGGAAGTTGGAATTTGATAGCGAACAGAGTAGATGGGAAAATGAGTGATAAACAACTAATTTAGAAGCGTTGCAAACTAAGTTCAAATAGTCTTACAGTTGTGCTTATGACAGCTAAACTGTACTTTATGTTAGTTGCATCGAACGAAAATAAGCATTCCGTTTTACATCTGACAATTTCATGGCCAACGAAAGAGTAACAGACAAGAGCAACGCGAATTGATTATCGCTCAGTCTCCCATCCAGTCTGTCCTCTATAACCCCAGCTACAAACATATAAATTAAGGCCAGCACCGGATACTATACATAAACTGTCTTATTCATAAAATATTTTGAGAGGTTTTAAAGACGATTTTTGTATGATAGAGTGTCTCTGAAACCTCTCATAACTTTTTATGAATAAGACCGAAAGAGTTTATAATCTCAAACACTCCACAACAAGGTGTGCGTGCAGCTTTTGAAACTCGAACACTCCAAAGAATACAGTTTTTATACTTTTCGTGCACGTTATATCCGTAGTTTTATATTGCAACCCATGTTGAAATTAACTCGCCGCAATAAATATTATCATATTTGGGAGTTTGTACGAAAATGTGACCAGTCTTTGTAAGAGTAAGCAGTGAACGCTCTCTGACCATGTTTTCAACTGGTCACCTTCAAAATTCGCGAATTTTTAATATTTTTTGATTAGTTCTTACTGTAATTGTTGTTCAAGTTTCTATTAGAATCAGTTCCCAAAACAAATAGGTGAATTTTACGATACTTCATTTCCTCGGATTATTCCGAAGTTTGTGTATCGACTGCCCGCACACTTGTCCTTCTTTTGTTTATCCTAAATATAATATATTTTTTCTATTTCGAATTTTAAAATCATTATCAGCACTTTTTCACTGTACTTTCTACTGTCACCGCTATGTTTTCGATTAGGCACATTCTGACGCTCACATGTGGTCGGATGACAAACCGCTTTGCTCTTTTCTGACAGAACTTTTGATTTCATTACTCGCGCCCCGCACTTCAATCTTTCCCTTTTGAATCAATGTCTTGTATTTGTGGGTACTGTCGTTTATGTTTCTATTTGCGTTTTACTTCATTTGCAAATGATCAAACGGTTATATTAAACTCATTAACTCACATAAGATTTTTTTTTGCTGTGGTCAAGGACCTTTATGTTTACAGAACTTTCCCACAACGGTTGTTCCGTGTATTATTTACGAGAAAAAATATGCTTTTGTATACATGTTTGTGAAAGCTAAATGTTAATTGTCCTTTTTGCTCCAGGAAAGGTTTTTAATTTTATTGTCGAAAGTTGTGTTTAGCATCAGGAAAACGTTTCATTTTGTCTAATTTTTTTATCATTTAATGCGATGACAAAATTACGGATGTTATTTTTTCGCCTTTTTTCCTCATCTATAAGTTGTAAACATTTTGCTGTTCTCATATTAAATAAATTTTCGGGGAAATGTAATCAGTTCAACAAAAAATTCTTTACAATTGATTTAATAATTCCTCGTTCTGGGAGGCCGAATTATATATACCCATAGTCATATACATTTACACAAATTAAAAATTTTACCATACTTAGATATATAACAAAATTTTGGTGCCTTACCCAAAAAACAAACAAAAATAATAAGTAGCCGAATACCTTCCCTCTGTATCTATGCCAGCTTGTAGTCGGGCTGGAATAGATGCAATCAAATTGCTTACAAACTCTATTTCCAAGCTGTTCCACATATTTATTGGAACGAAATTCCTTATATAAAAATTAAAAAAAAAAATTAAACAACTTTTTTAACATATTATGCCACCACCCAGTATTATCAACTATATTGGGCGGCTTTGCTTTGGTTTGTGTCTAGACTAACATATGTTGGGAAATTTTTTGTTTAATGGGAAGTTTTCTAGGTGGAGCCTGTCGCCAACATTTAGTAGATATTGTAGTTCTGAACCCAATACAAATTAAATTTAGAAAAGCCAAAGTGAAAGAAGTTTAAAAAAGAAAATTTTCTTAAATAAGTGCATTTTCTTTAAAATAGTAATTTTACTCAAAAAAAAATACCTATTCATAGTCTTAAACAACGTACCTTTTCTTAAAAAAATGTCTTATCTCAAAGAAGTACCTTTGCTTAAAAAAGTAAATTTTCTTACAAAAAGTAAGTTTTTTTTAAAAAAGTAATTTTGTTAAATAAGTACCTTTTCTTAAAAAAGTAAATTTTCTTACAACAAATTGAATTTTCTTGAAAAACTAAATTTTCTTTAAACAGTACGTTTTTTGTGAAACAAAATAGCTGTTCTTGAGACAAGTACCTACACTTAAAAATGTACCCATTCTTGAAAAAAGACCAAGTCTAAAAAAAATCCTATTTCTTAAAAAAAAATCTCTTCTTCAAAAAAATAAATAATAAATACGTGTGCTTACAAAATTTCCTCTTCTTAAAAGTACATTTGCTTTAAAGTAAAATAATACCTTTTCTTTTCTTTTCTTGAGATAAGTAGCCTTTCTGTAAATATCTTGTCCAACTCGATTTAAAATCGAGTGCTATGGAGCATTATCATGCTGCAAAATCTAATTTTCATCAGGAAATAATCTCTGAGCCGAAGGAATAGCATGGTAATTCAAAATATCTAGGTATAGGGTTTAGAGTGGCCTGTATTGGTACTACATCTCCAAAACCGTTGTATGAGACACATCCCCAAAACATTACTGAACCCTGGCCGAAACGAATGATAGGTTGTACTGCTACGATCATTGGAAAGGTGCATATAAGTTTTTCCAAATGACTCTTCAAATTGAACAGAGGACTCATCATACATTGTGCCAGAACTCCACTCCATGGCAGACTCTAGAGGTTTTTTTGTTTTTCAGATATGTCTATTACATTTCTCACGACACAGGGGTTTATATCATACTTGTTTAATCTTGTCCGAATTGTGGACTCACTTACATGTTTTCCAATGATGATTTCTGTCTCTGCAGCATCTTTAAGCGGACTTGTGACTGGATTTTCTGCGCATATTTTACAGAATGGAACGATCTTCAATTTTGTTTACCACATATTTCCGACCAATTCTGACCCAGACTTGCGACAAGAAAAAACGCCTAGTTTGGATGGGGACTATGCTTGATAAAGACATAAAAATGCCGCGTTGAAAAACGTGTTTTGTCAATATTTTAAAAAGTATCGGGTTTTTCAATAAGAGCGCTACAAAAGTTTTTTTAAATAAAACAAAACCGGTTTTAGATACCAATGAAATTCTTTATTCCTGTGAAAGTACGTTCGATGCCATTATGTATGGAACTCGAATTCATTTGCATGGCCACGCTTGCATAAGTCCAGACGCTGAACCCAATTTTCGACGGTTTTCACGCATAAATCGGCCGATACTGCTGCAATTTCACGTTCGATATTCGTACGAAGTTCATCAATCGTCGCTGGGTTGTTGGCGTAGACCATAGACTTGACGTAGCCCCACAGGAAATAATCTAACGGCGTCGAATCGCACGACCGAGGCGGCCAATCGACTGGGCCATTTCGTGAGATATCACGTTCACCAAATTTGGTTTCCAATAAATTCATTGTGGCATTCGCTGTGTGGCTTGTGGGGCCGTCCTGTTGGAACCACATGTCCTCCAAGTCCATATTATCCAATTGGGGCCAAAAATATTCGGTTATCATTGAACGGTAGCGATTCGCATTCACAGTAATGTGCCGGTCTTGATCATCACGGAATAAGTACGGCCCAATGACGCCGCCGGCCCATAAACCGCACCAAACCGTAATTTTTTCGGGATGCAATGATGACTTATGGGTTACGTGAGGATTGCTGTCTGACCAATAACGCATATTTTGCTTATTCACGTAGCCATTCAGCCAGAAATGAAATTCAGAATTCTGAAATTAGACGTAGCGCTCTTAAAGTTGAGGCCACTGACTCCAAATTTCGGTAGTAAATTTTAATAATTTCGACTCGTTGTTGGCTCGTTTATCTTTCCATGATGAAATGGCAAACCTTACTGAAGAGAAATGTCAAAAGAGCGGGAAAAAATATGGCGTCGTTTGCTGTCCCTATCGTGTTACTTTTGTAGCGTCTCTGTTGAAAACCCTTTATATATTGGAATATGGTGTACTTGTCATGAACCTTCATTTAAATTCTGTATAGGCCAAGTAATAATATTTTTTTTTTCAATATTCACTGGTAGCCGAATCTTTAACAGCCGGTAGGGGACGAAAAGTACCCTAGCTCAAAAAACTGTTTGAGGTTCCCGGATACTGCTCTTAAATACGTATCTTTGATGTTGTCTTTTTGATGTAATATGTATAGCATTTTTGGGAGGGATAGAGTTCAAGTTCATCTAAAGTTACTAGTCTCTTCGGCAAAAAATTCTCGGGATGATTTAAGCTTAATATTTTTTGCTGAGCCAGAGTGCAACCAATGATTTCGAGACAACCATGAGACTGATTGCTACTTTTGGCAGGAGTTACTGTGGGATTGCGTGAAAGTGGCATCTGTCACGTTTCCAATTGCACATTATTAAGAATTGCCGATCTACAGCTGTCCAAATTGAATTAACAACTTATTTTCGGATTCCTTATTATGTTTAACCGCGAACCCCATACACAGAAACTAGTCCAACGCAAATTCCTCTAACACAGGCTAACTTGATTGATTGGGTGAGAGATTTGTAACAAATTCAAATTGTTGCATTTGCATTAGATAAAGTAATGGAAATTAAAATCCAATGCAAATTAAAGAAACCCATGTCTGCTCGAAAAATTTAGAAAAATTTAGAATTACAATACCTTTAATTTACTCCCACACAATTTCTTGTCAACAGTTTCGTAGTTATAAAAAAGTAGTGTGAAAAAAAATTTTTTTTTGCTTATATTTGAAAAAACATGAAATATAAAAAAGTCAAAAAGTATAACGTTTTATTATCGTTTTGAAAATTAGGCTGTTACCACGGCATTGTGGTTGCAGCAACTGAAATGAGGTTTTCACAATCGAATTTGGTCACCACTATTGAAATTCGGTTGAAGTAACCTCGTTTCATAATTGATTCGGTTGCAACGACTGAATTTGGCGCCAATTCGGTTGCCGTAACCGAATTTCTTATGAATTTTGTAGGCACAACCGAATTTAATTTTCAATTTGGTTACCATGGCATAATTCTATGTATTTCAAACCTGACGTTTGAATTTCTAAACAAATATTGTATTAAAAATGCTAAAGAATGTAGAACTGTTGCTGGCGCTGCGACATGAAGATTTTTTTGTGGTAATGAAGAAGTGTTTAAAATATTGTAATTATGGTTTTGGATTAAAGCGTCTAATTTTGCAGAAATATCCAGGCACATATCAGCATATGTTGAAATCATCTGTATACTAAACGCCTTAGGACTCATGATGGCCTGGACTGCAAAAAAGGTCGAAAGTGGCATCTAAAATAAATCTGTTCCCTAAAGATTACTCTATATAACTGAAATTATTTTCTCGTTGTAACATATTTTATAGGAGTACCGGAAAATAAATCATCACATAGTAATAAAAAAGCTTTCAAAATTAATTTGTAACACTTTGTAAATTCGGTTGTAACAACCTCTAATTCGATTGTGTCAACCTCTAATGGGGTTGTGACAGGCATCGTATTAGGTTATGACAACCTTTAATGAGGTTGAGACAACCGCTGATTCGGCTGTGATGACCTAAATTGCGGTTGTGATAACGTCTAAATTACGGCTTATTCGTCCGTCTCAACCGAATTTTTCTGTAAATGTAAATTAAGCAAAAAAAACTAAAGTAAGAAACCATATTAAATACAAGAAACCGCAGCATCTATCGCAACAACTTATAAAACACTTCCCGAAAAAACTTCCAATACAGTTCAAGAAAATCGCAAAGGAAATAAACCGACAAATTTTAATTTTCATGCGCATGCAAATATTTAAAAAAAATACAAAAATATTAAAATTTTAAATTTTTTTCAAATCTAAAAATTAGACTAGTTGTCAAAATTGCTCATAGGTATTTCTAAAATTTATTCAACTGTGCGATTTATAATTCTTGTATCTGAAACAAATCCGTGACTCCTTGCCTACAATTGATTTTTGACAGAACTCAATAGCTGTTGCATTTTGGCTGAACGAATTTGAACTGAACCACTGTGCGTCGGTGGTGCATGCGCGACTCATGCGTATGGGAACATGGCTTCAATCCCCACTCTGACCATCTTTATTTTATTTCGGCAACGGTCGCCTCACTTTGTGACGGTGTAAAAGTGTAGACCCCAATCAAGATGTCTACAAATAGAAAGCCCACAGTTGAAAATATGATAGCTTAAATTACAAGTCCTATAGGGATTTCGCCTCTGGGCCCCATATTGGAATTTTTTGACTATTACTTTTTAAGAGACTCCCACGGACGGAAGGGGTATTTGTTTGAGGTTTGAGTTCGTTCAAAGTTACTAAAATTACCATTTAAATAAAGAGATAAACGTCAAAAATGACTGAGAAATTTATCGTCACACAAAATTACTACAGATGTTTAAATAGTACTCGTACAGTTTCGATCAGATTTACATATATTTTCTTAGTTTATTCGATTGTTTTCCACCTCGTAGTGTACAACACGACTCGAAACACCCCATCGAATCTACCGCTACTGGTTTCGGTGATGGTTTTAAAATGAAATTGTTTTGTGGGGGGGGGGGGGAGGCGTTTAATGTCGAACACTTCAATTAGATATGGTAATGGCACAATGACAAAAGGTTCTTTGCGGTGGGAGATGGATTGATGAAAGAAAATACCGGAAAAGAAAAAGATTGGTAAACGATGATACTAAATACTTAAAATAAAGTAATTTCCATATAAATTATGGTTGACAATTAAAACTGGATTTAGTTATGTTTTAACGGTTGTATTGTTAAGTCAAAATTTGTAGCAAGAAACGACTACAGATTAATTTTTTTGTGTAAAGAAAGTGGACTTAAATAAAATTAAAAAAAAAATGTTTATAAAATTTGTGACAATTTGCTATATCCTTATATTAAAGTACAACAAATGTGATGCCATATTAGGTCCACAACATGTGAATCGAGAAATGTCTGCACGTCAAATGGGACGATCAATAGCCCAGTGTTTCGGGCAAGATGAAGTGGTACAATGTTTAGAAAAGGAAATTATATCAACCCTTGATACCGCCATACACAATAACGAGACATGGACAATTAGTGATATTATTGTCCTGGAAAAGAATCGAAATGCCACACCAAAGGATTATGAAAAACTACAAAACTTATCGAAAAAACAGCGATCGTTAGGTGATTCATTGGGTGTCAGATTATTACAACTGGCACAATCGCGTTCACTGAAATTACAATTACCCACGGGATTAACAGCTTTAATAGATAAACGAGGCATCTCTGGCGGTTTAGACGATTTCAACTCGGCCATTGCCGCGGATACGTTTCCGAAGGAAGAAGGTACGCAACGTTTATTGAATGGTCTTGTAGATGATAAAATTGATTTAATAAGTTCAGGTCGCAAAAAACCTTTTAAACAAAAACCCTCTTTATCTTCTCCCCTCACCTCGGCACTTACTATTCCAACATTGACTAATAAAAATAAATTGAATAAAAAAACTCCCAAAGGTCGAAGAAAGCAGAACAAAAATAAGAATATGGCCATGATGGGCGGTATGGCTATGATGGCAATGGTCGCCCAAATGTTTCTTGGCAAAGTGATCCTGATTGCTGGAGCGGCATTTGTAATGGCGAAAGTAGCCCTGCTGGTTTCAGTATTGGTGAGTAGATAGATATTTATACTGTATATGGCTTTAATATGGATTAGAATTTGGTTCCTTTATTTTCTGAAAGTTATATGGTAGAGTAGCTGTCTCTTGGCTTTGAATACACAATTTCAAAGGATTTGTGTAGGATTTTTGAATAGGCATTTACTTTGATGTTTAGGAAAAAGTCTAAGGAATAAATATATTCTAAATTGTTTCATAGATACAAGATGAGCTAAATAGGAAACATTATTTTACAACTTTTGAAACCTGGTTGTTTAGAATTTACAGAGTATTAGATATATATTTTTGCTGATCCAAATATGTATTTGTCCTGCCACTTCAATGCGATTCCAATGAAATAACAAGTCATAAAAACCCTCGATGTTGTATCTGTCTTAGTATTATGTAACTAAATTCAATTTTATTACCACGAAAATCTCTATTTTGGAATGAAATTAACCTCCGCCATATCAAAGCTTTTTATGTGCGTCGCTTATCAATACCACTAAAGGGTTACCCTTTTGATTGATGGTAAATCTCGAAATAAAATTGAAAAAATTTAAAAACATTTTTTCAAATGGGTGTAGAAATTCAACATTTTGATTTTTTTAATTTTTCGCTTTCAAGTGTCCACATCGAAGCAAATGATGTAGATACCCATTTTGGGAATTTAAATATATTTTTGTAGGTAAGTGTTGTCAAGAAATGTGTAGGCTATACAATTCCTTCAAAGAGAGAGCAACAAATTTATAATATGTGACCTGGTCTACGGAAAGGGGGCTTAGGTGTCAAAAAATCAATTTTCACTTTTTGGTTGATTCGGATGGAAGATGAGATGCTTTTTCACGTGGTGAAAAGCAGAAAATCCTAACTTGCTTAGAAGTGTACTAAAAATGTAGAGAAAGAAGAGTAAAAATACGACAAAATAATCAACAGAAACAGTAAACGTCACTTCTTCAGTGTTACTTTTTTAAATGTTCCACACTAGCAACTTACACGATGACCTATAATAATATTCCGACCAACAACAACACTTTCTGGACCAACAACAACACTTACTGGACGTCCGGCGCGGAGAACAATTAACGAGATAATGAGAAACTGACGAAACGAGTTGCTTACTTTTAACAGCTTTTTCACAGAAAACTAGTTTTCGCACGTAAGCTCCCTTTTGGTAGACCAGGTCACATATTTAAAATTTGCTTAAATGTTTGTCATTTCATAGCGAATTGGTGTGTCTTTTCTGAAAGGCATTATAGATAGAATTGTAAAGTGAGGAAAACGAAATATGGTCCAAGGTTGCAGTGCACAATTGCGTACTGCTTAGGATTTGTTGGATAATAGGGTACTTTTCCTCAACTTCATTGCCTTTGAAAGGAAAAAGGTGGTTCAGAGTCAAAACCGTGCCGAATTTTGTGGTAACACGTTCATGTGCTTTCATAATTTGTCGTTCATGTCATTTCATAAAATTATTTTTCTAGTTGTTTGGATGCAAATATAAAGTGTTTGTAGCTGGTCGCAAATATAGTGTACTTGTGTCCAAAAACACTGTGTTTGCTATTAAACTTATGTCCTTGTTACCAAAATGTTTTTGAAATGTTTTTTGAAAACTGCTGAAAATGGAAAGTGCAGGCAACAATGAAATAAAAAAGCAGCAGATCTTCAATTCATTATAACAATGCTTGTAAATATATACATGGTTCCTGCAATATGCTGCTGAGGCCAGAGTTTTCCACATGCAGGTATTCGCTAAGCAGGGACCGTAAGTGTTATGACTTCTATCTAAAAGTTTATTTATAATAATTATTGTGAAATTTATTTCCAAAAAGTTTAAAAATAACAATTATTTTTCAACTGTATAAATAAAAATCAAAAATAACTCTTTAAAAAAGCTTTTATTTTTCGAATCCACTCGATTAGTTTAGAAATGATTCAAAAAGACTTTTATTTTTAACAGAAAAAATAAAAGTCCCAAAATAACTGTTATTTTTGATTCGAAAAATAAAAGTTTTTTTTAAGGGTCAGTTTTGATTTTCATGTTTTCAGTTGAAAACTGACTTTTTGGTTTTGATTTAGGGACTGTTATTCGGAATATTGCTGGATTACGACAAATCAGTGCATCTTTATCTTTTGAATACTTGACAACATTTGTCTGCCATGATTGCAACATGATGATTTTTTCATTTAAAATTTTTTTCATAACAGTAATCTACGGTCCCTGTCGCTAAGTGTCTCAAAGGACATATTCCATTTTCAATGATTATTCCATTTTACAATCGAAAATCCCCAAAATGGAGAAACTCGTAAAAACAAATTGTTGTGTTGTATTTTCTAACATTCTTTTTTATTATGAAGATAAAAATTACACACTGAAAAATTTGTATTTTTTTGTTGTTTGAATGCTAATATAACGTGTTTGCAGCTTGTCGCAAATATAGTATACTTCTGGCCAAACACATTGTGTTTGCTATTCAATGTAACATTTTTGTAACACAATGATTAATAGGTTATAATGTATGCATTTTGCTGAAATAGGTTTTAATGTAAGCAACAGATGAAAACAAAAACGTGGCAGACAATATAGAAACAAAAAGCAGAAGATCTCCTACTCACGAAACAAGAACATGGATCCTGCAGTATGTTTCTGGGGCCGTTATTTTTCAGAGTGAACATATTTGGCTACAAGTTGGGTAGAAACTAAGTACATTCGCTGATCTGCAAGCACTTATCCACGAGTGAAATGGAATTCTTTACTAAAACCAGTACTTAAATTTCAGTCGAGTGAACCAATTTAAACATGCCCTCACCACTCATCCATATAAATTTTATTAAAAAGGGTTAACATTCGTCCTTCACTTACACGAATGGCAGCGGTAAATGCGCCCATATTCATTGACAGTGACTGAAATATAATCTAGTATCCATCTTAATTAGGATCCTAAGGGGTTATGGGGATATATTGTGACTAACAGCCAATTATGGGTGGTAAAAAATAGGCATGGCGAAATTGTTCATTATAGTCACACAGTAGCTTGTGACAAAATATTGCCCAGTAGCTAATTTCGTTAAGATCGGTTTTGGATATCGTGACGATAAATCTGACAGCCGTCCAACTGGACAACCGACCAACTTGTCTTTTTGTGGTACCAGAATTTGAAAGTTATTTAGTTTTCACCAATGAGTGTAATTTTACTAAATATTGTCTAACACCAAATTCATCAACCTTTCGGCCTTACGACTTTTATATGAAAGGTACCAAAATGGGTGTGGAAAAAAACACCCTGGTTTTCATTCGACGAAATGAAGCATCATTAAGATTGTAAATTTTTTACGCGATATATCATATTAACTACCCGAAAGACCACTAAGCGGTTGTGTGGGATGTACCGGAATGAGCGTAGCAATCTCATCAAATTTCTCCCGTGAATTATGTACTTACAGATTGCACTGTGGAACAAAATTAAACTTTTTCGAAAATTAAATGGTTCTGACAACGTATTCTGGTAGAGGGGTTAATAAAAAGGTTTACATGTATCGGCGTTTTGAAAGTTTACATATCGTAGTAATTAAAGGGGACGGCAGGGGGGTTAAAGTTTTCCGCCTCTTGTACATTGTTATGATGAATCGACATAGGATCCATGTGATCCTTACATTTTAGGTATAGGCTGTCTTCAGCAATTTTGTATAGAATTTTACGGGAAATATTTTTTGGATTATATTAACCCTCTAGCTCCTCAATATATGGGACTTTTATGCCCCATTAGCGGAAAAGGGTAAAATCACCCCTAAAACAGGGGCGTAAAGGCTTAAAATTTACAACAAAACTATTTCCCGTAAAATTCTACTATAAATGCCTTAATACACCAAAGCTCAAAACTCTACTTAAATGCCGGAAATAAGTCAAAAAAGAAAATGTTCTTTATAGATTAATTTGTTACTTATTCCAAATTGGTGCTAACATGTCTCAAAAACCTGCATTTTAGGGGGATGGTGTGTATGGAAATAATATTCTACGCAAAATTTCACTATAAGTCATTGGACTAAAGTAAGACGTAGATATAAAATCTGTAGAAATATTTTTAATATCTATAAAATAAGTACAAGTTTGGGTATTTAAGCAAGAATTTATTTATGGCATTTGTGTTTTAGTTCTTGCCAATTCTATACCGTTATGAAACAATGTCCAGCATATGTCAGCTATAAAAGAATGAATACTCTTGCCTTTATAGCGTTCTTCAATCGGTGCACATGTTTCATGAAATCGTTCACCAGGTTCATCGGACTCTGTTACCAACTGGCGCTCAAAATAATCCATATGAGAATTCGAAAAATATATTTTCGGTGAACACGTAGTTTTTTAAAAGGACTTAGCTTGGTGTTGACGTATATGCGAGCTGTATGGGAACTAGGTTTGTAAATAACGTATTTAATGCTTATCCATGTGGCAAGTTCGTTTGGTGAGAGTATTTGCTCAAATTCGGCTTTTGCATAAGTTTTCTTGTGTCCGGGCCAACAAAAACAACTGTTGTAATGAAAAGACACAATTTTTAAAAATTATTTTGTATGAAACCAATGAAAACAATTAAAGTTTAAAGCATTCATACTTTCTTTTTTAGTTGGTTCACTAAAGATATTGTGCTGGCCTAACGGCCCTTCAACTCTTGGCTCCCATTGTTTTTGGGAATATTGGTTCCCCTTCCATCTGCTATCTCATTTGTGTAAGAAGCATCCATATTTAACGCATCCAGTCTGCATTCCCGGGAGGCAGCTAAGAACTTTTAATTAACAACAGTCCCGCCATTCGTGCTCCTTATATTTCGCAGTATTCAATATTTTTTTTTCGAATCATAACTTTCTCTCATGTCGATTCCATACATGGTTTCCTATGTCGATTCATCATAACAATGTACAAGAGGGGGAAAACTTTAACCCTCCTTTAATTTACCCCATATGGAAACTTTCAAATCGCCGATATACGTAAACTTGTTTTTAACCCCTGTGCCCGAATCCGCTGTCAGAACCTTGTCATTTGTTTTGTGTTCCACAGTGTTACTGACCCGTTTCTGAATTGAAACTAATAACAGACACCAGAAAATAGTATTAGAACTGATATGATTTTGTTCTAAATGTTTCGATTTGTATGGGAGGTACTAGAAGTGGCGTGGCTTAAATACCCATTTGCAATCCAAAACTAAGTTTAAGACATATTGTAACCAGGGAGAACCTATACTACTTAAAATTCTAAACGCTTATTTGAATTAAATCCCAACTTTTAAAACAACTATACCACATGCCCCATTGAAATTCGAAATATATAAATTTAATTTTTAAAACATCGCTTGAAATTTTTAAATTCTATTTGAAATTTAAAATACATAAATTGATTTTTAGAAATTTTATTTTTCCAAAGTGCAACCGCAAAATTATCAACTCGATTTAAAAGACATTACATAAGTCAAATATTACAGAAATTGAATGAAATTTAAAAGGCATAAATTGAAATTTAAAAACATCAATTGAAAATTTAAAGTCAGCAATTGAAAATTAAAACACATAAATTTAAATGTAAAATTCGTCAATTGAAATTTTAAAGACATCACTTGAATTTTAAAACACATTACCTGCATTTTAAAATTTATCAGTGTAATTTAAAATTCGTTAGTTGGAATTCAAAAATCATTAACCCATTTTATATACATATTAGGATTTTAAATTTAAATTGTCTTTTAAAATTCAATCGATGGCTTTTAAATTCAATTGATGTCTTTCATCTTTCAAATTTCAATTAATGTTCCTTAAAGGTCAATAGATGTCTTCTAAAATTCAATTGATCTCAATTAAAATTTCAATAGGTGACTTTTAAGCGTAGATATAGGAATTGACTAGGTATCGACATTTCTCGGGAAATTTAGCTGCTACGAGCTGCTAGCAATAATTATAACGCTTGATCCCAAAAAAAGGTGGTAATAGTAGGTGTTGTAGGCAACATCAACAGGCATTTAGTTTTTGTTTGGTGGTCCGATGCTCTCAAATTCAACACAAACGAATACCATCAATAACAGTAATCAAAAAAGAACATAATCAGATTAAACTTGAATTTATAAGTAGGGAACACAACAACATGAAAACAATTGAAGCCCATGGTGAAAGAAGGTGTTAACTCTTTTTTTTTCAAAAATGATTAGGCATTTCACAAGGTCACGTATTTGTCGTACTCTCGAACCTTCTCACAAACAGTTGTACGAATTTTGTTGTTGGCTTCTATATAAAACTAACTTACGACAAGTACAGTAACGAAGGTATGTTTACTGACAGTCGTACTTTACTAGTGCTGTTCTTCTTGTACCGAGTTTGTTATTACCGAATACATTTGATAAGTAACATCACTACCATCAGATCTGTTGTTGATATTTATTACTTATTTTGTGATATTATTATTGTGATATTATTATGTTACGTTATTGATGTTATTATTTTATCCTTTTCTCCAGTTTAGTTACAAAAAATGTTTTTCTTCAATCAGTTTATGCAATCAGCTGGATATATACGACATAACGGGTTTTTCAATAGGAGCGCTACAAAAGTTTTTTTAAATAAATCAGAACCGGTTTTAGATACCAATGAAATTCTTTATTCCTGTGAAAGTACGTTCGATGCCATTATGTATGCAACTCGATTTCTTTTGTATGGCCACCACGGACACGCTTGCAGAAGTCCAGACGCTGAACCCAATTTTCGACGGTTTTCAAGCATAAATCGGCCGATACTGCTGCAATTTCACGATCGGTATTCGTACGAAGTTCTCAATCGTCGCTGGCTTTTTGGAATAGACCATAGACTTGACATAGCCCCACAGGAAATAATCTAACGGCGTCAAATCGCACGACCGAGGCGGCCAATCGACTGGGCCATTTCGTGAGATAACACGTTCACCAAACTTGGTTTCCAATAAATTGATTGTGGCATTCGCTGTGTGGCTTGTGGCGCTATCCTGTTGGAACCACACGGCTTCCAAGTCCATATTATCCAATAGGGGCCAAAAGTATTCGGCTATCATTGAACGGTAGCGATTCGCATTCACAGTAATGTGCCAGTCTTGATCAACACGGAAGAAGTACGGCCCAATGACGCCGCCGACCCATAAACCGCACCAAACCGTAATTTTTTCGGGATGCAATGATGACTCATGGATTACGTGTGGATTGCTGTCTGACCAATAACGCATATTTTGCTTATTGACGAAGCCATTTAGCCAGAAATGAGCCTCATCGCTGAAGGTGATTTTCCGATGAAAATCCGAATCATTTTCAAGTTGTTGCACAGCCCAATTCAAGAACATACGACGCTTATGGTGGTCAAGCGTCTTCAGTTCTTGCGTCAGTTTGATCTTGTAAGGATGTAGGCCAAGATCTTTTCGCAAAATTCGCCACAACGACGTCACAGAGGTGCCCATCGCTAGAGAACGACGTGTGAGAGACACATTTGGGCTTTCTTGAACTGAAGCCTCAGCGGCAGCAATATTCTCGACACTACGGGCACTTCTTTGTCTCCTGGCACGGGAACATTTTGTGCTGTGCCTGTGGATTCAAATTTTTCCTATAAACGTCAATTGTTGATCTGGTAGGATGATTATGACGACCATAAATTGCACGTAGCGCTCTTAAAGTTGAGGCCACTGACTCCAAATTTTGGTAGTGAATTTTAATAATTTCGACTCGTTGTTGGCTCGTATATCTTTCAATGATGAAATGGCAAACCTTACTGAAGAGAAATGTCAAAAGAGCGGGACATTTGATTTACTTTTGTAACGTCTCTGTTGAAAAACCCTTTACAACAAAAAATTCAATTATGTTTGTTCACAAATATCGAACTTAGGCACGAAAATCCAGTACAATATTACGACATTACGAGAGCTTGTGAAAACCCTAAATATTTTCTTTTAATGTTTCCATGGTATCTGATTAAAAAAAATTAATTTTAATAATTTAAATATCAGATGTTGACTGCTTTCTTATCTACAACAAAATCAGATACCATGGAAGCCTACCAAGAAGAAGGAATGTTGTTTTTGAAAGAAAGTGAAAGTTGCACCTTCTCCACCAGGGCCTTCAATTAAATTAGTTGTTAGAATGATACAACCTGGAAAATGATACTGTTATTACATGTAAAAAATGTGCCACAGTGCTGAATAAACGTCAATGAATTTTATGAGAAACTACTGACAGTACTTGGCAACGTCTGTGTGATATCTATTTATTTCCTTTATCTATGCTTTGAAGTTTCAATTAATGTGTTATACATTTTATTTGATGTACTTCACCTAATACATATATAAAATTGGTTAACGGTTGTAAAAATTTCAACTGACGATTTTTTATCTATTAAAATTCAATTTATTTACATATTTTAAATATCATGTGACGAATTTTGAATTTCAAATGATGTATTTTAAATTTTAAATATAATTTTCAATTGATATTTTTCAAAAGTAAATTGATGGGTTTTGAATTTAAATTTAAAATGATGTAGTTTGTGAGACACGCATCATAATATGTTTTGACAAATACAGCTTTTGGTCGATTCTCATATGTAAAGATATGATAAAATTTAAAATTTAAATGTTTCGAAAATTATACAGTATACAGGCAAAGTAATAGAAGTTGAGAACCCACCATTCACCGAATAGCTGAAATTCATTTACTAATCGGAGGCAACAAAAGCGCTGTCGGACTGTGTTCTCACCATACAATAATTCATGTTGGCAATGTGCTCCAGGCAGCCCTCAAGACGAATTTGCATTTCTTTCATTTGAAAGCTGTTAAAATGGTTTTTTGTGTCGGAACACTTGCTAGTAACAGTGACTCCTTCCTCTGGCATTTCAAGAACATCATAAAGTCAAGTTCTTCTCCTCGATGTGCTAAAGGCACAC
Organism: Phaonia tiefii; assembly: GCA_963931995.1. NCBI lineage: Eukaryota > Metazoa > Arthropoda > Insecta > Diptera > Muscidae > Phaonia > Phaonia tiefii. Next base: position 123,406,947 of record OZ008367.1, read on the forward strand.
ATTGTTTCTCTATCTCGACAGCGACAAAGTGTCTTACTTTTCCTTATGTTAGTAGATTTGCATTTCACGCTTTTAGGACATCAATTAAATATATGGTTTGGAAACCAAACCGAGTATATCCATGAAATCTACGATTTTTTTAAAACAATTTAGTGTAAAATAGCATCTTGATATCACAGGCATTTGTTAAATGTTGTCTTCTGTTAAATCCAGAACCCCGAAATCTCATTCCGGAACCCCTTATTGGCTTGAATTGGTGATTCCTTATCGTCGAATTGTCTTCCTTCTTCATAAAGCTTGTGGGAAAGCCAACCCCACACAATTTGAATTATGTTTAGGTCGGGAGAATTTGGTGACCAATTAAGAAGACGAACATTTTAGTTGGAAATTAATTATTTTCCAACTGGAATCGGTCCAAAGATATCATTTACTTTAGGGATCACTGACTGTAACTGAGTCTTGTAAGTTTCTCCAGTCATTTTTGCAGTTGTTCAGTAATACATTTTGGCACCTCAGACCATAATGTAATCTACAAGAAAAAGGTTTTAGAAGAAATATGATTTTGTACTAAATGTGTCGATTTGTGTGGGACGTACCACAAGGGGCGTGGTTAAAAAGCCCATTTTCAATACCAAACTAAGTTTGGACAAATAATAGTTATTGGCAAAATTCCATTGTGATCGGTAACGATTAACGGCAGTTATCGTGTTGACTTAAAAGCCAGCCAGCCAAACAGCAGACAGACGGGCATGGCTCAATCGTCTTAAAATATCCTGAAACGGATTTCATCCAAAGATACTAAGGGTCTAATATGGCTCCTTCTATGCGCTACATTTTTTCCGTATTAAATGATATATCATTTTGAAGCTAGAAAAAAACTTGTTTGAACACTTAGTAGAATCATATTTTAAAAAATAAATCATATTTCGTAATTCGAAAATATATTCGAAAATATTATTAAAATTTAAATTTGTTCAAAAATTTAGATTCTTAAAAATCCGGCACACAGTTAATGACCAATTCCCGATTAATCGGATTAACCGGGTTTTCCCTTTCGTTTTGGACACTCAACACACCCTTCGTTATAACTTGAATGCGGATGGACCCCTCAAGAAGAAAAGCAAAACCAGATCTTTCTTAGTTAAATCTTTATTTCTTTAATCAAAATTGCCTCTGGCTTCTAGATTCTGGAGTCGTGCTATTTATATAGAATTTTGAGTGATTTCCAATAATACTTCGATAACAAATTTCTAACATTCCTATTCGATATATAAAATTGTTATCAATCAAATATTGGAGAAGATTTGTTCTGATTGGTCACCCACATTTTACATTAAGCAAAATGTTGAAGATGCAGAAGAGAAATGTTACTCTAATCATTTTACTTCTGCGTAGGTGACAGGGGCACATTAGTTGCATGAATGCCATAATACTTGTTCGAACTTGGATCTACTTATGCCTCTCCAGACATGTATGCACAGTAGTTGTAAAGTCATGTTGCTCTGTAGTTTCTTTCGACGGACGACGGAAGTTTCTTTTAGTGACGTCGACACTATCGAGTATTTAACCATGAAAATGGTTCTCAAAAATACCTTTCGCAACCGGTGTAAATCAGTAGGTCCTAATCAGTGAGTGTAAAAATAGAAAGTGCACAGTTCACAGATTGTGCGAGCACTCCCCAATCCGGTCATGACAAGTAGCAGGGAGAATATTTTTTTATAATTATGAAGTACTATGCTCCCAATACTTTAAAAATAATATAAATCTTAGATTCTCTTGTATATTTTTTTTGATGAGTTAACATCTATAGGTACGGGTAGGGCAATCTATCAAAGTGAACACATACACACAACACACAGCGTTAGCATCACCGACGTGGTTGTTGTACAACAATAGTCTCAATAGTCGAACAAACAAGCAGGTCATCGTCGCCAAAGAGTATTGAACAGTGTTACCAAGTTGGCATAATTTGTGCCGTTTTGACATAATTTTTTTTTGTTCTAGCACTTGTTTTTTAACAAATTATTTAGCACAACTTCCCCACAATTTTTACAATTTCTTTCATTTTAGTATAATTTTTTTAGCGCTATTGGTTTGCAAACGGATAAGTTCTGTAGGATAAGTAGAGAGAATTCCAAAAGAAATTATCAAAAACTGGGTAAATTCCATTTTAAGAAGATTGAAAGAAATGGTTAAGAACAATGGATACCTAACAAAATATTAAATTAATTTTTTGCAAGAATTATTTTAAAAATGTGATACTTATTGAAAGTCAAACCTTGTTTGGCTTTTAATTTTGTAGAAATTGTAAAAAACATTTTAAGTTTTATTCTGTATGAAATTAAGATACATTCTATAATACATTAAAACCATAATAATGATTCTTTTCAATTTGAAGAGGTTAGGTATAACAGCTGTTTACATTTGCAAATGTAGATAACCACCAATTTCTTGGAGTTACTGTGTGTGTTCTAGACACAGATATACCAAAAATACTAAACTGAAAATTTTTCCATATTGGTTTCGCAAACGGCTCAAATTTTGAAAATATTTGGCACAATTTCTTAGTCGGTCTTTGGCAACACTGGTATTGAATAGTATAGACAACTCATGGATCGAATTGTATTATTAAAAGTAGTGGCGACATCTGGCGAACGACACAAAACGTATTACTCTCTTTTTATCATAACTTGGTCCATTCATAATTGTGATGTGAACCATTGATGCCGTTTGAAACATTTATGCTTTTTATATAGTTTTATGTAATAATATTGTCGAAATGGTGCATTTAGCCTCGTTTATGGTCTTTTACTCAGACTCTCTACATGAGAGCGGAACAAGAGTGCAATAAGTTCTCTATACTATTCAATACTTTTTGTCGTCGCTCTGTTTATGACAAAACAAAAACAATTATTTCAGTGAGCTAAATATTGTTTTATTTATTTTAACGATATAACATCTAATGTTAAAGCAGATGTAAGAAAAAAGAAAGTGCAATAGCAAAAGATTTTGATTTTTTGATTGATTTTTGATTGATTCTTTGATTTTTTTGTAAACCTTGGTCCATACATTTTAAATTGACTTACTTTCAAGTTTTCCTAACGCTATTTGTTAGGCTGCTCAAGAGTTTTGTAGTTCCCTTAAATGTTGTGGCGTAAAATTATGTCTTTCAGCCAAATTTTATAAGAAAAATCAATTGAAAATGATCATGAAATATCGAAAAAGGCAAAAAGTGTTTTGTTTAGCATTTTGATCGCGACGCCAGGTCTGAGAAAATGAGAGAAATGAGAGATATTTTGATAAGAATTTTGAAATTTTGTTTAGTTACATTATTAGTATTACAAAGTTAAATAAATAATCTAAAACTGATTTCGATTTCCTCTTTGTCCGCTGATCACCATGCTCGTCGCTGATTAAATTTAAAATGTGTACCAATTTTGGAATAGGGGCCCACAATACATCAAACATGTATAGATGGGCTTATTTGTAGGGATATTAGTAATAAAGCGATGTCTTTTATATCTGAAGAATTTTTCTATTTTTTTTCAACTAAAAAAAGAGACTGAAATTCCTCTTATGTTCAAAATCTTAAACTCATCCTGGTATTTGAAAAATATTTTAGTTCAGAAAGTAGCACCTTACAAACATTGGAACTTCATTACTCCATGAAGTTTAATTACGTATTACACATCTATCTAAGAGTAATTTCATTTCAGGGCAGTCTCAAAAAGGGTTCCAGTGGCAGCAGTGGTAACACCGAACACGTCATAGTAACGGCTGCGGGCGGTGGAGGAGGTGGTGGTGGCGGTGGAGGAGGTCATAGTGGCGGTCATAGCCACGAACATAGCTCCGGCTGGCACCGTAGTATGCCCTACAAGTACAAACCGGTGGAAGCGCCAGGAACCTTCCATGAAATAATCGACCATGATGAAGAGTTCAAGAGAAGACAGGCGCAGGCTCAATTTCATTGAAACTAATATATCTTTGTATTATTTATTGTCGTCGTTTCGTTTTTTTTTGTTTTTTGCTTGTAAATACAATCGAACTTATGAACTAAAACTGGAACTTTGCTATAACTTAAAATAGAAACAAAAAACAAATCTAAAATCTGAAATCTGGATGTTTGTAAATGGGAGAAATGGAAGTTTTCTGTATGCCATGCCATCTCGTTACGGCTAAATGATTCCAAGACATGGTTGGTACTGGTGCATGCATCAGGTTTTCGTGTTTTTTGTATGAAATGTTGAACATACTTTGGTTGATAAAAATCTTTGGTAAGTACATATGATGATTATGAATTTCGAAATAATGATGGAAGAGTAAAAACTTTCTCCTCAAGTGATTTGAGTTTAAGTGGTAAGTCTCTGATAACTAGCAGGCGTTAACATAGTGTACTGGCGTTTCAGCTTCTTTTAGGAATTGGTTGGCACCCATGCATTGTACGCTTTGTCCTGCATCATCATCTCATCGTCGATACTACGGTGGTACGATCCACCCTCATGGCCGCCTTCGTACTCATTCTGATGACTCGACGAGTAGGTGTGACTCTGCTGCACTTGCGGGTGTTTGACTATTTCATAAGTGGTCTTTTCGCCACCCTCGTTCGAAACAAGCTTCTTGAGGCCGATGATAGCGCTTATGATCAAGGCTATTTTGCCAACAATCAGTGCCTTGCCGGCCACAATGGCTATCGAGTGATAGGCCATCTTCAAAATAGCAGCCTTAAGCATAACAGCCGCTATAAAGGGACCCAAATACTTTTTGTCATCTTTCTTTTTGCGGCCCTCATCACCAGAAACCTCTTCGGCGGCATCATGACCTGATGACGTCGCGGTTGTAAAGAAGTCCATAACAGTGTGCAGCAAATCTTGACCATTATTTTTGCCGAACGCCAAGAGGCGTGGCATGTTCACTTGCAGCTGACGAGACCTTATAAATGAGGTGAATCTATCCATTAGCAAGGAATCCAAACTTTTTGCTGAAAGATTTTCCAGATCTCGATTGTTTAATTTCATATCCATAGCACTCGAACGGCCAGTCCTTAACTCCGTGTCGTTTTTCTTGACCAGCGCTACGCCTTCCACAATATTTATATTTTGAAATTTTAAAGCGCGTCCCATGAGTTTAGCTCCTTGTATTTTAAAGCACCATAAAGCGTCGTCCTGATTCAGGCAGTGATTCAGGATATGGTGTACCGTTCGCGTGAGACCGCTGTCGGTGAATAAGCCTCGCCCACTTTGTGATGACGAGGGTTGTGTATCAACCGCAGATGCATTGCGACACAATGCCACTATTAGTAGGACGGATAAGAACTTTAGCGATGTCAACATTTTTAAGGACTTAGCTTAAGATTTACGTACAACAGTCCTTTAGTTTCAAAACACTTTTCACTTCTTTCTTATTTCAAAACTGTTCAATTTGTCGGAAAACGGTTAGAAAAACAAACCACCTCGATTTCTACACAAAATGCAACTGATCTTCATGGATAGCGTGGTAAAGAAATTTATACATTTCTGGCGTTTTAATTACATTAAATTGTCTTATCTTTCAAGGCAATTACAGGTACCTGTTAATATTTCAAATGCGGTTTTGTTTATGTTTTCTGTTTTTGCCTTAAACTAGACTGTGCATTATTGATTATTCAGAGCATGCTAGAGAGAGAAATGATAGCAGATGCGAAAATGTATACCAAACTTTTTCCAACAGCCACATACTAAGACGCTGGTGCTACCTAAGACTGTTTTGGTTTCTAGGGGGTTCTTGTTGGCTGGGTTTTTTTGTTTCACCAGTAGCGCTTTGCACGCGTTGGCAGAATGTCAAGCATCGTTGCTCATTTGGTGCATCACTTCTTAATAGGTCCATTCTTCATTGACGTCTTTGCTGCAGAAGTATAATTGAAATGCAGCAATTAGTTTAGTTTTTCATTTCGTCGCTACTTCAGTGCTGTACACCAACGACTGGCTGACTGACTGTGGAAATTGGTAACACTTTCTGGTGTTTACTAAAGTACCATTTCTCTCAAACACCCACTTTCTACTTCTTTTCTTGGTATTTATTAGTATTTCAGAAATTACATCTCATAAATTTTCTTTAATCCAAATTAAATTTTATCATGTTGTTTGGCTGTTTTTGTTACAGAGTTGACGGTTTCATTTGGCTCTTGTTGTAAATTCTGACACGCGAATGAAATTTTCCTTATTTAATTTACTTTCCAATTCAGCGATAAGTTGTGGTGTTTATACACACATACGGCTGAATCAATGAATTCCACATAAGAGATTGATTAAAAGGGTAAAAACCTTCAAGTTTCTGGTTTGTGAAAAGAAGAAATATATAAATTGAATTAACTGAGATTAGAAGATATGGGTAGAAAGCACATACTCATCGATGTACAATCTGAGCACATTGTCAAGGCGACTCGGGTAACCCATACCCACCGCCATGTGCAATGGCTTGTTCACGCTGGCGCGAAATTTAATTACTTCGCAATTTGGTCTAAAATTGAGATATTTACAACGCCGTTTTTACTCCACAAAATTAACATAGTATTTATACGTGAACAAAACCCAGAGAAATATTTCAGGGGGCCGTCGTCGTAGATAGCTTTTGAAATTCACGCTGTCCACATTTAAGGCTTGTATCGGCTTAAAATGTTTGCCAATAGTACCGGCTAAGCTGATTTCAAAGGTCTATTTTATTAAATGTAATTTCTAATTATCACATTTAATAAAAACTCAGTCACCGCCACCGATTCATTTCTTTGTTTCTCCTCCGCCGGCGCTAATTAATGATCGGCTTCCTTCACTGAACACGTGGTTACTAAAATGACTACAAAACCCAGTACAGAAATTTCAGTCGGGTGAACCGACATGCCCTACACATTGTCATCCATGGCGACCGAGTTCTAAAAAACACAGACTATATTCCCCTATACGTTAAACGAATGAGGGTGGCAAATGCGCCAATATCTCAATGGCAGTGTGGCATTGCACTAAATACACTGTGGAAGTCGAAAAATTAGACAAGGCGGACGACGACAGTTTTACCCTAATTCAGGATAAATCGAACTGCATCATTAGTTTTTGAGTTACAATTACGGTTTCATACAAAATATATCTTTATATTATATACACTCCGGTTCACTTATTTAAAGGCACAAAAAATTCCATATTCAGCAGCCTGTATCTTTTGCAATTTGTACCCGATTGCAGCATTTTAAAGTGGAAATGGAAGATAGGCATCTTGAGATATAAAAAAAGTATGACAATAGTGGTTTCTTAACTAAAGAACTTTTTTTGGAGAAATTTATAAAAAGAAGTCCAAAAATGTGCTATTTTTTTGGTTCACTTGAATAAAGGCACTTTAACTAATTTAAATGAAAATCAGTTTTACTTGTTTTTTAATGTATTTTAGTTTGTTTCAGAACTATTAGTAATGGGTACAATAACTTCAAATATACGGGTTTTCATTGAGAGATAAAGATAATTTATGTAATCCAACGAAATTTGATTCCAAGCATCGTTAATGGCCGGAATTAGTGAATGCTTGTCATCAAGTTGTCTACCTAACCCCAGACATTTTCGATAATGTTTAGATCTGGCGAATAGGGTGGCCAGTCAAGAATATTAACATTTTGGCTTTCAATGAAGTCCTTTACTACTCTGGCGTTGTATATAGGGGCATTATCCTGTTGCAATATCCAAGATATGGGACCAAGTAGTTCACTGAACTTCGGAAAAGCCGATTCTAATAACGTTTTATAGCTTGCACCAGTCATTTTTGCACTTTGAAATTCAAGATCGATGGTGCGCAGATCATGGAAATAATAGTTGTAGCCATCAGGCCCAACCAAATTAAACTACTCCAGTCATTTACATGACTTCTTGGCTGTATATCCCATACCATGTTGTCTTTTGCAAATTGAAGCCTGCTTTCCTTACGAGGAGCATTAAGTGGCGCCTTTTTTTTCGTAATTTCAGGTATTTAAGATACTCACAGCTCTTAATTACTCTGCGTAGTGATGACTTGCTCGCTTCCACTCCAGCTTGAGCTCTTATTTTTGACAACGATAAGGCAGAATTAGAAGCAATTCTGATGATGTTCTTTTCTCATACGTAGATAATGAAACCCTTCCTTTAAAATTTTGTATATACCACTTGGGATCCTGGATGTAATTGTCGACAACTGTTGGGCTCCGTCCAATTTTTTTAGCTATGGCGCGGTTAGAATATCCTTCAGAACGGTAAACATCCATTCCATTTTGTCTCGTAAAATGATTAAGATGTAATAAATTGTTATAAAAAAATCCAATGAGTGTTCGAACTCACGGGCGATGTGTTAACACCTTTTTGTTACCGTTTGATTTCTACGAACACATTTGTAAATAGTCGTGTTTTGGTTACAAGCAAGCGATTATCGCTTGCTAAGTTGCAAAGAAAACGGCTTTTTAGCGAGAAGTCATTTTGATCAAAAATATGAAAAATGGTTAAAAACGGTAAAATATGTCAATATTTTGTTGTTTTAAACTTAGCGAAAATGAATCTCGTTTCTAAGTTCTCGCTAAGTCTTCGCTAAGTGCTTCATACAAAACAAGCGAATATGTAACCAAAACAAGCTTAATGTTACATTGGAAAATAAAAACCAGCGTTTAATCATATGATGACGTATGATTTAAGTAATATTAATACTAAATAACAGTTAAACATATTTAAAGACAAGTGTCATTATTTTCTTGCTTAATACCGTTTATTTTATACCCACAAAAAGCAAAGCAACAGACACATGTACATACATACATACATTGTTATGTTCGTACATACGCTACACAAGTTCACACAATTTTCGTTGCTCTCTTTCTATCTCATTTTTATATATGTACGTATAACCACGTCATTACTCTCTTTGCACTGAGAGTGCTTCGCACCCACAGAATACAACAATTGGCTGCCGCTATATCAGTGTGTGTGTTTTTTTGCAGTCTGACAATCTATGTTTCGCAGTCGGACAAATCTGTGTTCTATATAGGAGTGGGTCACCCTTATCATTTAGGGGTATGATGATGTTGGCCTATTGTGAGACCTACCCGATATGCACACAAAATTTCATACAAATCGGTCCAGCCGTTTCGGAGGAGTTTAACGGCAAACAATGTGTGATCGCAGTCGGACAATCTGTGTGAGCGCAGTCGGACAAATTGTGTTTGGATGTATTCACTTTGTGAATTTACCCGCGCATATAGATGTTAACACATCAAAAACTGTTAAGGGAATGCAAAGAGTGGAGAATGTGAGTGTAAATTGTCATAGTGGAGGGTATATAAGCTTCGGCCCGGCCGAACTTAACACCGTTTCTACTTGTTTTTGGATACACCGGGCAATGCTGAACATCAAGTGACTCGCTTTGTTTGGCCATAGCAACAACAACGAAACAACCAAACACACAACATCACACATACTTTGTCCGAACTAGCTGACGTATACGTGGGTCACATATCCACATGTTTGCCATATCAACAGCAACGAAACAGCCAAACACACAACATCACACATACTTTGTACGAAGTAGCTGACGTATTAGTGTGTCACCATAACGTCGACTTGCAAATGAAATTTTGCATGGCTATGCTTTATATCTCCGTTCAACAACAGCAACAGACGTATGTACATACATACATTGTTATGTTAATACATACGCTATAGACATAATTTCGTTTGAATCACCCCTGCAACACCGCTCTTTCATTGCGCACTTGCTCGCTCATTTTTGTTTAACACGTCATTATTCTCTTTCGCAGTCGCAGAAAATCTGGTTTTAGCAGCAGCATAAAATCTGGTTTTAGCAGCAGCAGAAAACCTGTCTGTGTGTTGTTTGCATGTGTTGACTTTGATAAATTTAGTCCCTATACGCCGCTATAGATGTTAACATATCAACAAGCGCTCCCTACAAAAAACTATCGCATACTTTAAAAGTAATAAAAAATAGCACATTTTTGGATTTTTTTTTATAAATTGCTCAAAAAAAGTTCTTTAGTTAAGAAACCACTATTGTCTCGATTTTTTTATATCTCAAGATGTCTAGCTTCCATTTCCATTTTAAAAATCTGCAATCGGTTACAAATTGCAAAATGTACAAGCTGCTGAATAGGGAACGACGAATGAACATATATATTTCCTCCTTCATCAAAATAACATTTTCAGAATTTCAATTTCCAAATACATTTCCTCGTGTCCAGTGACCATTCGAGGACTTTAAAAGCATCCTATAAGCGAGGAAATAAGCGTAAGGCCAGCCCATTTTATCATTTAACAAATTATTTCCATTTATCATACTTGCGGCGAACTATTTTGTTAGTTGTGCTATTGTTTGCGTAACCCATAAAAAAGTAGGCGAGAATACTTATTTTAAACTATTGTACTTTGTTGTTAGTTCTTTTATGTTTTCTTGGTTCAAAACCCAATTAAACAAAGTTCAAAACCCAATTAAACAAATCAACAAAATTGTTTCAGTGTAGAAAAAAAAACAAAATTAAGTGAACTTGATGATTAAGTGGAATTTGATATTCAAAATGAAGATGAATTTAAAAATATAGTTATTATATTATTATTATTAAAAATATAGTTTGTGAACGAAAAATCAAAGAAAGTCGGAAAATTACATTTCGGCCGATGTTCTGAATCAAGACCCTGAAAATCCTGGTTTTATAGCTAAGCTTTATTCCCAACTGTTGAAGCCCAAAATATTTCGAACAACTTTGTTAAAGAAAGTTTACCCGTACACCCAACCAAATAGAAGTTAGTGGCTTTCAAGTTGAATAAAAATCGAAAACTCAAAAAAAATCCACTCCGTTAGTCAAAATAAAATAAAAAATTTGTATGACACCGTAATTGTAACTCAGAAAACTATTGACGCTGTTGGATTTCTCATACCGCAGTTAGATTAAAACAATCCTTTCCGCCCTTGTCTACAACAATTTTTTGCCAAAAACTATCACAGTGGTATTATTCAATACCCAACTTATTAGGATCTTAAGAGATTTTGGGGATTTATCGTGACTACCAGCCAATTGTCCACCCAATATTTATTTATACAGGAAGTACAAAAATGGGCATGGCGAAGTTGTTCATTTATTATAGAACAGCATACTCGGACATATTTAAAAAATGACCGGACAAAATTCCAAAAATCGAAGCAGTAATCCAGATAAAATAAGTGACTTTAAGCAGTTGCCAATTAACCACTGAGGTCGAGAATTAACTGTTTTGAAGGTTCCATGCACGTTGCTGATCAGCCAAGGGGCCCAAAGTTGAGTATTGTTTCAATACATGCATGCAGGCTAATTTTGGATTATTTTTAGTAGATGTGTGTTATATGAAGGTTATGTTTCTGGTTGTTTTAAACTTTTTTTATTTATTTTGTGTTATGAGAGCTACGAAATTGTATATTAAGTTAATTGAATTTACTTAAGGTTTCTAGTTCAATTGCAATGAAAGTAATTGACTAAAAATATTTACTTTTTTAATCTTTTGTGGACCGACAAAAATTATGACCTCTCTCGGAATTTCGGTCTGGCAATACCATAAAATGTCGAACTAAAATTTCGAAATTTCAAACTAAAATTTTGAAAGTTCCGAGGACGACGATGATGAAAATGTCGAACGTAATGATATAGAATTTTTTTAAACGAAGTTTTTTTTTGTGGTAAATCTTGTATGGTTACGAAACAAACTTCTCAAACATTAACAGCCAAAGTCACGATCTCGAAAGAAAACCTAATCGAACGGAAGCAAGTCACGCACTTTCGTTCTTATCCCAGGCTTTAAAGGTTATTGTGTGATTGTGTGTTTGTAAAATCGGAAGCCACTAACTATTTTCGCTGTCATCTATGCGAACGAAAATGTCAAAACCAGTCACTTGTTTTTTGGTTGTCGCATAGCTGGAAATCAAATAAAAGCTCGAAACCAAAAACAATTTATATTGAATTCAATGGAAGAAACACAATGGACAGAAAATAATGTCATTATAATAAATTGTTTATGAAAATATATTTCCATTTCAGCACAAAACGCCAACTTTGCGGCACCTGCAGATACTGGTTCTTCGTACTCTTCTCTCTCGCTCCGAAATTAAATGGCGAATGTTAAGTTTATGTTATTGCTTTGAACAACAACCACACAAACGCACGTAAAACCATGCGAACGACAAGTCGAAAGAAAGTGACTCGCGTTTTGAGTCGAAAGTGAGTGACTGCCTTCGTTCGCTTGAATTTTGTGGGAGAGAGTGTAATTGAGGTCCGATTCAGCACTGAATTGTATATGTTTTCGTTCGCTTGTTAGTGACTCCGAAATCAGCTTTTTGTCGCATAGAAAGAAAGCGAACGTTAGCGTTCGACATCGTGACTTTGACTGTTAATAAATAATTACTTTATAAGTCCTAATAAATTTGGTAGAAAAGTTCAAAACGGTAAACCTTGTTAAGAAACGAAATTTTATGTGAAAAGGTAAAATTACGCATGCTCATCCCTCCGTTAGGTTAGTTATCGAAATCCTGATGGAAAAATGTTTGCCAAAAATGAAATCGGGCCATCCAAAAACCTATGAAACGATACCCATAACGTTTTTTTTTAAATTTAACCCCCCACTATGACTCCACCCCCCTCCAAGCAATGGAAAAAGCAATACCAGAAATGAGCTCAGCACCCTCAAACACCTACCGACTAATGACTAAAGTCAAAAACAACGACGTTATTAATTTTGTCCGGTCATTTTTTAAATCTGTCTCAGTGTGCACAGTTGCTTTTTACAAAATATTGATCAGCTCCAAATTTTGTTACGATCGGTTGTGGTTTACGGGAGATATCGAGTCGGCCAACCGGAAAGCCGCCCAATTTTTGTACGGGAGGTACGAAAATGAGAATGGTACTATAGATAATTCTTAATTTTTAGGAAACATTTCATTAAGATCGATTGTAGTTTACGAGATTTTTCGTATGGATGGACCAGAATGGGTATGACGAATTTACTGATTTTCCATACAAGAGTGGCATTTGACTATATTGTGTCTAGTACCAAATTTCATTAAGATTGGTTTGGTTTCGCGGAAGTTATCTTGGCGTACAACCAGGCGGCAGAACAACTTTTGTATGGGAGGTATCAACATGTGCATGGAAAAATTACCCTTGTCTTAATCGGTGACTGGCGTTTGATGACATGAGGCTTAGTACCTAATTTCATTAAGATGGGAAGAAATGTTTCACGCGACTTATCGCATTGACAACCTGGACGATCACCAAGCTTGTGAATGGGAGGTACCAGGATGGGCATGAAAACCTTTCTCCATTTAAGTAGACATTTACAGATTATTAACCAATGTTTGAGGTGAAGCTAATCACATCTACCAGAAAAACGTTTTAGAAGAACATGATTTTGTACCAAATGCGTCGTCAATACGCTCATTTTCAATCCCAAACTAAGTTTGGAAAAATAGTGGTCACTGACAAGATTTCGTTGTGATCGGTAAGGATTTACGGCAGTTATCGTTTTGACCAGCTAGCCAGACAGAAAGACGGACATGGCTCAATCGACTTCAAAAGTCCCGAGATGAATTTTTTCCAAAGAACTGAGGGTCTAATATGGCACCTTCTATGCGTTAAATTTTTTTTAGAATTAAATGATCTACATATACACTAGGGTGTCACAAAAAAATTTTTCTTTTTCGATTTTCATGAATGCACAAGGTTAATTGGCAAGCTTATAGGGTAAAGTATTTTTTCCCAAAAATCGGGTATTCCGGACGTTTTTTGAATTTTACTTAAACCTTGGTCAATGAACACGATTTTCTTAGTTTGTAAGTCAGCGTTTTAAAGCAAAACGTCCAAACTTTTATTGTGTATGAAGAAACCACCAGTTTTGGCAATGATTTTGCTCAATAAGGTAACATGTATTATATTTTTCCGAAAATTTTGGAGAAACTTTGTAAATAACGCTTTATAACTTTTAAAATTTCTACGAAAATTTAAAAAACTAAAGATGCACTTTAAAAGACGGATAAATGCCAAGGAACTTTGTTCAGTTTGCAGTTACTGTTCGGGAGTTATGCCATTTTAAAACTCTTTACCCATTGTATGAAACTAATAATACAATTAACTGTTTGCCATTTTTGCATCGGACTTGCTTTAAACAGAGCTATACGGAGAAAAAAGCGGCCCAGCAACATATATGTTTGCAGGCAATCATATATATGGTTCCTGCAATATATTGCCGGGGCCGTTTTTTGCTGCGTGAAATTCTTTGTCGTTACTTAGCGCATGTAGATTTTTTCAATAACACAATGTTTAAAGCAATTCCGATGAAAATTACAAACAGTTTATAATATTATTAGGTACATACAATGGGTAAAGAGTTTTAAGGTGGCATAACTCTGGAACAGTAATTGCAAATTCAAAATTTTATTTTACAAAATTGCTTGGAATTAATCTATATTTTAAAGTGCATCATTAGTATTTTAAATTTTCATAGAAATTTAAAGCAAATCCGATGCAAAACTGCCAAACAGTTGATAATATTATTAGTTTCATACAATGGGTAAAAGGATTTACAATTTTGTTTTGTTAATTGTTAAATATTGTTTATATCTCCTGATGATGCTACACAAAGGAGTAGCGAAATATCGAGGAAAATAAATATAACAACAGCAAACCTGACCTCAAGCTCGAAGAATATTGATTATTTATTGATAAGGAAAAGGTCGAACAACAGAATAAAAATAAAAAAAAATCTCAGAAATTATTTACCCTATAAACTTTCAAATAAAGCTTGAGCAAAAAATTGTATTTATTGATGGGACACCCTAATATACACCCATCCCTATGGGTGAGTGTATAAATATAAATTACAAGGCATTTGTATGTTTGCAATATTATGGGAATCTAAAACACATAAATTGTAAATCGTCGCGACCTGTAAATGTGATTCAAATTATCCAATTCTTTTATATACAGTGGCGTGCAAAAATGAGTACATAATTAATTTTTTCGATTTCTAACCGAATAAAATAACTAACAATAAAGAAAATAAAAATAACTTTTTTCCTTTATTCCGTTTTTAGTTCTGAATAAAACAACGGAAAATTCAAAACAAAAAGTTCTAAGTCCGTATCATAGAAAAATATATTTGTTGCCAAAAATAAGCACGTTCGTGAACGGACAGCAAAACGAGCGTTCTACAACATTTTCTACATTTCATCTGTCAAAAAAATAAACCTGCATTGTCCGAAAAGAACCAACAGGCGCGAATGAAGACTGCAACAGAGCACCAAAATTGCAGATGCGAGATGCGTTATCTGGTCAGACGAACCAAAATTTTAGCGTTTCTAATTGGACGGTAAGCAGGGCGTACGCTAATAACGCCCAAGTGCATAACGCCCAAAACAAACAATGTCACACTGCCCAAAAAACGACATGTAATTTGTTGATGTAAAAACTATAGATTTTTAGGGCTGTCTGTCATATTTTTTGGATTTTGCGGCTTATTGTAAAATTTTTCGTTGTCATAATGCCCACATCAAGAAATGTTATAATGTCCAAAATTGGCATAATGCCCAAATTCTAATGGGAAAATAGTCATAAAGCCCAAATGATTACTAGTACAGAATGCAAAGGACGCCGCAGACATTGTCAACAAAACGTGTGCTGCAAATCGCAACATACGTCGTTCAAGGTTATTTAGTCCTTTTACTACAAGAAGACAGAAGAACTGTGACTTTATTTACCAAATATAATTTAAATATATTAAAAACTTTGTTCTCATGTTAATACTGTTGTTTACCAAGAGCTTTAGAAATGTCATTATGCCCAAAATCCGGCATATCACCCAAAACTTAAGATGTGGAATGTCATAAACTCCAAAAAAAAAATTTTATAAAATCCAAATAATTTTTGGGCGTTACGGCGTATAATTCGGGCTTTGCAACACTCGGAATTTGGGTGATATGCCACTTTTTGGGCAGTATGTCGTTTTTAATTTTGGGCGTTATGCACTTGGGCGTTATTACCGTACGCCGGTAAGCAGTATGGCTGGCGTCGGCCTGGTGATACCATTCAATGCCACTATGTTAAGCAAATTGTGAAGCATGGTGGTGGACACATCTTTGGGGCTGCTTCACTTGGTTGTTGGCATAATGGAGAAGGAAGACTTCCGCACCATTTTGCAGACTCATCTTCCCGAGTTTGATGACCAGAGTGCCTATCCTGAAGATGAAATCGTAGCATAGTGGGAAAATAGTGAAAAAATGGCTGAGTGAGAAAAATCGTTGGAAGACGCCTGGGGATGTACTTAATCAGTTCCATCAAATACAGAATAGCTTTGGGAACGAGTACAGCTTGAGTTGCAGAATATACCAAATTAAATTATACAGAAATTGGTTGAAAGTATGCCGAAACGTATTAATATGGACCAAGTACTAAAAAAATGTTCCACTGACACCGGTATTGAAAAGTGCAAAATTAAGTACATGCGAGTTATGTTTGTTGTGTTTTTTTTTGTCTCTCTGAATTTGTTACTTTTTGTTTTGAACTTTTTGTTGTTTTATTCAGAATTGAAAAAGGACTCAAGGAAAAAAAGTTATTTTGGTTTTCTTTATTATTACTCATTTTACTCCGTTAGAAATTGAAAAATTAATACTGTACTCATTTCTGGACGCCACTGTACCTTCGCACGTTACTTAAGCAACCCTGAGGAGTTTTAAAGACAAGTATACTTATCCTTTCCACAATGCGTTCACTTTCGCCCCATTGGCACCTCCCTCACAAAAATCATAACCAGACACATGCCTAAAATGTGCTGTAACTTCCCTAACGCAATTGCCAATTGTTATGGAAATTGTACAAATGCCACTAACTTACACGGCCTATATAAAGATATGAACACAACTAATTACTTTTATTTAAATTGTATTGAAGGAATACAACCTCGAGGGATAATTGACGTGAGCAACCCAACTCAACCTGTCTGCTGGCAAAAGTGTAAATAAAAATGAAAGGAAAACATATACATATTTGAAATATTTTGATGTGGGGATGTCTAGGAAAATGTAAACACTTTTTTAATTAAATATTCAACAGAATCGACATTACAGTCTTGAAAATATTTATGTGGAGTCTTGTTAATATGATTACATTAATACATGAATTGGTGTTCAATTAGATAGAAAAATGTGATATTCGGAATTAAGTACATACAGGCATAATCCCCAAATCGATTTTAAGGGTTATGCTCCTCCACCATGGCGGATACTGTCCCCAAATTGAATTTGGGGTTATGTCCGCGATGCTGAACGGATATAATCCCCAATGGGGGATTTTGAATATAAAAAACAATTAAAATTATATTTTTTTGACGGCTGCATTTATAATGCTTAAAATGCTTAGGTGAACGAGTGCAAATATAGCGCAATTTTTCTTTTAAACAATTTTAATTCTTTTAATTGATTTTAAATTCAGGGCTTTCAAATAAATTTTATTATTTGCATATGTATTTAAAAAAAAAACAAAATCATGTTATAATACAGGGTCTAAACAAAAGGTTCACGAAGAACATAAAAAGGAAATGTAATAAAAAATAGTATTGAAATATAATATTGAACTGACGCATGTTTTTGTCCCTAAAAAAATCGAGTGATTTTTTCTTTGAATAATTTTTATTTTTTTGGTTGTATATTTTATCATTTGATTCAATAAATCCCCTTGTTACATACATACGCCCATGTTCTGCATTCTGAATTTGTGTGAACATTTTTCACAAAATTGGCGCTCTTGACGTTATTTTCACAGACATTTTGTGAAATTGTTTCACAATCAAATGCTGTTGGGAAAGTAATAGTAAATAACATTTTCTGTATCAAAAATGCAAACTACGTAAAAAAGAGCATTACAGAATGAAAGCCGATTATTTTTTTTCTTAACTTGGTTGTTCAAAAGTAAAAGTTTCTCAAGCATTTAGTCGCAAAGTTTGATTTTTCCATTCTGTTTTCATTCCACATTTATACCATTTTATGTAAATCAGCTGACTATTGGATGTTCGAAAACCCAAAGTTGCCAGAGCCTTGGATTTAAGAAATTCAACAATCTGTTTATTTATTTTTAGAGTTATATCGGAAATATATCAATTTAAACACGACAGCATATGTAAGACAAGAATAAAAAAACTATTATTTCCGAAGTTCTATGCTTTTAATTGAGTTCCAACTATTTATAATCATAAAGGCCTTTGATATTGTTTAGATCCCAGGTCTAGTGTATAAGCTATTTCAGTTTAAATTTCCATTAAATCAAATTATATTAATGTGTGGGTATAATATGATAAGTAATAAAAACTTTATGGTTTATTATCAAAAACTTAAAAGTATACAATCGTTTAAGATAGCTAACGGACTACAACTAGGAACTGTAAATTATCCAATCCTTTTTAATTTGTACATGATAGATCTATTAAACAATGTATGTAATAGAATCTCGTTAGCAGATGAATAATCATATATCATGCGGACTACAAAATCGGCAAATGTAATCTTAATCTCCAAAAGACCTACAATTTAGTTGAACAGTATATAAGTAACGGGTTTTTGAATAAGAGCGATACAAAAGTTTTTTAAATAAAACAAAACCGGTTTTAGATACCAATGAAATTCTTTATTCCTGTGAAAGTACGTTCGATGCCATTATGTATGGAGTCCAGACGCTGGACTCAATTTTCGACGGTTTTCAAGCATAAATCGGCCGATACTGCTGCAATTTCACGTTCGATATTTGTACGAAGTTCAGCAATCGTGGCTGGCTTGTTGGCATAGACCATAGACTTGACGTAGCCCCACAGGAAATAATATAACGGCGTCAAATCGCACGACCGAGGCGGCCAATCGACTGGACCATTTCGTGAGATAACACGTTCACCAAACTTGGCTTCCAATAAAATGCATTCGCGGTGTGGGGCTTGTGGCGCCGTCCTGTCGGAACCACATGTCCTCCAATTATCCAATTGGGACCAAAAATATTCGGTTATCATTGAACGGTAGCGATTCGCATTCACAGTAATGTGCCGGTCTTGTTCATCACGGAAGAAGTACGGCCCAATGACGCCGCCGTCCCATAAACCGCACCAAACCGTAATTTTTTGGGGATGCAATGATGACTCATGGATTACGTGTGGATTGCTGTCTGACTAATAACGTATATTTTGCTTATTGACGAAGCCATTCAGCCAGAAATGAACCTCATCGCTGAATACCATAAATTGGACGAAGCGCTCTTAAAGTTGAGGCCACTGACTCCAAATTTCGGTAGTAAATTTTAATAATTTCGACTCGTTGTTGGCTCGTATATCTTTTCATGATGAAATGGCAAACGTTACTGAAGAGAAATGTCAAAAGAGCGGGGAAAAATATGGCGTCGTTTGCTGTCCCTATCGATTTACTTTTGTAGCGTCTCTGTTAAAAAACCCTTTACAATCAATGGGAATATGAAAATCAACGCACAGAAATGTGAGACAATACTTTTCAGACCGACAGTTGACAAACGCAATAATAATATAAGAACAAATTGGAAGAAGTTTGGAATCAAATCAAGCTTTGTAAGTTGCAACATTCCCAATAAGGAGGTCGTACAATATTTAGGTCTACTCTGAAAACTCTGTATTTTTTGTTGTTCGGATGCAAATATAGAGCTTGTCGCAAATATAATATATTTGTGTCCAAACACATTGTGTTTGCTAATCAATATTACATGTTTGAGACACAAGGATTAATAAGTTATAATATATTTGTTTGCGGCTTTGTGATGCAAATACATTTGTGTTTGTTGCACTGTTTATGCTCTCTCGAGAGCAGGAAATTAAAGAGAAACAACGAGAGAGTCTGTCTTTTATGTGTGTATCTGTGTTTTTGCATTATTCTCTCCGTTAGTGATTCGTAAATATTCCTGAAAGTGCGTGCAAATTGCAGTTGAAGTCAGTGTTTCTTGTTTTGGCTGATGAATTGCGTTTTAGTTTCATGTATTTAGTCACCAATGGTTCATCGGACAGAGGACATCAAAAGCGCTTCATCAGTGAAAAACAAATAAACGACGGACGGCTAAATGGTGTGTGATGTTGCTTTGGTTTTTGTGTATGTGTTTCGTATATATGTATATATTTTTGTGTGCTACCAAAGTGAGAAACGATTTTGAGGAAACAAACTGGGAAGGGCAACAACGTGAAGCCCTTTTTCTGTCCGAGCCTTTACTGAGAAAATCGGATCGGCGGACTATTTGTGAAATAAGTACAATAAAAAACACATATAGTGATAACCAACGCATAGTGATAACCAATGAATAAGAGGAGAAGCAAAAGAATACCAGATTCCCATTTCATGAAAGAAAAACAAATAATGCATACAATGCAAATGAATGTAAAATGGGGCCTTTTAAGTCCTTTGTTTGTTTCAATTATTTATAAATGTGATTTTTGTTGATAAAATTAATTACAATAAATAATACATATTTATTTAAATCAAAAAATAATTTGTTTCTAAATATTATTGTGTTTGGGATGAAATACGTATATGTTTCCACGTAAGTATGTATATGTATGCAGGTTTGGGGGAAACAGGCGAATGATTCCACATAAGTATATGGATGTTTGGGATGAAAAACGAATGTTTCCTCGTAAAACTGTACATGTTTGCACAGTAAACATGATACTGTTTACATTTAAATACAAGTGAGTATGGGACTTGCAAACATATGAATGTTTGAAGTGTGCCCCAAACATATACATGGTTCTTGCAGAATATGTTTGGGAGAATATGTTAGAGACGCCGTTATTTTTCAGCGTGAAGGAAATACTTACAAAAGCCTGAAAAACGTTCTATATACCGACCATTGTTTCATTTCAAATTTTTAAAACCTAGAGTTAAAATAATAATGTACAAGTTCCTAATTAGACCGGTATTAATTTGTTCAATTTTGTACAACGTATCACCTTCAAATATGGAAAAACTTAGAGTTTTCGAAAGAAAATGTTTAAGAGCTTGCATATTTAGCTCACTGAAATAATCGTTTTTGTTTTGTCATAAACAAAGCGACGACAAAAAGTATTAAATAGTATAGAGAACTGAATGCACTCTTTTTCCGCTCTCATGTATGGAGTCTGAGTAAAAGAGCATAAACGAGTCTTATGCTCTTTAAAAAATATTTTAATATAAATGCACCATTTCGACAATGTTATTACCTAAAACAATGCAATTAACATAAATGTTTCAAAAGGCATCAATGTATGACCTCAAAATTATGAATGGACCAAGTTATGACAAAAAGAGAGTAATGCTCTGTGTCGTATCGCTCAAAAAAAATTTTCACAGTAAAAGTTTTACATTTGCGTGATGAGTTTACTTGTCAAATTTTCCACTAGCCCCAGGGCCACTCAAAAATTTGACGGAATGTAAAAATGTGACAATCATTTGAGTCAGTTTTACAAGCTTGCATTTCACTGAATTGTGTAAAGCGACACACACACACTCTTACAAATTAACATATGTGTTGGTGAAATGGACAACGCACGAGAATACCTTGATATTTGTTTCTGGTTGATTTGGTCATTTAGTTTATATTTTTGTTATTTTCGTCATATTGAATATTTTTTGCATTTATCTATTCAAATTAAAATGGTTGTTAAGTGTATGGCTAAAATAGCAGTCTCTCGAGCACATGGCTATTCATGGTGTGGTCGTCAGCATTTGGTCTACAAATAATTTCTATGGTTAACATTTTCATATTTTATTTGGTACAGCTTAACCATAAACATTTCTTCACCGCACAAACAATTATTCAACACAATATACCACGGCGAAAATCTTTCTATAAAACACACATTGGATTTTGAATCATTCGCCAAATGTCGTCAGTGCTTTTGAGTTATATAATTAGTTCCATGAGTTCTCTATATTATTCAATACTCTTTGGCGACGACGACCTTCTTGTTTGTTCGCCGCCGCTACATCAATACAATCATACGTATTTTTAGGCAGAGACTATTGTTCTACAACAACCACTTATGTGATGCTAACGCTGTTTGTTGTTTGCGTGTGTTCACTTTGATAGATTGCTCTACCCGTGCCTATAGATGTTAAGAAAGCAAAAAAAAAAACAGTGGCAACTCTTTCATATGCCGTTTTGTTTTGTTTGTTTTTTTTTGGCGCACATATGCAAGTACTTATTTGGAGGTAATAAACAAGAAACTTTCATGAAGAAATGTAAGTATTTTAATAAAATTTATGTTTATAAATAATTATTTATATTTAATTTTTGTTTACAGGGAGAAAACAAGTCAAGAAGGCATGAGGAGATTCAATAACCGTTCTGTTTCTTTTTGTGTTCTTTCATTTTTGGCAGCAAAATATATGTTTTGCAATTCAGCTGCAATTCAGAACACCAAACTCGAATACTTTTGAATTTAAAATGCTTTGTGAAATAAATACGAATAGAAATGCAGATTTGAAGTATAATACATATTGATTTCAAGCATCGTAGGTAGGCGTTCCACTTGTACAATATCGCCCGAATATAAAATAATAATAAATCTTATACATTTTAAATGGATTCTAAATCTGGATTCAAAGCATTGTTTGTTTTTCACATATATTATGTTTAACCCAATTGGTTATTAACGCATGATTCAATAAGTTTAGTTGGAATTTATTAATAGATTGATGTGAAGGGCGATTTATTTTTTAAAAAATTAATCTATTTTTTGGTTTGTTAAACGCTGGATAACAAAAGTATGATTTACTTGAAATGCAATGTGAGACTGAAGCCTCGCAGTCGAAAATACTTCCTACAAAATCTGCCATTTGTTTGGAAAAACTTTAATTTTTGTTAATTGGTTATAAACGGTGGAATCAAAAATATTGTTTGATATTTATATATAGAGTTAAAACTAAGTATTAAACTGATGTGAAATATTCAAAAAGTTTCTTAATATTTGCATAGAGATGAAATATAACACTGACTTGAAGCGGCGCAGGCGAAATTTTGTTCTAAAAAATTGCGCGAAGTTTGTTTGTTATTTAAATAGATTTGAAATATTATATCGAACAGGGAAAATTTATTCGCCAAAAGTCGCGGAAAAAAGGTTTTGGTAAATTTTTAGTTTTTTCGTAATTTGTTGCAAACGCTGGAAGTGGTAAGTTAATATCTATGTATCGAATTGTACAAATTTCGTAATCTAAGTTTAAACATGTGACGCAAATGAAAAAAATCCAACTTCTTCAACTAATCTTACAACTGTAAATTATTTATACTATATTCAATTATGTTGAATATTTATTTGAACTATCGTTGTAAGTCCACAAGACCTTACACCTGATTAACTATTGATGAAAATAATGTTTTTGAAACATATTGTCAAATACAGTTATTTGGAGAAATATTCAAAAACTGTTTTTGGGTCTTATGACTGCCTTCTTCTTTGAGGATTATATCCGTTCAGCATAGTTTTACATTTTAGATGAAGTTCATATTTACCAACTTTCTATTTGCAGTTTTAGTTATATTGATATTCTTCCCATCGCATTTTCGTACCGTAAAACAAATTTCCTTTATTATAAATATTTCATCATTTGTTTAAACTTTTCTTCCTTAAACTTTAATCTTTTGTTCATGGTTTGATTCCTCCCTGCCAAATCATACGAACCGTTTACAGTTTTAATGCCATTATCCACATCATCCTCAAGAATTCCAGCACACGCGTTACTTTATTATCCCACCGCTTAAGAAATCACGTATTGTGAATTTTGGCCTGTTCCAAGAAATAAATTTGGGGTGTATGTTGCTAAAAATATAAAATATGTGGTTTCTTCCACCATGAAAAACTGAAATACTCATTGTCTATATTCATTTTCATTGTCTTTTCGAATTGGATTCAATGCTACAGTTGTTATTTATAGCATTTTTTTTCGCTGATTTCCATGAAAATGGGCCATTGGGTGTGATGAATTTATATAGTGGGGGAGGGATACCATACGGGGATGTATGTTTATTGTTATAATTAATTTCAAATGAACCTTTAGAAAATTTAATTAAAAATGTTGAATGATTTAATACGTGAGAACCACATTCTTTGCACCGATTTGATTGTGTTATAGAAATGCTTCTATGGAAGCGGTTAATATGCATATTATGCATCTTTGGAGTTGCTGAAAAGGCGATTCCTGTAGAAACGCTTCGATTTCTTTTGGAAATCCGTCGAAAAAATCCGTTACCAAGCGGAGTTAAACTTTAGATCCCAATCACCGAGTCTAAAAATTTAAAGCCCACAGGCCACTGATTGTGAGAAGATCTCCTCTGACGTTTCGTAGTAGGTAATGGGAAAATATTTATTTATTTATTATCCGTCTGACACATTTAGATATACCGATCGACTCGGAATCAATTTTTAAATCGATTAGCGATTCCTGTCTGTCCATGTATTCATTTGAACAAATTACAGCTCACAAAAATTAAATGAACATTTTTTCATACCCTTTGACAGGCCCAGGAGAACCGTGCTGATAATGATCTATTTACCATTTGATGTAGTTTCCATATATATGTACGGCCCGGTACGGATGCATCATATATATAGGAACAATTATTTATCACAAGCTAATAAATAAATCGCCACATGTAATAAGTAAACAAGTCATATCGGTTTACGTTTTGATGTAGCCCAACCAAGCTTAGTACATTCAGCTCCAGACTTGACCAACATTTGGGCCTTTTGGTTATAGTATTTTCTATCATGAAAACAGACTATATCGGTTCACATTGTACTAAGCATTATTGGTACCTTCGGCACCCGAGATTACAAATATTAGCCGACATCAACCAAATTTTCCATAAAAGCTTTTCAATGGTGGTGATATATTTTCATATATGTTATAGAGACGAATATTTGCTGCCAAGCCTGGTACCATCGACACCAAATGTTACAAATATTAACTGATTTCAACGAAATATGGTACATAAGTTTATACCAAGGATAATGGCTTTTGAAAAGCTGTATCAGTCCCCGTTTTGATACAGCCAACATGCAAATATATGTAAAAATCACATGAGGTGTTAAGGGATACCCGGTTGAAACGAAATTCCATACGCTATATATTGTGTACTAGTTAGTTCCAACACGCCTAAGGCGCCCATTGAAAAATGCGATAATTCAAATGGATCCTTAAGAAAAGATACTTTTTGCAAAATGATGCACTTTTTTTAAGAAAAATTATAGAATGTTTTTTTATATATATATTTTAGGTCCTTTTTGTAAGATTAAGTATTATAATTTCCCGAAAGCGTCCTTTTTTAAAGAGAGGTGCATCTATTATTAAGAAAATGTACTATTTTTAAGAAGAAGTACTTTCTGTAAGAAAAACCCAGAAGAGTATGATTTTTTTTTACAAAGAAGTACTTTTTTTAAGAACAGGTACTTTTTAAAGAAGTGACACTCTTTTAGGAAAAGGTTATGTTTTTAAGAAAATGTACCTATTTTCAGAAAGGATACTTATCTCAACAAAAGAAGAGGTATTATTATATTTTTGTGGGCTGGGTTTGCCTCCCGCCACCGTTCATAATGGCAGTGAAAATACAAAAACGAAACAGAAAACATAAACAACCCCTATTTGTTGACGGCCCCCGCAAACGTTATAAGGACCACGATTTACGGATATGCACTTGGAATGTAAGAACTCTATATAGATCTGGTGCAAGTATCCAACTGGCAGATGTCCTCGAAAGTTATAAGGCTGATATTACCGCTATCCAGGAAATGCGATGGACAGGACATGGCTGCACAAGAAACAGAAACTGCGATATATACTACAGTTGCCATGAGAAAAAACATGAATTTGGTTGTGGATTTGTAGTTGGCAAAAGACTGCGACATCTAGTCTCTAGGTTCAATCCTGTGAGTGAACGAATAGCCACAATCCGCATAAAAGCGAAATATTTTTATATTTCCCTAATTTGTGTGCATGCCCCGACAGAAGAGAAAGATGATGATGCCAAAGACATATTCTATGAGCTCCTAGAGGAAACGTATGACCGCTGCCCTGGCCATGACATTAAGATTGTACTAGGAGATTTTAATGCCAAAGTAGGAAGGGAGAATGTGTTTAATCCAACTATTGGCAATTTCAGTTTTCATGCTGACAGTTCCGACAACGGTATGAGACTGATTGACTTTGCCGCGGCAAAAAACATGGTCATAAGTGGCACAAGATTCCAGCATAAAGACATCCACAAGGCTACTTGGGTATCCCCTGATCAAAGAACTAAGAACCAAATTGATCACGTGGTAATTGATGGAAGGCACTCATCCAGTGTAATGGACGTACGAGTGATCAGAGGAGCTAACATCGATTCTGATCACTACCTGGTAGCAGCAAAGGTTCGCACAATATTAAGTAGAGCGAAAATCGTACGAAACCAGACGCAGAGGAAGCTGGACATCGGAAAGCTGCAATTACCAGAGGTAGCCACAGCCTACTCAAGGAAGCTCTCGCAACTTTTGGCACAGAACCCACCCCCTCCCGATGGCGATCCTGATGCGCAGTGGAAACCCATTTCCGACTCTATAAAAACTGCCGCAACAACCGTACTTGGTTTCGAAAAACCGCTTCGCAATAAACCGTGGTACGATGAAGAGTGTCGCATAGCAAATGACGAAAAGAACGCTGCACGTATGGTAATGCTTCAGTCAATTGCAACGCGAGCTGCAACTGAGCGGTATAGGGAGAAGAGAAAGGAGATAAACCGTCTGTTTAGGCGTAAGAAACGGCAGTGGAGAAAACGCGAGAGTGAGAAAATTGAGACATACAGAAGGAAGAACGAAGCCCGAAAATTCTACCAGAAAGTTAAAAACGGAACTAATGGACATGGTTCAGGGCCCCCCTTCTGTAAAGACAAGGACGGAAATCTCGTCGCAGATGTGCAGAGCATGTTGGGAATATGGAGAGAGCATTTCTCCGCGCTACTAGTACCTGAGATATCCGATGACGATGGGACAATCGATCACAATATGGACGACGACGTCGATTGCCCCCCTCCTAACCAAGACGAGGTCAGAACAGCTATTGCCCGGCTTAAGAACAACAAAGCCGCAGGAGCCGATGGATTACCGGCGGAGCTGTTTAAGGCTGGCGGCGATGAGCTGATAAGGTGCATGCATCAGCTCATTAGCAAAATTTGGTTAGATGAATGCATGCCCGGCGATTGGAGTCTCAGCGTACTATGTCCCATATTTGAAATAGGTGACCCGAGTATTTGTGCCAACTACCGTGGAATAAGCCTTTTATCCATAGCATATAAGGTTCTATCAAGTATAATGTGCGAAAGACTAAAACCAATTATCGCTGACCTGATTGGACCATACCAGTGCGGCTTTAGGCCTGGAAAATCGACAACTGACCAGATTTTCACGCTACGCCAAATCCTGGAGAAGACACACGAAAAACAAATCGACACCTATCATCTACTTATCGATTATAAAGCAGCCTTCGATAGTCCGATACGGGAGAAACTCTATGAAGCAATGTCTGAGCTTGGTATTCCTGCAAAACTCATACGCCTGTGCAGGATGACCTTGACGAACACCAAATCGGCAGTGAAGGTTGGTAAGGATCTTACCGAACCTTTCGAAACTAAGCGAGGCCTCAGGCAAGGCGACACCCTATCGTGCGATCTCTTTAACATCTTAATGGAGATTATTATGAGAAAAGCTGCAGTCAATATGAATAAAACCATCAGCAGCAAAAGTCACATGCTGCTCGCGTATGCTGATGATATAGATATCATTGGGCGCACAATTAGAGAAGTTACTGCGGTTTTTTCGAGAATTGAGAAGGAGTCAGCAAAAGTGGGTCTGACGGTGAATGAGGACAAGATAAAATTAATGGTTTCAACGAACAGGACCTCCACGCGATTAGACCAAAGCGTGAACGTTGATAACCGTTATAACTTCGAGGTAGTGGACGAATTTATATACCTCGGATCTGCCGTGAACAAAAACAACAACGTCAGCCTTGAGATCAAACGGAGAATTGTGCTTGCGAATAGATGCTATTTTGGGCTAAGCAAGCACTTTAGAGATAAAGCCCTCTCTCGAGTAACAAAAGTCCAGCTGTACCAGACTCTCATTCAACCTGTCTTGCTTTAAGGCGCAGAATCCTGGGTCCTATCGCAAGCAGACGAAACATCTGTAGGGGTCTTCGAGAGAAAAATACTCCGAAAAATTTATGGCCCTATAGTGCACAACGGCGAGTATCGGCGACGCATGAATCATGAGCTGTATGAGCTTTATCCTGACATTGACATAGTTAAGCGGATCAAGATAACGCGATTGCGCTGGCTAGGCCATGTCAGTAGAATGGATGAAGATGAACCAGCGCGAAGGCTTTTCGAAACCGAACTCGAAGGAAGACGAAAAATAGGAAGACCAAGACTCCGCTGGAGGGATCAGGTTGACGAATCCCTGCGTACACTTGGTATTGCCGACTGGAGAAATAAAGCAAAAGATCGAACTGGTTGGCGAAATATGTTATCTTCGTTTTGTAAGGTCCCTGACCCCCCGGGGTTGTCCGAGACCGGATAAGTAAGTAAGTATTATTATATTTTTAAGAAAATGCACTTTTAAGAAAAGGAATTTTGATAAGAAAAGGTATTTTTTTAAGAGAATGTTTTTTTTTAAGAAATGGGACTTTTTTTAGAATTGTTAATTTCAAGAATAGGTAAATTTTTCAAGAGCAGATACTTATCTCAAGACAAGTTATTTTGTTTCACAAAAAAGGTACTCTTTAAAGAAAATGTAAATTTTTGTAAAAAACAATGTACTTTTTACGAAAAAGTAAGGTAAAAAAAGTATGATTTTTAAGAAAAGATAGTTTTTGTAAGAAATTTACCTTTTTTTAAACAAAGTTACTTCTTTAAGATAAGGCATTTGTTTTAAGAAAAGGTACTTTGTTTAAGAATATGAATAGTGTAGCGGACGATATATTTACATACTATCTTCTTACATAAAACCCTTTAATTATTATCAACATAACTCTCATTTGTATTAATGTTTAATTTTTATTCAATTATTTCAATTAACGTTTCAATAATTAACGATATTTTTATTCGAGTGTATTCAATTCCTAATATTGATTATTGATTATAAGATCTCATGTAAATAAGTTGAGTGATTATTGTTTTGTGATAGACAAAACTTGACTTGATCTGCACGTCAACGTTGACAACCGATTTAATTTTGAAGTGGTAGATGAATTTGTCTACCTTGGATCCGCCGTGAACAAGGACAACAACGTCAGCCTGAAGATAGATAGGAGACTTGTGCTTGCAAATAGATGTTATTTTGGGCTCAGCAAGCAGTTTAGGAACAAAGCTATATCTGACTCTCATTTTACCTGTCTTGACATATGGCTCCGAAACTTGGGTCATATCGCAAGCGTATGAAACACACCTGGGAGTTTTCGAGGGAAAAATTCTCCGTAAAATATATGGTCCGAGTAATCGCCGTGGACATAGCTAGACGAATCAAAATGGGCCAATTGCGTTGGCTAGGCCATGTTATCAGAATGGATGAAGATGAGCCAGCGCGAAAGATTTTTGATAACGTACCCGATGGAAGCAGGAAAAGAGGACGACCAAGACTCCGCTGGAAAGACCAGGCAGAAGAATCCCTCCGTATCCTTGGTGTTACCAACTGGCGAGAAAAGGCGAAGGATAGAGCCAGTTGGAAGAATATGTTGAAATTTGTTTAATTTGTTCGTTTAATTAATACGTGTAAGACGTCTGACCTCATGTGGTTGTAATATATATAGTCAATAAAAAAAAAAGATAGATATTAGAGTCATCGGTACTCTCGTGTTTTTCCAGTGAGGATTACATCTTGTCCTTTGTAGTGCTGTGCTAGTTGCACTAGCGAAACTGATCCTTGTTTTTTCATTATCACTCAAGCAAATGTTCGAAAACTTTATCATTTGTAATCAATATTTGTAATATTTGTATCATATGTACTCAATATGTGTATTATTGCAATCAATTTTAGTATTGTCACAAACGTTGCTATATAAGAAGAGGATGCACTGAATGTAATTTGTTACTTTGGATGTTGAAGTCGTAAATAAATGATCAAAACTTAACTGAACGGAAGCTTGTTTTAATCGCTAAACGCAATAAATTATTAGTTAGTAGTGTGATAGAGATTGGAGTCTACAGTCTGTTTCGACCCTCTATTATAAAATAACGGAAAATAAATACGTTCTTGGACGCTGTCGTCTGGTTCGTTATATTTTCACATAAATAAAACATCTAGAAACTATAAATGAGTTGAAGTGGAGTACCCACGAATCCTACAAGAGGTATTTTTTTTTTGAGAAAATATACTTATTTAAAAAAGGCACTTATTTAAGAAAATTTTCTTTTTTTTAATTTTCTATCACTTTGGCTTTTCTAAATTTAGTTTTTATTGGGTTCAACACTACAATACGAGTATATGTGACCCGCTCCACGAAAAGGGACCTCCGCGCCGAAAAGAAGTTATTGAGAAGAACACGTTTAAAAAAAGCGCTTCGGTTTTCCGTGTTTTGCGCATGGTTATGCAACTCTTCCTTCAACCTGATCAGACAAAGGTGAAAAGCAGCAAAATACAGAAGAACCACCAAAAAAGCGTGTTAGGAGTAAAAAGAGTAACATTTTGATATTTTTGTAATTTTGTACCTTTGATATTGACCTTTTTTTAAATTTCAAATATTATATATATTATCTGTTTATATCACATTTTTCAATTTTTTCATTAATTATGTTCATCTTTACAGGTGATTTGTAAAAAAACTAAAAGACATAGAAACTTGTTTGCGGCATTTGAAAGAACGTTTTTTTTCTATAAGAATCACTCAAAAAGTAAAAAATTTTTCGGCGCAGAGGCAGGTCACATATACTAAGTATTGGTTACAGGCTCCACCAGAAAACTTCCCATTGAACAAGAAATTTTCCAACATAAAGAGTTTGCAACAGAGACGCTACAAAAGTAAATCGATAGGGACAGCAAACGACGCCATATTGTTTCCCGATCTTTTGACATTTATCTTCAGTAAGGTTTGCCATTTCATCATAGAAAGATATACGAGCCCACAACGAGTCGAAATTATTAAAATTTACTACCGAAATTTGGAGTCAGTGGCCTCAACTTTAAGAGGCCTCAACAATCAGCGATGAGGCTCATTTCTGACTGAATGGCTTCGTCAATAAGCAAAATATGCGTTATTGGTCAGACAGCAATCCACACGTAATCCATAAGTCATCATTGCATCCCGAAAAAATTACGGTTTGGTGCGGTTTATGGGCCGGCGGCGTCATTGGGCCGTACTTCTTCCGTGATGATCAAGACCGGCACATTACTGTGAATGCGAATCGCTACCGTTCAATGATAACCGAATATTTTTGGCCCCAATTGGATAATATGGACTTGGAGTTCAGTTTTGACATTCGTTGAGTGAAGTCGGACCTCTGTCGTACTCGTCATGATCAATTTCTGTGGCAAGTGTAGAGGCGAAATTATCGCTGAAACGGAAAATTTAAGCTTAAAATCATTTGGTGGTATAAAATGTGCCTCAATTTGCGGTCGTGTATTCCATAAAAACTGTACCGACTTGTCAGCGGATTGTTTAAAACTTTTATTACACATACCAAATTTGCTATGGCAATGTAATTCCTGCGTTGTTATGACAGGCGATGCGCATAACAAAATTGATTTGCTCTCGCGACAAATGAGAGAAGTTCAATCGAAATGCATTCAGTTAGAGCGTATGATAGGAGAAAAAGAGATACCAAAACAGCTCGCTCACAACATAGAAACAAACAAAAAAAACTCTCCAGTTTCTAATATTCAAACTCTTCGTCTCCCACCCGTGGAACAATCATCACAACAAAGTGACGATAATGTCTGTGAGAATTTTGTTGATGCCGTTGATGATCCGAATATGGTTATTGAAAACAGAAACCAAGATTGGATTACTGTTCGTCGAAAAGAGAAGAAAAGGCAATTGCAGAAAAATAACAACAAGCACAAGAAACAAAAACGTGTTGTTGGGATCGCTCCTGTTAATAATGCTTTTGAAGTTGTGCACACAATAAAATATCTACACCTATCTAAGTTCAACGTTCGCACTGAACCAGAGGCGATTCTTAAATTTGTGGCAGAGAGTTTAGGGGTTCAGACCGATGCTTTCAAATGCACTAAGCTGGTTAAACGTGATGCAGATTTATCACAGCTTCACTTTGTTAATTTTAAATTGGGAGTGCCTGCTCAGTTTTTCGAGAAGGTGTTCAGTAAGACGTTGTGGCCAATGTCTATTAAAATAGCTCCATTTATTTCTAAACCAAAAAACGGGGGAGATGGAATTGTTCCCCTACCCCCTCCTCAAGGAGATACCCTGACTATATCAGCAATAGCAACAACGGCGGGGGATGCCTAAACAGTGACAACAATAACGTCCAATATTCTGAGTCCATCTCTATTTCGCCAACAATAAATGATGTTCTTCAATACGTTGATAATAATTCTGTAAGCATTGATAACTCAACACACACCAATACATCAATATCTCTTTACTACCACAATGCTGGTGGTTTGCGGACGAAAACAAATGAGCTGTTCTCCCGCGCTGCTTTACATGAATTCGAAGTAGTCGCTCTTGTGGAGACATGGTTAACGTCTCACTTTCTAAGTTCTGAGTTGTTTGATTCTCATTACAACATTTATCGGAGAGATCGTTCTCTTGACTCAAGTTTTTCCAGAGGCGGAGGTGTTTTAATTGCGGTGGCTGCAAATTTGGCAACTAGAGAAATAAAAATGCCCGTAAACAATGATTCTATCGAACAAATTTGTATTGCTGTAAATTTTGGTGATCAATTATGTCAGGATATAAATGAAATGGTATTTATATTAAGTTATATTCCTCCAAAAAGTAGTATTCATGTTTATTCTATTCATATTTCTAATATAAACTATATTGTTAATTCTCTAAAGCCTCACCAAACACCTTGTATTTTGGGCGATTTTAATTTAGGAAATATTGAATGGCATTTTAGCCTATCAGATCAACATTTAATACCATTTAATGTTAGTAAAGACATTGAAGCTTTAGTTTGTGATAGTATATACTCATTAGAACTATTTCAAGTAAATGATATCCAAAATGAATTACATAGAATACTGGACTTAGTTTTCATTAATAATGACTTCCAGTACAAACTTTATGAATGTTATACTCCACTTACTAGAAATTCAATACACCATAAAGCTTTGGTGATGAATTTTTCATTTTATACTTATTCTAAACCTTTTTGTGATCCTGAAATTCAATATGATTTCAAATATGCCAATTTTTCGGCTATAAACTTATTTTTTGGATCTATTGAGTGGAATATGATTTTTGGGCATGGAGATTTGTTTGACATTTATAATATTTTTAAACAAAAAGTGAGTGATGCTATTCATTTATATGTTCCAGTGAAGAAATTTAAGCGGGAATTTAAGCTGCCTTGGTACAACAAAAGGCTAATGCATTTAAAAAATCTTAGAACTAAAGCACAAAAAAGATATAAAACAACTAACTTACCCAGCGACAAAGCTCTGTTCGCTTTAAGATGCAAGGAATATGATTTTCTGTCAAATTTTTTGTATAAAAACTATCTATATAATATTGAATCTACGATAAAGCAAAACTCAAAATCCTTTTTTAGATTTTACAACATAAAACGGAAGTCGAACGGATTTCCAACTTGCATGCAATATAATGACTCAACGTTCAAGGGTACAGAGTCTATTTGTAATGCCTTTGCTAATTATTTCTCAAGCGTTTATAACATTAATCAGGAGATAAACATGTCCAATGTGTCTTATATTCATGAACTTACTGACGTCGGCCAAATAGAATTTGATGTTAATGACGTGTATCAAGCCTTGCAAACGTTAGATTCATCCAAAAGTGCTGGATATGATAAGCTTCCGCCGTTATTCCTCAAAGAATGTTCATCGGCCATTTCCATACCTCTTACCATTATCTTTAATAAGTCGCTTTCTTCTGCAGTTTTTTTACATGAATGGAAAATGTCTTACATATCTCCTATATTCAAATCAGGTCAAAAAGGGTTTATCACTAGCTATAGACCTATTGTTAAGTTATCTGTTGTGCCAAAACTATTGGATAAGTTAGTTAATGATAAACTGTTCGCTATTGTTAAGAATAGTATAAGTACTCGCCAACATGGCTTTTACAGTGGCAGGTCCACGACTACTAATTTAACAATATTTTCCAATTATTGCATTAAAGCTTTTGAAAGCGGTTTACAAACTGACGTGTTATACACAGATTTTATTAAAGCATTTGATAAAGTGGATCATAGGTTATTGACTTATAAGCTGAAAATGATAGGTTTTCACTCCAATTTGCTGAATTGGATAGCCTCTTATTTGTCAGATAGAATGCTTTATGTTAAAATATATAATTGTATTTCAGAACCATTTAAAGCGAGCTCCGGCGTTCCACAGGGTAGTCACCTTGGTCCGCTTTTATTTTTGTTATTTATAAATGATATTCCTTCAATATTTAAGTTTTGTAATGTCCTATTGTATGCTGATGATTTAAAAATGTATTCTAATATTCAAAATCTAAATGATTGCATGCTGTTTCAGAACGATATTGATAATTTTCTTCAGTGGTGTATATGTAATGGTATGGAACTAAGTTTTTCTAAGTGCAAAATTTTAACAATATCACAAAAAAAATGTCCATTAATGAATAATTATTGTTATAATGGTAACGAATTTCAGAGAGAAATGGTAGTGAAAGACCTTGGAGTTTATATAGACTCTAAGTTATCATTCACTCATCATATCCAATACGTTATAAGTAAAGCTAATTCTCAATTAGGGTTTTTAAAACGTAATGCTGCAGACTTTAAAGACCCATACACACTGAGAACCTTATACTTTGCCTTTGTTCGTTCACAACTAGAATATTGTGATATTATATGGGACCCGAGTTACAACATACATATAAATCGGATTGAAAGAGTACAAAGTCGATTTTTAAAGTTTGCCTTAAGAAACTTATACCACAGCCTTAATATGCCTGACTACAAAGTTCGTTGTCAGCTGCTTAATTTAAGTACTTTGGCGCAGCGGAGAGTATCGCACAACATCATGTTTATTAAAGATATAATTGACAATAAAATAGATTCTCCTGAGCTTTTGCAGCTTGTTCCATTTAATATTCCTAGAAGAAATTTAAGAGACCATCATTTTTTCTACCAATGTTTTCATAGATGTAATTATGGTTTAAATGAAGTTGTGACAAGGTGCCTGAGATTATGTAACAAATCATGCAATCATTTGGATTTTCTTGCTAATCGCTCAATTTTTAAGGAGGCACTCTTAGATTATGTAATGCTAGAATTAAGTACGTAGTAGTAAGTAATTGATCTGTAAGGGCTAAGCCCAATAGATTGAAATAAATAAATAAAATAAATAAAATAAAACAGGACGGCGCCACAAGCCATACAGCGAATGCCACAATCAATTTATTGGAAACCAAGTTTGGTGAACGTGTTATCTCACGAAATGGCCCAGTCGATTGGCCGCCTCGGTCGTGCGATTTGACGCCGTTAGATTATTTCCTGTGGGGCTACGTCAAGTCTATGGTCTTAGCCAGCGACAATTGATGAACTTCGTACGAATATCGAACGTGAAATTGCAGCAGTATCAGCCGATTTATACTTGGAAACCGTCGAAAATTGGGTTCAGCGTCTGGACTTCTGCAAGCGTGTCCGTGGTGGCCATGCAAAAGAAATCGAGTTCCATACATAATGGCATCGAACGTACTTTCACAGGAATAAAGAATTTCAATGGTATCAAAAACCGGTTTTGTTTTATTTAAAAAAACTATTGTCATAGATAAATAGACAAATAAATAAACCATAGATGGTGAAATAGAAGTGGTGGATTTGAAAGAAAAGGGAAATTATCTAGATGGCGCCGGAGACGTGGATATGGGCAAATTTCCCTGTGCACAAAAACTATTGAAAAAACTATATAACCATGCTTTTATGCCTTTTGTATTGTCAACAAATATCAAAAGCGAAATTCTTTTCCATTATTTATACTCTATTTTCAAATTTAAACAACAGAATTGAAATAAAAATTAGTTTTGAGTGCTTTTTCGTCGCATCCGAGTGAAAAATGGTCGCACCGAAACAGCCTTTGCCCTCTGTTGAAAATCGTGATTAAGCAAATGAATCATCTATGGTACCTAGTTAATATCTTTCTCTATGATCCAAGTCGTTAATTCTTTCTCTTTGATCCAAGCCGTTAAGGGCCCCTTAAACGTTCAGTCTGACTGAATCAATCAGTTGGTTGTGTTAGTGTATGTCTGCGGTACACCGACACGGTTTTCGTTTGATGTATCAGTCAAGCGAAATATCAAAATGAGTGAGACATTTTGCCATGATGTATCAGTCAAGCGCATTTGATGCATCGTGTGTAGCAAAATCATTTGCATTTATCAATCGAAGCTACAAGATGTGAGATGATAAAACCGAAAAAGAAGAAGAAAAAGAATTTCTAAGTTCATCTAATAAATTAAGATGAGTGAATACTGGCCTCTTTTTATGCCATTCCTTCATCCAAAGTCGATTTCTTTTGGATTATTTATTTTTTTGCTTTTGTTGCTCTCCTACAGCTAGAGCGACTGCAATTATTTCGTCGTCTGAAATATTCATAACGAGCTTCCCTCTAAAAAAGCACAGAATGAATGACTGCCTGAAGCAAAATGATGTATAATGAATGGGCAAGAGTACATCAACACATACACGGGTGAGTGTTCAGTCAGACTGAACGTTTATTTGGGGCTTTAGTCTAGGCACAAACCAAAGCAAAAGTAAACAATATAGTTGATAATAGTGGGTTAAAACAAAAGTTGTTCAATTTTTTTTTTCATTTAGCCCCGTCTCGCAACGTGCGATAAGGAACTTCGTTCCAATAGGCAGAGATGTTGAGGTTTCCTAAATGCTGAAAACTCCGACTGTAACCTGCAATTTCAAAACTGTTATCTCCGACTACGACTTCTACCTCAACTCGGAGTACGACTCTAACAATACAGATAAAGGAATCGTACTTAACTGTTCCTTTTTTGTCTCTTTGTTTAATGGAACAAATATGAAGCAACACGTGAATATACAAACTATTCACTGTACTACATTAATTAATACTTTCTAACAAATCTTCACTCGATTTTTTCTAAGAAGCACTATTTTCAAGCTTGTCGTTTCTCCCACAAAAACCAATGGCACAATATGGGGCTAATCTAACTTTTCAATAATTGTGTTCCGTATCAACAAATATTGTGCATATCAATTGAATAAAATTCAGTTTTGCAAGAATTGAAATATTTAGTTGAAGTCACAGCAAAAATAAATAAATGTGATCTGTCAATCGAGTTTTAGTTCTTGCAATCAAAATATCCTGTAGTGGTGAATATTCTATTTGTTGGGCAATGAAAACTGTAAATACTAATTCGGTTGTACCAACTAATACATTGGTATGCTCAACTAATCACTTGAATTTTATGGCTGTCACAACCATATTTGTTGATGCTATATGCCATTTTATGAATTTTATAGAAAAAAATATTTTAAAAAATAAAATTTTTTTTAAGATGTGTATTTTATATTTTATATAAACAAACTTATTATTATTTGTAACCAGGGTTGGTATTTTGTGGGTAATGGGTTACCCTGGGTAACCCATCCCCAATTTTGATAGAAAATATGAAAAAATTAGAAAAAATTGCTATATTTCGGAAAAGGAGCATCGAATCGAAAAACTAATTTTTGCGGGTTTCTTAGGGATTATCATGAATTGGTTCAATTCGTATTGAAACTTTTTTGTTTAAAAAATCGCCCAAATAACAAATTCGATAAAATAAAAAATCATATGAGGTGTCAAGGGACACACGCCTAAGATGCCCGTAGAAAAGTACGATAATTTAAATGGATTTTTAAGAAAAGATACTTTTTGTAAAATGATAAACTTTTTTGAAGACCTTTTTTTTATGGAATGTATTTTTTTTAAGTATATGTTTAGGTCCTTTTTGTAATAATAGTACATATTATTATCCCGAAAAGCTTAATTTTTAAAGACAGGTACTTCGTTTATAAAAAGCTATTGTTTTTTTTAAGAAAATGTACTATTTTTAAGAAGAGGTACTTTCAGTAAGAAAAAGCCATAAGAGTATGATTTTTTACAAAAAAAGTAATTTTTTTAGTAACAGATACTTTTTAAAGAAGTGGTATTCTTTTTAGGAAAAGGTTATTTTTTAAGAAAATTTACTTATTTTCAGAAAGGCTACTATCTCAAGAAAAGAAAAGAATAGGTATTATTTTATTTTTATGAAAAGTACTTTTAAAGAAAGAAATTTTTTTAAAAAAATTTATTTTTGGAAGAATAGGGTTTTTAAGAATAAGGGTCCTTTTTCAAGTATGGGTACATTTTTAAGGTAGGTACTTATCTCAGTAAAAGTTAATCTTGTTTAAAGAAAAGTACTTTTTTATGATAATGCAATTTGTTGTAAGAAGAAAAGGTACTTATTTAAGGTACTTATTTAAAAAAAAACTTTTTTTAAGAAAAGGTACTTTTTGTAAGAAAATTTACTTTGTTTAAAGTAAAAGTACTTCTTTAAAGTAAGGTATTTTTTTAAGATGAGGTATATGGTATAAGAATAATTTTTTTTGAGAAAATTTACTTTTTTTAAGAAAACGCACTTTTTTTAAGAAACATTTCTTTTTTTAACTTCTTTCACTTTGGCTTTTCTAAATGTGCTTTTTATTGGGTTCAAAACTACAATATATACTAAATATATTGGTTGCCGTCTCCACCTAGAAAACTTCCCATTAAACTAGAAATTTCCCATACTGGGTTGTAGCATAATAGTGCTAAAAAAATTGTTTAATATTTTTCAATTAGCCCCCATCCCGCAACGTGCGATAAGGAACTTCGATCCAAAAATGCCTATAAATCGGAAACGGTGCGCGGAAACGGTTTATAGGAGGCTGTATCCAATGAATCTACGAATACGGCATCACTTATTTTTTAAACAAATAACAAAAACCGTTAAAAAGGAATTATATATATTTTTCGGAAACGGAGCGTTCAATCGTAAAATGTCAAATTCTTCCGGCTTTCTAAGTGGTTTTCATAAAGCGGTCTAAAATAAAAAAATGGCTATAACTCGGAAACGGTGTGTCGAATCGCAAATATTTATAATAAATTGTTTACCTCCACGGTAGGCTGTAACCAATGGATGCATTTAATACGGCATCAAATCGCTAAAACGCCATTATGTCTACATTTTAAAAAAGGAACGTTCAATCGAAATTACTAAATTTTCCCGGACTTCTAAGGGGTATTCAAAAAGTGGTCGGATTCGTATGGATGACTGGTTCTTAAAAAATTCTATAAAATAAAAAACTTCCTATAACTCGGAAATGGTGCGTCCAAACGCAAAAACTATTATAACTTTTGCACATTCAAGGATATTTCAACCATTAAACCATAAACCATTAAACTAACATTTTTCAAATCAAAAATCGCTAAAACGTACATAGTAAGTCTGTTTTTTTTTTATTCCATTAGCCTATTGCCACTTACGACATTCCAAATAAAACGACCCACACTTAATACTACGAAATGTGGCAACATTTGCTATAAGGGGTGAACAAAACTGCGATACGGCAGCACGTTTGTAGCCAGTCCCAACAAATGCATGGTAGCAGCAGATGATCTTGTAGTTGTAAGCAGCAACAACAGACATTTTATTTTCGTTCCTTCGTTTCAGATGTCAAAGTCTAAACGAATATAAACTACAATACAAGAATTCGAAAAGTATAAAAACAAAATACATTTGAGTTTGACAGGTGAACGAAAAATGACATGGAAAAAATTTAATCAGCTGTATGAACGACTATACCTGATAGATAATTCTATCATGATCAATAGGTATAACGTTTACCGCCCGTTGTTGTGAACAATTTAATTCCAATTTTGTTTTCAATCGGAAATAAAAATCTATCCTTCAAATTTAGAGATATAAAAGTATACGTAGTCTTCCATTAAATAAAATAATTTTAATGAACTTAAAATGTGTAATTCATTTTGGAAATTTCTGCTTTGAGTCTCTCCTTGATAACAGTTTCAGTCACAAGAAATGATAAACACATTTATGTAAGATAACATTTTTTTTGCCATTTCTTGAAATTAAACATGTGGCAACATTGCATTGCTCAAGTCTGAATCTAAGTGGGAAATTGAAATGCCAGTTAATAGCTGTCCCGTACAAATAAAGCTATAATTAACTTTAGCGGGGTAAAAAAACATATGTACTTAGTATGTGTTAACGATTTAAATACGAAACAGTTATAATTTACCTGGCGTTTACACGGGCCAGTTTTTTTCCGACAGTAGTAATACATTCACACATTTTTACTACCACACTTACACTTCTCTTACTTGCCTCGCCACTGTCTCTGATTTTTCAATGACAGTAACTTCGGCAAGAGATTTGACATAAGCGGCCAGATCATGGCTGAACTAGTAAAGGTTGGCGCAATAGAACAACTGATTTTGCTTTCTTATGACTCCATCTGTTAAATTCAGTGTATTTTGTTGTTGTTCTTTTTTGTTTACTGTGTTTGTTCATATGGATCTGTGTTGAATTTGACGGTTACAGTCATGAAACAAAAACTAAATGCCTGTTGTTGGTTCACACAATTACAACAAATCCTACTGTGTCAACCTCTACTAGTTCAGCCATCGGCCCTATCGGTGACGTTTCGTAGTAATTTGAGAAAAAAGCAAAACATCGCAAACGACTTTACAAATTGGGAAGTATATTTGTATTTCAAAAATTTTGCTAATTTTTACTGACATATTGTTTGAATATATGTCTAATTTTGCAGAGTACATCAGTTCCATTGTAAAAACAAAAAATCAGAGCACGAAATTTAACGAAACGACACTGTCGGTGGTTGCTTAAAACTGTACTGTCTTTATAACTGGCTGGACGCGTACGTCACACAAACAATTTTTCTGTTTTTGACAGTTAATACATATTCTCAACTGTCTTGTAGCAAACTATCACGTGTAAACGCACCGTTAAAAATATTACAAGTTAATTTGTGTCATTCACAATAATTGTTCCTCCAGACAAGTGTCCACAACTTGTTGCATGTATGTATGTATGTGAGGGCATCAATAGTGGCGTCAGATTCAACGACTAGTGTGACTAGTGTGGTGAGATATGTTTATCAACTGAGCATATTCGTCTTGTCGATAACAATAAAATATACATGGACATTACTGACCTTCTTTTGATTTCCTATAGGAAAATATAAGTCAACCGCTGTTTTTGTCCACAGCATAACAAATTCTGGGTCAATACAGCGTAAAATGTGAATATGTATACTTACTATATTTTCGGGAATGATATCTATATAGTTTATTGTTTTTTCACAAATTTGTTTAAAATTACAGGTTTTCCGAAAAGTCCTCGTGTAACATTCTGTAGTTTCTCTTTTACAGAAGCCTCTTATGAAAAATCGACTACATAACTTTGTAACAAGTGTTTTTGAAACAGAAACTAAATTATGAATAGTCAATGGCAAAATTTCATTGTGGTCAATGAAGATTAACGACAGTTATAGTGCTGACCCATCTCGGCATTGGTCCTCGAGTTTAATATGACTCCTTCTATGCACCCATCCCTATCGGCGAGGGTATAAAATCACTATGAAGGAGAATTTGTTCACAAGCAATAATGTTACGTATTTTCAATCACAAATTAAATTTCTTTATTATTAGGCTCATAATTTAAATATATAGCCTGCTGTGCATATGCTTCTCGACGAATGCCCAAAACACCAATATTGGAAACATTAGCAAAACTTCTGCATCATTAAAGTTGAAAACCCCATTGATTTGAAAGTAACATGAATTGTTCTTTTTTAAATTATATTTCTTATGAACTGAGAGATAAATGGGAATAGTCGAATGTGGAATTTTAACTCACACTACTGGACGATCATTTTCAAGTTCGTCTTCAGCGTCGTACGTTACAGGCCAATGACCTTCGTTTCAACTGCGTCACTAACTGAAATTTGTTTTACCATTTTCAAAATGTTATTGCTTCAAGTTGTCTTGGTTGTGCATTAACTTTTATCATTCCTTAAGGTATTTTCATTCATTAATTTTCATTATAACTAAATTAAATTTTATTTATTCGTATTTTCTAGGAACAACATCATGAACAGCAGAAGTCTCGGAGCATATAGTCTTAATGACTTTCCTACGAGTATTGTACAAAAAAACATGTGTCATCATGGCACTACGGTCTCCCTCATAGAAAAGTTATAAGCACAAATACGTGCGACAAATAAATCAAGTTCACAGTGATATCTTTTAAATCGTAGCAAATAGTATAGAAATCTTTGTAATGAAAATAAAATACAATTAGCGAATTGCCAAAGAAATGTTATTGTGAAGGGAAAAGAGGGCTGTTTCCTATAACCTAAACATGAAGATTTTGTAATTTTGATAAAAAAAAATGCATAAGTATATGAAAAGGTTGCCAAGTTAGTCCAAACTAATATTAAAAAATTATATCAGGTGTGAGATGACACCCGGTTGGAACGAAGTTCCTTTCGCTATATGTTATCTAATAGTTAGTTCCAACACGTCTATGGCGACCGTTAAAAAGTACGATATTTTTAACGGGTCTTTAAATAAAAACTACTTTTTGTAAAATTATAAACTTTTTTTAAGAAATTTTTTCTTATAGAATGTATATTTGTTACCTTTATATTACTTTCAAAAAAATTCGAGAATAAAAATGTTCCAATGATTCGAAAGCTGTCTGTATAGCTATTTGGGATCTTGCCAAGATCTCCATCAGCAGACGTTTTTGGTATGTTTTCGGTGAATTCTGCAAAAATATATATCCAGAAACAATCCTATTAAAGAGAATTCCTTTATGGGGACTTAAATAACCCTAAATTTACCACGATATAGGGGGTCTTGACAATCGGAAACTTCCAAACACTTAGAGTTGGTACTCAACATAAAGTGAGTGAACATACCTACTTAAAGCTACAACTTCTGTTGATTTCACGAAGCCGGAGTTGGAGCCTTTTCAGGGGAGAAACCCCCTAAAGTGGCCACTTAGGAAGCTTTATTACAGAACAAAATCCTAGTCTGAAGCATCAAAACCCTTCGCAGAGGAGAAAATTCCTAAAACCGGAATTTGGCCGGTCTCACTTACAACTATAGAATATGCTCAAATCGGAATCTATAAAAAAATAAACATTTCCAGATTTTAAGTTTTGTGTAAGTTCCAAATTAATTGAACCTTTATTAATTTTAAGTTTCGGTATCTCGGTAATTAGGGTGAGTTTTCGAAAAATGTAATTATTTTTTAAATTCCTTGTGAAAAACAAGGATTTATTCTCTCGATAGATATTATTGCTGTATAAAAAACAAA
The DNA here is from genome assembly GCA_963931995.1 of Phaonia tiefii. NCBI lineage: Eukaryota > Metazoa > Arthropoda > Insecta > Diptera > Muscidae > Phaonia > Phaonia tiefii. Next base: position 123,450,588 of record OZ008367.1, read on the forward strand.
TAGTGTCGAAAGTGTTTATCAAATTTACCGACATTTTCCACAAATTTATTTTTCCGATAACTCGATAACTAATCGATAACTAATATTTTTCCGTTTGGACACTCGGTTTGCGAGTTATTCCTAATTTTGTGCTGTTTATTTACACAGAATTTTTATTGTCATGTGCTATTAAGAACGTTAAAACTGTCATTGTTAACTAAGGCAAAAGGGGCTTTATTTGACAATCAGAAGAGCAAATTGAATACAAATGCGCTTGTCACTCGGTCGAGAATAGCACTGTAAAAGTCAAGGCATGGTGCACAGTGGTATGAACTTAATTCCATACTGACTGCATTTATTAGTCGATTTAAAAGAAATCGATATATCGTTGACCTGGTATAATTGGCAACAGATCCCTTGAGGCTGATTTTTAAAAGCCATTGATTAAAAAAGTTAATTTTGTTCTCTACATACCAATGTGGAAAGCAGAAAATATAGAAAGAAATGAGATATAACAACAAAATTTAGCAGTTTCCTTACACGTATAATGAAGATTTAAAGCCAGGAATATTTTTAAAAGTTCGTGCCAACACAATACCAGAATTCCAAATGGAAAAATCTGAAATGCCCAAAAATTATATTTTTAGGAAATTGTAGGAGTTTTCCACATTTGATTTAAGGTACGAAAGTTTAGATTTGCTATGCTAGAACACAGACAGACATCAGAATTAGGTTAAATAAATCGCGATGCTGCTTTACACGTCAATATATAGTATTATTAAGCTGTGAGAAAGACAGAAAGCACTGGTATCTATCAAATTCTTCAACATTTAGCTGTCTGTCAAATACATATAACAACGTAACATATTTGAAACAAATTCCCCTAGTATTGATAAAAATGTGTTGACACATTTTTTTCAAAAACAGTAAGAAGGTTGGTGTTCTTTTTTAATGACTTTAAATGCATACCATCTCCTCCAAAATCAATGCATCGTAACGGGTTTTTTTGTCTTATTTTACAACATATGCTGTTCTTAATGTAAGACTTTCCCTAAAATTAATATTGATATTCAATTGGCCAAGATATTCTCAAATAACGGAAAAGACAAGGCAACATTTTCCAAAAAAATAAAATATTTCCCCCGCGGTATGATTAAATTTTGATTATGGAAATTTTTTCCATAGAGTGGCTATTTTTCGAGATATTTGATCGTCTCAGTTTAAAAGAAACACCCTGTATATAGATTGTAGATTTCAACCCAATAAAAAGTAAATTTAGAAAAGCCAAAGTTCAAGACTGGCAAATCCATGAAATACAACCCTGAGCATGGAACTGCATTTGGCAGCACACTTACTCTCTTACTTTTGATTTGGTTTGTGTCTAGACTAACATATGGGGAGAAATTTTTGTTTAATAGAAAACTTTCTAGGTGGAGCCTGTTTATTACATATTGTAGTTTTGAACCGAATAAAAAGTAAATTTAGAAGAGCCAAAGTTAAAGAATGTAAAAAAAATAAAATTTTCATAAGTAAGTGCGTTTTCTTTAAAAAAGTAAATTTTGTCAAAAAAATACCTACTCATTTTCTTAAACAGAGTAGCTTTTCTTAAAAAAAAATACCTTATCTTAAAAAAGTACATTTGCTTAAATAAGTATATTTTCTTACAAAAAGTAAATTTTCATTAAAAAGGTAATTTTTTTTATATAAGTACCTTTTCTTAAAAAAGTACATTATCTGACAACAAATTGCCTTTTCTTAAAAAACTACCTTTTCTTTAAAGAGTACCTTTTATGTAAAATAAAATAACTTTTCTTGAGATAAGTACCTACTCTTAAAGTTGTACCTGTTCTTGAAAAAAGGACCAATTCTAAAAAAATTGCCCTTTCTTAAAAAAACTTTTCTTTAAAAAAAAAATACATTCTATTAAAAAAATAGTTTTTCTTACAAACATTCCTTTTCTTCAAAGTACCTTTTCTTAAAAATACTACCTTTTCTTTTCTTTTTTTGAGATAAGTAGCGTTTCTGAAAATAATAAATTTAATTTTAAAATAACCTTTTCCTGGAAAAAGTACCAGTTCTTTAAAAAGTACCTGTTCTGAAAAAAATTTACTTCTTCGTAAAACGAATCCTAATCATAGGCTTTTTCTTACAGAAAGTACAGCTTATTAACAATTATACATTTTCTTAAAAAAAAACATTAGGTTTTATTAAAAGAAGTACCTCTCATTAAAGAAAGGACCTCTCGGGAAAATATAATACATATTCTTAAAAAAGGTACCTAAAAATATATATATATTTTTTTAAATACATTCAATAAAAAAAATTTCTAAAAAAAATTTTATCATTTAAATTATAGTATTTTTCAACAGGCTCCTTAGGCGTGTTGGAACTAACTAGTACATAATATATAGCGCAAGGAACTTCGTTACAACTGGGTGTCCCCTGACACCTCACGTAACTTTTTTCTTTGAGAAACAAATTTTTTTGCGTTAAAAATGTTGCTCAAATTCCATGCAAAATTTACTGTTGGTCAAAATAAGCTGCTTATATAGTTCTTGTTTCTTAGCCGATTTCAAACATGTTGGGGCCATATGTTGTGGACCTAAGTTCCTACAGATGACAATTAAAATATATATTTTTTAAATTAAAATTTTGGCCTAAGTTCCTGTTATGCGCATTTTTTGTTTAAAACATTCTACTGTCTGCATTTCGTTAATGTTCTAAAATGTTTTTCCAGCATATTCAAGACAAATTTCGACAAGATCCCTGAAAGACGATTTTGGAAAAATAAGATTTTTAATAAAAATGTAGGTCAAAGTTCGTGCAAAATTGATTGATAATTGTTTTAAGATGTATTACAACTTGCATTTCTTGACTGAACATTTGTTCGTCGTTGATGCAATGGTTAGGGTGCGCGACTGTTGTACATGCGAACATGGGTTCAATTCGTTAGTGACGGCGATACTACCGAGGAATTTGCAATGAAAAATGTTCCCAAGTAATTGTTCGGAACAGGTGTATAACTGTACGCCAGATTCAGTAAGTATCAAACGGGAAAGCCCACATATCACTGAAAGAGAGAAGTTCTACTTATGTAATTTTTTTTTATTATACTAGACAAATATATTTACGCTGAAATATCTGTTTTTTTTGTTGTTTGGATGCATATACAACATGTTTGACGGTAGTCGCAAATATAGTATACTTGTGTCCAAACACAAACATAGAACACCAGATAGAGGCAATGGTTCAAAACAACCAACAAAATAACAACAACAGTATTTCGTTTTGTGTGTTAAAATTATTGTGTTTAATATAGCACAAATGTATTTTAACAATAACAGACAATAAAAAAGTGTAAAACACATTTAAATTTCACAGTGTTTCACCAAAACGACATGAAAAATTAAAGTCAGAAGTTATTGCAATTCCACCTGGTGTAAATCACTTTTCGTCAAACATCTCTCTATTACATCGACCGCACCACGAAGAGTGTGAAAGGAAACGTCAGATGAGTTAAATGTTCTCTCCTTAAAAATTTACTCTTTGCATATTATACACACAGGGAAAAGATTAGTTGGAAATCAATTCAGGCATTGGAAATTCCATAATAAAGTCTATATTTTGATCAGAATTCGTAATTGTCAAACATCAGAATTATTTGTTGATGTTATTGATAGATTAAAAACCGGTCTTACTAAATAAAGGGTTTTTCAATAAGAGCGCTACAAAAGGTTTTTTTAAATGAATCAAAACCAGTTTTAGATACCAATGAAATTCTTTATTCCCGTGAAAGTACGTACGGTGCTATTATGTATGGAACTCGATTTCTTTTGCCTGGCCACCACGAACACGTTTGCAGAAGTCCAGACGCTGAACCCAATTTTCGACGGTTTTCAGGCATAAATCGGCCGATACTGCTGCAATTTCACGTTCGATATTCGTACGAAGTTCATCAGTCGTCGCTGGCTTGTTGGCATAGACCATAGACTTGACGTAGCCCCACAGGAAATAATCTAACGGCGTCAAATCGCACGACCGAGGCGGCAAATCGACTGGGCCATTTCGTGAGATAACACGTGCACCGAACTTGGTTCCCAATAAATTGATTGTGGCTTGTGGCGCCGTCCTGTTGGAACCACATGTGCTCCAAGTCTATATTATCCAAGTGGGGTCAAAAATATTCGGTTATCATTGAACGGTAGCGATTCGCATTCACAGTAATGTGCCGGTCTTGATCATCACGGAAGAAGTACGGCCAATTGACGCCGACGGCCCATAAACCGCACCAAATCGTAATTTTTTCGGGATGCAATGATGACTCATGGATTACGTGTGGATTGCTGGCTGACCAATAGCGCATATTTTGCTTATTGACGAAGCCATTCAGGCAGAAATGAGCATCATCGCTTATGGTGGTTAAGCGGCTTCAGTTCTTGCCTCAATTTCATCTTGTGAGGATGATGATCTTCTCGCAAACTTCCCCACAACGACGTCACAGAGATGCCCAAAGCTTGAGAACGACGTGTGAGAGACACATTTGGGCTTTCTTGAACTGAAGCCTCAGCGGCAGCAATATTCTCGACACCACGCGCACTTCTTTGTCTCACTGGCACGGGAACATTTTGTACTGTGCCTGATGATTCAAATTTCTCCATTAGACGCTCAATTGTTGATCAGGTAGGACGATTATGACGACCATAAATTGGACATAGCGCTCTTAAAGTTGAGGCCACTGACTCCAAATTTCGGTAGTAAATTTTAATAATTTCGACTCGTTGTTGGCTCGCATATCTTTCCATGATGAAATGGCAAACCTTACTGAAGATAAATGTCAAAAGAGCGGGGGAAAATATGGCATCGTTTGCTGTCGCCAACCGTTGCCGGAACCATCTACACTCGATTAGTCCAAATGTTGTGGGTTAGTAGTGCTATCCCACCAAGCTCCATCTGTTGTCGATTCTTCCAGGGAGCTTTGGCGAATTAATCAACCGTTCGTGGTGAGGTCGTATGTGGTAGCTTTAACTTATGTTCTTATCGACAGTAAAGTTCACGTATCCACCAAACTGTTTGAGCAAACAAGCTGTAATACACCAGAAACTTTTTGTTGATTGCCCAATATTTCTTCCACTTACTGTAGATTCAATTGGTATTTAAGCCAAACATTTAAAGCATTTATTGTAACAATATTTTACATAACGGATTACAAATTACTCTCACTCTTCGGTTAACTATTATAACACAGCTGTTAACAAAATCCAACATTAGGTTCTTTTCTGAACATCAAGTTTTCAGGATGCGAAGGCAAATTGTTAAAAAGTTATCTGAATTAAAAAGAATCATTTCATTTTAAAAACGAATTTTACTTTAGATTAAATCAATATTAACATTATCGTAGTTACAAAATATGACTCAATACTTTCAGTGATATTTGTGATTGCCTTTGGCAAATAATGATTTCAATTTTCCTTGTAACAATACTTTTCTCTCTTGTGCAACATTTGCTGCGGGTGTTGCCACAAATGCCACAATATTTACGGAGGTCGAATTATTTAATGACTACTTGAAATGGTGAATCGTGAATCATTGCTACGAATATAAAACAAAACCAATTTAAATGTAATTACGCTGCTGGGTAGTAGAGATTTCAATCGACAATGTAAATATTGTAGTTTGCTGCATTAAAAGAAGACCGAACTTGTTTTCGAACAATAGAAATACAAAGCAGACTTTGGCCATGATAATGAACCTTAAACCTAATACAACAAAAGGAAAATCTCTGCCAGCTAAAAACATGCAAAAATGAAAATGGCTTTGGCGTGAGACTGATGCAAGGGGAAATGCCATTTTGGTAATAGGTATAATAGCGAGGGTAGTTGAAAGTTGAATGAAATTTGTTAGATGTTGGTCTTTGTGTATTCAATTCGACATTGGTTATTTTCCTAAGTTTTCGTATAGAAAAGTGAAAGTAAATCGCCAAAAAAAAAAAGAAAAATAAAACAAAATTCAATGAAATCCAAAGAGGTCATACACCCAAAGAAATATGCCGATGAAATCAATCCATGAGATGGGAGGTAGAAATAGAAACAAAAATATATACATGCTTAAATATCATACTGTTTCGCGTAGTGCTACGTCATGGTTTAGCTGGTAATCAGCTGTATTAAGAAACGAACAGAAACCAAAAACCATTGTACAAATTAGTTATATGAATACGTCCATTTATCATGTTTCCACTCTAAACCATTTCTTCTTGCAGCTGGTGTGAACAGCATCCATAATTAGTGCCAAAATACTACATTATACCAATTTATAGCAGGTGAGAATGTTCATATTTTCGTTAAGTAGCAACAGATGTGTCAAAATTTATTGTTTTTCAAACATTCAAAAGAGATATCTTGCTGTTAAAATCGAAACCGATTAAATTAATTTCAATTGAGTTGAATAGGATGGTGATACGCATCAGTTGTGTCTTATTAGTCAAGTGCACATACGCCCGTGCAATAAATACGTTGGCACTAGGGTATTCAGTTATTGGTCTTTGTTGTCAAATACCGATATTCCAACTATTCGAAAATTAGCATTTTAAATACTTTACACAATAAATAAATTTAAAAACAAACGGTTAAAGTGTCTGTTGTAAAAAGGCTGATCTTCGACAAAATTTATCCGGTGAATTGATACTTTAAAAACAACAAAATATAAGAAAATAACTGTTTTCATCGGGAAATAAAATCAATGGGAATCAATCAATCATACTCGTCGGCACCAACGTGAAAAAAATCTAAAATCTGTTGATATACACTGTGGTAGGCGAAAAATGTATCCACGTTGTACGTACTAAATTATATCGGTTAGAGGTACGTCTACTGAGTTGATCGGTTCGCTCTTATTCACAATTTAGTGAAGGTATCTCATTTTGTCAAGAATTGTATTACTCATCATATGCAACCCAAACAAAAAGTCACAATTCTGGACAAAATCAGATACCTTCACAAAATTGTGAATAAGAGAGAAATGCGTCGATCGATTCTTATGATCCATGTCTTATTTTGTTCATAGTTCTTGTGACTTTAGGATAAACTAGTAAAACTGTATACTTTCTGCCGTTTCTTATGTTTCTTGCTTTTTCGGAACGACGTTCCTTATCACACGTTGCGGGATGGGGGCTAAATGCAAAAAAATCAAACAACTTTTTTTTAACACTATTATGCTCCAACCCAATATTATGAACTTTATTGGGAACTTTTGGTTTGGTTTGTGTCTAGGTTCAGCCTGTAACCCTATAAAAAGTAAATTTAGAAAAGCCAAACTGAAAGAAGTTTTAACCAAGACAATTTTCTTCAATAAGTGCTTCTTTTTAAAAAAATTAAATTTTCTCAAAAGAAAAAAATACGTATTCATATTCCTAAACGCAGTACCTTTTCTTAAATAAAATACCTTATCTTAAAAAAGTACATTTGCTCTTAAAAAGTAAATTTAGTTACAAAAAGTAAATTTTCTTAAAAAAGTGTTTTTTTAAACATTACATTTTCTTAAAAAAGTACAGTATCTTACAACAAATTGTCTGTACTTAAAAACTACCTTTTAGCAAAATAAATTTTCTTGAGATAAGTACTTACTATTAAAAATGTACATATTCTTGAAAAAATTACAAATTCAAAAAAAATTACATTTCTTAAAAAAAATTTCAATTTACAAAAAATATCGTTTCGTAAACACCTATTTAAATTATAGTTTTTTTTTCTTCGTTCCAACCGGGTGTCCCTTGACACCTCATGTAATTTTTTATAACACAATTTAAAATTTTTTGAACAAAAAAAATATTTATTTCCACCATTCTTGTTTTTATAACTGCGAAACTGTTGATTACGTTGAGAAATAGTATACAAATATATTAAGCGTATTGTAATTGTAAATTTTTCTAAATTTATTCGGACAAGACCGGACACGTTGTTCTCGAGTAATGACGACATATATATACAAATGACTATTTTTAAGATACAAAGTGGTCTTTATGAGCTAGTTATGGTAACTAGACATGGTCAGATTGTATTAATACGTTCATAAAAGTTATTCACCGTTAGCATGGCTACAAATTTGCCAAATATTATCAGTGAAAAAGTTTCAGTCCCTTGAAGTTATGCTGAAGAAAAGGGAGAAAAAAATTTCCAGGCAGATCTGAGTATCGGTAAAAGTCGATTTTTTCCAAAAATTTGACTTGATCAGACATTTCTTACTTCTTACCGATACAATTTACTAGATCGTGGATAGAAAACTGCCAACAACTATAACAATGATACCAGGGATCCAACCAGCTACATATTAATCTTAAGATAATAATTATGTCAAATTGTGTTTTGGGTACTAACACATATTTGCCTAACAGTTCGTTAACGAAACTCTCTGGTTGCTATCATTGTATGTTATATCGTATATAATTCAACCTAAGTGAAAATGCAACTCTACATCTATACACAGATGTGTCAGAGAAAGCCATTTCAACCTCTGCTTCAGAATTTTGCCCAATTAATCGATTATACAAAGATACACTCTGAAAAATCTATATTTTAATGTAATGTTTTATAATGTATGTTTTTGTGATTCAAATGTGGCTTTGTTTGTAAAAAATGCTGCAAACAAAATGTTACGTCCTGACCTCGAAAAAGGGAGTTTGAACGTGGTATTGAATAGCAAACTCAATGTGTTTGCACTAAAGTATACTAAATTTGGGAGAAGCTACAAACACGTTATATTTGCATCCAAACATAGAGAAAGACTATTTTTTCAGCGCGCTGATATCAAAACAAGCATCCCAATTTCTCCAGCAGAAGCCTGTCGAGCTCAAATCGGGCGATATTGCCGACCACTTGAAATCGCCAAAACGAGATACTAGCCGACTCGGAAACGCAACCGTCAAACTGTCCATTGCCGCGCTAGCTGTGTTTGTAGTTGCAATGACATGATGGAACAAAATCTCCATCATGTGAACCAATCACTTTGCCCATCACTTTGAGGCAATAAAAACTCGTTGAAACCCGTCTACCGCGGCTTTGAAGTTCAGGAGAGCCTTATCGCAGTTTATATGAGATTGACGGCAGTATCTAATGGACTGCCTGCAGTTTGAAAGGGAACATAATATACACGAGTATTTCGCGTTCTTGAGGAGTATAGCGTTTCCTGGCTTGTCGACGTGTACTCTATACCTGTTTACTTCACAAAAATCAAAACAAAACTGACAGTTGGCGCCATTCGCATGAGTTTGTTTAAAACTTTTTTTTACTAAACGGACAAGAAGTTCCGTTTCGAATTAGGAGTTAGTTCCTAGTTGAACAGATAGGGTCATCACATATGTTTCTTGAGAGGAACGACTTATGTGTGTGTGCCAAATGCAGATTCGATTCTCTAAATATTTCAAAAGGGATGCGACCAGGCTGCTCATTTACAAAACTAAACTGATTGAAAGTAATATAAAAAATTCTAGCAAATTTCAATCCCGTATTTCGACTTTTTCAATTTCTGACAGGGGGCCTCAATCCTCAGAGGACGGAATGGGGAAAATTTCAGATTTTTAAAAGTAGATTAGCAGTTGACAAAATAGTGCAAAATAACAAACTTTATAAAGTAAGTTCTTTTACAATGCAAACAAAGTTATTGCAGACGATAATTTCGGGCAGCATTTAACGGAGCTCAATCTATGTTTTTCACTACTTGATTCGAATCTTCAATTTTATATCGATTTCGAATAGTTTTACACTGACAAATTATTTAAGACTAATTATAATATTTGGAAATATCTATTGAGACAATCGAATTGCCAGTAACCTATTTTTGAGGTTGTCACAAACGCCAGAATTCGGTTGAAGCAATTGAATCAAAATGTAATGATTCTGTTGTGACAAATACTTTTGTCTGAGTACAAATACCGAACTCTTTTTAAATTAGGATGTCCCATCGGAACTATTTCTTATCTCTTAAATTTGGAGTCAAAATTCATTAAACATTTTCCTATATTTTACTGATATTTCTATAAAATTATAAAACACCAATATACTTATATAATAAATTACAGAAACTGAAAATTCCTCAAACTAAAAATTTTTGTTTAATTAATCGGACTTCTAAAAACATCATTACTGGTCATCACATCTGCAAAATGCATGTTTGTATTACATAAAATTGTATATTTAAACTATAGGCTGAATTTTGTAACCTTTGTTGGGTGGTTACATCCCATGAAGGGATTGGGTAGAGCTTCTCACAACCCTGAGACCAGTAAAATACAAAATCGCAATTACCTATATAATGCTGCTCAGAACTGGACAAGGAAATTCCATAATGGGTATTATCCCCTTGTCCTTACAATCAGAACAATATCAGTTTTGTTGTGAGAAGTAAGTGCGGGTACTCAAATGAAAATACATGTTCTCACGATATCAACGTTGCACTTGCTGCAAGGCTTCCTTGATCCTCGATTAACGCGTTTTATGTTTTATGGGGGTCTATTTTTTCTATAGTTTGAGTACCCAAATTTGCGTGGAATTAGGACTTGAAGTTTTCAAAAAACAATACACCACATCATTACTGATTTCGTGGCTATTTCGATTTTTGTATTAGAGATGTTTGAATTGACATGATATCGAAACATTGTCCCCAAAATATCAGCTTATATTCTAACAAATGCTTTTTACTCCGTGCAATTAATTAAAATTTTTGGAACGAAGTTCCTTATCGCACTTTGCGGGATAGGGGCTAAATGAAAAAAAAATTAAATAACTTTTTTTAACACTATTGTGCTACAACCCAGTATTATCAACTATATTGGATACTTTAGCTTTGGTTTGTGTCTAGACTAACAAATATGTTGGAAAATTTCTTGTTTAATGGGAAGTTTTCTAGGTGGGGCCTGTAACCAATATGTAGTACATATTGTGGTTTTGAACCCAATAAAAAGTAGTTATAAAAGACAAAGTGAAAGAAGTTTAAAAATAAAAAGGTAAATTTTCCTACTTAAAGTACATACATTAACTTAAAAACAGTATTTTTTTTAAATAAGTACCTTTTCTTAAAAAAGTAAATTTCCTTGCAACAAATTGATTTTTCTTCAAAAAAAACCTTTTCTTTAAAGAGTACATTATTTGTGAAACAAAATAACTTTTCTTGAGATAAGTACCTAGTCTTAAAAATGTACCCATTCCTGAAAAAGGACCAATTCCAAAAAAAGTTCTCGTTTCTTAAAAAAACCCTTGTTTCTTAAAAAAACCCTTGTCTTCAAAAAAATACATTCTCCTAAAAAAAACTTTTCTTACAAAAATTCCATTTCTTAAAAATAAAATAATACTTTTTCTTTTCTTTCTTGAGATAAGTAGTCTTTCTGAAAATAAGTAAATTTTCTTAAAAAAATTACCTTTTCCTAAAAAGTGTACCACTTTTTACAAAGTACCAGTTCTTAAAAAAAAGTATTTCTTTGAAAAAAAAAATTAATGCTCTTATGGCTTTTTCTGATACAAAGAACTTCTTCTTCAAAATAGTACCTTTTCGCTCTTTAAAAAAGGACCTTTTCTGGAAAATATGATACATATTCTTACAAAAATGACCTAAAATATACTTTCTTCTTAAAAAAACACATTAAAAAAATTTTTTTCTTAAAAGAAGTTTTGCAGTTTACAAAAGAATTTTTTTCTTAAAGAACCATTTAAATTATCGTACTTTTCAACGGGCGCCTTAGGGTTTTGGGAACGATTTTTGCCTAGAAAGTTGTAAATAATTTCCTTAATGCTTCTCCATGCGGCAAGTTCGTTTGCCGAGGGTATTTGCTCAAATTCAGCTTTTTTCATAACTTTTCGTATAACGGGGCCAACAAAAACAAATGTTGAAATTTAAAGACACAATTTTTATTTATTTATTTTGTATGAAACGAATGACAAAACTTTAAGTTTAAAGCATTCATACCTTCTTTTATGTTTGCTTCGCTAAGTTTTGCAAACAATGTCTTCAGAATTTTTAATGGCCTCCAGTGTATCCAAATATTTAACAAAGTTTTTACACCACAAGAAGTTGTATATGCTATGGTGGTAAAAGAATTTTTTCAGTTGGTACCGGGAGTGGATGAAGGATATGGTGCTGCCCTAACGGCCCTTCAATTCTTGACACCCATTGTTTTTTGTAATATTGGTTCTCCTTCCATCTGCTATCCCATTTGCGTAAAATGCATCCATATTTAATGATTCCCGGTTGAATACCCGCCACAAATCTAACAACTTTTATGTCTGTCAAAACAGACCCACCATTTGTGCTCTTTACATTTTACTGCATTCAATATAAATTCGATCTAACCATAGATTACCTTCACGTCAACTCCATACGCAATTGGAATAGGAATCCTGAAATTATCGTAATAAAGGAGTACAGCTTGAAAACTTTCCTTGGATGAATTTACTTATAAAGATACCCCAGTCCTCGGGGTTATATTCGATATTCATTTCCACCGCTAATGCCTTGGCATTTACGAAAACAGGTAACATTACCATCAGGTTCGAGAAGATGAAGACTTTTCAATTGTGCAGCTATTTCTGATTTCTTGTGTAATTAATATTGGCCTTGGGGCTGCTTCATTTCCTGAGTAACCACTGCCAATGGCTTCTTTCCGATTCATGTAGTGACATCAATATGTTGACTAGGATTCTAGAATGTAGCTCAGGTGGTGGAAGTTCATCAGAATGTGATACTGGGAGCAAGGCTCATGGTACTTCAATTTGACGTATACCTATTCAAATATAATATGGCGGGTTCTGCAAAAAAAAAGTGTTTTAATATATATTGAAGAATTGGTGCACATTTTTAGGGACGCTTAGGACTTCTAGCAACTACATTTATTTCACTACAGGCTATAGGGGGTGGATGCGGATTCAAAGGACGAAAGTACTAATCGGCAAGGTAGACACCCCAAAAGGTTTAGCTTGCGATGATTCAAATTTAAAGGTAAGCTAAATTTCTGGCTTAGCACTTCATTAATCCGAAATAAGTAAATTGATAAAATGTCAACATATATTTAAAAACAGTATATATTTGTTTAATACGCCAATCATTTAATAATAATTCAGTGTCCTTGCTATGACCCATGGTGTATCTCACCAATTCCTTTAGAAGTCTGCAGCAAAATACTTAGATCAGCATTAATATTCGGGTGTACTTGAGACTGGCGCCACTTCCACAACTTCAGCATCGTTTCATAGATAAATGCCACAAAATATTTCTTTATTGTTGCAATCATTACAAAATCTAATGGTTTTTAAAAATTTCTACAAATCGGTCTTTTCACACGACGACAAGTACGTTGAGATTAATAATGCGGCGACATTTCGTTTATTCACCTGTGGCTGGTCATTGAAAGCGACACCGCGAAAGAGCACACCTTTCCCCATAATTAATTGAAGCCATCTTCAACGTATTTTGTGGTCTGATGATGGTTGATTATAATGATTACTTGGAAATTTTATTCCAAAGGTTAAAATCAAAATGGAAAACTAAAGTTCATTGAACACTCCTTTGAATGTCGCGAGTGTCATAGCAGATGGCCAAATATAAAACATTCCAAAACGTGTTTATGGAAAACAATGAAGGTCTTACTCTTCTTGACTCTGAAAAGATAAATGTTGGTTCGACGACAACTGCAGAATGAAACGAATGATGTACAAAAAGAGAAACATATATAAGAAGTATTCAGGGGGCACTTGAAATTACAACAAATACTTATAATTCAATATGAGAAAGTTTAAAACAAATGTTTGTCGATTCTGTGGGAAATGGCTTGTTGATAATGATGTACTTGTGCAGAGGTGTTATGCATTTAAAACTGGTCGACGGTGTAGTCATTGAGGATTTTCAGTTTAGCGTATAATAAGAATTGGTCTCACTATTCGATTATGACTGAATTGCCAACTAAAGCAAACCCACTGTAAGTTTTTCTTAAGCTTTACTTCCAGATCAGATTTTTTTTCCCAATTTTTGAACATTCTGAAACAGTCGCAACTAGGGCCCGTTGCAATCTATGTCAAATACCTTCTTCACCGACTGACGTTCTAGGCTATTGGTCGTCTGTTCAAATATGGCACTAACTTAAGTTTGTGTACCTACGAATGATATTTTTCCATTAGAAATACATTTTCTTTCATACTTTTAAGAACGGATACTGAAGTCTCGATCGAATTTATAACTATGGAACATGCATTTTATATGTGCTGAAGTTCTACGTTTCATTTTGTCATATTCTACCACATAGTTCCTCATGTTTAATAGGATTCGATCCGAATTTTGCGACATGTTTTACTTTTTAAAGAGCTAACAGATCAGTTTGCATTGATTTTTAAAATTATCTTTAAATTCATTACAGGTACGACAAATTCAGTAACTCTTTGCTGTTTTTCGAGTCAGTGCTATTTCCGCCTGGTCCTTACGGCGGGGACTTGGTCACCACTTCATTCAGTTTGTTTCCAGTGAGTCTTTGAATATCTTTAACTTTGAATATCTTTACTGGTATATCCAAGACAATGGAATTGTTCTATTTTGATTATATTTGATAACGTTAGCATATTTACTGACAAATATGTATGCTTTTACGTGGAAACATATGCGTGCTTCATCCCAAACATCCATATGCTTACGTGGAAGCTTTCGCGTGTTTCCCCCAAACCTCCATATACTTACGTGGAAACATATGCGTAATTTCTCCCAAACATAATAATATTTAGAAACGAATTATACTTTCTTTATTTATTTATTATAATTAAAATATATAATTAATACAAAACATTTTAATATTTAAATTTACCCTTTTTGCATTTACTTGCTGCTCTTTTGCTTCTCCTTTCTTTGTTGTCTCTCACGTGTTTATTTTCAGAGGGTTTCAACTATGCGTTGGTACACGAACAATATACTTGTATACAAATGTAGTACATGCAAGACAAGCGTGCATTAATTACTTGTGTTATTTTTATTATATTTCACAAGTGGTCCGCCATTCCGAATTTTTCAGTAGGGGCTCGGGCAGAAAAAGGGATTCACGTTGTTTCCCTGTCCAGTTGCTTTCGTCAAAATTGTTTCTTACTTTGGTAGCACACATAAATATATGCGAAACACATACACAAAAACCAAAGCAACATCACAAACCATTTAACCGTCCGAGCGTTTGTATATTTTTCTTTCAGTGATCAAGCGCTTTTGCTATCCTCTGTCCGATAAACCATTGACGAAAGAATACATGAAATTAAAACGCAATACATCACGCACACTCAGGTATATTTATGAATCACTCACTGAGAGAATAATGCAAAAATACAAATGCCTACAGACTCGATATACACACTCGGTGCCCCTCTTTTATTCTCTTGCTCTCGAGGGAGCATAAACATTGCAACAAACACGGCTGTATTTATACCACAACCGCAGATATATTTGGGTCGCAAACACATAGATTATAACATATTAATCATTGTGTCTCAAACATGTAATATTGAATAGCAAACACAATGCGTTTGGGCACAAGTATATTATATTTGCGACAAGCTCCAAACACATGTTATATTTGCATCCAAAGAACAAAAAACGACAGATTTTTCAGCGTATACTTATAAGCCGAAGAAACTTTGCGTTGAATCTATGAAGCACTTTCATAGACTACGAAATGAAATCTGTGAATCAAACTCAGTGATTCTATGAAATTTGTTCACCACCCCTTTTCAAATATTGTATGAAGATATGTATATCCTAGATTCTATGAACGAAAATTATATTCATAACATCTATGCAAAATTTTTGGTAGATTTTATGGTGCTCGTCACGAAATTAGAATGCGACTTCCTAATACAATCACACAATTAATTGAAATGAATAGTTGCAACAACCGAATGCAGGTTTTCGCTAACTTAGTCGCCACAACTACAATTTGGTTGGAGCAACCTCTAGAAAGTTGTGACCTCTAGAAGTTCATGGGATGTAATGGGAAACCATTTATTTTTTTTTTATTTAATTTTTCAACACCCTGTAAATACTACAATTACTGCTCGTAAGTGAAATCGTTCTATGTATGTACTGGCGGTTCCAGTTTCATCTGGCAACACTAGAACTGCCAAGATCCGAAATATAAATAGCAACCCTCCATTTCTCAAATGGTGACTAATTTTATAATCACGGATTTGGACTGCTAAAAGACTGCAACTTCTACTCTGACTTCCAACGAATTTCTTGAACTACACGCTGAAAAATCTGTCGCTGTTTATTATTTGGATGCAAATATAACATGTGTTTGGAGCTTGCCGCAAATATAATATACTTGTGCCCAAACACACTGTGTTTGCTATTCACTATTACATGTTGGAGATACAATAATTAACAATATATCTGTGTTTGTGATACAAATACAGCCGTGTTTGTTGAATTGTTTCTGCTCTCTGAAAGAAGAAAAAACAAACGCTGGGACAGTTAAATGGTTTCGCATAAAATTTTATGTGCTACCATAGTAAGAAACGATTTTGAGGAAAGAAACTGTAGAGGGCAACAACGTGAATTCCTTTTTCTGCTCGAGCCTCTACTGAAAAAATCGGAGTGGTGGACCATTTGTAAAATATAATAAAAAGTATACAAGTAATTAATGCACGCTTGGCTTGCATGAACTAGATTTGTATACAGGGTGTCCCCTAAACTTTTGTCTAAACTTAAACACGTGATAGCTGAGAACAAAAGCTACAATGTTTGTTCTTACGCCAATTGCCTTCGTTTTCGAGATATTCGTGTTTCAAATAATTGAATTTTTGAATGCATTTTCAATAAATGCATAATCTACTTTTTAAATGAAAAACAAATATCATTGAAAATTGCTTCAAAATTGTTTTAAATAATTTATTTTTTCGTTTGAAATGAAAACGATTTTTTTTTTAAATGTTTTCAATTAACGAAAATTTTCAAAATGAGAGCCTTGTTGCGTTATGCACTTAGATAAGCCGTCTCTTATTTCAGTTGTAGTTATATTAATAGTCATTTCCTGTCGTATCACTTCAAACGCGCTATCTAATGATTTTCAATCATATTTCTTTTTCATTTAAAAAGTAGATTATGCATTTATTGAAAATGCATTCAAAAATGTAATTATTTTAAATACGAATATCTCGAAAACGAAGCAACCTAGGCAATTGGCGTAAGAACAAACATTGTAGCTTTTGTTCTCAGCTAAAAAAAAAAATAAATGGTTTCCCATTACATCCCATGAAGGGACTGGGGAGAACTTCTCACAATCACAGAGCTGTGCGCTTTCCAGTTTTCACTCACTGATTGGGACCTACAGTTTTACACCGATTCCGAACGGTAATTTGAGAAGCTTTTTCATGGCTAGATACTCGATAGTGTCGCCGTCACTATGCGAGGTGACCGCCGCCGAAAGAAAATTTGAAGGTGGTCAGAGCCGGGTTCGAACCCAGGATCTCATGTACAAGAGCCGCGCACACTCACCATTGCACCACCGACGGCCAGCTATCACGTGTTTAAGTTTAGACAAAAGTTTAGGGGACTCCCTGTATAAGTATATTGTTCGTGTACCAACGCATAGTGATAACCAAGGCATAGCTAAAACCTTCTGCAGACAAAAACGTGAGAGCCAACCAAGAAAGGAGAACCAACAGAGCAGCAGATTCAATACAAAACAAATAATGCATTCAGTGCAAGTAAATGTAAAAATCATTTAAACCTTTTAATTTTTTGCATTAAATATGTATATAAGTAAATGGAGACATGTATTGATAAAATTAATTATAATAAATAAAGAAAGAAAGAATAATTTGTTTCAAAATATTATTATGTTTAGGAGAAAATGCCCCTATGTTGTCACGTAAGTGTATGGATGTTTGGAATGAAGTACGCATATGTTTCCACATAAAAGCATATATATTTGACAGTAAACATGCTAATGTTTGCATTTAAATATACCTGAGTTTGGGACTTGCAAACATATAAATGTTTGAAGTATGTTCCAACAATATACATGGTTCCTGCAGAATATGTTTAAGAGTACGACTCCAAAACTGTAACTCTGACTTCACATGCCATGGTTTTCAAATTAGGTTGTGACAACATTAGATGCGGTTGTGACAAACTCATACGCGGTTCTGGCAACCTCTTATATCGGTTGTGGATGGGTCTAAATTCGGCTATGTTTAATTCCGTTGTCTCAATCAAACAGATTTCTCATATAACTACGAGACCCAGTTCAAAGACAGCTTCAGACACAGTTGCTGCTCTTGAGTGTTGGCGGAGTCTGAGTTTCATATCGTCAGTATATGGATATTCTCACTTTCACTGTGTTTCAGAGATAAGTGATCTTATCCCCCAGCGTAAAATATTCGCCCGAAGTACTTGAATGTACAGAAGGCTCATTAGGATTTTATACAATTGCGAACAATTCGAACAACTAATCAAAGAGGAGATTCATTCGTTACCAAAGCAACTTAACTGAACCTGTTCCTACCACTTACTGTTTACACAAAATTAAAACTAATGCCTCCCATTTTCTCCTTTCCTCTATTTTACTTCCCGAGGAAATAACGCATCTCATTTATAGTGGGCTTTACCAAACACCCAACTTTTCAGTTCGTAATTAACTATTTGATTGGTTAATTATGGTCGAATGTTAACAAGAGTTTGATCATGCAACGAGTTCTTCGGTCATAATTAACAATGTTATTATAAGATGTTAACAAGAGTTTCATCATGCGACTGGGGTTTCGGTGACTCGTTAATTATAAACCAATCGATGGCAACAGCGGGAAATACCAGAAATGGAAATCGAAAACAAATTACAAAACTGATGTATTAAACAACATAGAAATGCTATAATATTTCAAAACTAGCATTTACTATAAAAGAAAATAATGACAAATACCAACAGATGTACCCATAGCAAATTGTTCCACAGCGAACGTAAATATCGCACTTGATCTGATGAATTATCATATGATGCAGAATATGAGCAGAGATAATGTCAATAACAGCTGTCTACTTAACAACTGCCCTGTCGGATATTTTGGCACTGGTTTCCCATTACACTTCATGTAGAGATTGGTGAGAGCTTTCCACAACCAATGAGCTGTGCGGTTTCTAGTTTTACACTCATTGATCGGGGTCTACAGTTTTACACCGGTTCCGAATTGTATTTTGAGAAGCTTTTTCGAGGCTAAATACTGGATGGCTAAATAAAGGGTTTTTCAACAAAGACGCTACAAAAGTGAATCGATAGGGACAGCAAACGACGCCATATTTTTTCTCGCTCTTTTGACATTTCTCTTCAGTAAGGTTTGCCATTTCATCATGGAAAGATATACGAGCCAACAGCGAGTCGGAATTATTAAAATTTACTACCGAAATTTGGAGTCAGTGGCCTCAACTTTAAGAGCGCTACGTCCAATTTATGGTCGTCATAATCGTCCTACCAGATCAACAATTGAGCGTCTAGTGGAAAAATTTGAATCCACAGGCACAGTACAAAATGTTCCCGTGCCAGTGAGACAAAAAAGTGCCCGTAGTGTCGAGAATATTGCTGCCGCTGAGGCTTCAGTTCAAGAACGCCCAAATGTGTCTCTCACACGTCGTTCTGAAGCGTTGGGCATCTCTGTTGCGTCGTTGTGGCGAATTTTGCGAAGTGATCTTGCCCTACATTCTTACAAGATCAAATTGACGCAAGAACTGAAGCCATTTGACCACCATAAGCGTCGTATGTTCGTGAATTGGGCTGAGCAACAACTTGAGAATGATTCGGATTTTCATCGGAAAATCATCTTCAGCGATGAGGCTCATTTCTCGCTGAATGGCTTCGTCAATAAGCAAAATATGCGTTATTGGTCAGACAGCAATCCACACGTAATCCATGAGTCATCATTGCATCCCGAAAAAATTACGGTTTGGTGCGGTTTATGGGCCGGCGGCGTCATTGGGCCGTACTTCTTCCGTGATGATCAAGACCGGCACATTACTGTGAATGCGAATCGCTACCGTTCAATGATAACCGAATATTTTTGGCCCCAATTGTATAATATGGACTTGGAGGACATGTGGTTCCAACAGGACGGCGCCACAAGCCACACAGCGAATGCCACAATCAATTTATTGGAAACCAAGTTTGGTGAACGTGTTATCTCACGAAACGACCCAGTCGATTGGCCGCCTCGGTCGTGCAATTTGACGCCGTTAGATTATTTCCTGTGGGGCTACGTCAAGTCTATGGTCTATGTCAACAAGCCAGCGACGATTGATGAACTTCGTACGAATATCGAACGTGAAATTGCAGCAGAATTGGCCGATTTATGCTTGAAAACCGAAACAAGAGCCGCGCACACTACCATTGCATCACCTGTCCATGATTACCGAAACATTTATTGACGTGCAAGATTATGTAGCTATATGAATCTATAAAATAAAATTTCATAATTTGCAAGCTTTCGTTTCGTCTCAGCCTTAAGTGACGAACTGGCAAAAGAAATTTCACAAAATTCCTTATTTAATTTCATCAAAGTAAATTTTTGTATTTAAATCTAACAATCAATCAACTTTATATAATTCACCTAAAGGGCCATATTGTGATTTCTGTCAATACCATTAATTTGATTCCCTTTATAAATTTGACGTATAAAATATGCGCTTCAATAACTAGTATGACTAACAAATAGCGTCTTTAGTTGCAAATTACGTTGAAAGTATAGCCGAGTTTGTACCATAGTGAAACATTAGCTTGAATTATAATAAACTTCAATGAAATGTTGAGTGTATCAAGGATACAAAGATTATACGTTTCAAGCTGCACATTGAAAATATTTCCCAGATGAGAGATTTAGTTTGAGAATGTGATTGACAAGTGGGGACAGCCAATTTGTTGATCAAAAGCGAATCGTGACGACAGAAATAACTAACAACTTGAAAGACAGGTGCGTGTGTTCAGTTCATGTTGAATATTGTGTACATACTTATGGATTTATCTTAAAGCCAAAGACTAATTTGCTCATGCGAGGGGCTTCAGAAGAAGTTATAGATTTTAAAAGAGGTAAACAATTTTGGATTTCGCATATTCATACTGTTTTCTAAGAAATACAAAGTTATATTAAAATAAGTTAAATTAGGTTAGATTAGATTGACTGTGAGTTCCTTCCAAGGAAGATCACTCAAGTAACAGTAATGCCAATTTGAATAACCACGATACCCTGATAATAATAAAAGAATAATAAAGTAATAAGTTGGGGTTACCCAATAGAAAAAAGAGAAAAAAATTACATGAGGTGCCAGGGGACACCCGATTGGAACGAAATTCCTTTCGCTATAGGAGGAGTCGCAGAACAGAACATGGCTTTTTAATTATTTCAAAATGTTGGGAAATCCAAGATTTTTTTTCACCCGAAGGTTTTATAGCATGAACCCAATTTTAGAGATCAAATAGTTTTTTCCAATTTAGATTTTTTTCAATAAAACTTAACCAAATTCATGCAAAGACATCAAAAAACATTGTGCAAAAACATCCAAGAAGTCACGTTTTGTTCAGCGACTCCTCATGTATTATATACTAGTTAGTTCCAACACGCCTAAGGCGCCCGTTCCAAAATACGATAATATAAATGGATCTTGAAGAAAAGATACTTTTTGTAAAATGATAAACTTTTTTTATAGTAGGTTTTTTTTTTAAAAAGTATATTTCTAGGTCCATTTTTTAAGCATATGTATTATATTTTGCCGAAAAGGTCCTTTTTTCAAGAGAGGTACTGCTTTTATTAAACCTATCGTGTTTTTTGATAAAAGTTAATATTTTTAAGAAGAAGTAGTTTTTGTAAGAAAATGCCATAAGAGTATGATATTTTTTTACAAAGAAGTACGTTTTTAAGAACTTGTAGTTTTTAAAGAAGTGGTTCTCGTTTTAGGAAAAAGTTTTTTTTTAAGAAAATTTACTTATTTTCAGAAAGGCTACTCATCTCAAGAAAAGAAAAGGTATTAGGTAAAGTATTTGTTGTGGATGTTTTCGCACAAGTAGGAGTGTTGAGACAATTCTCGCTAAGTTGAGTTTTGTTTATCCCTATAATGTGTGATGATATACCTGAATACTTGTGGAGAAGGGAGCTGATCATATGCCTTGGTGGGCATTGAAATTGCTACTTATATATTCCCAATTATCCACCATAATAATCAATTTCACACATTTCTATGTTAATAGTTTTATTAAAGAGTACGTTTTCTATGAGAAAGTAAATTTTAATAGTTATTGATCTTGAACCGAACCATTATTACAAAAACATAACAACTGAAAGATCGAATAATATATACTTAAACGGATATGAAAAGGTATTATTTGATTTTTAAGAAAAGGTAGTTTTGAGAAAAGGAATTTTTTTAAGAAAAGATATATTTTTAAGAGAAGGCATTTTTTGAAGAAAACTTTTTTTTTTAGAAATGGGAGGTTTTTTAGAATTAAGCCTTTTTGCAATTATGGGTACATTTGTAATTGTAGATACTTATCTCAAGAAAAGTTATATTGTTTCACGAAAAGGTTACTCTTTAAAGAAAATTTAGGTTTTTAAGTCAAGGCAGTTGCTTGAAAGAAAACTTACTTTTGTAAGAAATGGTACTTACTTATTTTAAAAAAAATCTTTTTAAAAAAACATACTTTTTGTAAGAAAATGTACGGTTCTTTTTTGTAAACAAAGGTACTTCTTTAAAATAAGGTATTTTTTAAGAAAAGGCAGTTATTAAAGAAAACCTTATTTTTTCAACTTCTTTCACTTTAGCTTTTCTAAATTTACTTTTTATTGGGTTCAAAACTACAATATATACTAGATATTGGTTACAGGCTCCACCTAGAAAACTTCCCATTAAACAAGCAATTTCCCAACATATGTTAGTCTAGACACAATCCAAAGCAAAAGTACCCAATATAGTTGATAATGGGTTGTAATGAAGTTGTTAAAAAGGTGTATTTTTTAAACTTCTGTTAGTCTAGGCACAAACCAAAGCAAAATTATCCAATATAGTTGATAATACAGGGTTGTAATAAAGTTGTTAAAAAAGGGTATTTTTTAAACTTCTTTCACTTTGGCTTTTCTATATTTAGTTTTTATTGGGTTCAAATATTAAACAATATTGGGTTGGTGAAAACTTCCCATTAAATAATAAATTTCCCAACGTATCAGTCTAGACACAAACCAAAGCAAAAGTACCCAATAAAGTTGATAATACTGGGTTGTAGCATAATAGTGTTAAAAAAAGTTGTTTAATTTTTAACGTAGAATTCGTTATACGGTAAGGTAGGGGTGTTGATCTGGAGCACAAAATTTTGAGAAAATGTTTGTCACTTTCATTATAAGTTTTTAATACTTTATGCATGCATTGAAGAAAATTCAAGTATGGTCGTAACATATTTAGTACGTCTTCTTTTGATTTGTTTTTAAATAATCATATTGCTGCATATAATTTTTTTGATTCTATAAGTAAATCAAAATTTAACTCCTTCAAATTTTGTATTAATTTTCATATGCTTTGTATTTTATGTATTATAACATCATGTGTAAGAGCAGTACGATTATCTGTGTGTTCATCACAGAACCAGTGTGAGAAAGAGAAGAAGTATAATGACAATTCATGTTTTATGTGAACATTACAGAACCAGTGTTGCCACATGCAGTATTTACACTTGTTTTCAAAAGTTCACCGAATTGATATAAAGTGTACCCAAATGTTGTTAAAAACTATCCTAAATTTTTAACATAAAAATTAAAGATAAATTTGCTAGATTTAAATCATTTATCAAAAATTATATTTAATTCATATATTTTAATTGCAAAATGACTAACGTATTCTACGTCTGACCTATGCGCCCGTGTTATCTAACACAGGCTTCATATTTTTTTTTATTATTTAGCCCTCATCCAGCAGCGTGCGATAAGGAACTTCGTTCCAATAAAAGAATGTTCCAGTAATAAATTGAGGTTGACCAATTATAACCAATTAGTACTCTTAATGTATTTTAGAAGTCTACTGAGTTCAACACTCCCCAGATCGTCTATACCGTCAAAACAGAGCTGTTCCAAAGTTATCCTTCTTGTAGAAGGTAGTATTCACGGGTTTCCGCCAAAAGCTCGTAGTCGCAACAACAACAGTAATGCATGTGTTGTATTCGAATATTAGAAGCATGTGTATCAAACGTCCAGTGACCGGTTTTAAAAGCTATCATTCTGGCTATTGTATTCCTGTCCAGAATCATCATGAACTCGGATCTCTTGCCGGTATATCCATGAGTTCCACCATGAGTGCCTGCCGATATTGGTACTAGTTCCGCTTGGAAGATACTGTGAAAAACAGGGAGATTTATTAATAGTGTTATAACTAGTGAAGATGAGTAAACCCCATCCATAAAAATGTCAATGTCAACATCCTGCAACGGTGAGTGTTTGCTTTACCCTTCTGTGTGCGGTGCGATTGTCCTGAAGGTTTTTCGCAAATTCAACTTTGGACTAGCATAGCTTTCAGGTATGACCTCACTAGACAACATTTACAGAACCCTACAATGCCCACAGCATCTTGGGATCCAGCATTTCCTTGCCCATACACTCTCCGCAAATCGTTAAATCGGAAGTAAATTCATCAACGCCTTACGAGTACTGTTTTCTATCTTTCTCCAAAGCCGGCCACCACACCGATACTCCATAGGTCAGAAGGGAGCTAATCACAGCCGTGTACATACATAATATCATCCTTGGAATTAGACCCCATGTTCCTGCAAATATTTGCTGGCAAGCCAAGAAGGCACCTTGCGCTTTCTTAACTATGTGTTCATTGTTAAGTTTCCAGCTGATTTTCGGATACAGAATTACACAGAGATACTTCGCCCTATTCTACAATTCCAGTTGCTTACCAATGATGGGGGTAGCCGATATTCTGGAATGTCTCGGCTATTCGTGAATGGTAACATATCACTTCTATCTGGGTTTACCCTCAGACCACAAACGGTGGCCCAAGTGATAATTACTCTCAAGATAAAATCCATAACTTTACTGACACAATGCGACATGTTGCCATCACCACGATATCATCCGCATATACGACTATTGTTACCTTTCTATTATCCATGATCACTATAAGAGTGTTTATAACCACTAGTCATAGTAGTGACTGTCGGTGATGCAATGGTAGTGTGCGCGGCACTTGCACATGAGAACGTGGCTTAATTCCCAGTTCTGACTACCTGGCGTTCATTTCAACGGCGGTCACCTCGCTTATTGACACCGAAACTTTCGAGTATTTAGCCATACAAAATCTACTAAAAATACCTTTCGGAACCGGTGTAAAACTGTAGGTGCCAATTAGTGAGTACAAAACTAGGAAGCGCACTCTCACTGGTTGCGAGAAGTTCTTCCCAATCTCTTCATGTGATGTAATGGAAAACTATTCTTTTTATTTTTAGCCATAGTAGTTGAGATATCACCCCACCCTTGGATGTACCCCTACAGGCTGACGTAGTGGCTGATATCTCACCCCCACAGATCGTTTATCTGTCTGGGCTACAGCATTTGGTTTATCCAATTCACAATCCTTTCTTGACGTTAATTTTTTAGAGCTTGTATGATACTCTCAGTTTCGGCACTGTTAAATGCGCCCTCTACACTTAGAACGGTTGCCATTGTAAAGGCTGTTTTTTGGTTGGATATAACTTACGAAAGGTTTAGCTGTCAAATGAACTGTCATGCTGCGTTCACTGTTTAATATTTATGACCAGAATAGTCTGGCAAATCATCATGATTAGATTCTCGCTTAAACAACGCTAAAAAATTACAAAAATTTACTTTAAAAATCAGTCATCGATCGCCCAACTTATATACGACTTCATGATTTCTCTGGCGCATATAATCGTCCACCTGAGTAAGCCATCCGTCGAACTATGGATAGATTTTATACTACATGAGGCAATAACACCAACACGTCAAAGGAATGTGCGTACTGTAAAATAAAGAGTGAAGGAAGATCCAAATTTATCGATTCGTTGTCGGTCGCATTAGTTTGGGTTCTGTCCGATCCCTACAAGGAAAATTTTAGGCAAAGATGTTGGCCCAAACCCGTATAAAATCCAACAGGTGCAAGAATCAAAGCCACGAACCATCATATCCGTCGTTCTTTGGCCGATTGGGCTCTAGAGCAGTTGGCAACTGACCCGATTGTTTTCAGAGATGAGGCTTAATTTGGCTTAACGGCTTTGTTATTAAACAAAGTTGCTGCATGTGGAGTGAGTACAATCCACAACAGAATCTACAGACTCCATTTCATCCAGAATAATGCACCGTTTGGTGCGGTTTAGACGCTGGTGGCATCATCGGACGATGTTTCTTCAAAAACGAAGCCGTGACTCGCATTACGGTCGATGGATATCGTTATCGCACCATGATTTGTTGGAAAATACGGATTACTTTGATCCGGGCCAGATGTGGTTTCAAAAGGAGGGCGCTACGTGCCATACGGCGACCTCAACCATCGATTTATAGAAATCAACATTTGACGATAAGCTGATTTCGAGAAATTGACCCCCAAGGTCGTGCGATTTGACACCTCTCGATTATTACGCGTGGGGGTACGTGAAGTCAGTGGTTTATGCTGAAAACCCAGCAATAATTGATTTCTTGTAGGCCACAATTGTTCGTGTTTTTCTTGACATGCTGCCATCAATGCTCGAAAAAATTACCCAAAATCAAGAAGGCGCTTCTCATAAACAGCCGCGGTGGCCATATGCCCGAAATCATTTTCAAATGTTAATGCCCTGTGTGGATCTTTCGAATTTCTATTGAGCTTAAAGATACGAGATATTGTTTATAGAAAGCCTCATTTCAGGTTTGCTAACTTCTTCGTGTAGCGCTGACTCCATCGACTTTCCGTTCATATAGACATTCTGACTGCTTAGTATACCGCTATTGGTCATTAGTGATCTGATACGCTCATCCAATATTCCTTCTATAGTCTTGAGTATAAATGATGAGAGGTTTATAGGTTCTTCCCAGCCTTGAGGATAAATGTAGCTTTCATCTTCCTCCAACTTTGTGGTACGTAATTTAACCGTATACTGTCTGTATAATTATAATTTGTAGTTTAATTTGAATTACTTCAAAGTATCAAAAGCATTACCGTATTTCATTATAATTGTCATCCGATTCCACAACCTGCATTTGCATTCAATTCAAAATTTGTTAATTTCATTGCGAACTATGGTAATTCATTTGCATGTGCATTAGATAAAGTAATTAAACTAAAATCCAATGAAAATTAAAAACTCCCAACTGTTCTATTTATAATGCCCTGAGCCACGGAAAACTAACCGTAGTACCTACTGTAACATTACTGGAAAGATTCCATCAGTTCCTGGTGATTTGTGCGAGGAACAACTATTTATGGCCTATACAATTTCGTCACTATTAATCTGTGTATCTGCAGTATTATCGACGCCCAGTTCCACTGTCGACGTTTTATCAATATTCCCTGCACTTTCATCAGGGCGGTGTTTATCCAGCAGTGACATTAGGGTTTGCTCTGGTGGCTCAGTCATTGACCCATCCAGCTTCGGGATGGATGGATCCTATTAAATTAGTTGGGGTTATTTCTTACACAAGGGTTCGTGTGCACTTTTAAAAATTTCCCCCAAAACGCTTAAAATTAACCATTTCTAATGTACATAAACCATATGTGACCTGGTCTACGGAAAGGTACCTATGGTCAGAAAACAACTTTTCGACAAAGCTTCCACCTCTTAATTTTTATTAATGCCCTTGGCTCTATACCTCTCAGCCAACTACCCCTATGTACTGTTTTGTTTTACAAGAGATATTTTCATAGTTTATTGGAGTGAAATTCCCCTACAAAAGCAATTTTTGAGCTCCCAAATTTCTCTCAAACTTCACGTGAAATTTGAAGCAAAATAAATGAAGTTAGGAGTCTGCGGTTTGTTTCATTGAAAAGAGCGATATATTTACTATAAAATTAATTAAAAACACAAGAATCCATTTTTTAACCATAGGTACCTCTCCGCAAACCAGGTCACATATATGGTGCGAACAAACTGTTAGTTTCAAGAGTTAACCTCTTGGTTAACTTGAGGAATTTACTCTTTAAATAAAAAATTGTACATGACACTATATCCGAGGTAGGGGTGATGAAGTAGTTTAAAAAAAATCCGCGACAACTTCTTATGTATTCTTTAATGTTAAATCAAATAACTTTGAATTGTAAGACTCGATTAAATATAGCCATTTTAGCGAAAAAAAATTGTGGAAACAGGTACATAATTCAAAAATATGCCATATATAAATTGTACAGAGATGTTTAGTGTCTCAAATCCTTGATCAGGTTTAAAAACATTTTATTTTCTAAGCTTTTGTCTCAAAAAATTTTACTTGACAACAGAAACACCCCTCGTTTGTGTCATACTATCCAAACTTTTCACATTCGAACTCTGGCAACTATAATCCGAGTACAAAGATTATAACAAACAACCCACCAAATCTCAGGTGAAATCATTTAAAATTATGTTTTGCTATAACATACTTAACTTTTGGTATCCCCCGTCGAATGTTGATATTGCTGCAAATGATTTAATGATGTTAATTTGTTAATAAGAAATTTTATTGTAAATATTCATGAACTTAGTGACCCAATCACTGCTGACAACAACCCATCCTTTGGTGTTTACTTGTTTGTCATTTCCGTTGCTCATATATTTACTATAGAATAGTAAGCGAGTGCATAAACCATAGAGTAGCCAACTCTCTCAGCAAATTGATGACATGTGGCGTGTTGCAGATGAGCGGTTGGATGTTGGAAAGTATTGCTTTAATAATACCAGATAAATGCAATGGCTCAAACCAAGTAACAATAAATCAGCAATGGCATTTCGCTTTGAGCGTTAACATTTTTGCGAATACACCACACATATATACTCGTACTAACAATAAAATTTAATAAAAAAGTCCAAAATACGTTTAAATTGTGCAGTTTTTTAATAAAACGAAATGCAAAATTTAAATTAATTACACCTGGTATAGGTCTATTTGTGTGATATGAAGTGTGAGATGAGAAGAATGGCTGCTCTGTATGACATTATTCTATGACATAAACTCTTGGCTGAATAAACACTGTGCTACATGGGAGTAGTATACAAGTATATGCACAGCCAGAGGTAAAACAAACAGTACAAATATACATTGATGGATGTGATAGATTTGTTAGACATCAGCATTCAAATAATCGTTGACTGTTAAATCCATAAACTGATATATTTTAGATGTACAGTGCTATTCCAGACCGAGTCACAAGCCTATTTATTTTTGTTTTAGTTGACAATGATAGTTCTTGTAACGTTCACAATACCAATAGGAAACTGCCCATACTTCGTAATTGGAGCGTTCAAACGAAAAAATAACTAAGAGGTGAAATTAGGTTATTTTTGCGACTGGAGTTAGGAAATATTTTATATTATGATATATATTTTAGCAAGTTTTTGAAAAAAAAAATTGCGAAGTGAACCCAAAAGATTTTGTAGTTGATAATAACCAGGTGAAATTCCCAGAAGGCTTATAAACTCAAATTAGTCGAAGAACTGAAGCCGCGTGACTGATGCGTTTCCGCTTAGCTGAATGGGCTGAAGATGAGCATTTTTACCGAGAATTCGTCTTTCACCTCGGGGACTACGTTAACAAACCAAATAGTTACCATTTTGGGCTCAGAAAATCCACACGTCGTTGGGCAGAAACCGATGCATCCACAACGAGTGGCTGTTTGGAGTGCGGATTTGCAGTGGCGGCATCATAGGCCCATATTTCTACGAATATGAGCAAGGAGCAGCCCGTTACTGCAGATGGCGAGCGTTACCGTGCCATGCTCAGCGAAAAGTGGAAAAGAGTGACATGGGACTTAGGTCAGAGGATTTCCTTAAAGGAATTAAGACAAACAGGAAATCCCACAGCCAACGTTACAATCGATATTCTGCGCACTGTGTTCGAAAACAGCATAAGCAGCCGAAAGTCCATTGGCCTCTCAGCTGCAACTTGACCCCGTTAGACTAATATTTCTGGTGCGCCTTGAAACATAACTGTTACACAAACAATCCCGAAACCATTGAGCATCTAAAATACGAAACCGACCTTGTCATTGACAAAAAACAGGCCCAGACATTCAAAAAATACTAGATCGGATGCAGTACGGTAAAGCAAGTCGTGGAAGCTATTTAAACGATGTTGTGTTTCATGAAGCGTGTTTTGGTTACACCGCTTGCTTATATAATCTCTTGTTTTGTATGAAGCACTTAGCGACGCGAATCATTTTCGCTAAGTTTAAGAAAAATTCTTTTTGACATCTTTTACCGTTTTCAACACTTTTTCATATTTTCGAATAAAATCTCTTATCTCAAAATAACCGTTTTCTTTGCAACTTTGCAAGCGATAATCGCTTGCTTGTAACCAAAACACGACTATTCATAACTATCACTGATTGACCTTACCAATAAAATCGCCATTTGTAATTTCTAACGAAGTTCCTTTTCGAAAAAAAATTAAACAAATTCTGTTTTAACACTATTATGCTACATCCCACTATTATCAACTATGTTGTTTACTTTCGCTTTGGTTTGTGTATAGACTAACTAGATACCTCACATATGTTGCGAAATTTATTGTCTAATGGGAAGATTTCTAGGTGGAGCCTGTAACTAATATTTTGTATGTAGTGTAGTTTTGAAAAATAAGTGCCTTATCTTAAAAAAAGTAAATTCTTAATCGTTAAACAAAGTACCGTTTCATAAAAAATTCCTTATCTTAAAGAAGTTGCCTATGCTTAAGAAAGTACAATTTCTTACAAAAAGTACCTTTTCTGAAAAAGTAATTTTTTTAAAATAAGTACCTTTTCTTAAAAAAGTAAATTTTCTTACAACAAACTTTTCTTGAGATAAGTACCTACTCTTAAAAAACGAACCAATTCTAAAAAAATCCCCATTTCTTAAAAACAAACATTTTCTTCAAAAACTAATTTCTCTTAAAAAAATATCTTCTCTTACAAAAATTCCGTTTCTTAAAAGTACACTTTCTTAAATTAAAATATTACCTATTATTTTCTTGAGATAAGTAGCCTTACTGGAAATAGCTAAATTTTCTTATAAATATAACCTTTTCCTAAAAAGAGTACCACTTGTTTAAAAAGTACCTCTTCCTAAAAAAAGTACTTCTTTGTAAACAAAATTCATACGTTTATGGCCTTTTTTTACAGAAAGTACTTCTTCTTAAAAATAGTACCTTTCTTGAAAAAAACATTAGTTTTAAATAAAAGAGGTACCTCTCTGTAAAAAAGAAATTTTCGGGAAAATATAATACATATTCTTACACCAAGACCTAAAAGTATATATTTTTTTTAAAAACACATGCAATAAAAAAAAATCTTAAAAAAATCTATCATTTTAGAAAATGTATCTTTTATTAAAGATCCATTTAAATTATCCTATTTTTCAACAGGTGCCTTGGGCGTTTTGGATCTAACTAGTAATATATTGGGAAAGCAGTTCGTTCCAACCTTGTATTCCCTGACACCTCATGTGATTTTTTTTATGGCTTAATGACATTCCAGACTATTTTTTTTATATATTTTTTAAGATAAGATCAGAAGGGAAAATATTTTGGCCAAAATGACGAAAAATTGTTAACAAGTTGTATATCATGCATCTATCTGTCCACCAAAACAATTGCGGACAAAAGATTCCACGAATAAATTCGGCCGAGTTTGAACATTGTGTAACTGTTTACGAATTTGTTCAGTATTTTCTTGCACAGCAATTGTTCTTCATTGAATTGGTGAATCTGTTATTTAATTTGAAGATTGTGGGTTTGTTTCATCATTTTCATCTTCATTGATTTGAGGATCATTTTACATCAATCTTCATCATTGGAATTTCGAATAAATAAACATGGATGCATAGTATTGAAAATATAAAGAATAAAAGAAAAAGTAGTAGAAAATTTAAAATAAATACATAATAGAAAATAGAGCAGAGGACGCAAAGCATTATCCGCGCTATGAGCATTTTTTATGTGGTCTTATACGGCGTTCGGATTTTTTACGATGAAAAATAGGCCAAATAGTTTGGCTGCTCATTAACAAACAATTTATATTCAAATTATCACCAATGTACATCAAATTGATGACGAACTTACATCAATTTTGATGACAACCTTTCGTCTTTCGTCGTCCGAAAAATGTATAACAAATTGATGAGCAATTTACACCAAAGTGATGAAAGATGTACTTCAACTTGATGAAAAATTTGAGGAAAAATTTACATCCATTTGATGTAACATTGTCGTTGAATCAACGTAAAATATGGATGAATGTTTGATGAAATGTTCTTCATCAATTCAATGGAATGTGTTGTAGGATGGGAAATGGGGAAATGTTTCATCAAAGTGATGACGGAATTCATAAATTTGATGAAGCTTTCTCTTTCAGTAAATTTCTATGGAAAACTAGTAATAAATTAAAATGCTCTATAGGTCATCAGGGATGATATTTATTCATTCGCCTTATTTATTTTTTTTATTCCAGCTCCATTGCGTTCTATATCTCTATTTTTCAAAACTTCTTTTTGAAAACTATATCTCTAATAATAGAGCTATAGGATGGTATTGTACTCAAAAAAAAAAAAATAAAAATTTATCTATTTTAGAGGCGCTGAAATTTCATTTGTGTATTTTTTCAAAAATAATACATTTATATATTTTTGTTCTTATGTCTCGAATGTCGAATGTGAAAAGTCCGTCACCGGTGCCATTAAGGTATCTTGTTGTAGCTCAAGGTCCTCCCTAACTATATACAAGACTATTTTTCAAGGAGATTCTGTTAACTATACAAGTCGAATATAATCGAAATGCTCTCAATGGGTTAAAATCGATCATAAACCCAAAAGTTTACACTGTTAAGCCAGAATTGCTTAAGGTTTCAAATTATGTACAAACATTTTGTGGTGCCGGTATTCAAAATTTTTTATTACTACACTCCGGATATAAATATTTACAAATGGTAAAAACTTGGAACTTGGCTAGAAATTAATTTCAGCCTCCATTAAAAGTCCATAGATATCAGATATTGTGACCATCGTTAGTACAATGATTAGTTTGCGCGGCTATTGTAAATGACCACTTTACATTTGTTGCGACGACGGTCACCTCGCCTAGTGTTGGCGACACTATCGAGTACTTAGCCTCGAAAACTCTTCACAAAATGCCGTTGGGAGGCGGTTTAAAACTGTATGTCCCAATCAGTGAGTGTAAAACCAGAAAGCGCACAGCCCACTGGTTGTGAGAAGCTCTCTCTAATCCCCTCATGGGATGTAATAAGAAACCATTCAGTTTTATTTTAGATATCGGGAAATCGAACTATTATTATGAGCTTTTTTGACCTTCGCTTTAGATGTGCAATCTCATTTACATTTTACATGTTTCAGTTTTACATAGTAAAGCTGAGTATTCAGTTTTTATGAAATTTTCGTTGCTATAAGAAGTTCGTGTATAAAAAATAACGAAAATTTCATGAACCGAAAATTTCGCTCACTTTTCACTTGCGAAAATTTCGTAGACAAAATCAAGTACAGGGTTGTTACACTAAACTTATTTCGTACGAAAACTATTGTTTGATAATTGTTTGGGACCGGAATTTGGACATTTTGATTTTTTTTTAGTAAACAAAAGTAATGCCACATGCGTTAAAAATAAAATGGAGTGCAAAGATGAATTATTAATGAAATATTTGCAAGGTAAATCACAAATATGTGGTAACTCTCTGTAACAACATTTTCCGTTTATAGATAAATGACAACATTTCTTACGAAAATTCCGCAAGAACTGAATACGGGGCTTAGTGAATAAAGTATCAGTACTACTCTAGCTAACTGATAAGCACTGGAATTCTGTAACTTTTTAACGATAAAAAACGGTCGTTAAATTGACAAACTTCTGAAATTGTTGTATTAAAATTTTATATATTTTGGCAATCTAACTACCGATTTTCATATTTAAAAAGTTACACACGCTGAAAAATAATGGCCCCAGGAACATATTGCAGGAAACATGTACATTTTCATGTACTGATGATCTGCTGCCTCTTTATTTCGTTGCTATCCTTCTTGTTTTTGTTTTTAGCGGTTATTGACAAACAAATCCACATTTGGATCCCAAAAACATAAATTATAGCCTATTAATCATTGCGTCTCAAGCATGTTATATTGAATAGCAAACACGATGTGTTTGGCCACAAGTATAGTATATTTGCGACAAGCTACAAACACGTTATATTTGCATCCAAACATTAAAAAAGACAGATATTTCAGCGTGCAGAATTCCAGTGCGGACATATTTTTTTAAGTTAATGATTATTGCTGCAATAGTGGACAATTAAGGAAAGCATAAACCCACTGGCGTGACGTTTCGCAACCCGTGTTCTAAGATTAGATACACGTAGCATCCAATGGTTTGTGAGATATAACGACCTTTTTAAATCTCTATTTCTAAAAATATATTGTTATAATCACCAATATTTGAACCGTAAAATGTTATTCTCATTTTTCAGTCCATCTTATACTTTTGTTTAACAAAAATTTTGGTACAAACAACCATTCCAAGAAACTGTTATGTTCGTTTTGTTTTTGATTTATGGAATATTAACTTTTGCTAGTAATAATCCACATGTCACAACGCGTCCAGTGATACCAAATACGAAGTAAAAGAAGTTTATATTTTCCTTAGTATTAGGATTGAAACTTAATACATTATTACGATAAATATTTTGCATCATTGATAATTTTGATTTATTCGGCATTTTTATTGATATTTCTTTGTTTTGTTATTCATGCTCAAGACCATACCATATCTCTATTAATAGAGATGTAGTTTTTAGAAAAGAAGCTTTGCAAACTGCACCCTCATGATTCCTGCCAAACCGTGTAGCTACGATGTTTCAGATTTAGCCACAAATCTTAATCAGCGGTTGTATGGAATATTTGCTATAATGATCGAAACATTTAAAATTTGTGTACAAATATTTTTGATAGTTTTTTATTAGTAGATAGAAAACTAAACAATTTATTAGACTTTGAGTCATAATTCGGCCGTATGTAACGGCTGTTTTTTTTAGCTGCATGAGAACTATAGTTATCGATAACTTCGCAGCTGAGAATGTAACTGTGTTGACATTTCTGTTCAATAAGGTTTGGCAAGTTATCGTGAATCGTTTAACGCTGCAACAACGCTTCCAAATTATTGAAATTTACTTTGAAAAAAATAAATCTGTTTGCGAAGTTCATAGAGCATTTTTTTTATCAAAGAATTGTGTTTGGTGATGAAGCTCACTCCTGGTTAAGTGGCTACGTCGATAAGCAAAATTGCAATATTTGCCGCGAAGACAATCCTCTAAACGTTAATGATTACAATCCATAAAAGGATATGGGAGAGCTCTCACAATCACTGAATTGTGCGCTTTCCAGTTTTCACTTACTGATTGGGACATACAGTTTTAAACCGGTTCCGAACGGTTTTTGGAGAAGCTATTCCATAGCTTAGTACTATTTTCGCCGTTACTAAGCGGGCTGGCCGTCGTCGCACCCATGTTCTCTCGCACCACAGCCGCGCACAATCACCGCTGCACCACCGACTGCCACGCCACGGAATCACTATTCTACACATCTACACATCACTATTCACACATCTATTGAAATTGCTTGTTTGGTGCGCTTTACACGCTGGCGTTCATCGTTCCGTATTTCTTTTGAATTGAGCTAGAAGCAGGCCGTTACAGTGAATGGGAAGCGCTACCGAGCCATGCTGATTGAATTTTTATTTCCAAAAATTAATCAGCTAAACATCAACGACATATGGTTCCAACAAGACGCCTTAGCTTGCCATACAGCGCGCTTAACATACGATTTATTGCAAAATCAATTTGGTGACAACTTTATTTTCAGAAGTGGTCCTGTTCACTTGCCCCCTTCGCTTGTGCGATTTAACGCCTGTGGATTACTTTTTATGGGGCTGTTTATGTATTGATTTATGCCAACAAACCGGCACCTCTTGAAGAAATCGCGGCCAATATTCAAGCCACCAGTGACTCCATACGGTCAGATTTATTGGAAAAAGTAGTCACAAATTGGACTGATATAACTCGTGGCCGCGGCGGACATATGCAGTAAATCATATTTAAAAAATAAATGTCCTGGAATTATGTACTAGATTATTCCGATAATATTTCTATCTCTTATTATCGTTTTAAGTATGAGGCAAGTGCGTGTAAACCGCACCAAACATCGATTTTAATTTTTTCCGATAGATTTAAAATTTATTGTTTTCCCATTTTGACTCGTAAAGTAATTAAGATGTAATAAATTGTTTACTTTACAAATAATAAAGTGCCTTTATTCAAGTGAACCAGAACAAAAATAGCACATTTTTGGACTTTATTTATAAATTGCTCAAAAAAAGTTCTTTAGTTAAGAAACCACTATTGTCATGATTTTTTTTATATCTCAAGATGTCTTGCTTCCATTTCCATTTTACAATTCTGCAATCGGTTATAAATGGCAAAAGATACAGGCTGCTGAATATGGAATTTTTAGTGCCTTTAAATAAGTGAGCTGGAGTGTATGAATCTGTCTATGTATGCATTGTTTTTTACAAGGCAAATATTCATTACAGAAATGACAAAAAATTTCGAATGTAGGAAACTATTCATCGCTACATTAAACTTTTGCGTTAACTCACTTTCGACAACACATTCTTATAAAACATTGTATTCTGGTCATTAATTTTGAATTTGGTTTATAAAATGAAGTAACTACTGTAACAAATTAGAAGTTGCTATTACCTACGTGATCAAAGGGTTAAGTTGAACTTATTTAGTTTCTCATTACATTCAATTAAGAAATTGATTTCGAGACTACAAAGAGAGCGGTGCCCGTCGCCGAAATAGAAAGATTAAACGATTATGTAGCACCCGTTTCTATTTATGAACTAGAGTCACTCATGCTAATCAGTTTTACCAACGATGGTGACGATTCAAATATGCACTTTTACATAAAATATGTATAAGTATAGACAGATCTGCTGTTCAGACGTTTTTGCCACAATCTTTAGTTGATGTGAGGACAATGATGTAGTCACGTAATGAGTAGGTAAATGGACAATAATTTATCAAAAGAATCAGCCATGAATGTAGTACATTTCTATGGATGTGGCATTTGTAGGCCATGAAATGAAAAAAAAAATATCTACGGAAAAAGAAAACACCACAACAAATCAAATAAATGAAAATAAATGTTCCCCTAATTAGGATGTGACTGCGCGCACGTTGGTTCGGAAAATGACCATGAAGAGTTAACGAATCAAAAGAAGAGCACTGGCTTCGAGTTTAGCCGAAATAAACCATAAATTATTTATCTACCTTGGTGAATGGAGTAAAAGAAAAAAATCTTAATGATTGTCAAATAGTTTAAGTGGAGGTTTCTTTAAAGTTAAGCGAACCACCACAGACTTGTTATCTATGAGCATGAGCTTGTTCGATAATTTCGTATCTGGCTGATGAGTTTGAGAAAATAAATATAATATAAAACAATTTAAAATAGACCAAACATTTGATGCTAACAACATCGATTACATTCTTATTTGGTACTCGTATCAGGAAGGGCGGTAAACTGACAAT
Organism: Phaonia tiefii; assembly: GCA_963931995.1. NCBI lineage: Eukaryota > Metazoa > Arthropoda > Insecta > Diptera > Muscidae > Phaonia > Phaonia tiefii. The sequence goes on from OZ008367.1 coordinate 123,488,340, forward strand.
GAACATCACCGTGCTCATGAATGACACGCATGTGGTTGGCTTAAGATTTAAGTATCTTTACAACTACTACCTAGACTTGATGAATTATGAAGTAGAGGATTTGTTCTGGTATAAATCCAAACCATTTTCCAACAAATTTTCTTCTACTAATCACAAATGTATGAACTTATTTCATACAGTCTTTCGACATTTGTCTTAAAACAATAATCAAAATCAAACAAATATAATATATTAAAATATTTAAAGAAGATTATATTATATTATATATATATTGGAAGTTTTCTTTCATTTTTCGAGAAAAACTCTGAAAATAACTACCAAGCTGTTTTCTGATTCGATATATGACACACGCATTTCCTTCGGTAGCTCATCATATAGTCTCGTTTGTTTTCGCTGCTACTTCCATTGAACAAAATTTAAATTTGAACTTAAACTCGTATAGTGTAGTTTTTTTTTAAATAAAATAAAAACTATTCCTTCGCCTACGTTTATGGAATATGTTTGAAAAAAAAACTTGTCGTTTTTAAACTACACTGTATTGATAAATTTGTGTACTACTGCTACAATTGCAGTGGTTTTTGCTCTTCCAAGGATATTCCAGGATTGTTCGAGGAACTTAATCAACCATGTAACTCAAAGGACTGGCGGCTATTTGTTGGCAGCAGCAAAGATAGTTTGAAGGTACTTTTACATAACGGAAATGAGAAACTATCGATTCCCATCGCACATGCTGTTAAAACTAAAGAATCCTACGAAAAGATTTCTAAATTGTTCAAATACATCAATCATTTCAGAAACGTATTTAAAAGTCTTTCTATCCAAAAAGTCAAAGAAGGCTTATTTGATGGACCACAAATAAGGAAACTGATAAAGGATTAAATTTTCGAATACTGTTTGTCATCGAATGAAATTGCAGCATGGACGTCGGTTAAGAGTCTAGTTAATAAAAGCCCGCTTTATAAAACAATTGTAAGAGATTTGATAACAAATTATGAAAAAATTGGGAATAATTAAAGAGCAATATATTGCAGGAACCATGTACATATTTGCAAGCATTGTTTTCGTGAATTGTTGATCTGCGGCTTTTTGTTTCTGTCTGCCTTGGTTTTGTTTTAAACAGTTTTCAGCAAAGCCACATTTGTGTCACAAATACATATATTATAACCAATTAATCGTTGTGTCCCAAACATATTATTTTGAATAGCAAACACAATTTGTTTACACACAAATTTACTATATGTGCGACAAGCAACAAACACGTTATATTTGAATGCAAATAAAAAAAATACACAAATTTTGCAGCTTGTATTATTTATTTCTCTCATATATTTTTTCGTGTTATACTATAGATTCCAATAATTGTAAATGTATCTCTCAAAATTAATTTCTGTCATACGGATTTATATTTTTCGCCGATAATTTCGGCGATGTAAGCGACGAACATGGCGAGAGGTTTCACCTAGAATTGAAATCCTTCGAACTCCGCTATCAATGTCATTGGGATGAAATAATGATGAGTGGTTATATTTGATTCCTCGTTAGAGAAACCGAATCCAAAAGTAACAAATGTCAAAATAGAAGCCGCACATACTTCCAACGTAGATTGTTCCATGTAAATAAACGCAAAGGAATATAAAATAAATAAAGGTAGCAAATAAAAACCTTATAATTAAAAAATATAACTCACACGATTTTTTTTTTAAATTGAATTGAAATGTATAAGAAATTCATACTACAAGTCATGAACATTTTTCTAATTGAAAAATTCCATAATTTCTACATTTATCTGTGGATTTTCTTCATATATACCTTAATTTCTTCATTAGCATCTTAGGTATTCGCAACTATAGAAGAAGAATAAGTATTTTTTAAATTTTATAATTTAATTTTTTTTAAATTTTATAATGACACAAAAACAAAAATTATTTCTTTTAAATTATTTCCCACTGTTGTCATCATTGTTTCCGTATAAAAGTAACGTTCGTATTATTTATTGCCCATGTAATTACCTTTAATGTTTTAATGCATTGTTTGGACGCCTTGTTCGAAAATTATAGTCAAAATAATGAAGGTACCACTGACGAAAATCAAATAAATAAATGGTTACCCATAACATCCCATGATGGAATTGGGGGGGGGGAGAGCTTCTCACAACCATTGAGCAGTGCGCTTTATAGTTTTATACTCACTGATTGATTGGGACCTATAGTTTTACACCGGTTCCGAACGGTATTTTGAGAAGCTTTTTCATGGGTATATAGATACTCGATAGTGTCGCCGTCACTGTGCGAGATGTCCGCCGCCGAAAGAATTTAAAGTTGTTCAGAGCAGGGATCGAGCCCAGGATCTCATGTACAAGAGGCGCGCACACTAACCATTGCACCACCGACGACCCCAACGAAACGACGGCCACTGACGAAAATTACAATTTAAAAAAAAAATATATAAAAAGGAATTACGTTTATTTGCATTTTTATGACCGATTTTCGTTAGTTTTTGGTTAATGTATGAGAAATTCATACTACAAGCTTACAAAGTCATGAAAATTTTTCTAATTGAAAAATGGTTGGGTTTTGTTGGAAATAATAGGCAAATCAGTTCAAGACTCACTCACTGGCATGACTAGTTTCGAACTCCGTGACAAGTTCATCGTCATATGCCTAACTACTGTGCCTAAATTGATACCATCGGCTGATCATCAATCGTATATATACAAACTCAATTCTGCAATTCACATGTGCGAATTAGTATCGATCGAAGATCCCTAAGTATCAACAACACTGAAAGGCCTATAATTCCAACAACAAGAACAGACAGAATTTTTCCACCATGTTCTTCTTTTCCCTAATGCGTTCTCGCATTGCAGAATTCAAAATTGTCAAAATTTTAAGTTCTGTACCGTCTATTGTACAGCAGTAATTCCCCATTTGCAGAATATTTTTTCTCCCCAAAGTGCAGAAGGCATATTGGCGTAATAAAACCAATTTCCCCAATAATGCGATAAAACTCCGCCCGGTCCACCGAACAGCGTTTAATTAGTTTGTTATCAATGTTCTCAGCTTCAGTCAGAAGACCAATGGCCAGTCTTACCATGAAACGGTCAACTCGCTCACACTTGCTTTCGTTATATATTCTTCTCATTAGTCATGGAGTCCTATAGACAGAAGTAGATCGCATAATGCTTTGCTCTTCTCGCCTTCGTTGGTGAGTTTTCCATAATTTTCAGCAAAGCTGCCAATTTTGCCCATACGGTAATAAAATCTTTGCCGAGTAATTTACGGCAATCACCATCAATCATGTTGAATGCGTCCTCCGCGCCTCTACCAAGAACGTCAGATGACCGCACATTTCGCTGATCTAGATTCTAGAACTAGCCACATGACCTTCCTGGCCGCAATTAGCACATTTTACGGGTAGACAGATTCTTTTAATTATATTGCAAGTGACAGGGTCAGTGGACATTAATTCCGCCGTGTTTTCCTCTCTTGCAGGAATTTATAGATTTTGAACACTGGTGGGGGCTGACCTTACCTTTGGTTAATTTTATATTATTCTGTCGGGCGTTCTGTTCCTCCGCCTGTTGTTGTGGATGAATCTTCCCCCGCTGCAGAAGTAGTTGTTGTAAATAGTTGTAAATAGTAGTTCTAGTATTAGTTTTTAAGTTTAGTAGTTAGGAAACGTTGATTTGTCCACTTTTTAATTGTCCATTTTTGGGGAAGCCTCTAATAGGCCATTGAATTTGATTTTTTGTTTTTGATTGTTTTGTATGTAGGTTACTACGACTTAAGTTTGTTTGAAGTATATAGTTCTGTAAATATTATTAAATTTAGGCAAATATGTGGCGATAGATTTAAGTTATCTTATAAGAAACTTTTGAATAAATACGCTCGTGTCTTAAGTCTTTCTTCGATTTGAATCTACGCGCTTCTCAAAAATGCACTTAAGATCTGCTTCCGCGCGATTTTTCCTTTATTAATAAAAATTAATAAAGGAATTTTGTTAACTTTTGGCTATTAAATTTCTGGCAATTTTCAAAACTTTTGTTTCATATCTTCAAGTCATGTTTTTAAAAAATTTTATTTTCAGTCACTATCTATTTTTTTTATTTTTTTTTTCAAACTTTCAAGTCACTTTTTTCAAAAAATTTTCAATTTTCAGTCACTATCTTTTTTTGATTTTTTCGATTTTCTCTGACTTGTCCAAGACTGTTCCAAAACTTTTCTCCTCAGATGGAGATTTCCTCTATTTTTCACTTTTCACTTCACTTTAGCACAATATGAACACAGACACTGTCAACACTGTAATGTATCATAAGTCGAGGAAGCATCCACGTTCTTGTTAATGCGCTCCTAAACGACTCCTGCCTTTTAACCAGTGTAAATTCGTTTAAAAAGTGTTTTATCTTATGTCAATTTAAACGATGCACATAGGTTTAATATTTAGTTCAGTTGAAACAGGTACGTACCTTTCGATTTATTTTGCACATTTCGAGGTGAGAATGAGTAAAAGGTTTCAATTTATTTATGATATTAATAGGAGTTCATATATATAGATGTCTTTAGGCTTAAAATATTTCAATGTATTATTTTCTTTTCTCTTAATTTCATCCATTATTTAGCATCTGTTTGAAAAGTGAAAACAATCGTCATTTTTTTTTTGTTACCGACGACAACATACCAACGTCATACCGACAATGCCTTGTAGTCTTGTCATTTGGTGGGAGGTTTTCGTAGTTCATCTGCTGTAAATATATGTTGTACGAAGTAGTGTTGCCAACCGGCCTGGATTCAGCTTGATTGTCAAAATTGCACTTTACTTGTCAAGAGTCAAGACGAAACAAATTTTTTCAAGACAAATGAACAATACCGATTTTAAATACATACATATTCAGTTGCAAATTCTCTACAGACATCTTCAGTGACTAAGATCATAGTTCCTGCTGACTTGCCGGTACGCTCCCATATAAAAAACTTCATGACACCCCCTGACATTGTCATACATTTGGTAAAAAGTCAGCAGGAATTTTCCGCAGTTTGTCAATAGTAGCGATAACCTTATCGTCCTGAAGTCACTATTCATCAGTGGGTCAGTTAGCCAAGACTTCTCCAAATGTGGCACCTTGTGTAATTTCCTTATTATATTTAATATAATTATTATATTTGGGCATATGATTGAAAAAAAAGCTAAAATAAATATTGTTATTGTAATAAGAAATGGGCACGTGCATTTATATACATATGAGTGTATAAGTATACAAATAATTCCCTGAAAATGTGTATACTCTTGTATTCATTTTAAAATATTTTTGAAATTTATTCTGAAAATTTATGATATACAATTCAAATGTACAATTTTCAGTTTTATGTTTTCTGAATAACTTGAAATTCATTACGCGTGACTCGCTGTTGACAGAAGACAAAAACTTCCTCTATCGATTTTCATCATTGGTATTAATGGTGACAAGTGAATAGGACTTTGTTACATAGATTTCCAGCCCATTCACACTTTATGTCACCTAAGGCAAAACTAGTGACATGTGACGAACTGACGCTGTACTATGAAAATTCTACTGACAATTTCTTCATGCCAAATTTTCCAACTGAGTATATAATAAAACACAAATTATCTCTACTATATAAATATGAAGATATTACGTAGATGAAGTTCCACTACTGTTGTCCAAAAAATTTGATTGTGTATGGCCTGACTGACCGTGGAGTTGTAAAGTTTCTGGTAGCCATACATTTGGGAGTGGCCTGAAATAATTACTTCATATGACAGTCCAAGCAGCTCACTACTTCCTAGAAGTAAGTCTCGTCAATAGCTTTATCGCATAGCTCGGTTAGCTACACTGAAAGAATAACGCTTCTTCGCATGGATGAAACATTTTCGTTAATGTTTTTACGTTGCTACAATGACAAGTCTCGTATATCCGACAATTTGGTAGTCGCTGCAACGAAAAGGTTGATACATGATTTCTTTGACAAATTTTCATTTCGTTGCTGCAAAAACTTAATTTTTGTTCCTGTAACAATTGTATTTAATTTAGATTTTGTAGAAAACTGGGTTAAACATTAAAAAAAAATAAATTATGTAATTTAAGCTAATGATATTTGGTTTATCTGCAGCAATTTTATTGTTGTAATGATTGAAATAAATTCATTGCAGCAATGAAACAAATTGATTGCAGCAATGAAGCAAATTCATTGCAGCAAAGAAACAAATTCGTCAGAATAATGAATCAAATTCATTGCAGCAACAACCATACTATCATCGAAGTGACGAACAATTCGCATTTGATGAACACATTCTCACTTTCGATGACAAAAGTTGTTGGGTTGATGAACATTTTCATCCCTTTGACGATGCTTTTCCGGTCAGTGTAGCTAGAGTGAGAAGGCCAAACTGAGCAGCCTGAGTGGTTATGCGATCATTGATGCGTTTCAGGTTAAATATGTGACCCTGTGACTGAAGCTCTTCGAACTAGCAGAGTTATTCTTTTGTCTTTGAAGGTGGATTAGCCAACACTAGAATGAAACAAAAATCCAGTTTCGACACACCGCATTCAGATCAGCGTCTGATCTACAATGGGCAGCTGTAATAAAGTCATCCTGGCAGTACGCATAATGCAAAAACACGGTGGGCTTGGCTTGCTTCCGCCACCGATTTATTGGCGATGAAAATATTTGTTGCCGATCCCCGCAAATGTTGTAAGGACCTTGATTTGCAGAACATTCACTTTGAATCTTAGATCTCATGCGGTGCTACTATCCAACTTGCAGATGTCCTCGCGCAATATAAGACTGATATTAGTGCTACCCAGGAGATGCGATACGATACTGCAGCTGCCATGACAAAAAGCATGAATTTGGTGGGGGATTTGTAGTTGGCAAAAGACTGTGGCATCTGCCATCTACTTTACAGGCCCCCACCGAAGAAAAAGACGATGACAACAAGGACATGTTCTATGAGTGGCTAGAGGAAACATACGACGGTTACAATGGCTATGACATTATAATTTTCTAGGTCATTATAATGCTGAAGCCGGCAGAGAAAATGTCTTTGAACCAACCACCGGTAAACTGAGTCTACGCGCCTTCCGATTACGGAATGATTCCGTTAGATCTTGCCGCGGCAAAAAACATGGTTGTCAGTAGTACGAGATTCCAACATAATGACGTCCATAAGTCTACTTGGATATACCTTGATCAGCAGACAAGGAACCAGATTAATCACCTAGTAACTGCTTCAAGGCACGCTGCTAGTGTAATGGACTCATGTGCTATCTGAGGAGCTAATACCGATTCGAGCCACTGTAACGTGGTTTTGTCTAGGGCTGAGGTAAGCTCAGCCATGTCCAGAGTCTTTCGTTAGGATCCACCAAACCTTTCGAAATAAGAACAGAATAGTTTCGAATTCAGATTCTTTATTGATATTTAATTTACAAAGTAATTTGATTTACAGGAATAACATCAACTGCTTCACTCGGTGAGAACACTCCTCTTAACTTGAGAACACTAGTCTTGGTTGACAACACTCTTCTGGGAGCACTTGTTTTGGCTTGACAACAATCTTCTGGTGTCACTTGTCTCGGCTTGACAACACTCTTCTGGGAATACTAGCATTGGCTTGAGAAATCGTCTGGGGCAGGTTGCGGACTGGTAGATTCTAAGGTGATCGGTATCGGATATTCTGGATCGGTATATGCTTTACATCTTCGGTTAGAACGGTTCGGTATCGGTTATCGTTGGGTGAGTTACATCGGAACAGTGAGCCGAAGCCCCTGTGTAGGAACAGTGAGCCGAAGCCCCTGTGTAGGAACAGTGAGCCGAAAGCCCTGTGTAGGAACGGTGAGCCGAAACTCCTGTGTAGGAACAGTGAGCCGAAGCCCCTGTGTAGGAACAGTGAGCCGGAGCCCCTGTGTAGGAACAGTGAGCCGAAGCCCCTGTGTAGGAACAGTGAGCCGAAGCCCCTGTGTAGGAACAGTGAGCCGAAGCTCCTGTGTAGGAACAGTGCGCCGAAACTCCCGTGTAGGAACAGTGAGCCGAAACTCCTGTGTAGGAACAGTGAGCCGAAAATCCTGTGTAGGAACAGTGAGCCGAAACTCCTGTGTAGGAACAGTGAGCCGAAGCCCCTGTGTAGGAACAGTGAGCCGAAACTCCTGTGTAGGAACAGTGAGCCGAAACTCCTGTGTAGCAAATGTATTTTCACCGTCTTTACTAAAGAACGGATCGCAAAATGTGCTCCTGTCCTTTGCAGAACTAGAGCCCCAGGCAAAATGCTATAATCTTGTCTGGTTGTTCGCTCGGAGGCGACGACTTGAGTCTAGTCAACCTTAACATTAAGTAGCATTGCTGTAGTGACGCAAATGAGAATTGCATCCAATCACTCATTCTCGTGTGACCATTAAAACTAGTTCGCTGCTAATATGTACACAACGTCGACAGAGCTTGTGTGTTGTTAGTGAGTGTGATTGTTCGCGGTGGTTGCTGCGACTGATGGATGTTGTGTATGCTTAGGTGATGGGTAGACCAGGGACGTATGCGGATGGGAATGGCGGTGAGTGTTTGCTATTATGTACGGACGTCATGACGTCACGTTACACCACATCCTGGTTGCAGCAATGGTTAATCAGAGCGAAAGTCCTTCGAAACCAGACATAGAAAGCTACATCGGAATGCTGCAATTATCAGAGAATTAGGCCATTAGATGAATCAGAGAATTCTACCGAAATGTACAAAGCAAACCCAACGGCCCCTCTTGTGTAGAGATAAGGACGGCAGACTACAAAGCCGATGGAGCTGATGGATTACCAGCAGACCTGTTTAAGACTAGCGGCTATAATTTGGAGAGGTGCATGCATCAACTACATGGACGATCTGGCTGGATGAATGCATGCCCGGCAATTGGGGTCTTAGCGTACTGTGTCCTGTTTCAAAAAAGTCGTCCCGAGAATATGCACGAACTATAATGCAATACAACGTCCTCGAAAGCGTAATGTGCTATAGACTAGATCCGTTTGTTGCGGACTTGGTTATTATCAGTGTGGGTTTTGGCCAGGAAAGTCAACTATCGGCCAGATATTCACATTGCAGCAACAGACAACCTTCTTGTTGATTATAAGGCTGCCTTCGATAGCTCGATAAGGGGAAAACTATACCAAGCTATGTTGGAAATTCCTGTTAAGCTGCCACGCCTTTGTAGAATGACACTGACCGACACGAACTCCTCAGTAAAGATCTCACCGTACCATTTAGTACGAGGCGGGCCTCAGGCAGGGCGAAGCCCCATCTTGCGATCTCTTGAACATATTAATGGAGATCATTGTGAGAAATGCTGCAGTCAACACGAGCAAAACTAGCAGCAGCTAAAGTCAGATACTGCTCGCATATGCTGATGATTTAGACTATCTATCTAAGATAAGTTACTGCAGTATTTTCAAGAACTGAGAAGGAATCAGCAAAAGTAGGGTTGGCAGTTAACGTGGACAAGGGAAAGGTAATGGTTTCGACAAACAGAACATCCACCCGATTGGATGAAAGAGTGTTTTTAGTTACCTCGACGAATTCAGTAACCTCGAATCTGCCGTGAACAGAAGCAATAAATCAGCCTAAAAATCAAACGGAGAACAGTGCTCGCAACCAGGTGTTGTTTCGGTCTAAGCAACCACTTCAGAGATAATGCACTCTCGCGAAAACGAAGACCCAATAATATCAGTCTCTCGTCCAACCTGTCTCGCTTCATGGCGCAGAAGCCTGGAAAGACCAGGTGGAAGATTGCGCGCGAGAGCTTGGTGTTACCAACTGGGGGAGAAAAGCTGAAGATTGACTCGGTTGGAGAAACATGTTATCCTTATTTTGAAAGGTCCTTGACTCCTCTCAGTTGTATAAGACCACCTGGGTCTAAAGTGTATTGGTCTGTACTGAAACTTCAGAAATATAAAATGTACCCAAATATATATCTGCAACTCAATCATATTCGTGGGGCCATCACTGCCCAGAAATGGTTTGTCTTTGTGTCACATTTATAACAACAATTTCTAATAGATGTAAAATAATTCCAGAAATCATATAAAGAAAGCGAGCGCCATTGACGATATGGGCATTTTCATCTTTAAAGAAATATAGGCCGATAATTCCGGCCGCCCATAAACCGCACCAAACAATGCAATTTGCTAGAGCAGCTCCCGTATTATAGGGAGGAGGCCCAAAAATATGTCACTCAAACTTAGCCTGACCAAAAATCGGGATCATCCCTTATTTCGATGTCTCATACAGCCTTGAATCTCAATCCCGTTTTTTAAGAAAAATCCCACTATGTGACATTTTCTGTCATTAACAATAGTAAAGTATAACTTTAATATTATTATACAGGTTCACAGACTATCGTAACAGAGTTTGTTAACTTCATCCCCAGCGGATTAGTTTGGGTGTAGAGGTCTTCTTTTTTGGGATTTTTGTATCATTACTGGCAACTCTGCACATTCGACTCGTTTTGGTTCCACAGCTTTCTTAGCTTATTACTTAGTTTGTACGGAGGGCTTAACAGTATTAAACGACACTTGAAATTACCGGTAACACTTCTGTTTTAAACAGGCACAAAGTTGCCAGTCTATAACGATTATATATATAGCTTCAAGTTACCGCTATGTTTTGGCATTTTCGTTAAAACAAGCATTTGACAATCGATAGATTGTAGCGAAAACACGGAAACTGATAGTTTTCAAAGAAACATAAAAATCACAACATTTAAATAATGAAAATATAAGTAAAACATTGGCGACTTTAAATGAACAAAACTTTTATTATGGCAACATTGCAGAAATTAGTGTTCATTGTGAAGAAGCCAACATGACATGTTTCTTAAACAAAATAAAAATCAATGTGAAAATATATGTATATACATGAACTGTATAGAAATAGTTTGATTTGTTGTATAGAATTTTATATTTAAACTGTTAACTTAACCCGCCCTTCGATCAAACACAGTTGGTCAGGTTACATACACTGTGTGTAATTTTTTAAGTCATGGCAAAATAACCATATACGGACACCATTACGTGATAAAAGAGCAAAAAAAAGACCCCTGTCTCCCAGTTTTGCCCAAAGTCCTCCAGGTTTTTTTTACGCACCCCCAAAGAAGTGGGGCCTCGGTGTCATTTTTGCAAAAAAGTGATCATTTTCTCAAGCTCGTATCTTGCAAACCGTTCGGAATTTTGATTTACTCTCTGAGGCAAAGTTGTAGCTCTTGTCACAAAGAAATTTTAAACATATGAAACAAAAAAAACTTCATCTTCAAAGTCAAAATCGCAAAAAACTTTAAAAAATTCAATTTTTTTTACCTTGTTTCCCCTGTTCAGGTCCATAGGTAGCAAACCGTTCAAAATTCAAGGAAACAATCAACTACAAGAATGAATTAAAAAATTCAATTTTTTTTTACCTTGTTTCCCCTGTTCAGGTCCATAGGTAGCAAACCGTTCAAAATTCAAGAAAACAATCAACTACAAGAATGATTCAAAGATCTCAATAAACAACTTTCTGGAACGTATGAACTTCCTAAGGGCCGATTCTTAACACCGTTTAGGTAGCCCTTAGATAGCCGCAAAAGTGAAAAATTTTCCAAAAATTGTTTAATTTCATTTGTTTTTTCTTTACTTCAACATTGAGATACTACAAAGCCTTCTCCCGTAAGTGAAAAGGCATGTTGCAGGTTTCATTGTTATGCTATTACTGATTTTATTAATCTTAGTCCTTAGGTGGAATGGAATGACATTTAGAGCTAGGGTTGTATCAAAGAGTAGTAGCATGGATATTTAGTAATAATGATTCAGTGTTGTAGGGACTAGTAGTCTCAGCAGGGATGACACTTCAATACTATGCTATCTATTACAAAAATTATAAAAAAAATAGTCGTATTATGTTTATAATGTTGATGGCCCTGGACTTGCAAATCGCACTCTCTTAAGTTGTGGATCCAAATCGTCGTCCGAATCGTCCGAATCTGACTCTAATTCAGAACTTATGGTGTCCACAGGCACGTTACTTCCAGATCAGCTTTTCCATCATCAGCTTTTCTTTTTCAGATACTTCATTAACATCATACAGGGTGATCGTGTGACTCCACCAACATACCTGAAATGAATTAGAAGAGAAATCAAAAAAGGAATGCAAAGCAATGCATCAATATAATTGATATTACCTCTGCAAGCAATACGTCGAGTTTTTTGCCTTTGTGCCGTTTTTCCATGGGCATTGTGGTTTGGTGAAACCGTTCTCCTTGCTCATCGGATTCGGTAGGGAGTTGTTTGAAAAAATCGTCGATGAGCCGATTTTCTCAAAATAATACAGCATTTCTTTCACCCATTCTCTTGCTTCCGGTTCCGCGTCTCGATCCCCTCCCAAGACTCTGGTGAATACACGGTGAAGGTAAATCCACGCCATTGAATGATTGTAATCATAAAGCGATGATTCAAAGTTGCTCTTGAAGGGATTTCTAATGTCAGGGCCATTAAGTACGCCTGTTAAATGAAGACAAAAAATAATGACAGAAAAGAAAACATTAACAAAGTGAATTCAATGCAGATGTTTGCTTCCAGGTAGTTTTTTGATAGAAGTTTTATTGATTTTATATGTTCACAATTTCATCTTTATGACAAGAGCTCCAATGTGTTTCCAGGTATTTTTTTATATTCTAGGTTGTTTTTATGTGAATTCAATGCAGATGTTTGCTTCCAGGTAGTTTTTTGATAGAAGTTTTTTTGATTTCATATGTTCACAATTTCATCTTTATGACAAGAGCTCCAATGTGTTTCCAGGTATTTTTTTTATATTTTGGGTTTCTTTTATGTGAATTCAATGCAGATGTTTGCTTCCAGGTAGTTGTTTGATAGTTTGGGCACGGGAACTCCCACCCACCAGCTTAGGAATTTTTATTAGAATGCACTTACTATCAGTGAAGGTACAGTACACTCACACACTCGGCCTCCTCACTGACAATTATTTACGTTTAAAGGTTTGGAAATCAATTTTTTTTTAAGAAATCGACTATTTTCTTACACCTCAATTGTTTTTAAGCGAAATTTTGGCTCCCAGAAAGTACTTTTGTTAGAAAAACCTCACTATCTCCGGTTCTAGAAGGGTTAATGCGGAGTATTCTACCTTAAAAACAAGCTTGAAGTATTGTCTTTTACTGAGTCTAGGAAAAAATAAGTTTACTAGGGCTGTTTTTTGAGAAAACCAGATCTTTATTAAAAAAGTGAGGTTAAAAAATCTTTTTATTTTGTTTTAATTTGCCCCAATGAGTTAATAAAATTTAACATATTTATATACAAGTTTATAGCGTTTTCAAAGGTCTTTTCAATGATACCCATCTCAGCCAGATCGGATAAGAAATGGGTGAGATATAAGCGATTATATACTCAAGCTATAAAGGCCTATATCTCAAGAAGTTGGATCGGCCTCCTTAAAAAAAACTTTCGGGTTTTAATCTGCGCTGTAAGCCCTACCAGGCTAAAGAAAATTGGCGCATTTTTCATAAAGTAAATTTGTTCCTAAAAGCGGAAAATAAAATGAACGCTTTTTGGGCGAATTTTCGCTTTTTGTTCTTTAGGACAAGAACTACAACTTTGCCTCAGTGAGTAAATCAAAATTCCGAACGGTTTGCAAGATATGGGCTTGAGAAAATGATCACTTTTTTGCAAAAATGACACCGAGGCCCCACTTCTTTGGGGGCCCATAAAAAAAACACCTGGAGGACTGTGGGCTAAACTGGGAGACAGGGGTCTTTTTTTGTCTTTTATCAAGCTTGTTAAGATGAGGATATCACACTCAAGCTGTATTTTGTTTTTACAAGGTACATATTTCATAGTCATCATCTGGGAACCCTAGTACAGAGAGATACACTTGCCTAGCTCCTTCCTTAACTGCCATTTTTCGTTTTTTTGCCAACAAGAAACACATAAATATTTTCATATGGGTGTATCTACATACGAGTGATGTCTTATTCAGTAAATTTTATCAAGATAATGTATCATGAAGCTGTGGTGTATATCTTGTAAATTATAGAAATCAATTACATTCGAGATGTGTTTGAGCACCACAGACCGACAAGCGTTAAATAAATTGTGCGGATAAAGACAAAACAAAAAACATAGAAAATGCCACAAAACAAGTAAAATGTAATCCATACAAATGATTTGGGTTAATATTTACATTTTACTGCACAAACAAATGGAATTAGCATATTCTACCACAACAAAAACGCAACTGTTACGAATTCATTCAACTTGGCATTGCACCGTGGTTTCGCGTACACTTTAAATGTGTCACCAATTTTTTAAAGTTTCAGTTATGGTGATAGTGAGCCCGAAATTAAAGCCCCCATTGGCTTAAAATGTAACTAACAGAATGAATAACTGTCCAAGCACAAAAACCTTATCTGCAATTTTTACAGTTTACGAGTTTTAACAGTAGTTCTCTAGCATTCGGTTACCTAAACTTAAAATATTTTCTACATTCAACACAAAAAGTCACTTTGATATTAATCATTATTGTCAAAGACCATACGCTGGGGGACGCATTTCGGTTGTATCACTGTATCACATAGACCACAGCCTTGAGTCACCGTCACAAGAAGTGTCACAATTCAACGCTGTAAATTTTTTTTCGAATGTGTGAAAAAACAAGTGATGATTATTAAAATTAATAAATCAATAAATTAATATACGCACAGTCTGATAATATTTCTTATTACGTTCAAAGCATACATGGGTTTTTTAATTTGCATTGGATTTTAGTTTGCATTATTTTATCTAATGCAAATGCAAAAGAATTACTAGTGTTCGCAATGCCAAGTAGGCAAATAAAAAAAATATTGAATTTGCATTTATGCTAGCAATGCAGGTTGTGGAATCGGATGCCAATTTTAACGAAATATGGGAATGCTTTTAATTATTTTGAATTTGTTTGACTGCTGGCAATTCTGTTTTTAAAGTATTTTATATGTAGAGGTGTGTGGTTTCGGTACATATTGCCTCGTGGTATTTTCAAATTCATGAACCAGAATAAATATTTGAGAACCAAAACTGCCAGATATGAAGGAAATGTTTGGAATTAAATATTAGTAGGGACATATTGGCCGTCGGTGGTGCAATGGTTAGTGTGCGCTCTGAACACCTTCAAAAAAAAATTTCTCTCGGCGGCGGTCACCTCGCATAGTGACGGCGACACTATCGAGTATATAGCCATGAAAAAGCTTTTCAAAATACCGTTCGGAATGGGTGTAAAACTGTAGGTCCCAATCAGTGAGTGAAATATGGAAAGCGCACAGCTCAGTGATTGTGAGAAGTTCTCCCCGGTCCCTTCATGGGATGTAATAGGAACCCATTTATTTTTTATTTAGGGACATGAATACCGTCACTTATTTTTTGGGCTGTGGCCAATTTTTTTTTATATTGTATAGAAAAAGCTAAGTTTCATTCAAAATGTCCGCCTTTGGCTTTCACGCACACCTTAAGTCGCATTGGCCACTGATCAATAACTGCACGCACCCCATCTATTGGAAAATTGGCTACAGCACGAACCAGAGCTGTCTTAAGAGAATCAATGTCGGGGTATCTTTTGTGGCAGGCAATGTCGCCTAAAACGATCCACAAGTTCTAATCCAGAAGGTTCAGATCAGGGCTGCCAGACGGCCATTATTCAGAGCATATAAAAGCTGGAAAATTATTTCGAAGCCAAATTTGTGTCGTTTTAGCCTTATGAGCTGGTGCTACATCTTTCTGGTAAGTCCACGGCTGGTTTTGATACAGGGAATTGTCAAGCGGCTTCACAACTGCTTCCAAAACGATTTCTTGGTAAACTTTGGCCGATGTTTTGACACCTTGTTCACAGAACCCCATTATAAAAGGGTTGTCTAACGACATGACTTCAGCTGGATGATTACCCCATAGATGCTTCTCTAGATGATCGTGCATAAACCGTATCATTTAATTTGTTGAATTTTTTCTGTACGGTAAAAATTTTTTCTTCAGTAAACAATATATTTCTACGCAAGTTATCCGTCGTACTTCACCAAAAGACGTTTGGATTTTTCTATCCTATTTTCTTTTAAGTTGCAGTCTTTTTTAGTAATTCGACTCATGGACTTTTGCGTGATTTTCATCTCACGGGCCATGATTTTCTGTTTCCGGGGAGCATATAGTTGAATTCTTGCATTGACGGCTTTGATGACTTGCTGTGTCTGAACCGTAAGTGGGCGGACGGACCGGGGCGGTATGTTATATCTCCAGTCGAACAGTTGTATGCGCCTGTAGTTAGACGAACATGAGACTAATGACGAGCGTTCGGAGGGGTTTGAGAATATGCGATACGGTTTTGCTTATCTGACGACTCCACGGAGAAAGTTGATTTCCAAAACTGTCCACCCTGTAGCTCGCGCAAATTTAATTTCTGGATAAGGAGACATATACCCATCGATTTGTACATGTCTCCCGAGGAGATCCTTATACTCGGAGTGGACGCACCACATTAAAAAAATGTACAAACCCATTTTCATTCACTAACCGTCCAAACCGACTATACGGTCTCTTCTGGAAATATGGATGAATCGATTGCCATGTTGCTCATTTTCCAAAAAATAGGATCATCGAAGCTATAGATTCAAACATCTGCACATGAAAATTACAAAAAACAACAAACGCATTTTCATTCATTAACACGAAACCAAATGGTATATATCCAAACCCATTATACGGTCTCTTCTGGAAATATGGATGAATCGATTGCTATGTTGGTCATTTTCCAAAAAGAGGGATTTTCGAAGCTATAGGGTGGACAAATTTCAAAAATCTTCATATAATAATTTGTTTCATCTACAAACGCATTTTCATTCATTAACACGAAACCAAATGGTGCCAATCCAAACCCATTATACGGTGTCTTCTGGAAATAGGGACGAATCGATTGCCATGTTGGTCAGTTTCCAAAAAATAGGATTTACGGAGCTATAGGGTGGACAAATTTCAAAAACCTGCATATGAAAATTTCAAAAATTTACAAACACATTTTCATTCACCAATACGAAACCAAATGGTGTATGTCCAAACCCATTATACGGTCTCTTCTGAAAATATGGACGAACGGATGGCCAAGTTGGTCATTTTCCAAAAAGTAAGATTTTCGAAGCTATAGGGTGGACAAGATTCAAAAATTTTCATATTTTTGGGAAAATGACCAACATGGCAATCGGTTCGTCCATATTTCCAGAAGAGACGGTATAATGGGTTTGGACAGACACCATTTGGTTTCGTGTTGGTGAATGAAAATGTGTATGTACATTTTTGAAATTTTCATGTGCAGATTTTTGAAATTTGTCCACCCTATAGCTCCGCAAATCCTATTTTTTGGAAAATGACCAACAATATTCCGAAGGGCAACACAATCTTTTGTTTCGTGTTGCAGAACAAAATAATAAAACTAAAATTTGCCAATATTCATTTAACAAAACAATTGTTTATTTAATTTCAATATAACACTTCAACAACAATATAACACTTCATATTAGCAACAAATCATTTCAAATTTTATATTTCCTAATTTACATTAGCGATGAAAATCAATTTTAGAAAATTTTTTTCTTCTGCTAACAATTTTGTAAAACATTCTGCTTTTTGTTCTCATTCCATCAAAAATCTTCTTTTTTTGTACCATTTCATTTGTTTCTAATTTGATTTTGTTACAATGTAGTCTGGAACGGAATGGAAATGAAATTCTGCTCGATTGAAATCTTCTGCTTTTTTTCTTCTGTTTTCTTCACGCCGATCTGTTTTACTACTACGCATGAACGGTACGTTACGTTTGTTTACAACTATGCAATATAAATATCAACCAAAGCGCAATCAAGACGCGGTGTTACTAGAACAGCAGATTTATTTTTAGTAATTCCTTCTACATTTCCGAGGCTGCCAAATTGAAATTTATTGAGTTTTTTTTTACTTTTTTGTTTTCTTCTATTGTTTGCATACACAGTGAATAAATACCAAACAAAATCAAAACACCTTCTAACCTAAGACCCCTTTCACACTCGGCAAGTTACTTGCGCAAGTCTCTTGCCCAAGTCTTGGTTTGTTGATGACAGAGGTAAGGTCGGGATAGGGGAATAAATTTTGAGTACAGACTTGCTTGTACTCGGAAAGTTGAAAAACTGACTTGCGCAAGTAACTTGCCGAGTGTGAAAGGGGTCTAACCGAACGCACACTAGCCGAACTTCTTTTTGTTCTTGGCTTCTTGTATTTGTTGTCGTAGTAACACCACTTATACCATGCGCCTGCAAAATAAAAAATAAATGGTTTCCCATTACTTCACATAATGGAATTAGGGATTGTTTCTCACAGCCAGTGAGCTGGGCGCGTTCTAGATTTTTATAGTCACTGATTGGGACCTACAGTTTTTACACCGGTTCAGAACGTTATTTTGATAAGCTTTTTTATGCCTAAATACTCGACAGTATGGCCGTCACTATACGAAGGATCCCAGGATCTCATGTACAAGAGATGCGCACACTACCCATTGCACCATCGATGGCAACATGCGCCGTGCGCCTCTACTTTCAATAATATTCAGAAAAGGCCAATATGACCACATTAAGTAATGTTCAGGTATACTGCAACAGTATGTCAATTTCAACGCCCATCTCACCATAAAGCCCGGTATTCAGTTTTTATGAAAGTTTCGTTGCCATAAGAAATACGTGTGTAAAAATATAACGAAAATTTCATGAACCGAAAATTTCTCTCACTTTTCATTTGCTTGGTACTAGACTGTCTAAAACCGAAACCGAAAAACCGGTGAAACCTGTTAACCGGTATTTTTTGCTTTTAATCGTGTGCTGGTTTTTTGAACAAACCGGTTATTTGACGTTAGTTAACCGAGTTTTACTTAATTTGTGTTCATATCCTTAAACAAATTGATAAGAAATTATATGATGATATAAAATGAAATTATACGAATTTTAATGAAATTTTGGAATATAGAAGCATGATTTCCTTTTTCAAATACGATTTTATGTTCCAAAAAGTTATAAATAATGTTTTCCAAACAATTTTTTTAATTAAAATTCAAAATGATTTTATGACTTGAATATGAAATAACTAATAATTATTTAAGAATTCATTGAACTTTACAAACATATTTTTTTCTAATTTACAAACTAAAATTATTTTGTAAATAATTTTTTTAAACTTAATAAGATTTTTATACATGAAAATCTTTTTCAAATTTGAATATGATTTTGGAACTTAAATCAGTTTAATGTAAATTTGAATAAAACTTTCAAATTTTGTACTAAACACGTACGATATTCCAAATTGGAATAGCAAATAGCTTTTTTATTTAAAATTAAAAGTAATTGTCATATTTAAATAGAGTTGTGAAATTTTGAGTTTTAAATACGAATAAGTATATGAAATGATCGGTAAACAAATGTATTGTACGTACCACATGTGTAATTTAATTTAAAGCAAAAAATTGAAAAACCAGGTTCCACCGGTTTTTGCCAAAATTGTAGTCCGAAAGCCGGTTTCTTGAAAACTGATCTTCGAACAACCCGAAAACCGGTTTCCAAAAAATGACGGTTTTTTGAACACTCTACTTGGTACTCAGCTCTTCGCGAAAGTTTCGTAGCTAAATCAATTACAGGGCTGTTACGCCAAAGATATTTCGTAGGTAGGGAATTGTTTGAGACCGGAATTGTGATATATCGATAATTTGTACAACCAAAAGTAATGCCACGTGCGTTAAAAATAAAATGGAGTACGTACAGGAATTATAAATGAAATATTTGCAAGATAAATCAAAGAGAGGTGGCAACTCTTCGGATTAAAATTTTCCGTTTAGAGATAACTGTCAAAATTTCATACGAAAATTTCGCAAGAACTGAATACGGGGCTTAAAGCCGTAAAGAGAGAAAAGCCTGTTGTACCTTTTTAGAAACGTATAGACTCGAGATGGTCTCGACTGTTTTGCCGGTAAATCACTTGTGATTCACGCACAAGTGTGAGTAGGGTAAAAATTTGATCACCTGAGCGTTCGTAAATGCGAGTAGTGGAAAAAGAGAGCGACGGTCCAATCTTTGCGAGTGCGTATTACCGCGTGAGTCACGCAAATTTCAATTTATTTCAATTAATTTCGATTTTTCTACTACTTGGATAAAATCAGTATTTTTGGAAGACTTCTAATATAATTTCCTCATACAAAACTTCGCTAATCAGCTTTAGTATTCCAAGGAGTGTTTTTCTACATCGGGATGAATACTAGTGGAAATATGAAGCAGATTTTTTTAAGATAAAGGTTGAAAAATATTGTTGATATATAAAAGGCTTAAGTAAAGGGTTTTTCAATAAGAGCGCTACAAAAGTTTTTTTAAATAAAACAAAACCGGTTTCAGATATTATTCTTTATTCCTGTGACAGTACGTTCGATGCCATTATGTATGGAACTCGATTTCTTTTGCATGGCCACCACGGGCACGCTTGCAGAAGTCCAGACGCTGAACCCAATTTTCGACGGTTTTCAAGCATAAATCGGCCGATACTGCTGCAATTTCACGTTCGATATTCGTACGAAGTTCATCAATCGTCGCTGGCTTGTTGGCATAGACCATAGACTTGACGTAGCCCCACAGAAACTAATCTAACGGCGTCAAATCGCACGACCGAGGCGGCCAATCGACTGGGCCATTTCGTGAGGTAACACGTTCACCAAAGTTGGTTTCCAAAAAATTGATTGTGGCATTCGCTGTGCGGCTTGTGGCGCCGCCCTGTTGGAACCACATGTCCTCCAAGTCCATATTATCCAATTGGGGCCAGATATATTCGATTATCATTGAACGGTAGCGATTCGCATTCACAGTAATGTGCCGGTCTTGATCATCACGGAAGAAGTACGGACCAATGACGCCGCCGGCCCATAAACCGCACCAAACCGTAATTTTTTCGGGATGCAATGATGATTCATGGATTACGTGTGGATTGCTGTCTGACCAATTATGCATATTTTGCTTATCTACGAAGCCATTCAGCCAGAAATGAGCCTCATCGCTGAAGATGATTTTCCGATAAAAATCCGAGTCATTTTCAAGTTGTTGCTCAGCCCAATTCACGAACATACGACGCTTATGGTGGTCAAATGGCTTCAGTTCTTGCGTCAATTTGATCTTGTAAGTATGTAGGCCAAGATATTTTCGCAAAATTCGCCACAACGACGTCACAGAGATGCCCAACGCTTGAGAACGACGTGTGAGACACACATTTGGGCTTTCTTGAACTGAAGCCTCAGCGGCAGCAATATTCTCGACACTACGCGCACTTCTTTGTCTCACTGGCACGGGAACATTTTGTAGTGCGCCTGTGGATTCAAATTTTTCCACTAGACGCTCAATTGTTGATCTAAATTGGACGTAGCGCTCTTAAAGTTGAGGCCACTGACTCCAAATTTCGGTAGTAAATTTTAATAATTTCGACTCGTTGTTGGCTCGTATATCTTTCCATGATGAAATGGCAAACCTTACTGAAGAGAAATGTAAAAAGAGCGGGAACAAATATGGCGTCGTTTGCTGTCCCTATCGATTTACTTTTGTAGCGTCTCTGTTGAAAAACCCGTTAGTATCAAATTCGGTAATTGGATCTTATTGAATGTACTTAACAACTTGTTATGAACATATTTTTGTGAGTAATTTTTGCATGATTTGCATGAATCACACATTACTCACTCGAAACATGCCCACGTGGCCATATCTAAGTAAAATGCACATCAGCCAAAAAATTCACTTATGTCCGAGTTAAATATTCTATAGATGCATTTTTGTGGAGACGTCTGACGTCTTCAAATTCAGAGATGGAACCTCCAGCGTTATTGGATCGTTCTCAAACTTGTTTAATTGCTGCAAATCGACTGAATAATTAGGATTTTTTGAGGCTATACAAAATGATAAGTAAACTGCCAAATTCCATAAACTTCGACCTCAACACGGTAGGTTTTAGAGTTATCCAATTTGCCTCACATTTTCGCCACGTAAGTTTTAGAGCAACCGAGCACCCATTGGCATGTTGCACATGTGCAATGTCTGCACATTTATCGGCACAGAAGTAAATTACGAGATGACAACGCTTCACCCCTCAACGATGCGGCAGATATATCGATACGTATGGAGTTCGTATTTTAGAAATACAAGGGCCACTCAAAGAAAGGTGTATTTTTGGACATTGGGCCGTGTAAATAAACATGTAGTTCAAGCCAAAATTAGCAAATTTTCAGTTTAAACAAGTTTTCAGATAAAGCTATTGCTTTTTGCAGTCTAACACAAACTATTTTTTCCACATCTGGAATTAAAGTTGTCACCAAATTGATTGAGCAATAAATCAATTGTTAAGCGCGCGTATGGTAAGTTTTGCGTCGTATTGGAACCAAAGGTCGTTGATGCATAGCTGATTAATTTTTGGAAACAAAAATACAGTCAAAATGCAATTTTGATGATTATTACAACCACAAAAAATAAAGTTAACTCATTGAACTGTAAGGCGATATGCACGAACCCCCAAATGAAATGACCCCTAAACGAAAAATGAAATAAACCCCAATGAAATAACGCCCAAAAAATATGAAATAAGACCCAGGAGAAAAAAATGAAATAAAACCCAAATATAATGCAACAATCCCCAAAGAAGAAATTAAATAAGCCCCAAAATTCGGGCTTTGTTTCATAATGAATTTCCCCCCGAAAAGCATGATAAAATAACACCCAATGCAATAAAACCCAAACAAACGAAATAAGCCCTAAATCAATTTAAGTCACTAATAAATTATTTAAATTGTTATTTATTGAATACAAGCTTGACATGTCCTAATATATAAAAACAAATTACAAGAAAACTTGTATGGTATCGATAACTGCCTGACGGCAAACTGGACATGTTCTTTTGCAATTGCATTTGCCTGCAGCTTCAGAATGCATTCACTGCAGATTTTCATGTTCTTACAAGGTACCAGAAGTATGTTTGGCTCTTGTACAGTACAAACAACGCATAGTTTCACTTCTAAATTAGCCGTTTGTTCTGGTGTTTCTACTTCCTCCTCTTCACACTCTTCCTCCACATAAGTGACGTTTTCAAACAAATCATCTTCAGGATTCATGCGCCTTAGACAAAATTCCAACGAGAACTGAGAATGACAATACAAATTTCTTTTTCTACCACTTCACTCAATAGATTCATTCAATCCTGACTGTATTTATTGCGGTTTCGATTGAAGCAAATTTACAAAAATTTATTTTTTAACACAATGAAATAACGCCCAAATAAAATGAAATAAACCCCAAAAGCCCAAAAAAATGAAATATTTTCCATACAAAATTTCTTTGGGGGTTATTTCATTTGGGGATTATTTCATAATGAAATAATGCCCAAAAGTGGGAATGAAATAACACCCAAAAAATATGAAATAATCCCCAAAAGAAATTTCGTTATTTTATTGGGCGTTATTTCATATTCTTGTTTGGGAGTTATTTCATTTGGGGGTTATTTCGTAGCGCCGAAATGTAGCACAATTGCTTTTTATGATACTCATTTTGGGAAAAACCTATTGAGAGTACACAAGAATTTCGAAATTTTGGTTGGAACGAAGTTCCTTTCTCTATATATTATGTGCTAGTCAGATCCAACACGCCTAATTTATTTTTATAGAATGTATTTTTTTTAAGTATATTTTTAAGTCCTTTTCGGTAAGAATGTGTATTACATTTTCCCGAAAAGGTCCCTTTTTAAAGACAGGTACTTCTTTCATTAAAAGCTAATGTTTTTTTTTTTTAATAAAAGGTACTCATTTTAAGAAGAAGTACTTTCTGTAAGAAAAAGCCATAAGAGCATTCTTTTTTTACAAAGAAGTACTTTTTTAAGAACAAGTACTTTTTAAAGAAGTGGTACTCTTTTTAGGAAAGGTTATTTTTTTAAGAAAATGTACTTATCTTCAGAAAGGCTACTTATCTCAAGAAATGCAAAGAAAGGTATTATTTTATTTTTAAGAAAACGCACTTTTAAGAAACGAAATTTTTGTAAGAAAAGATATTTTTGTTAACTGAAGGTATTTTTTGAAGAAAAGTTTTTGTTTTAAGAAATGGCAATTTATTTTAGAATTGGTCATTTTTCAAAAACAGGTACATTTTTGTGAATAGGTACTTATCTCAAGGAAAGTTATTTCGTTTCACAAAAAATGTTCTCTTTAAAGAAAAGGCAGCTTTTTAAGAAATGGCAATTTATTGTAAGAAAATGTTGTTCTTTAAGAAAATGAACTTATTTACAAAAAATTAATTTTTAAGAAAAGGTACTTTTTGTACGAAAGTTTACCTTTTCTAAGCAAATGTACTTCTTTAAAATATGGTATTTTTTTAAGAAAAGGTACTTTGTGAACTAACTTTACTTTTTGAATATGAATAGGTATTTTTTTGAGAAAATTAACTTTGTTTAAGAAAAGGCACTTATTTAAGAAAATTTTCTTTTTTTAAAATTCTTTCACTTTGGCTTTTCTAAATTTACTTTTTATTGGGTTCAAAACTACAACATAACCTAAATATTGGTTACAGGCTCCACCTAGAAAAGAAATGTTCCAACATATGTTAGTCTAGACACAAACCAAGCCAAACTTACCCAATATAGTTGATAATACTGCGTGGTAACATGATAGTGTTAACAAAAAGTTGTATAATTTATTTTCAGTTAGCATCCATCCCGCAACGTGCTATAAGGAACTTCGTTCCAAAAAAATAAACTAAAAATGAGTTCAAGTTCTTTCTTTTTCTGCTGTGGTCTTCAAGGTTTGTTTCTCTTTTAAAGGACCATATGTAATCACCCGCCATATTCTCGATTTACAATCCCTGATAGCATTGTTCTATTGTCAGATTGGAATTTCATTTACAGGAGCTATTGCCGCCAAATAAAAGACGGGAAAAATAATGTGAGAGTTACCAAATACGCTTAGAAAACTCACCGCTTCTCGGTATGTGATCAGCGTTTGTCGAAAAATACCTCTGTACTAAATTTTATTCAGAGTGCTAGAAATTTTCGGAAGTTATCGTGTCCAACAGCCGGCCGCCGACCAGCGTTTGTATGGAATGTACCAATTGCCTCTAGTAAAGCAATCTGTTAACAAATGTCGAAAAATATGTGAGTTGAAGTTAATCACATGTAATAGAAAAAAGTTTTAGAAAAGAGCAAGATTTTTTTTACTATTTTTGTCAATTGCATGGGAGATACTAAAAGAGGCGTGGGTATAACGCTCAATTACAAACTGCGTTTTGGCTAATAAAAATCCCTGGCGAAATGTCATTGAGATCGGTTAGAAAGGCTGCCATACAGGCAGACGGTCATGATTAAATCGCCTTAAAACCGTTAAAAGAATTTCGACCAAAGATAACTAGGGTCTAATATGGTTCCTCCTTTGGCTTACTCTTTTTTCATATCATATGGTATATTTCCCAATTCCTATGACTGAGACAGCAAAAATAATATAATTTTTCTGGAGTGGGGAGTGCCGCTTACCATTTTTCATATAGAACAATTTATGTCTTCACTAATTTACGAACCAAGTATCATCCCTCATGCTTTATATATTGCGTGAGATATTACTATTTATGGTTTTGTAGTCAATGGGTTTTGCCACACCCTCTTTCCCTCAGTAATATCTAACTACAGTTTCAATTTCGAGCGCATCTAGCCAATAGTTTTGCACCAATATCACAATTCGTGAAGTGTCTACAAAGGGGTGTGGCCCAGCCACTTTTTCGCATAAAATAAATTTTTCTCCACACAAGCAAATTCTGCACCAAATGCGATTCTAATACCTAAAATATTGCAAGAGTTGTGATAATTTGAAACTTTTTTATCTTACGACAAACCACTGTGCAATAAATGCTTTTTATGTGAGGAACGTTTTGTGGGTGAAGACAAACACTAAAGGATGGTGATTATTCAGACGTGATGACATTAGTATATTCACTTTCAATGAAACTTCCATAGTCTAGAGCACTAACGACAGTTTCATAAAGCAAAAACTATTGAGAGTTGGATATCATGAAGTCGCCTAAGGAAATTTGTTCATTTCGTTTACTGTTTTCTTTTCATCGGTTAGCGAGTGTGACCATGATCGCTGCGGCAGTTTTAACTTGTGGCACACATTTTTTGTAAGAAAGCAGCAACACAGAGAAGAGTACTTACAGTTCCCACCCGTGAGAGTTGGAAAATTTTATGAAATATTATGAATGTTATCACTTATGATTAGAGTGAATGAATGGCTTTTGTGCAAAATGAAAGTGGTTTTTATTGTCCCTTTTTGTTTTGCTGTAACGTTTAATTATGCTTAAAATGTAAATATTTCTAACTAATTAGAAAATAATGCAATTAATATTAATGGGTATGGAATGGCGTAAATGTTTCATAACATTAGACTGAGGTTGGCACATTGTATAAGTAAATATATAGGGGTTTCAGGGGTTGCACAGGGCTTCCCACAAACTCAGGTTGAACACTTTGGGTGAAATTTTTGAGCTGCTTATAGAACAACGAAGTTTGCGCACCTATCAAGCGAGATATTGCAATTTTTAATTTTCAACTGGATGCACTGTACAACCAGATGTGGTTGAATTCTTCTCTCATTTGGTCAGGTAAAGCAGATCAGGCTATCAGTTACAATTGTTTTAAACATATATACGAGTATATGTTATTATGAGTTTTCCGAAACAGATCGTCAAATAAAGAAAATTTTAAGGGTCGGCAAACGATACTTTTCTTTATTTCAACCAAAATAAATAACACACATTGAAAATATATTCTGAACTCGAACGTTAAATATACCCACATGCTCCCTATACAGGTAAGGTATTTCCTAATCTTGCCAGCTCGTCTGCTCTACGGTTCCCTGGACTCTTCCTGTGCTCCAGCAAACATATAATATGAATATCGAACCCAAAGTTAGGAATACAGATTGCAGGGATTTTATAGCCGGTGGCCGTCGGTGGTGCAATGGGTAGTGTGCGCGCCTCTTGTACATGAGATCCTGGGTTCGATCCCTGCTCTGACCACCTTAAAAATAAAATTCTTTCGGCGGCGGTCACCTCGCATAGTGACGGCGACACTATCGAGTATTTAGCCATGAAAAAGCTTCTCAAAATACCGTTCGGAATCGGTGTAAAAATTGTAGGTCCCAATCAGTGAGTGAAAAATTAGAAAGCGCACAGCTCACTGGTTGTGAGAAGCTCTCCCCAATCCCTTCATGGGATGTAATGGGAAACGGGTTAGGGATTTTATAGCAGCCTGACTGCCAGAATAGATGTTGATATCTTAGGCGATGATGACGTTTCGTCGTAGTCAAAGGGAAACTTCTCCGATTGTCATGACTTCTGCCTAAAAGACGCTAGAATGTCCTGCACGCTGAAAAACTTGTATTTTTGTAGTTGTTTGGATGCAAATATAACATATGCGAAGCTTCTCGCAAATATAGTATACTTGAGTCCAAACACATTGTGTTTGCTATTCAATGTTAAATGTTTGGGACGCAATTATTAATAGGTTATAAAATATTTAATTGTGACCCAAATGTGGATTTGTTCGTTGAAAATTGCACAAAAAGAAAACGTGACAGACAATAAAGAAACAAAAACAAACAGATTTTCAATTCACGAAAATAATGATTGCAAACATGAACATGGTTCCTGCAATAAGTTGATGGAGCCGTTATGTTTTATTGTGTGGTAGCCTTTGTGCAAGACCCAGATGTTAAATGTGACAAATGTTAAGCCGTATATATGCAAATGCACCAAACGAATATAGACTATTTAAACGAAGACAATATACCATAATCAGTCAAAAATATTTCTACATTAAGAAACTCAAATAATTTTTTTTTAGAGTATGGCATTGTTTTTTCTTTTATTCATGTTAAAGCCCATTCAATTTTATTAAATATATCTGAATTAGTTTTTAAAATAATGGAATTTAAATGCCCCCCCCCCCCCCCTGGTTGGTGATGCATGTGCGGCATCTTACTAAAAAGTTGTTCATTACTGCTTGGAGAGTTGAGACAGGAATAGCGGCAATTGTTGCTCGAATGGATTGATTTGGTTCATTCAAATTTGTTGGTTTTGCTTTGTAGACTTCCTGTTTGCAATAACCCCACAAGAAAAATTCAGGTGCAGTAAGGTTAGGCGACCTGGAGGTCCAACGGAATGTGGAGTTTCTGGATATCAGCTTATTGCGAAACTTTCATCGCAATTCTCTCATAACAGGCCGGGCTATGTGAGGAGTTGCACCATCTTGCTGAAACCACACAGAGTTGAAAGAAATTCTCATTCGGCGTAATTTTGGATAGAAAAACTCTCTCAACATGTTCAAGTAATGGTCTCCAGTGAACGTAACGGTGTGACCGTATTCTTCGAAGAAGTTGGGCCCGACAATGCAGCGTGATGAAACTGCACATCACACTGTGACACGAAGTGGATGCAATTCCATCTCATGGAGTATCTGTGGGTTGGAAGCACTCCATATTCGACAATTTTGTTGGTTTATATTGCCGTTAAATCAAAACGTGCCTCGTCAGACATGAAAAGACAGTTCAACATATTGCCGCCCTCTTCCACCATTGGAAGCATCTTCTGGCAAAATCCCAAGCGAATGGGGAAGTCTGCTGCGTTCAGTTGGTTGGCCATTTGAATTTTATATGGGAATAAGTCCAAATTTGTGTGCATAATTGACTGCAATGACTTTCTGCTTATACCCATTTGAGCAGATAAGCTTCTTGTCGAAACTCTAGGATTGTTTTGTATGGCAGCAGCTACAGCAGCGATTGAAGGATTGTGGTAAGGTCTTCTGTTGACTGTCCCATGCTCGGCAAAATTGTTGGCAAGTTTCATTATGGTGATAGCGGCGGGCAATCAAAATTCTTGTTTCAGTGTCCCAGTTATATAAATCTAAAAATCAATCTGCAAAATAAAAAAAAATTAACCAGATTCATTAAATAGAAAAAATGTTATTAAATTTTTTTATGGTAGCGGCTTTCATCAGCCACCCTGTATAAACAAATACGATTACTAATATATACCTCAAAGTACCATGCTGGAGAGATGCACTGCAGTTTGGATAAACAAAGAGTTATAAATGTGAAAATTGCTGGAGTTCCACTAGTTGTTTCTGTGACAAAGAACCTTCAGTGCACTTTCAATTGCATGCATTAAAAGACATTTAAGATCAGAAAATCTCGATAAAATACTACTTCTTAAATTCAACCCAAGCAGCCCGCAATATTAATGGATTGAAGTTATTATTAAGAATTTTGCTGTGTGCACAAATAATGATTTCTAATGTGTTCAATATTTTGAAAACGTTTTTTTCAACATTTTAAATATCTTGACTAAAACCGTTTTTTTTTTTCAAAAACGTTTTTTCGAACTTTTGTATTTTATTTTATTTTTTTCATCGTTTGAAATTTTTGCTGAACACGACGAACGTTAAATACTCGTATAATTATGAAGATTTGTTGAATCCAAAAAGAACATGTGCAAATTAAGTAGATTTTCAACTCCGATGTTTGTTTTTTTGATGAGGACTGATTGAATCTAAATCCGCCGCTGATTACCTGATTAGCTTGTTTTTCTGCAGAGAACAAAATCAGCCTCTTTTCGTTTCCGGAAGTGTAGTCATGTTAATTGAATTTAACAACAGTTCGTTGAAAGACATTTTGTCTGCCAAGTTTGGCCTTAAAATCGTGCCTAATAATCTTAGTATAAAGGCCAGGGAATCGCTCGTCGCATTCTTCTACCACATAGATCTTGTTCTCGGTCTCATCGCCTTTATCTCCCGTCGGGGCATGTACACAATTTAACGAAATGTTTCGCATTCGCTTTTATGCAAACAGTGGATATATATTCATGATGATCCTACAGATTAACCATCGGAGCCTTGTTCCATCTACAAATCCGCAACCGAATTTATGATTTCTTTTATGACACTTCGTGCTCCTCGAAATGCCATGTCCCATTAATTTAATTTTTGGAGGAGTAATGTTATCCATGCAACTGTCGAGGTTATCTGGCAGTTAGATACTGCAGTCACTGAACCAGTTGTATCAAATAGGTTGTGGCAACCGTGAATTGGCTGGTGACTGGTACCACCTAACTGAATTGCCAGAACTGAATTGAGGTTGTCACGGCGCAATTTGGCCCCAACTACTGAAATTGGGTTGAAACAATCTCGTTGTATAATTGATTCGGTTATGATAACTGAATTTCAAATTTTATTTGTTCTATCAAATAAATTTCAATAACTGCAGTTGCCCCAACCTAATTTGAAGTCAATTTGGCTGCAACAATTCGGTTGCAATGAGCGAGTTTGGAGCCCAACCGGTTGCATGAACTGAGGTTGGTAGCAATGCGGTTGTAACATCCGAATGTAGCGTCAATTCTGAGTTTCCAAATATCTACAGAATATTATTAAACAGAGAGAAATGACATGTAGAGTAGCGTTTTGTGTCAGTAAATTTACGAAGTTTGGTGCAGTTGCATATCGTCACCTAAAATGCAAAAGGCCGTAACTACCCTTTTTAGTTTTTTTTTTACAGGAGAAGGAATAAATGTTATAAATCTTTCTTAAAAACTACTTTTTTCCATTAATTTCTTTTCAGAAACGAATCCGTCTTAGTTTTCTAAGATTGAATCTGAAATTTGGAAATTAAGTTCTAAGTAGTCATTAAATAAATAAAAGTTGTAACGTACATACGTACCTTTGATACTCGCACTGTGTTTATCAGAAAGCAGAAAATTTATACTGGAAAAAAATTATATTCTGAGAAAAACTCAATCATGAAAAATTATTTCAAAAATTTCTACTTTATGTTCACGTAGGAAGACGTAGAATCACGTCGGTATGCAAACAACTTCTCACAAATGGCCTTCCATTGCTTGACATTTAGCAATATGTTCTGTAACTTTTACTAAGTTCATGAGGAAAGTTTAGTTAAAGATTTATATGTTTGTCGTAGTGTGTTAAATATTATGCAAAGTTTCACTGTACTGGCATTTATGTTGCAGTCACATAGATAAATCGAACGGAATGTTATAAAAATACATTTCATTTTATGATGAGCTAAGCTTGGCTGCATACACAACTTGTTACAGTTGCAGTATTTTCCCCGTTCAATTCTATATTAATGCGAAGTAACGAAGTAATAGAACTAACGGAACAAACTTATTTTTTATTCTATTAAATTGTTACAAAAGATATGTTTTTTGTTTAAAGAAATTGTATATAGGCAAGTTGTTTGACATGTACACGCTGAAAAATCGGCCTCTGTAACATATTCTCTCAAAAACATACATACATATATTTGCAAGCCCTTATATTTAAATGCAAACGTTAGCATGTTTTTTTTTTACAGATGCATACTATTACGTGGACATTGTGCATGTTTTATCCCTATAATCCATACTCTTACGTCGAAGCATTCGTGTTATTCCTCTCAAATTTCCCAAACGAGCGATTGACGACTGAATGCTTAAAATTAAAGCCGCATTCACAATGCAAGCGACAATTTCGTTTTTCATGCTATCTCGTTCTCACACACAGAATTTCACATAATGGCCTTTCGTTTTTTTTACAAAAATGTAACTCCAATTTGTCGCTGAAGTTGATGTATTCCTACTCCAGCAACATATTTGTTCGAATAAATAATGTACTATTAAGCGGTAGATGGCGCTGTACTTCGAATTTCATTTTTAATCTTAAAAACATCAATGCAAATTAAACGCATTTGTGTTAAAAGATGCTTTATAAAACGTAATTTTAACTGTAGAATCTTTTAATAGCAAATATGTTTAAATACATTAAAATTTTTTAAAATTCCAAATACAACCCTGGATGTGACATTTTTGACATTTGAATCATGATGCAACTAATAGAGGTTGTGTTATAAGAACAACTTAAATGATTTGCTTTTCCTTCTGTTCATTATATGACGAATTAAATTCAAATGTATTTGGTTTTATAATTTCTGGCTTACTTTTATGCTTGACAAACATTTGTGTTAACTTTGACATGAAAACAAAATATATTGTATTGTTGCCTTGATATATTGGCCGTAATACTGGTATCACCTGTTAGAACAAACATCTCGATTCGAAGTAAACTGTTGCTTGCATTGTGAACGCCTTTTGAAAATGTTGCTTGCATTGTGATTCCGGCTTAAAACGCAACATTTTCAAAAGGCGTTCACAATGCAAGCAACATAGCGACAAAAAAACCTAAGTAAACAGTGCACCAAACACAGCTCTATTTATTTCACAAACATAGCCGTATTACGATCCCAAACACATATATTGTAACACATTAATCATTGTGTCTTAAACATGTAATATTTTATACTGAACAAAATGTGTTTGGACTCAAGTATACTATGTTTGGGACAAGCTCCAAACACACGTTATATTTGGATCCAAAGAAAAAAAGATTTTCAGCGTCTACTATCAGTGTCCTTTTAAATAAAAAACCATAACTTTGAATGGAAATGGAATGTTAGAGACACAAATGTACGAAACACAATATTCCAATAGTTTAAGCTATAAACTTTTTTAACGAAAAATTTTTGCAAAATGTATTACGTATGAAAAATAATTCGTCCAAATATGATCTTAAAATCGTACAATTACTCAGTTGGGGATGTCAAGAAAGTTCGTGTCTGGGCACGGTTTGGCAAGCCAAAAATGACTCTGACATAACACTCCATAGTAACTAATAATTTCTTTTTCAAATTTCCAACTGAGTAAACTACTGACGGGGCAATGACTGCAAACAATAGGAAAATGGATTCAGGATAATCTAAGATCCTCTCGCCTTCCTACAATGGTAAAGCTGATGTGCTTCCCATAGTCGAAACGGAGAACCTATCACAGTCCGGAATTATTGGTTATGACCAGTAAAGCCGGAATCACAATGCAAGCAACATTTTCAATAGGCGTTCACAATGTAAGCAACAGTTTACTTCGAATCGGGATGTTTGTTCTAACAGGTGATACCAGTATTACGGCCAATATATCAAGGCAACAATAAAATGTGTGTTGTTTTCGTGTCAAAGTTAACCCAAATTTATGTCAAGAATAAAAGTAAGCCAGAATTTACAAAAACCAAATACATTTGAATTTGATTGTTCATGTAATGAACAGAAGAAAAAGCAAATCATTTAAGTTGTTCTTATAACACAACCTCTGTTAGTTGCATCATGATTCAAATGTCACAAATGTCACATCCAGGGTTGTATTTCGAATATTAAAAAATGTTAATGTATTTAAACATATTTGGTATTAAAAGATTCTACAGATAAAATAACGTTTTATACTGCGT
The DNA here is from genome assembly GCA_963931995.1 of Phaonia tiefii. NCBI lineage: Eukaryota > Metazoa > Arthropoda > Insecta > Diptera > Muscidae > Phaonia > Phaonia tiefii. The sequence goes on from OZ008367.1 coordinate 123,521,767, forward strand.
CTTTTAACACAAATGGGTTCAATTTTCATTGATGTTTTTAAGTTTGAAAATGAAATTCGAAGTACAGCGCCATCTACCGCTTAATAGTACATTATTTATTCGAACAAATATGTTGCTGGAGTAGGAATAGATCAACTCCAGCGACAAATTGGAGTTACATTTTTGTAATAAAAACGAAAGGCCATTATGTGAAATTCTGTATGTGAGAACGAGATAGCATGAAAAACGAAATTGTCGCTTACATTGTGAATGCGGCTTAAGACACATAACACTCAATTCATTTACACAAGCATCAGGAAAATTTATGACTCACGGGCTAAAACCATAATGCAAAAATACTGTTATACACTTGCAATAACATTAATGTAGGCTGAGAACAATCTCTCTTTGTGCCTCTTTATTATTTTGCATAGCATAGCGACAAAAAAAAACCTAAGTAAACAGTGCACCAAACACAGCTCTATTTGTTTCACAAACATAGCCGTATTACGATCCCAAACACATATATTGTAACACATTAATCATTGTGTCTTAAATATGTAATATTTTATACTGAACAAAATGTGTTTGGACACAAGTATACTATGTTTGGGACAAGCTCCAAACACACGTTATATTTGGATCCAAAGAAAAAAAGATTTTCAGCGTCTACTATCAGTGTCCTTTTAAATAAAAAACCATAACTTTGAATGGAAATGGAATGTTAGAGACATAAATGTACGAAACACAATATTCCAATAGTTTAAGCTATAAACTTTTTTAACGAAAAATTTTTGCAAAATGTATTACGTATGAAAAATAATTCGTCCAAATATGATCTTAAAATCGTACAATTACTCAGTTGGGGATGTCAAGAAAGTTCGTGTCTGGGCACGGTTTGGCAAGCCAAAAATGACTCTGACATAACACTCCATAGTAACTAATAATTTCTTTTTCAAATTTCCAACTGAGTAAACTACTGACGGGGCAATGACTGCAAACAATAGGAAAATGGATTCAGGATAATCTAAGATCCGCTCGCCTTCCTACAATGGTAAAGCTGATGTGCTTCCCATAGTCGAAACGGAGAACCTATCGCAGTCCGGAATTATTGGTTATGACCAGTAAATGATTTTAACACTTAAAAATTACATTAAAAAATTTCATAATGGCAAACAATTTTAAACAAATTCCCTAAAACATTGTTGTGAAAAGAAAAACAAAAACTAACAGTTGAAATTTTTAAATTGCCTACAAAGTTACAGCAACAAATTGTTGGTTAGCTCTAACTATAGGACAACTTGAGCTGGTGATAATGGGAGTAATTCTTATTTAAGAGCATTCGCCTGCACTACAATAAATTACGATACGAAGTTGCTCTTTATATTTGGGGTCCAGCAATAAAACAAAAATCAATGAGTGTTCGAACTCACAGGCGATGTGTTAACACCTTTTTGTTACACGGTACTTGCTCGATTTCTATGAACACATTAGTAAACGTTACATTGGAAAATAAAAAAGAATAGTTTTTGTGCTGAAGGCTCTTTTGCTATTGCAGTTTCTCTTTTTTGAATCTGATTTAACATTAGATGTTATATTGTTAAAATAAGTAAAGCAATATTTAGCTCACTGAAATAATTGTTTCTGTTTTGACATAAACAGAGCAACGACAAAAAACATTGCATAGTATAGAGAACTTATTGCACTCTTGCACCGCTCTCATGTAGAGAGTCTGAGTAAAAGAGCATAAACGAGTCTTATACTCTTTATAGAATATTGCAATATAAATGCACCATTTCGACAATGTTATTAGATAAAACAATACCAAAAGCATAAATGTTTCAAAAGGGATCAATGTTTCACATCAAAATTATGAATGGACCATGTTATGACAAAAAAACAGTAATACGTTTTGAATCATTCGCCAGATGTTGGCAGTGCTTTTGAGTCATACCATTCGTTCCATGAGATCTCTATACTATGCAATACTCTTTGGCGACGACGAACTGCTTGTTTGTTCGCTGCCGCTACATCAATACTATCATACTTATTTTCAGGCAGAGACTATTGTTTTACAACAACCACGGATGTAATATTAACCCAGTGTGTTGTTTGCATGTGTTCATTTTGATAGCTTTTCCTACCCGTGCCTATATGTAGATTTTAGCACATCAAAAACAATCATTTATCATTGGAAATGGCTCGTATTTTCAAAATATTTTGCAGGAGCTCATACCAATTTTCGAAGCACTTTTCCCATTCCAATTGAGACACCTCCAAAACATGGTTTTTGAACGCTTCGACAGCTGCTTCGAAAAACATTGACCACGCAGTAAAAAGAAGTCATTGGTTGCCAAATCAGGGCTGTACGGCGGATGATCCATCAATTCGACATGATGAGTGCTCAAATAGCCCATTGTTTCAGCTCATGTGTGAGAGATCCCATTGTCCTGATGCAAACTGGTCCGTCTTCTCTTGTTGTTTTTCCTTATTTCTTCCAACACTGTTGCCAAACAGATGGTAGTATACCACTTAGAATTGACTGGTTATACCGAACAAAAGGCGATCATTTGCTTCGATGTGCTTCTTCCACGAACAACTTTTGTTGGATTTAGCTCGTATTGAACGAACGCTCTATTACTCTTTTGTTTTCGGCTCATATGCATAGATCCATGATTCGTCACCTGTGAAGATGTTATACACTACATATGAATTACCGCGGTTGTATTTTTTCAACATTTCTTTGCTCCAATCAACACGAGCACTCGACAAATTATGTGGGATCCAAAGAGAACAAATCCTTTTCACGGCCAAATGAACATGAAATATCTTATTGATGCTACTGATTCTAATGCCCAAGGAAGCCTCAATCTCACGGTATGTCGGTTTGATTTATCAGTTCACGATTTATCAGTTTCCGGCGAAACGTCCGAAGTTGGACAACATTTACGAAATTCATCCTGGAGCGAAACGCCGTCCGAGACTGAACTCTTGGTACCAGCGATTTACAGTGGATTTTTATGGTGATTCATTGCCAAAAGTCGAAACAAATTGATTGAGACACCCTTGTCTCTATAATCCACGCCGAAAATCGTAAAAAATCATCGTACGAGAGATGCATTTTTCACCACACAAATTCAAAAAATAGTGCTCGTAAGTGAAAACATTCTATATATGTGTGTGCTAAAAAATCTCAAATTGTCCAATGGAAGTTCCAGATTTTATCTGGCAATACTAGTACTACCAGGAGTGCGATTCACTAACTTTTAACACTTTAGCAGGTGTTAACTTTAACCACACATTCTGATGTTTGCACTAACCACTATGTGATTCACTAACTTATTTTTAACCATGGTAAATACTTTTATATTTCTCTATATTCAAATTGATATTAAGTGGCAACTCTGCCAAGCGAAATGTCAAAATAGGAGAAAATAATAACGAAGAATAAACAAAAAACAAAAAAAAAACTTGTGATTTGTAAATTTTGAATAGTTTTATGCAAAGTAAGTAAAACATTATAAATTTGTAATATTTTATTAATTTAGTAAACGCTTGTAGATATTAAAATAGAATGGCTAGTACTCCAATAAAAAAAAATGGTTTCCCATTACATCCCATGAAGGGACAGGGGAGAGCTTCTCACAATCACTGAGCTGTGCGCTTTCCAGTTTTTTACTCACTGATTGGGACCTACAGTTTTACACCGATTCCGAACGGTATTTTGAGAAGCTTTTTCATGGCTAAATACTCGATAGTGTTGCCGTCACTATGCGAGGTGACCGCCGCGCACACTACCATTGCACCACCGAGTACTCCAATAAATTGTAGGCTAAATACTCCAAAGCCATTATATTCAACGATTGTATACAACGATAAACACTTTTCTAAACGAATTAAACCACACCAAAAATGCTGGTGTTAATAAACCACAATTTGTCTTGCTAAAAATAACAGCTGACTGAAACAACTGACTTTAAACGCCAGCAGAAATCGTTTAAAGTGTTAGTGAATAGCAAAATGGTTAATTTTGTGGTTAACATTTTTCAACGAAACAATTGTGGTCAAAAAAGGATAGTGAATTGCACTACAGGAACCGAAATACACTCGGGTTCACTTATTTAAAGGCACTAACAGTTCCATATTCGGCAGCCTGTATCTTTTGCAATTTGTAACCGATTGCAGAATTTTAAAATGGAAATCGAAGCTAGACATCTTGAGATGTATAAAAAATCATGGCAATAGTGGTTTCTTAACTACAGAACTTTTTTGAGCAATTTTAAAAAAAAAGTCCTAAAATGTGCTATATTTTTGGTTAACTTGAATAAAGGCACTTTATTATTTTATTAATTTATTCTGAAATCGGTTACAAATGGCAAAAGATACAGGCTGCTGGATATGGAATTTTTAGTGCCTTTAAATAAATGAACCGGGGTGTACACCTAGCAACCCTCTATATTTTGTATGAAATCGAAAAACATTTGCGTATATCGAAAACTTTTTAGTACATCAATAATGACATTTCTAAAATATTCGGATATTTCGTCGCAAGTTTAAGCCTCCTGCATTATTCTGTTGTTCCACTTGCATCAGCCAAAAATCAGAGGGCGAAATGCCCACTTGATTACATTTAATATATCATATCGCATATTTGTAGTTAAACTCTTGAAATGACTGCTATTCATCTTGAATGGTGGAAAATCGAAAATGTTTGCCTATGAATCCTCAAAATGTTACACTACGAATCACTTAAAAAATAATTATATTTTTCAAGCTATTAGCGTTAATATCAATTAAACTGGATATAGGAGAATTACGAAATTCAATACCAATGAAGTCTATATCTTACTATTTATGAAGCAAAATAAGAAAAATATGTTATTTTTACTAATACAGTTTCTGTTTTATTTACAGGCAATAAATTAATGGGTTTTTGAATGCATCACTTGAATAAGGAATTGATTTATATTGATCAGGTAGGCCTTGAAACTTGAATGTAATGTATGAAAATTATCAAAACAATAAAAATCTAATAGGTTTGTTTTACATTTCAACCAATATGGGAATCAAATTTTACTTTTAAAATACATAGGACTAAGGACCAGTTTCATAGTCTGCATTTATGATCTCATTTAGTAAAATAAGATTTTGTATTTAAAAGTCATTTATTTAAGATTTATTTAAAAGTCATAATGTAAATATTATTATCTGTAAACCAGATTTCAATTAAGTGTTAGTTTAAAATTTTGCCGTGAGGGGGACGATAAAGCAAAACAAACGTTTTCATGACAAATGTTAATGGACAGAAACCAACAGAAGAAAATTTGTTGTATTCAAATAATATTTATACGTTTTATAAAAAAGTCATGGACATGGACGTAAAAAGAAGCCACAACTTTACCACGAAAGATGTTGATATTCTCCTCACAGTTGTGCGTGAATATAAAGATGTTATTGAGTGCAAAAAAGAAATAGAACAAGTGTTGCAAAAAAAGAGAACGCTTGAAAGAATGTTGAAGAGAAATGCAATGCTGAGTGCAGTGTTGGGTTCTGAAGTTTCATCGCCTAGCGGAAAAAATATGCAAACTTAAAAAGTGAACACGAAGCATTGGAAAATAAAAAATTGTACGCTACTGACGGCAGCCCTGCAGGCAAGTTGCAGATGACTGGCACAGATGAAGTACTGCAAATAATACTGCACGGAAGACAAGTGCATGGTACGGAAAGCATAGATGATTGCGGCTTTGCGGACGGTGATATCGAGTGGTTGGACTAAAGAAGTTCCAGGTAAGCTCTTACACATTTTAAACTTTTTAAATAAATGTTATTCTCCATCGTTAGAATGGTATGTAAGAAAATACAGAGTTGTCGGATACCTATAGTCAAGCTAAGGTAAAACGGCATCAAAATATAAAATTGAAGGTTGATGATGCCGATAGAAAGGGGTCCAAGTCAACAAAGTGGGAAAATTTGGCAGCTGTTAAAGCAAAGTTGAACAAAATACTGATATATTTTTTGCATTTAAAGGAAATTACCATGATTGAGGAAAAATATTCCCTGAAACTCGCAATTTTGCATTAAAGATTGGAAAATGAAAAGCGGTAGGCGAATATTAAAATTTCCTGCTAATATAGAGCTTTACCAAATATCAGAGCTATAAACGAATCATTCTTTTTGGAATTAATTCGCCAATCATTCATGCCAAATTTTGAATTAATTCGTTTCACCACAAAAAAAGAAGAATTGAAAAGTATTTGAATCAATGCAAATAAATTTGGAAAAAAATTAATTGCAATTCAAATTCCAATTCAAACGAATTTGCAAAATGAATTGCAATTCATTTCCAATTCAAATTTGAATTTCCAATTCCAATTTCATTTGATTCCAATTTCATTTGAATTCATTTGAATTGAATTGATTTTGAATTAATTCAAATGAATTAGAAAACTTAAATACAATTCAATTCCAATTGAACCTTGAATTGGCTAAATGAATTGCAATTCATTTCCAAATTATTTGAATTGAATTGATTTGGAATTAAATCAAATGAAATGCAATTCATTTACGAATCATTTGAATTGGACCAGTGTAAGTACACGCAAATCTAGAATAAGCATTACTCTCGTTTTGTTGTCCGACTCATTTTTTTAAATCAAAGACGGCAAGCATTACTCTTGTGTTGCATATCAAAAGAAATTGTCTACAGCAGTCAAATCAGACATTCTTCCTGAAACTTTGCTTATATATTGACATTGCAGAAAATAGTTTCTACATTTTGATTTAGAAGCATCAGATTAAGCCCAACGTAGTCTCAATTTCATGAAAGCTAAATGGGCTACATATGTTCCGAATGTTGACTCAAAATCTGTACAGTGGACAACAAGTTAGAAACAAAATGTTTTTTTGTTTTCAAATAAATGTTTTTTCCAATACGAAAAAAATCAGAAGGATTAAAAAAAATGGACGGAATATTTCACAACTCCTTCTCATATAGCTTATAGTGACAAAGAAAACACAGCTGTAAAAAATTTGTGGATAATTATACAAGATATGGCCCGTTATAGTATATGAGTTCCACATATGAAACTTTCGTCGGCTTTTGAATTTAGTGTCACGAGGGCGTTGACTTTTTTTTATTGTTTTTTTTTTTAGTTGTGATCAGTGGTAGATTCAACAGTTGCAACAAGTAAAATAAATTTGTATCATCGAAAATGGCATAGATTTTTCTCAAAATGTTTTACATGAGGGCTAATCGATTTTTCCACGAGTTTGAATGGCATCTCCCAAACATGAATTTTTAGTGGATTAAACACTTTTTCAGGCACGAAAAACGTTGACTTCGTGTTTTTAAATGATAACATACCAGGTCGGAATGGTGGATGACACATTAATTACTAGATGCTTTACTCAAAGCATCGCTCTAAAAAACACTGAACTGACATTTAAGTCCACGAATTATTATGATGGAGAATAAAACACGTTGAAAAATTTGCGTTTTTTCTATTTGGATGTAAATGTAACTTGTTAGTTGTAAAATAGTGTATTTGTGGCCAAACACATTGTGTTTGCTATTCAATATTACATGTTTGGGACACAATGATTAATAGGTTATAATACACGTATTTGTGACCCAAATGTGGATTTGCTTGTTGAATAGTGCTGAAAACACAAACGTGGCAGACAATGAAGAAACAAAAAGCAGCAGGTATTCTATTCACGAACATGGTGCTTGCAAACATGTACATGGTTCCTGCAATATGTTGCTGGGACGTTATTTTTTAGTGTGTACGTGTACGGAGGTTGATTTTCATGTTTCGCCAAAGACTTCTGGTAAGCAAATTCAAAATTAACACTCCGAAGCGATCTAATTTCCCCTGTTATCACGATGACAACATGTATGGGGTTTCCGCAGAAATAAATAACCATTCGGTTTCGAAGAGATTCGAGTGCTAACACTTTTTTCGGATTTGGCTCGACTTTAAAGCTGCTGATTAGTTTTGTGGTTCATATGCAAGTTTTTATAGGCGACAACAAAAATTGAACCATCATACATTTGTTGCCGTAATCCACGGCGAAAATCATACAGTTCTTCGCACGAAAATGCTCACGATTTTCAGAACGAAGATGACGAAGGTGCAGGATGGGGGATAAATGAAAAAAAATTAAACAATTTTTTTTAACACTATTATGCTGCAACCCAGCATTATCAAATCTATTGGATGCGTTTGCTTTGGTTTGTGTCTGGACTAACAGATGTTGGAAAATTTCTTGTTTCATGGGAAGTTTTCTAGGTGGAGCCTGTAACCAATATTTAGTATATATTGTAGTTTTGAACCCAATATAGATTTAGACATCCAAAAAAGAAAATTTTCTTATATTAATGCCTTTTCTTAAAAAAGTAAATTTTCTCAAAAAAAAAACCTATTCAGCCTTATTCTGCATTACAATTCCGTCTCCGCATTCCGTTACGTTACGATCGTAAGATGGTATTCCAACTAAAAACTGAATTGGAAGAAAAAGAGGAAGACAACAGTTTATTCAAAAACAGCTGCTTTGTTGTGAAACGTATGAGATTGAAACAAAAAATATTGTCAATTGTGTAAACATTTTAATAAAAAGTTGAATTTAGTGCAAATAAAACAGTGATTCAGTGATAAAACAGATGACAATTAAATATTGTTGATACTTTAACAAATTTAACACATCAGTGAGTACCGAAATACAAAAAAAGGCAGAACATAAGTAAAAGGTATTTGTGGCCAAACTATACCAGTGTGTTGTTGTGCCGGACAAGAATATTATGCCGGATAAGAATTTTGTTGTGCCGGAGAAGAATTTTGTTGTGGCGGAAGTAAAGTTAAGAGAAATTGAATCGACAGCAGCGGCGTTTTTGTTGAATGACGTGAACAACGTGCTCCGGAATACAGAGGGAAGACTTGAAAAGCGAAAATTAAGAGACAATTGGAATCCGTTCGAGATGAGCGATCAATTCTAAGAGATTTGTTTTAAAAGTGTTGATGTGTTAAATAATTTTTTACTTTTACAGATTCCAAAAACACTTTCGCCTAAATAAAGACGTGTTTAAATATGTGTTAGATACTTTTGCACAAGAAGCTCGGGCGAATACGTTAACGTCTTTATCACCGCTTAACAGAGTAGTGGCTGCTTTATTCCATCTTTTGTTAGTGGCCCTAATGAATTTAGCTCCACTCTGACCTCTTTCCAAAATGCCAGGACTTCTTCTTTCGGACGCTTCGAGTACGCAGTGGCCATGTCTAATTTTCTTGACATTAAAGTCACCAACTTCGCGTATTGCTCCGGTGTTGTTGTTTTTTACCTGCAATAAATTAAATAAAATTCACAAATCAGTACAAACAAATAAACATTTTATATAACTTATGAAACGGTTTATTTTTTTTTATTGTATTTTATACTTACATTTTGCTCAATTCCTCTTTTTTACACTTAAACTTGATTTTTTGACTAATTTTTTCACCAAACACAACAATTTTAAGACGCTCCGTCAAGTAATTACCAACTTAGAAAAACTGAGTTACGATTGTAACGCAGAATACACACGATCGTAAAAAACTCAGTCACGATAAGAAATTGAATCGAAACGGAATGGAGAATACCAAAGTTGCAATAACGGAGAAAATTACGATTGGATTGTAATGTAGAATAAGGCTGATTAATATTCTTAAACAAAGTACCTTTTTCTTAAAAAAATACCTTATCTTCAAGAAGTACCTTTGGTTAAAAAAGTATAGTTTCTTACAAAAAGTACATTTTCTTAAAAAAGGTGATTTATTTTAAAATAAGTACCTTTTCCTAAAAAAGTCAATTTTCTTGCAACAGATTGCTTTTTCTAAAAAAACTAAATTTTCTTTAAAGAGTACCTTTTTTGTGAAACAAAATATCTTTTCATGAAACAAGCACCTACTCTTAAAAATGTACCTATTCTTGAAAAAAGACCAATTCTAAAAAAATTAGCATTTCCTTTAAGAAACCCATTTCGTCACAAAAATAAATTTTCTTTCAAAAATTCCTTTTTTAAAAGTACCTTTTCTTAAAAATAAAACAATACCATATCTTTTCTTTTTTTCTTTTCTTTTCTTTTCTTTTCTTTTCTTTTCTTTTCTTTTCTTTTCTTTTCTTTTCTTTTCTTTTCTTTTCTTTTCTTTTCTTTTCTTTTCTTTTCTTGAGATAAGTAGCCTTTCTGAAAATAAGTAAATTTTCGTAAAAAAATAACCTTGTCCTAAAAAGAGTACCACTTCTTTAAAAAGTACCTGTTCTTAAAAAATAAAAAGTACTTCTTATTAACAATAGTACCTTCTTTTTAAAAAAAACTATTAGCCTTTCATAAAAGACGTACCTCTCTTAAAAAAAAGGACCTTTTCGGGAAAATATAATACACATTCTTACATAAAGGACCTAGAAATATTTTTTTTAAAAAAAATTCATTCTATAACAAAACAAATTCTTAAAAAAGTTTATTATTTTTATTATTTTACAAAAAGTATCTTTTCTTAAAGATCCATTTAATTTATCGTATTTTTCAACCGGCGACTTATTTACATAATATACAGCGAAAGGAACTGCGTTCCAACCGGATGTCCCCTGACACCTCATGTAATTTTTCATTGGTTTGTCAGAGATTATAAACGAGAATGATAAAACGTTCTAAGAAGGTGGAGTACCGCAAATGTTAATGGTTAACATACTGATTTTAGATTTGACGTATATGTACGTGTACGGTTGCCACATCTAAAAACTTAAGTGGCAACCATCGCAGTTATTTATATTTTCTGTTGAAAGTAGGAAAATATATCGACTTTTACTTTCATGTCGTATGGGAGGCAGTCGTTTGTTGGTGAATTTCCAATTCAATAGCAGCAGGATAAGATTTACTGATATACTGATGAATCTAGGAAATATGAGAGAAGGGGAATAAAAGTTGTTATCGACCGCTCCCCCCAGACGACTACAAGGTTTTCAAGCACAGGTTAATGCGATCACGGACAATATATTAATGTTAGTGTGAATATAATTTGAATACAACTTTAAACATAACGAGGATCTAAGACAACTAAATTTGGTAGGGCCAAACCAAAACAGAACGAGACAACTACAATTAGAATAGTTCGTTCTATAAATAGAACTTTCAAAACTTCTGCATCAGTGCGTGTAAGTAGGAAAGCAATGTGTAAGTAGCGACAACTAATCACTCTGCACAATCAATAAATGTCTTCGGTTAGTGACTTGTGTTAATACACACCGCAGTGGCTTAACCGGCTAGACGCTGCTGAAGATGATGCTTCACAAACATCGAAACGATCGTACAGCGAATGTGAGTTCGAATCCCACCCGCGGCATTTAAATGAAAACATGATCTCTTACAGCCTTAAAGGAAATTACATAATTACCTAAAGACCAGCTGCGATCAAGGCGATGTAGACACAACGTGCGAGGTCGCAAGCGGTACTCGAGAACATGGAGGATATAACATAGTTATTCAGTTTTTATTGCCTGGGGATTATAAAGACGCCTGCGCATCTGGGGAAGCGAAAGAGCAAATAAGATAGATAGTATGGTCTCCAAACAGCGTATTGTTAACCAGGACAATGCAAAACCTTTCTTAGAAACAACAGGCAAAAACGGCCTAAATAAAATATGGGACGAATCAAAAGTTTGCAGAACAGCGATGATCCTGAGGGCTGATACGGATATGAATTAGATCAGAGGTTGACAAAGGCCGAACATCGGAAGCTATTGGATTAAAGGCGATGACAAGGAAAAAATTCAAATTTTTAAGTAGTGCGAATGCAAATAATTTTTTCATATAATATTAACTTAAGTTACTGAAAGTAAATGTGACATATGTGACTTGCTTATACGGTCCCGAAGAACCCTGGGATCATGGAAATTACAAAACGAAGATAGCATATTTCGAAAACCAGTTCGATCTTTTGGCTTATCTCTTCAGTTCGTAATTCCAAGTGTACACAAGGATTCATCAACCTGATCCCTCCAGCGGAGTCTTGGTCTTCCTTTTATTCGTCTTCCTTCGACTGCGGTTTGGAAAATCCTTCGAGCTGCTTCATCTTCATCCATTCTACTGATATAGCCTATCCAGCGCAATCGCGTTATTTTGATCCGCTCATGGTGCATGCGACGCCGATACTCGTCGTTGTGGACTATAGGGCCATTAATTGTTCGGAGTATTTTTCTCTCAAAGACTGCTAGAGATATATCCCCTGCTTGCGATAAGACCCAGGATTTTGAGCCATATCTTCATGTTTGTTACTCGAGAGAGGGCTTTATCTGTAAAGTGTTTGCTTAGCCCAAAATAACATATATTCGCAAGCACAGTTCTCCGATTGACGTTGTTGTTTTTGTTTACGGCAGATCCAAAGTATATAAATTCGTCCACCACCTCGAAATTATAACAGTTCTCAACGTTCACGCCTTGGTCTAATCACATAGAGATCCTGATGGTGGAAACCCTTAATTTTGTTTGTCCTCGTTTACTTTCAGATACACTTTTGCTGACTTCTCCTCAATTATCGAGCACAAAAACTTCTCTCATTGTGGGCCCAATGATATCAATGACTTTTGCTGTTGATGGTTTTCTTCATGTTGACTGCAGCTTTTCGCATAATGATCTCAGTTAAGATGTTAAAGAGATCGCACGATAGGGTGTCGCCTTTCCTGCGGCCTCGTTTAATTTGAAAAGGTTCGGTAAGATCCTTACCATCTTTCACTTCGGATTTGGTGTTCGTCAAGGTAATCCTGTAAAGGCGTATGAGATTTGCAGGAATAGCAATCTCGAACATTGCATCGTAGAGTTTCTCCAGTATCGGGATGTCGAAGATCGCCTTATAATCGACAAAGATTTGACGAAGCGTGAAAATCTGCTCAGTTGTTGATATTCCAGTCCTAAAGTCACACTGGTATGGTCCAATCAGGCCAGCTATAATTGGTTTTAGTTTTTCTCACATTATACTTGATAGAACCTTATACGGTGTGGATAAAAGGCTTATTCTGCGGTAGTTGGCACAGATACTCCAGTCACGTTTTTTAAATATGGGACATATTACACTGAGACTCCAATCGCCGGCATACATTCATCTATCCAAACTTCGATTCTGAACTGATGCATGCTCCTTAACAGCTCATCGCCGCCAACCTTAAACAGCTACGCCTGTAATCAATCGGTTCCTGTGGCTTTGTTATTCTAAAGCCGGGCAATAGCTGTTCTGACCTCGTCTTGGTTAGGAGAGGGGCAATCGACGTCGTCGTCCATATTGTGATCGATTGTCCCATCGTCATCGGATATCTCAGGTACTAGTAGCGCGGAGAAATGATCTCTCCATATTTCCAACATGCTCTGCACATCTGCGATGAGATTTCCGTCTTTGTCTTTACAGAAGGGGGGCCCTGAACCATGTTCATTAGTTCCGTTTTTGACATTTTGGTGGAATTTTGGGGCTTGTATGTATGTCTCAATTTTCTCACTCTTTCCCCCACTGCCGTTTCTTACACCTAAAGAGACGATGTACCCCCTGTCTTTCCCCTGTACCGATCACTCGCAGCTCGCGTTGCAATTGCCTACAGCATTGCCATACGTGCAGCGTTCTTTTCATCATTTCATCATATTGCGGAGCGGTTTTTCGAATCCAACGGCGGTTGTTGCGGCAGTTTTTTTAGAATCGGACATGGGTTTCCACTGCGCATCAGTATCGTCATAGGGAAGGGGTTGGTTCTGTGCCAACAGCTGCGAGAGCTTCTTTGAGTAGACTGTGGCTATCTCTGGTAATTGCAAATTTCCGATGTCCAGCTTACTCTGTGTCTGATTTCGTACGATTTTCACACTACCTAATTTTGTGTGAACCTTTGTTGCTACCAAGTAGTGATCAGAATCGATGTTAGCTCCTCTGATCACTCGTACGTCCATCACACTGGATGAGTGCATCCCATCACTTACCACGTGACCAATTGGGTTCTTCGTTCTTTGATCAGGGGATACCCAAGTAGCCTTGTGTCTTTATGCTGGAATTTTGTACCACTAACGGTCATGTTATTTGTCGCGGCAAAGTCAATCAGTCTCATACCGTTGCTGGAACTGTCAGCATGTAGACTGAAATTGTCAATAGTTGGCTGAAACACATTTTCCCTGCTTTTATGTGGATTGTCAACAAATAGGGGTTGTTTATGTTTTTTTTTTATTTTTGTATGGTCACCAGCGGATTTTACCCATTATGGATCAGACGCTCACCAGGATGTAATGTGTCGAACCAGGATTTCTTTCTCTTGGTTTATATAAGCCGTTGGGCCATTATTGGCTCATCTGCCTTCTAAGGACAAAATAATATGCCCGATATATTGATGGGCTTGAGTGACAGGGTCACCGCATAACCAATCAGGCTGCTCTTACGTTTCGCCTTCTAACCCTAGCTAGCTAACGGAGGTTTCCGATAAAGCCATTACCCAGGACATACTGCGTGGAAGTAGTGAGCTGCATGGACTGCCCAATGATGAAATCATTTCTTGGCCACTCCCAAGTTAATGGCTATCAGAAACATTCCACCTCCACGGCCAGTCCCATGTTCACATATGTATATACTTGATGCTTTAAGCGTCAACATAATAAATGTAACTACTTCTATGAAGTCGTTCCGACAGGGAATTATGTGTCATATTCATAACGAAATTAAAAGACTGTAACGTTCGATATAACTTATCTGAAGTTGTTTTCATATAAACTCTAAATAGAAGTTGCCGAAGCGTCATAGTGCAAAAAACTCAACTAGAAGTATGAACTTGCAAAAGCATTACGAAATTTTCAAACTTTGCTAATATGTCCCTCAGCACTTACTTGTAAGCATGATCCGTACGTTGCACTACCTGTTGAATAAGTCAAGGATGCTGGTGGGTTATGACTTTAAATGCTTTCACTTTCTGGCTTTTGTTTTCGTGTGTCACGATTTTTTTACAAACGTTTTGTATGGCATCTATAACTAATGATTTGTGGCTAAAGAAGAGGATGGTGAACTTGGCTCTTCATTCAACTACCATGGTAGGAAAGGGCAATGGGCGCATATGGCTACTAAGCAGTACAAAATTACTAAAATTGTTTTGTTTTTAACAGAGTTCAATGACTTTAGTGTTGCGGCACAGCCACGTCCGATTGAATTTGTTTGGGTCATATTGACAGTTTATAAATTAATGGTGATTTACTTTTATCAACTATTCAAAGATGTAAGGCCGCTGGGAGACAGCATTTGTTTGTAGCAATTTCCGGACATTTTAGTTAAGCATAACATGAATCAATTTTTTAGCTCTAATGATATTAGGACCACGTTTCGATCCTGGAAGGTAACAGAAACTGCGAGCAAACACTATTCCTCTGGCGGAAGCCCTCGATAATTATAATCCAAAGATGTAGAATCTCAAAGTCCATTAAGTGAACATTCGAAAAGATAATAATGAAGACTTTGTTAAACTTTAAATTTAGTTGTGAGTGGAAGTATCTTTAATATTTGTATTTGTATCACTGAATTTTTACACGGATACAAAATATTGCTTGCTTTAATCAATCAACTATTTCGTGGTTGATATACTCGGTAGTGTTACCATCTAAGCGAGGTGACCGTATCGAAAACAAATGTAACGTGATTAGTGTGAGTGTTAAATCGACGTTCTTATGAAGCAGAGACGCGAACGCTATCCATTATAAAACCCACGGACTAGGTAATCTCGAATAATACTACAGATGTTTGGAACTGCTCGATGATGTGCAATTGTAACTGTGAAATATTGTTAAATAAGGAGGTGTCATTTTCAATGCAAGTATGAAAAGGCCTATTGGACTGACGTCAACCATTCTAAGTGTAAACATGTTGGATTCTTAATCCTCTGTCGTCAATTTTATCCGCAGAAAGAAACGCATACGTCTTAATAGTTCAAGAGTTTTATTTGCAAGAGTTAAATGAAAAATAATAAGGTATAAAATGAAAGAGAAACATGGTTGTAAATATTCGCATTGTCAATCAGATTTGTATTTTAATTCAAACTCCAATACTCCTCTTCAATGCTATTATTTACATTACATCAAGTCGTTAAACCCCAAAGTTTCAAAAAACGTTCATGACTGAACCTCTGTAAATTTTTAGTCAGCACATCCGCTATCATGTCTTTAGTTTTACAATATTTTAACTTTATCAATTTATTATCATACAACTCCCTGACATGATGATACTTTATATCAATATGCTTGCTACGGGCATGATATATGGGATTCTTAACAAGATGCAATGCCCCCAGATTATCGCCTTGAATCTCAATGACATCATCGTTGTGCAGTTGAATTTCGTTTAGTAACTAATTGATAAACGTTGCCTCCTTAGCCGCTGAAGAAAGCGACAGTGCCACAGATTGCTGCCTACGACTCTCCCAGGAAATTGCTGCCAGGATAAATGTATACCCAGTGTACGATTTGCGGTCTACGGCGTCTCCGCCCCAATCTGCGTCAACATAGCATTTAATCGGCTCACCTGTCTTGCAGTACATCAGCTTCATATTCACAGTTTTATTTAAATATTTAAGTACTCTTTTTGCCGCTGTGAAATGCTCTACATGTGAGTCTTTGTTCTTCTGTGATAATTTTGATATGGAATGTATTATATCTGGTCTAGTGCATATACCAATATACATAAGGGATCCAATTAATGACTGATATTCAAGTTGACTAACCCGCTTGCAGTTTCTAGTATTGCATGCGACCTGAAAAGTTGGCTCCAATGGTGTCGCAACTGATCGGCAATTCTCCATGCCATACTGTTCCAATAATCGTTTAATGTTGGCCGTCTGACTAATGGCAATTGAACCTGTTGGACTCGCACGTTCTATTTCAATATTCAAAAAATGATTTACAGGACCTTTGTCCAGAACTTGAAATCTTTGCGAAATTTCGGATTTAATACAATTCAAATAGTCAATATTAGAGCACCCAACTAGCAAGTCATCCACATACACCGCAATTATACTCATTGTATTTTCAGCTTTCTTCATGTATAGGCACGGCTCGCTTTCGCACGCATAGAAACCTATTTCATTTAAAATTGAATTCAACTTACGGTTCCACTGACGTCCTGACTGCTTGAGGCCATACAGAGCCTCTTTAGTTTTAAAACTTGGTGCGGTCGATTCTGATTTATAAATTTGTCCGGTTGGGTGATGTATACTTCGTCGTGTAATTCGCTGTTGAGGTACGCAGTTGAAACATCCATTTGATGTAGGTGTAGTTCATACTCAGCTGCCAATGCAAACACCATCCTTATGGTTTCATTTCTCACAACTGGTGAATATGTTTCGTCGTAGTTGACACCATGTATTTGCGAACACCCCTTCGCGACCAACCTCGCTTTAAATCGCTCAATGTCGCTGTTCTTATTCCTTTTCAGTGCGAATACCCATCTACAGCCGATCGCCTTTTGCCCTTTAGGTAGATCTACAAGCTCCCATGTTTTGTTATTAATAAGCGCAGTGTACTCGACTTCCATCGCATTCCACCAGTAGTCCGACTGTGCGCCCGATAAAGCTTCGTCGACGGTTTCGGGAACATCAACGTTCTCAGAGCACATACAATTTATGATGTTGTATATTTTCTTCGGTCGTCCAGATGCACCACTATGGCATATCTTTGGTCTTCCAGGTCCTCTTCTATCAGCCGCCGTTCCACCTTATCATATTCGTCAGCAGATTCATAGTCACTTTCATTCTGAATATCAGCTTTGGCATCTTTCGATTCATTTTCAACGTTGTTCTGTTGTTCGACTTCTTTTGGCAGTAACTCAATGTCAACATATTCCTTTTGATCAGTTTCAACAAAACAAACGTCTCTGCTTACAATTAGTGCTGCGACATCGACCTCAAAACATCGATGTTTTACAACATCGATGTTTCAAATAAGAAACATCGATGTCGATAAAACATTGACCTCAAAACATCGATGTTTACCAACATCGATGATTTTAGGGATGTTTAATTTTTGGTGACTTTTTTTTAGAAATCGAGGTACCAAAATTGAAACAGAAGAGGTCATTTACACCACTGGTCATAATCTGTGTCAGGCAGAAACATCGATGTTTCTTCGATCATCAATGCTTTCGCCGATGTTTTGTTTTTGCTGAAATTCTCTTTTAGATATGTGTTATCACCATATAAATCACCCTTTCCACCCTTGATTAAAATAAATAGTTTCCCATTACATCCCATATATAACCAGCTACGCATAATGGTGGTGGTTGGCGTCTGGCGGCGAATAAATGGGCAAATATAAACAATTCGAGTTTATATTAATATTTTATGGTTTATATTTCCTTATATTAAGGCAATTTGTCACAGTCGTTGCAAAGAAAAACATCGATGCGATATAAACCATCGATGCAAACATCGATATAAACCATCGATGTTGGAAAAACATCGGCACTAAAACATCGATGTAAAAAGTACTCGATGTTTTACAAAAACATCGATGTTTTCAAAACATCGATGTCGATGTCGCAGCCCTACTTACAATGACTCTTCTCGTTGTCTTTTCATACAGTCGATAAGCCTTTGACGTATCCGAATACCCGACCATAATGTATTATTTGCCTTTTGGTTTAAACTTGCCGCGTTGTGTCTTGTCCAGTGCAACGGCCACTGATCCAAATGTTTTACCACTGGCTTCCGGTTGTGCCAAGCTTCATATGGCGTAATTTCATCTAATGCCTTCGTTGGAGCTCTATTCCGCAAATACGCTGCAGTATTTACTGCCTCGGCCCAAAGATTTTCCGGGAGACTTCCAGCGTGCGATTAGATCTCTCCGCAACACCGTTTTGTTGGGGAGTGTAGGGTACGGTCAATTGTCGGACAATCCCATGTGCCTTTAAATAATTGTCGAAGGCGCCATTGACATACTCCGTACCGTTGTCGCTACGCAATGTTTTTATTTTACGTCCAACTTGACATTCTACCATACTCTTAAACTCTTTGAATTTGTCCAGCACTTCATCTTTCCCCTTTAAGAAATAGACGAACACATATCGACTTCTATCATCGATGAACGTTAGCATATACTTTGCACCACCACTGGATACTGTGCTCATAGGTCCACACGCGTCACTGTGGACAACCTCCAGTAAATCACTCGCTCTATTCTCCGAACTTGGAAATGGTTGACGCAACATTTGCTTTGTAAACAAACAACGCAGCTGATATTATCAGGAATGTTCAATTGTACACCTAGAACCATTTGTGTATTTACAAGTTGTCGGAGACTGGCAAAATTCATATGTCCAAATCGTTTGTGCCATTTCATTGCCTCCTCGGTAGTGTTATATGAAAAGATTATTTTGTTAGTATCCGCTCCATACAGAAACAAATTTCCGACCTTTTGAGCCACAAAAAAATTCTTACCGCCTTTGCATATTATCGCCTCTCTGTTGCTGAATTTCACCACACAACCGCTGCCTACTGCCTTTCCAACCGAAATAAAATTGCATTGTAGACACGGAACATAGAGAACATCTTTCAATGTAATGTCAAAAGCCTTGATGTATACTTGTCCCTTGCCCTTCGCCTGAATTCTGTTCTCTCCGGCAAGTATAATCTCTTCGTTATGATCTTCTAACACACCAAACATGTTGCGGTTGCAGCATAAATGAGCCGAAGCGCCGCTGTCGACGCACCATATATTTTGCTGAAATGTTCTCTCATTCGACATTGAGAATGCATGATGTGTTGGATCATTCCTCTGCTCTCCCTTTGTATTTTTGTCTCTGCATTGCGCTGCATAGTGTCCATTTCGTCCGCAGTTAAAGCACTGAAAGTTTGATTTTCTTCTGAACTGTTTGTTATTGCTTTCGGTGCTATTATTTCTGTTGCTTCTTTCGTGGTTGTTTTTGTTATAACTGTTCCGCTTTTTGTCTCTGTTTTCACGAGCCATGAAAACTTGTACGCTATTGTCGGCATTTATATCATCTTTGTTCTTTACTTTTCTGCGTTCACCTTCCTCCCCTAATTTTACTTTCAATGTACTTAAGTTTGGTAACTCATCTCGAGCTTCCAGACCTACAACAAGGTTTTCATAGGATTTTGGAAGACTTGCGAGAAGCATAATCACATAGAGCTCCTCTTGTAGGGTGATTCCAGTTTCTGCCAATTTTTCGACAATCGAAGCGAAGTTGCATATGTAATGCTGTACACATTCCTCTTCCGACATACGCATATGTAGAAGTTGTTTGAATAGAGTAACTTCACGTACCGGTCCCTTTGGACGGTGTACCTCCTTTAATGTATTCCAGGTTTCCGCAGAAGTTACACAATGCTTTATATGTGCTATTTGTATTGGTGTAGCGCTCAATATAATAGTCGCTGTGGCCTTTTCATCTTTTCTTACCCATGCTGCAACGTCAGCAGCATTAGTTGCACTTGCCTCGGGTTTCACTATCTGACCTGATACAACCGACCACAAGTCTTGATGGATCAGCACACTTCTCACTTGCAGGCTCCAGGAATCATAGTTTGCGTCATCCAGTTTTGATATGTTATATAAGGTACTCATATTTATCCAATTTTATTTTACTCGTTTATCGCGCTTTAATTAATGTTCCACTGGGCCCATAACCTGTTGGATTCTTAATCCTCTGTCGTCAATTGTATCCGCTGAAAGAAACACATAGTACGTCTTAATAGTTCAAGAGTTTTATTTGCAAGAGTTAAATGAAAAAGAATAAGGTATAAAATGAAAGAGAAACATGGTTGTAAATATTCGCATTGTCAATCAGATTTGTATTTTAATTCAAACTCCAATAAAACATTTCAAACAAAAACTATGTTTTCTCAATTCCAATATTGATGCTGCGACACGACATATTCTATCCAAAATAATGTACAATAAATCTTCTGATAAATTTTGGTTTAATCAGGTAAGTTGTTAGATCCAAAGAGGAAACTTTCAAATATTGGAAATTGAAAAAGCGCAAGATCAAAATGTTCAGTAAATTCTTTTCTGCAAATTCTAAAGAAGCAAGTTTGTAAGGGAAGTTGAACCAGCAATAGCGCTCTGCTGAAATACGGCACGATTTTTGTACGAACTATTGGTAACACTAGTTAAGGCCGACCAAAAGCGCTGTTGCGAAATCATGCCAATATCGGGTTTTTCAATAAGAGCGCTACAAAA
The DNA here is from genome assembly GCA_963931995.1 of Phaonia tiefii. Classification (NCBI taxonomy): domain Eukaryota; kingdom Metazoa; phylum Arthropoda; class Insecta; order Diptera; family Muscidae; genus Phaonia; species Phaonia tiefii. The sequence continues at coordinate 123,542,975 of OZ008367.1, forward strand.
GTTTTTTTTTAAATAAAACAAGACCGGTTTTAGATACCAATGAAATTCTTTATTCCTGCGAAAGTACGTTCGATGCCATTATGTATGGAACTCGATTTCTTTTGCATGGCCACGACGGGCACGCTTGCAGAAGTCCAGACGCTGATCACAATTTTCGACGGTTTTCAAGCATAAATTGGCCGATACTGCTGCAATTTCACGTTCGATATTCGTATGAAGTTCATCAATCGTCGCTGGCTTGTTGGCACAGACCATAGACTTGACGTAGCCCCACAGTAAATAATCTAACGGCGTCAAATCGCACGACCGAAGCGGCCAATCGACTGGGCCATTTCGTGAGATAACACGTTCACCAAACTTGGTTTCCAATGCATTGATTGTGGACTTCGCTGTGTGGCTTGTGGCGCCGTCCTGTTGGAACCACATGTCCTCCAAGTCCATATTATCCAATTGGGGCCAAAAATTTTCGGTTGTCATTGAACGGTAGCGATTCGCATTCACAGTAATGTACCGGTCTTGATCATCACCGAAGAAGTACGGCCCAATGACGCCGCCGGCCCATAAACCGCACCAAACCGTAATTTTTTCGGGATGCAATGATGACTCATAGATTACGTGTGGATTGCTCTCTGACCAATAACGCATATTTTGCTTATTGACGAAGCCATTCAACCAGAAATGAGCCTCAACGCTGAAGATGATTGAGGCCCCTGAAGTTGAGGCCACTGACTCTAAATTTCGGTAGTAAATTTTAATAATTTCGACTCGTTGTTTGCTCGTATATCTTTCCATGATGAAATGGCAAACCTTACTGAAGAGAAATGTCAAAAGAGCGGAAAAAAATATGGCGTCGTTTGCTATCCCTATCGATTTACTTTTGCAGCGTCTCTGTTGAAAAACCCTTTATAAGGACAAGCAATGAGAACTAATACGGAAAGTGCAAACAGTTTTACACTGCAACAACAGGCAGCCGTAGACGTCCTGGCATTTTGCTATCAGGGATGCTTGATAACATTATCCGAAGGCCCAAAAGAGGATGTTATGAATAGTAGTAATAAAGCCAGAAAAGCCTATGGGCAACTCAATCAAGGTTGGAATTGATAATACACTCCGGTTCACTTATTTAAAGGCACTACAAATTCCACATTCAGCATCTTTTGCAATTTGTAACCGATTGCAGAATTTCTAAATGAAAATGGAAGCCAGAGATCCTGAGATGTATAAAACTAAAGAACTTTTTTTGAGTAATTTATAACAAAAGTCCAAAAATGTGCTATTTTTTTTGGTTCACTTGATAAAGGCACTTTGCCTAATATTAATGAAAAACAGTTTTTCTTGTTTTTTTAATTTATTTAAGAACTATTATTAATGGGTATAACCCCCTTTGTTTTTAATAACTACAAATATACGGGTTTTCATTGAGATATAAAGAGAATTTATGTAATCCAACGAAATTTAATTCCAAGCATCCTTAATGGCCTGAATTAGTGACTGCTTGTCATCAAATTGTCTACCTCCTTCATAGACCTTACGAGATAACCAAACCGATATCGTTTCGATTAAATTAAGTTAACATATATTTAACACTTGTGTGACGTCAGTTACTCTGTACGGATGTGAATCATGGAATGCGATCTCATTGCAATGCTCAGCTGTGGGAACAAACTGGTAAACCCCAGTCGAAACTGAAATCCGAAGACGAAAATAGAGATGGATTGGACATGTCTTGCGAAGACCACAATCCGGCATTCCCAGAAACGCCATTGAAAGGAGTCCTCACGGCAGCCGCAGAAGAGGACGCCAAAGCCATACTCGGCGACGGCAGCTGTATATGGAATCATTGATGATAAACAAATCATGGAACGAACTAAAACCTCTCGCATCAGACAAAAAAAGAATGGAAAGGAAACTTTATAGGAACACCAGGAATTTATATATATGTACACGCTGAAAAATAACGGACTCTCTAACATATTCTCGAGAACATATGCTGCAGGAACCATGTATATGTTTGGAACATACTTCAAACATTAATATGTTTGCAAGTCCCAAACTCACTTGTGTCTAAATGTAAAAAGCATCATAATTTACTGGCAAACATGCCCTTTCCAGTTTCTTTCCTCAAAATCGTTTTTCACTTTGGTAGCACGAATACATATACATATACGAAACATGTACACAAAAACCAAAGTAACATCATAAACCCTTTATGCGTCCGAGCCGTCGTTTATTCTGTTTTCACTGATCAAGCGCTTTTTATAGCCTCTATCCGATGAAGCATTGACGACTGAAAACATGAAACTAAAATGCAATACATCAGCCATATAACAAACATGAAACACTGAATTCATCTGCAATTTGCACACACATTCAGTATTATTTATGACTCACTGACTGAGAGAATAATGCAAAAATACAGATTCACACTTACAAGATAGACTCTCTCGTTGTCCCTCTTTTAGAGAGAGAGCATATACAGTGCAACAAACACAGCTATATTTGTATCACAAGCGTTGCAAACACATATGTTCTAATATATTAATCATTGTGTCTCAAACATGTAATATTGAATAGCAAACACAATATGTTTGGACACAAGTATATTATATGTATTTGCGACAAGCTCCAAACACACTTTATATTTGCATCCAAACAGCAGAAAATAAGATTTTTTCTCATGTAAATGCGAATTTACATAGAATTACCAATGTCTTGTAAAAAATCCCATGGTTATTATAAAAAATAAACCTACTGGAAACTTACATGCAAGCTCCAGGATGAAGTATTACGATATTAAAAAGTCATTTCCAAGTTTCCGTTCTAAACCTCGATATTTTTCCTTTCTCCAGCTTATCGTTTAGTGTAGGTATTACGTCTGGCAGTTGGATTAATGCGTTTTCTGCCGGTTTTTTTTTATAAATTTGTTGTTATTCTAATTATTTTTGATGTTTCTTACTTTAATTTATTAAGCATTGAAATCATGCTGTAATGAAAACTTCCCAGCAACAAAGTTTTACTGTATTATATGTTTTAGCCTTATTTTTAAACGACCCTAACAAAATAACCATTGATTCACAATTAGTCCAAAAATCGTAAAACCTTCCAACCAAAAGTAATAATGTTTATGTTCTTCAAATATTCTTTTGTAAAATCCATATGAATTCCCCAATTTTTAAGACCACAAACAAAAAGGGGAAAATACATTCTCCTTCTATGTTTCGACATCATCATCTACATTTAAGGTTGATGCTTTGAAGAATTCGGAATTTGTTTTTCTTGTATTTTGGCTGTAAGGTTTCATTTCACAGAAACGCCGGAAAAGTGAAAGAAAGGCACATTTATACATACTCACATACATATTTTATTTTGGTTTCCACATAATACCAAAAATTATTATTTTCTATACATAAAGAAAGTGAAATTATGCCAAAAAAAAAACAACGAGAAAAATTAAGTGAAATTTATGAACTCTCATGCTAACCAACTACAGAGACTCACTCTAAGACAGCTCCAGCAAATGACTAATGTCCCAATGATGGGCCGCCGAGAAAGCTTACAGATGTGCGCATCATTTGCCGAAGAGAAAAATTCAACATTATACAATTTTCATGTACAGCTCAACACGCAATTTCAAGCTGGCATTTATTAAATCAAGCTAACTACATTTTTAAGGAAAACTAAACCTTAAGGCATTTGTGAAACAATAATTGTACTGGCTTAAAGTCACAACAATAGACAATGACGATGGCGGCGGCGACACAATGAAACTACAAATTAACTTAAAGACTGTCACTGCCGGCACTGATACGGGAATTGGCCAAAAGGTTGTCTTTTCTCGACCACAGTGTTTTTATTTTAGATGATTTGTCATTTGGGGGCTTTCGAAATTAAAGTAAAAGTGCCATGAACATGTCACCAATTCTTATGGCCATAACTTTTATTCTCGTTGACCGCATCCGTAATAGCCCAGCGGTACAACAACCGAAAAGAAAACAAGTGTTGCCGCTCGTGGTGTTGTTTCTGACCCCAATGTCCACAATGTGCAATTAGTCGTTGTGCTGCTGGTATGTCACACGAAACGAAGGAAGACCTGTCAGGCGTACAATCATGCACACACAATATAAGTACATATATACAACATTCATATACTAGTTATCTTACCTACGTTCGAACACACCTCGTCGAAAGTTTCTTCCCAAACATTTTGCGGTGGTTATACAGCAGTGTAGTTGCAAGTTATGTTTGTCTTGTAAGTTCAAAATGATTCTTGTGGTTTGTGTACTATTGTACTCAATTTAAACACGTTTTTGGTTAAAAATAGGGTACGGATTTTATAACCATATCTTTGCATCAGACTGATATTGCAAATAATACAAATTTCGTCTAAATTGCCGAATAGCAAGCGGCTCTCAGAAATAAAAAAAAAAACAAAATTTGAGTAAAAAATAAAAACACCAAAAATTAAAAAATTGTTTGTCTGTCGAACACACGAGGGTCGCGGGATCCAAAAACGTGTCAAACTGGGGACACGTAGCAACAGGTAGGTCTTGGTATTCAAATGAAAGGTACTCCTCTCAAGAATTAATTGCAGCATTTATTTTTCCTGTGAAACATCAGTGAGCCACGATAGGCCCATTTTAGAATATACTACACAATATTTTAGAATATGCTAGAATACGAGGGTGATTAATAAGTCCGTGACTTTTTGAATGAAACACAGTTTTTTCCAAAAAAAAAATTTCTTTTTCAACATAATCTCCTTCTAGCTCAATACGCTTAGTCCAACGTTTCTCCAATTTTTGTATCCCTTCTAAAAAGTCGGGTTTCTCGAGGTCCATAAAATAGGCATTTGTTTGATCAATAATTTCATCGTTGGAGCTAAATCTCTTTCCACCGAGCCATTTCTTTAGGTTTGGAAATAGGAAATAGTCACTGGATGCTAAATCCGGAGAATATGGCGGAGTAGGTACCAATTCGTAGCCCAATTCATGGTGCTCCAAACTATCCTTTGAAGTTGTCACACGATTACTTTTATGGTCAATTGAGAGCAAACGCGGCACCCATGTTGCAGACAGCTGTCTTAAACCCGACTGATTATTTCAAATTGAAACCATATGAAATGCCTATGGCATCAACAATATCACACACTTTTAGTCTACGATCGGCCAACACCATATCGTGGATTTTTTCGACATTTTCGGGTGTATTGACCTCAATGTCCAGAATGTTCAGCGTCATTTGTACTTGCGCGACCACAACAAAAGTCAGAAAACCACCTTTTTACCATTGAAATTGATGGTGCAGAGTCGTCATGGTATTTAACAAGCTTTTCCTTGGTTTTATTGACGGGTTTTTTTTCGCAAAAAACTAATGTTTAATGAGCACTCGAAATTCACTTTTTACCACGAAGTTGTGCACGAAGTTGTATGTTTTGAACACCTGTTAAACGCAAAATAAATGACGGAACTTGCTCAAAATTTGACAGTAGTCTATTAACAGGTGGTACTTGATGGGAGCTTTTCATATAACTACAAGGGAAGTTCGAAAAGTCACGGACTTATTGATCCGCCCTCGTATAATATATAAATAATACTACTATCGGAAAATGTATATTATCTGTAAAACCGCAAGTTCGGGTATTGAAATCAAAGGGAATTTGAATTAAAACATATTTGTAGATGTATAAAAAAAATTTTTGACAGCGTTGCTCCTTCCTTTCCGAAAAATAAAATATTTAAAAAAAATCCACTTTATAACACAAAAATACTATGCCGAAGCCGGTGTTGACCTACACCAGAGGAGAAAATCTGAAAGCCCGGCCAAAGGCCATCTACGTAGAAAGCTTGACAAAGTCCCGAAGCCTTTGCCACCAAAAACCACAGTACGCCAATCAATAACATGACCTCTTGCTTGAATGTCCCATGTCATATGCTCTCTAGCAAATTGTAATCAATTTTCTCTGCGCACATTCTTCAGGGGCGGGTTTTTCTTCAGCGTTTTAAATTTCATGTACTTACAACTTGCAGTGTCTTTTTTTACTGTCGAGATGCTTGCCTGGATACCAGCTTGAGACCTGATTTTTGGTGTTGAAAGAGAAGAGTTTCACGCAATTTCCAAGATTTTTCCTTTTTTCGGTTAGAAGTAAAGCGGTTGGAATCCTTCCTTTATAATACGTTCCATAGTGTGCAACATTATTTAAGTATGCCATCACAGTTTGTGACTTCGCCCAATTTCCCGCGCAATGTCCCGATCAAGATATCCTTGCGAATGATAAACATCGGTTTTGGATCTTTCCGCTATGTTCAAAGTACTTTTCTTGTCTATTTTTCACTAGTGTTCATAAGAAAGCAATATTTTGCATTTTCTAACTGTTGGGTGTATAAATGCGATTTCGTCCAAAAAAATTAAAAATGGAAAGTGCATTATATGAACGGATTTTTTGTTGTATTTTTTTGAAAAGGACGTTTATAATACTGCTGCATGAAACTTTCATGTTTTTGGAACGAAGTTCCTTATCGCACGTTGCGGAATAACTTTTTTTTTAACTACTTTATTACAACCCATTATTATCAACTATATTGGGTAGTTTTGGTTTGGTTTGGTTTAAAGGGAAGTTTTCTAGGTGGAGCCTGTGTATTACATATTGCAGTTTTGAGCCCAATAAAAAGAAAATTTCGAAAAGCCAAAGTGTAAGACTGGCAAATCCACGAAATACAACCCTGATCGTGGAATTACATTTGGCAGCACACTTACTCTTACACTCGTACTTTTGGTTTGGTTTGTGTATAGACTAACATATGGGGGATATTTCTTGATTAATGGGTAATTTTCAAGGTGGAATAAAATGTAAATTTAGAAAAGCAATTTATTTATTTATTTATTGATCACAACCAATACAAAAGAAAACTAATTCTTATATCGAGTGTATTGGATCACAGGACGTTACATCAAAATAATGCTTACAAAATAAAATAAAGTGAAAGAAGTTTAAAAAAATAACATTTTCTTAAGTAAGTGCTTTTTTTTAAAAAAAGTAATTTTTCTTAAAAAAATGCCTTATCTTACAGAAGTACCTTTGTTTAAAAAAGTAAATTTTTTTACAAAAAGTACATTTTCTTAAACATATAATTTTTTTTAAATAAGTACCTTTTCTTAAAAAAGTACATTATATTACACCAAATTGACTTTTCTTAAAAAACTACATTTTCTTTAAAGAGTATCTTTCTTGCAAAACAAAATAACTTTTCTTGAGATATGTACCTACTCATAAAATTGTACATGTTCTTTCGTAAATAAAAAGCTTTTCGTAAAAAAAATATAACTTCTCTTAAAAAAATACATTCCCTTACAAAAAATCTTTTTCTTAATAGTACCTTTTCGTAAAAAAAATAATACTCTTTGTCTGCTTTTCTTCAGATAAGTAGCCTTTCTGAAAATAAGCAAATTTTCTTCAAAAATAACCTTTTCCTAAAAAGAGTACCACTTCTTTAAAAAGTACATGTTCTTAAAAACAGTACTTTGTAAAAAAAAAAATTCATACTCTTAGGCTTTTTCTTACAGAAAGCACTTGTCATTAAAAATTGTAGCTTTTCTTAAATACACATTAGCTTTTAATAAAAGAAGTACCTCTCATTAAAGAAAGGACCTTTTCGGGAAAATATAATACATATTCTTACAAAAGGGACCTAAAAATATACTGTTTTTTTTAAAAAATACATTCAATATATAAAAAATTTCTTAAAAAAAGTTTATCATTTTACAAAAAGTATCTTTTCATAAAGATCCATTTAAATTACAGTATTATTCAACAGGCGCCTTAGGCGTGTTGGAACTAACTAGTACATAATATATAGCGAAAGGAACTTCGTTCCAACAGGGTGTCTCCATAATTTTTGTTGTTAATTTTGTAATCTTAAATCGGAAAGGTAGTAAGATTTTAGCTGTCGACAAAAATTCAAAAAGATATGGCCTACTAAAACCAGAAATGTAAGTTATCCTAATCGTTGTTAGAGTTCGCCCCTCTTGTGCGAGAGAACGTGGGTTCGATCCCTGCTGTGACCACTTTACACTACTTTCGACGACGGCCACCCCGCTTAGTGACGGCTACACTATCGAGTAATATGCCATGAAATAGATCCTCAAAAAATCGTTCGGAACCGGTGTAAAATTGTAGGTCCCAATAAGTGAGTGATAACTTGAAAGCGCACAGCTCAATGATTGTGAGAAGCTCTCCCCTATCCCTTCATGGGATGTCTGTAATGGGAAATCATATGATCGATAGTGTGTGTTATGGAAAATTGAGATTATTTAACAGCCTGGAATCTTTTGGATCGCAAACATGCGATTAGATGGATTTATTTTAGATATAGTTTGTCAATAAAAGCATTAATAGTAAGAAAAATTTGTCACTAAATTTATTGACAAAAATTTGTTGTTTGCAGAAAATTGTAGGTATATGTGACCAATCTTCCGGTATGGTCCAAGATCGCCGCGGGGATTTGCACGGTTATGATGTATGTATATATCTACGATTAAATGCCAAATGCCATAAGTCAAAAAGTCATAAGTCAAAAATTAGGCAACTTTGTCAAACAGCATTAAATGCCTTTTTCAGAATGGCTTTCAGAAATGAAACTTAACCAATAATTTAAAAATATCCTACTACTTTTTATTTTAGTTTTGTTTTCTATACTAAAAATATGACATTTTGACTTATGAGCATTTGGTATTTAATCGTCGATATGCTTTTTATAGCATATTTTTCGCATCCTGTTTTTTGGTGCATGAAAATCCAAAGTGTACAAACATCCAATTTGTTGTAGCTTACTCATTCTAATTGTTCAGTTACACATATTGTTGTTGTCTGACTACGGTCGGACACATTTCTTGCAGGTGGTATAAACTACACGATTTTTTTGAAAAATTGATAACTATCCCAATTCTACTGCAACCTCTTCTCAATATCCACAAGAGCCCACTTGATAATATAAGAACAACAATAAAAATAAGATTTTTTATAAAGCCTAAACACAGTTGCCGTCGGCGGTGCAATAGTAGTATGCACGGATCTTGTATATGAGTACGTGCGTTCGATCCCTGCGCAGTCCAAAAAACATTCCTTTCATCGGTGCTCCCCACTCTTAGCAAAGGCGACATCGTCGAGTATTTAGCCGTAACAAAATTTCTCAAATATACTGTTCGCAATCGGTGCAAAACTGTAAATCCCAATCGGTGAGTGTACGACTAGAACGCGCACATCTCACTGGTTGCGAGAAGCTTCCCCAATTCTTTCATGAGATGTAATGGGAAACCATTTATTTATTTTTTTGAAACTTAGTTGCCACTTAAAGTCAGTAAAGTGCGTGACTATTGCACTTGAAAACCAGGTTCAATGGTAAAAAATTAAAAAAAAGTAATAATATATTTCGCCTATTAGAATGTCCGACTGCATGGAAATAAAAAATAATATTTGACGTAATCTTCCTTTGAAGGAAATCTTCTTAGAGGTTCAAGATGTACAGCCAAATAAGAGTACGTGGACACAGAAATCTGGTGCCGCACAAACGAAGTGTTAGGTAATTAAATTACGGTGGTTGAATTTATTTGCGAAATTAGTGTTATGAGGAACATATGACAACAGTAACGCCACCGTCTGCAAAACGGGAATTGCCGAGTGATCCACTTTCAAATCCGAGTAGAGCCAATAATTTGTTAGAACCAAATATTTGATCACCGATCTATCACAAACAGTGCTCAAATACAAACATTTCCTTGACATTGACACTTTTGAGTGTGGGGTGATCATGTATAATTCACTTTCAGAAATAATTGTTTGGGAAAGAGGCTGTATCAGCCGGAAATTCGCCTGTTGCCAAAGAACTACATTTGCCACAACTGAATTGAAGTTTTCGCGACTGAATTGTGTCCTCACAACTGAAATTCGGTTGGTGCAACCTCTGACGGGCTGTGGCAGCCTTTAACGCGGTCGCGGCAATCTCTAATTCGGATCGGATCTGATATCGTCTAATGTGATTGTGAAAACCCCAAATTCGGTTACAGCTAATTCGGTTATTTTTTCTGTGTTTCTGGAAGTCGATAAACGACTCATGTACAATTTTTGGATTGTTTGGGGCTCCACTTCTACACACAAGTCGAAAATTCGTTGGAATACTTTACTACACAATCTAGACTTCTAGATGATGAAATTCGTGGACTTTCCGCAGTATACTTACGTAGCAACTCGAGAAGATGTATTTTAATGGAACCCCAATCCCATGCAGAGACCGAGGATGCACTGGGTAAACCGAAGATTCACAAATCTTCTGGTCCTGATAATATTTCAGCGGAGCTGTTGAAATATGGTACATCAGAGTTAGCAGATTTTATTACGCTGGTCATCAGAAGTATATGGATAGATAGAATAGAATAGGCGATCTAACGCTGTGCAGGAACTGGAGGTGTATTACATTGCTCAATTAAATATGCAAATAAATCGCGACTCTTATATAAATATATCAGCGGATCTCGCCGGTGGTGGAGAAAATTGTGCGGAAGGAGCAGGCGGGTTTGATTCCTAATCGTTCGTGTGCCGACCGCGTGAACACACTTCGTTAACCATAGAACAATCAGTTGAACTAAACTCGCTTTTTGCATATACTTTTCGAAGACTTTGAATATGTGTTTGATTGTGTACTCCGTAACTCATTGTGGTCCACCTTGACCAAAAAAGGGGTTACAGGACAAGATATTTGCCATGATCCGTGGGCCATACACAGATACAGCGTATAAAGCTCGATGAATGCGAAGGAAAGACAACCTTTCACCACATCTGCCACAGTTGGACAAGGATGTGTCTAGTCGCCCACATTATTTCTTCTACTTATGGGCGAGGTAATGGGGACAACTAATGCAGAGGCATCGTTCGGCACTCAGTGGAGTATATAGGGTGATTCAGGAAGTTCCGGACAAATTTCTCCAGCGTATTCCTTGGCTCATTTCATGAAGAAAAGTCCACTAGGACCATGTCCGAAAATGCAAGGGTGCGAAATGGCAGCGGGTTCAAAAATTTTCGGATTGGTGGTCTGACTTCTGAGCCAGTGGTCGGCTTGTTGGAAAGGTCTTTAAGATGCCTCTCAGAATCAATAAAAAAAAGTAGAAAAAGTCAAATCGCCGAGATACAGAGCTTTCGGAAAAAAATGGAAAAAAAATTCACATAACCTCAATTGGCTCAGCCAGATGGCAGGTAACTTATGTTGAAAGATGGCCATACCTCTTACCTTTTCAAAATGACCTAAACGAAGTTATGACCATTTTACTGAAATGCTAAAATGTTTATTTTTGTTTTTGGAAGCGAAATAACAGCACACATTTATTTGTTTTTGTAAATTAACACGTTTAAGATTTTATTTTCCAGTCCATTTTCCAGTCCATTCATCAGTGCCTAAAAAAGTAAGTAGTATTCATATGTATTCATTGATAGAATTTTGTCATTCAACAAGTGCCCACGAACGCGAAAAGTACGAGTGATTTGTCCGGTTTTTTCAAAGTGAATAACGACAAAAAAGTAAAAGTTTACGCTAATCTCTGCTGCAGCAACAGTTTCGAGTACGTAGTGTTTTGAATTAGTAAAAATTAGCAACTTAATCAAACGAAGAATTAGCAGACATTCATTACATGTATGGATTCTGCGATGGTAATGCAAGAGCTGCTGCGAGTGAATATGCATTACGTTTTCCTAATCGACGACCACCAAACCGAACAACATTCAGTGAGACGCACCGCCGATTTCGTGAAGGTACGTTGTTTACACAAATGGAGCGTCCTGGAAATGAACAACACGACGTTGCAGTTGAAGTGTTAATTTTGGATGCGATAGACGAGAACTCAACGACAAATACAAGACGAATCGCGGTCCAAGTCGGTGTGGCACAATCAAAAGTATGGCGCGTCCTTCACAAAGAAAAAAAACATCCAGTCCATTTCACACCAGTACAAGAACTGGCGGCCGATTTCCACTACGCGTCAATTTGCCGTGAGATGTTGCAACGTGATGTACACACATTTATATTTTTACGTTCGATTGTGTGGACCGACGAAGCGCAATTCACGAGAGACGGCATAACTAATTTCCATAATTTGCACGAATGGGCCCATGACAATCCCCACAACAAGAAAGAAACAGCATTTCAACAACGATTTGCCGTCAACGTTTGGGCTAGCATCATCGAAAACACCTTGATTGAGCCAAAAGTACTTCCGCCCAGGTTAAATTCGCAAAATTATTTGGCTTTTTTGCAAGAAGTCATACCAGAAATCCTAGAGGAAATACCTCTTGCGGTACGAAATTATGTTTTCTACCAACAAGATGGTGCTCCAGCGCATTACGGGCTTATTGTGCGGGATTGGCTTAACACCAATTTTCCTCGGCGTTGGATTGGGCGAGTTGGACCAATCGCCTGGCCGCCATGATCTCCAGATCTCAAACCACTTGATTTCTTTTTATGGAGCTACATGAAAGATTGTGTGTATTCTGTGCAGATCCACAATCGTGAGCAGTTACTTGCACGCATTGAGGAAGCTGCGGTGAGAGTTTGTGAAAAGATGAGTGAACTAAACGTGGCGGATGTGGTTCGCAAACGGCTGCAATTGTGTTTGGTAGAAAATGGGAACCACATTGAAAATTTCCTTTAACATCAAATGTTTTTTTTTCCTTATGTGTTTGATTCTTCTGCCGAAAATTTCAGTAAAATAAAACCTTAAACGTGTTAATTTACAAAAACAAATAAATGTGTGCTGTTATTTCGCTTCCAAAAACAAAAACAAACATTTTTCCATTTCAGTAAAATGGTCATAATTTTGGAACGGTAAGACCTCTGGGCTTCGGTTAGGCTATCTTTCAACATAAGTTACCTGCAATCTGGCTGAGCAAATTGATTTTATGTCAAAGCTCTGTATCTCGGCGATTTGACTTTTTTCCAAGCCCAAAATCCGACCACTGGCTCAGAAGTTAGCAACTTGACCCTACTACCCTCCGACCGCCAATCCGAAAATTTTGAACCCATTGCATTTTCGTAGAAAAATATATGTCGCCCATTGTTTTTGTCCAAAGCACAACAAATTCTGGGTCTATGCGGCGTAAAATATGAATATGTATACTTAGCATATTTTCTGTTTAAAATAATAGTTTGTCTATAAAGTCCTCGTGTAACATTGAAAAATAGTTTACCTTTTACCGCAAAGCCTCTTATGAAACATCGAAAACATTTATTTTTTTTGATCAGAATCTAAATTATGATTACAGTGACTTCTATTTGAACACGAATTCTAATATTGTACTTTTTATGAGTTGTATGTTCCATTCCAGATGAATGAGGTTTAAGAAATGCTCAAATAGATTAATACAATTTAATTACTGTAGTAATAACTTCTATTTAGTAGGACCTAATTGCAATTTATCAATAATATCGACAAAAAATTCTGATGTACAGGGTGGCTGATGAATATTGCTTCATTAAGCAACTCAAATAACTGTTTTTTCAGTGTATGGAATTCATTTTTGTTTTATTCGTGTTAAAGCTCATTAAATTTTAGTAAATATAGCATAATTAGTTTTAAAAATAATGAAATTTAAATCCCCCCCCACTGCTCGTTGATGCATGTGCGGCATCTTAGCAAAAAGTTGTTCATTACGTTTCTCGAATGGATTGCTTTAGTTTATTAAAATTTGTTGGTTTTGCTTTGTGGACTTCCTATTTGCAATAAGCCCACAAGAAAAAGTCAGGTGCAGTATGGTCAAGCGACCTGGGGGGCAAACGGAATGTGGAGTTTCTAGATATCAGCTTATTGGGAAATATTCGTCGCAATTCTGTCATAACAGGCCGGGCTATGTGAGCAGTTGCACCATCTTGTTGAAACCACACAGAGTTGAAAGAAATTCTCATTCGGCGTAATTCTGGATAGAAAAACTCTCTCAACAAGCTCAAGTAACGGTCTCCAGTAATCGTAACGGTGTGACCGTTTTCTTCGAAGATGTAGGGCCCGACAATGCAGCGTGATGAAACTGCACACCACACTGTGAAAGGAAGTGGATACAATTCCGTCTCATGGAGTATCTGTGGGTTGGAAGTACTCCATATTTGACAATTTTGTTTGTTTCTGTTGCCGTTTAAATCGAAATGGGCGTTGTCAGACAAAAAAAAACAGTTCAACATGTTTCCGTCCTCTTGCACCATTTGACGCATCTCCTGGCAAAATTCCAAGTGAATCGGGAAGTATGCTGCGATCAGTTTGTTGGCCATTTGAAAGTGCCATGAAAAAGTGCCCCCAATAAATATATACAATGTGGAACCCAATGAACTTATTTCATTTATAAAAAATGGTCTACAAATTAATGATTTTGAAATCAAAGATTTAAACCACAAGAACAAGAAAATTACACTACACTTAAAGTCCATGGCTAATTTTGCACGGGTCAAAACTCATTTACAAAAAACACATACTAACTTTTATACATTTACTCCCAAATGTATCAAAAATAAGACGATGTTACTTAAAGGCCTTAGTGGCGCAACTGATACCGAATTAATTCTAGAAGAACTTCGCACATACGAAAATGTAAATTTAAAATTTGTGAAGATTGCTCAATTCTACACAAATAAATCTAAAAAAGAAAAATACTGTCTTCCGTCGTTCCTCGTACAATTAAGCCCAGAGAGTGACACCACTGAATTAAAGAATATAACAGGTATTCTACATCACCGGATAAAATGGGAGCCGCTCAAAAAACCCGAAATTCAACAATGTAGAAACTGCCAGGGTTTCTTCCACAGTGCAGCAAACTGCTTCTTACCCCCGAGATGCGTAAAATGTAATCAATCCCATGACAGTGGAAAGTGTGCTGTTTCTACAGTTGATACAAACGAACGTGACAAGCTATACTGTGTAGTCTGTAATAAATATGGTCACCCAGCGACTTACAAAGGCTGCGAAAAATACCGTGAACTTCAAAAGAAAGTCAGATCTAGAAGAATCGTGTTAAAACAAAATGCGAACATTAGCCCATCTAATATAAATCCCAATATAAGTTATGCCAACACATTAAAATCTGAAAATCCATTTATTCTAAATAACAAAACCCTTAATAATACTAACCTACCAAATTACTTCTTTGTAGATCTTAAAAATATGTTAACAAGCTTATCAAACCAAATGATTAATTTACAAAAACAACTGCAACTGCAATCTTCCAGAATTGATACTCTATTCTCATTTATGGACGTGTAATGGATCAAGTTTATAATCCATCAAATACAATTTCTAAAATATTAAATATTATACACATTAACGTTAATTCTCTAGTAAAGCTAAATAGAAGATACGAATTAATCAACTTATTAAGAATCCATAAACCAGATATAGTTCTTCTGAATGAAACTAAACTTAATCCTAAACACAAACTTGTGTTTGAAAATTATGAAATTGTTAGAAAAGACAGAGTGCAGGCCAAGTGCGGAGGTGGTACAGGTATACTAATCAAAAATGGAATCAAATACAAAACATTCACTAATCGTACAATAGAATCCTTTAAGTATCTAGAAACATGCATTGTCACAATACCAATAGATACAAATAATATACTCTTTATAATATCGGCTTATTATCCATCAGGTAATAATGATACCAATTTTAAAGATGAATTACACAATCTTTTTCAATCTTTAAAGCTGGATAATCCAGACCACTTTTACATATTAGCAGGAGATCGAAACTGTAAACATACAGATTGGGGAAATATGGCAGATAACCACAAGGGAAACTTAATTAAAGATTGGTTATGGAACAATGAAATTAGGTTCAGATGTAACTTTTATTCATCCGCTTCTCCATCCTACCCCCGATGTAACTCTTACTTAGATATATGCTTAGCAGACCACCGTATACATATTCAAAGAACAAATCCCAGTTAAAATTGTCTAGAAACTTTATCATATGATAGTGATCATAATGCGATAAAAATAGTAGCTTCTAGGGACATAAACAAAACACCATTTCTCATCGAAAAACGTGAGGAAAATTTGAATTTCAATTACAAGAAAGCAAACTGGAAAAAATTTCAGAACAAGATCATAAATTGACTAGATATGTATGATTCTATCCCCAACAATACAAATCTCTCAAATTATGAAATTGACTCTCATTTAGAAAAGCTAAACAACATTATTATTAATGCTATTGAGCATTCAGTTTCTTTTTTTCAAAATAGAGATCAAATGGAAATATTGATAACACCAATTATAAGAAAATTGCAAGCAGAGAAAAATAGAACACTCACTTATATTAAAAGACACAACAGATTACAACGTCTTCTCTCTGTAAGTCAGTTATCATTCTTTAAAGCTAAATTGAAACTACTAAGACAACTAATTCAGGAAAACTTAATATTCTCCTTCAACAAACATCATAAAGATAAATTATCTCATTTGAGTCCAAAGGATGCTTTAGGTATGTATACAGAAGCCAGAAAGCAATATAGAAGCTACGACTCAATGTTCTTGAAACAGTAAAAATCGGAAACAATGAAGAATTTTTGCTCAGAAGAGCTAATATCGCTCCCGATACAGTTTTAATTGACATCAATTCGGGAAAATTTGTAATAAAAGACAAAATACAATTATTAGATGTTGTCGGCGCGTACCTGGAAACAGTTTATGGCCCAAAAGAAATCGACATTAGTAATAACCTACACCAGGAGGTAAATAATGGGTTCACCAGATTTTTAGAAGAAAAATCCGGCTTTGATGAGAACCCTACCCAAATAATAAACTTTTCGAACACAATTAGGGCTGATGAAATACCAAATTCTGCAGAATTCGAAGATTTTGTTTCTCAGGAAAAGATTATGTACATTTTCAAAAATCTCACGGGAAAATTTTCATCTGGCGTGGACAACATTCCCAATATAGCCCTTAAAAAGGCTCCACCAAAGCTAATTCTGCAGTATTGTATCTTATTTAATAATATGTTCAATAACTCTTACTTTCCCTCGTCGTGGAAACTAGGTAAAGTTGTTACACTCCGTAAGAAAAATAAAGACCTAAGTCATCCCGAAAACCTTAGAGCCATAACATTGCTTCCTAATATAAGTAAAATATTCCAGAGTTGCATTAACTCGAGAATAATTCGTATACTGAATAGCCACAACTTAATAAATTAAAACCAATTTGGGTTTAAATATAAGCAGTATACAATCCACGCGACCAACCTTTTGGTGTCAAATATTAACTGGAATTGGAATAGGAAATTATATACAGGGGCATGTTTGATAGATTTCCAAAAAGCCTTCGATAATATCTGGATTGAAGGATTAATCTTCAAAATGTTGAATCATAAGTTCCCCCTTAGATTTATAATACTACTCTACAATATGATCAATGAGAGACATTTCGTTGTAAGTAGCCGCGGTACTGTAAGTTCCCAACAATTCTACATTATGAATGGCCTCCAACAGGGCACAGTCAATGCGCCGATTTTATTTAATTTATACATATACGAGTTATTAAATCTTCTACCTGAATCTATTGGATTCGCAGATGACCTAATTGTATATCACGCCGATAATAGAGTAGATAAAATTACAGAAAAATTACAGGAAAAGTTTAATAACGTCGTCAAATATGCGAAGGATTGGAATATGAACATAAATTATAATAAATGTGAGACCATTCTCTTTCGTCCCCCAGTAGACAAATGCAACAATAATATCAGAAAATATTGGAAAACATTTGGTATATACTCTCCGCTCTCTGGTATAAAGATACCAAATAAAGAGGTAGTAAAATACTTAGGTATCCATCTAGATAAATTTCTCTACTTCAATACTCATGTTAACACACAAATAACAAAGGCTAGACATGTTTTTTTCAGATACAATACTCTTTTCTTTTCTAAACATGTCAAACAGAAAGTAAAAATACTTTTGTATCAGGCTTTAATACGCCGTATCATAACATATGGATGTCCGATATGGTTCAATATTTCCCCGTCTTATATGGAACGTATACGTAAATTCGAAAGAAAATGCCTCCGCGCCTGTACATCTCTTTATAGATCTAGAAACAGCAATTTCACAAAATATATTTCCAACAAAAGACTATACAACTAAGCTGAGATAAACAGATTTGACAATTTCATAATTAAATTAATAAGAAAACACATTGTTAAAACTACACAATGTGTGTCAAATAACCTAATCATGGCTCCTTACTACACAAGCGATCTATATATACATAATACGTTAGTATCAGGTTTCGTACCATCTGAGGCCTTTCTTTAACTTGATAAAAATGGCTTCATGCAAAAGTCTGATGGTATTCCAATTTTTTACCATTTACATAGAAGGGCTAACTCAAAAGCTGTTGACAATAATTTAATAACAAACAACGATATTAGATTTGATACTAGCGTATCTATTAGAGACCGTGTGGAAAGGAGCAAATTGAATAAAGATGTAGTATATTGGTGGATTACAGTCTAAATTTAAACTTTTTTAACATTCTGACTTTTTTTTTATCTTTTTCACAATATTTAAGTAATGTTTTTGTGTAATTTTTTCATTACAATATGTGAATTTATTTAAACATAAGTTTATACGTTATGCAATAATTCCCAAAATTGGAAGCATAAAAAGTCTGAGTGGGAATACCCTACCCATATTAAGTATACTTGAGTTCCCGTTGAAGGGCGTTGTATTACTATATTATATTGTATCTTTTTGTTTATTTATAGTATCTAATTGAATATGTGAATTGAATAAAATAAACACTTAAAAAAAAAAAAAAAAAAGTCTGTATTGTTGTACGGTTGTACTACTTGGAGCTTGAAGATGGCAATAAAAAAGGTCCCAACGTTTAGAAATGGTTGTCTACGACAAATTCTCCGTTTCTTTTAGCCGAAGACAATTTCTAATGAAGTACTGTAGTAGAATTAGGGTGTCCCAAAAAATTTCTCTTTTTTGTTTTTCATGGTAGCTCAAGCTTGATTGGAAAGCTTATAGGGTAAAGTATTTTTGAGATTTTTTTCAGATTTTTCGGAAGAGGTTTAGTGGTCGCACAAGCCGAATTTCCCCAACAAATCAGGCATTCCGGACGTTTTGTGAATTTTACTTAAAACTCCACGATTTTCTTAGTTTGGAAGTCAACATTTTTAAAGCAAAACCTTCAAATTTTATTCTATATGCATAAACCACCAGTTTTTGGCAATGATTTTGTTCAATAAGGTACAACGTATTATGTTTTTTTCGTAAATTTTGGGTAAATTTTGTAAATAATGCTTTATATCTGTTAAAATCCCTATAAAAATTTAAAAAACTAATGATGCACTTTAAAAGACGCATAAATTCCAAGCAGTTTTGCAGAAAAAAAAATGAATTTGCTGTTGCTGTTCCAGAGTTATACTTTTTTAAAGCCTTTTACCCATTGTATGAACATAAAAATATTATAAACTGTTTGCCATTTTTGCATCGGATTTGCTATAAATTTCTATGAAATTTTTAAACACTATAGATGCACTTTAAAAAACGGATAAAGGCCAAGCAATTTTGTAGAAAAAATTTGAATTTGCAGTTACTGTTCCAAAGTTATGCTATTTTGAAACTCGTTAGCCATTGTATGAAACTAATAATACTATAAACTATTTACCAATTTTTCATCGGATATGCTTTAAATACTGTATTCATGAACAAATCTACATGCGCTAAGTAACGACAAAGAGTCACACGCAGAAAAAAGGCCCCAGCAACATATTGCAGGAAACATACATATATTTGCAAATTCAGCGAAAACATCTGGTAAATTCTATTCCACAATAAATTGGTAGAACCTTTGTTAATTTTGCCGGTAATTTTGCTGCAGTTTCTGACCTTGCTTCAAATGGCCAAAAAGGACGTATGAAAATAAAGATAGAGAATTTTGGTCTATGACGATCGATACTGAAATTTGATGAGGATTAAATTCCTAAAACATTCAAAGGACGAAGAGTACCCTTTAAACTTTGAAATAAAGCATTCAAATGCTTTACGAAACTAATACGTGTTAAATTTCACTGAAGACATGTTCGCTGAATTCAATATTTATACTCGATTTTTAAATTTATTTCGGACAATATCGGATAAGAAAATTCAAACTTGCCACGCTTATAAATAAAAGTGTTCCTACACCGCAGTCAAAATTTTTGGGGTAAGACTATAATTAGCTAGTGAGATTATTCAGCGCAGGGATCGTCCACCCCCAAAGCAAAACATAGTGTTACATAGTGTTATAGGTAATCCGGTCGATTTTTCCTTCAGGAAGCCTATTTTGCCCCACCATCTCGTTATGCAATACTTGATATAGTGAACTGTGTTAGACCATATTAAATGCGTGCAAACTTCAACTGAAACGGACTTGTGTCCGAATTTAATATGTTTTCATCTAGATGCAAATCTTGGACAAAAATACAGAAAAGGCTTGAATTTTTCGTTTCCCTAAAATTTAAATTGTTTTACTCTATAAATGGTAGAGTAGTTGGATTCTTTTCATGCTTCCACCATTTCATAAGGAGCTCAAGCTAATCCAATTCTAAAATGTTCTTTAAAATCCACTGAATACTAATGGCTTTCCAGTGTATTCAAAATAACATCTAAAATACCAAAACCAGTAAACTTTGACTCATTCTCCTAATATTTTGACAATATTCCGACCGGCACTCGTTGGTATTAAAAAAAACAAAAGGATACTACCACCGTAATAACGTTAAGTTTTTGAAAGGAAATTGTAACATCCATCACTGTGCCTGCAAAGTATAATATAATTTCGTGGATATTGACATTAGAAACGCGCATTTATCCTTTGCCCTTGCAAGGCGAAAGTTAATGTACTTTATAATATGGTGAAGGATATTTAATTTAAATGATCAAAGTAAACTAACGCATTATTACAATTCTTAAATATGTCACAGTACACATCAACCTTTTCGGGGTTTGAAAGTCATTAACTACTATTAAATCTCATGCTTTAGCCTAAACCTCACAGAGCTGCATTTAAGCAAAACCGCAGCCATTAACAGTTACATACATATCGTTGTAGTTATTAAAGTGAAAAGTGAATTGAAACCATTAAGCTTACATGGATAACGTGGTTTTGTTTTGCTATTTTAGGAATTTTTATGATACATTGCTGCTGTAGGTTTGTGATGGTGATATCAATAAAACTACTGAAAATGCTTGCTCGCACTGAAATCACTTCGATGCCAACAGCAATTAAAGTCAGCAAAATAGAAACGCAGCTATACACAGAATACATCAAACAAACCTACAAAAATGTGCAAGCTTGACAATGTTCATGCCACCGACTTAAGGGGCATTTGTATGCTCATCCAACTACCAATGGAGATAAAGTGAAATGGCCACAAACGATAATTTATGTGATTTTTTATAATCATAGGTGGTAATTTCAGTGTTTTGTGAAAATAAAAGTTAACATTTTAATGATGATAATATCATGATGCCGACAACATGAAGATTTAATTGTTTGTTCTCAAATGAAGATGTTTTCTCATGAATACGAGGGGTCTAAAAGGCAACATAATATTTAAGATTTTAAACATACTGATTGTTGGCATTCGTGTTTCTTTATGTATCTGAGTAGTTGCTTTCTTCTCTAGAGTTATCCAAACATCTCAAGCTTTTGAGTCTACGAAATGTGATTTTAAAATATGATGCCTTAAATCTTGTGTAAGTGGGCTGGTAAATTTGGTTAAAGTTATTATTTTTTTCTACGTTCCAAAATAAAATTAAAGTTATATCATGCCACTGGATAACAGAAAAAATTTAAGAACTGCGTTAAGCCACCTCCTCCGACGTTGTTACCCATTGCTGTATATACCTTCTCCACAAATATGCCGCTTCCTCGAATCCTAATTTTTGTAACACCCTGGAATATTGGAAATAGAAACAGCTTCTGCCTATGTTAAACTCGGAAACAAAGTGCAGGACCAAAAGCCCGATTCAGATTTCACTGGCCCTAGGCAATATCAGTGACAAAACGTAAGGAAAAAGCAAATAATTCAACCGATACTAAATATTGGAAATTTAACTCCTGTTATTTCGTAGCAGATGGGCAATTTTACATTTTTTAAGTGACAGATTTTTAGAGAAAGATCAGAAAATTGCGAAATAGATTGCTCTACTCTTGAATAAAGTAGGGAAATATTAAAAAATTTCTTCCAAATTTCTGAGACTTCAACTATAAGAAATCTGCGAAATATATTCGATAGAAACGGAGTGTCATTAATACATTTTGTAGATCAATTTGTGAAGTGAGTTCGACAATTCGGGTCCTTATTCAACAAAAAACTCGTGTACGTGCTCGTTCAGTTCCCCCTGTAGCTTAAAATGTGCCCGAACAGCCATCAACATCAACTCGATACCGTTCGCAGGAATTAGAAATTTTTCGCAAATCTTTGAGTATAATTTTGCATAAAAACCTCAGTATGAAGACTTTTAAAGACCAACTGGTCTAAGAACTAAATCCTCGTGACCATCCGATTCGTCTTCGCTTCGCTGAATAGGGTGAAGATCGCTTGGCTGAAAATGTGCAGTTTTAACGATAAATCTGATTTTCCGATGAAGCTCATTTTCACCTCAGGGGCTACGTTAATAAACAAAATTGTCGCATTTAAAGCTCGGTGAATCCTCACGCCGCCGAGGCGAAGTCGATGTATCCACAACGAGTGACTGTTTGGTGTGGTTTCTGGCATGGCGGCTTCGTAGACCGAGTTTTCTTCGAAAATATGCAAGGAGCCACCATTACCGTCAATGGCGACCATAACCGTGCATTGCGTATCAATTTGTTGTTCCCAAAAGTTGAAGAGGATCACTTGGACCACGAATGGTTTTACCAGAATGGCGCTACGTGCCACACAGCTAACGTTACAATCGATTGGCCGCCTCGCAGCGGCGATTTGACCCCGTTAGACTGTTACCTTTGGGGCTCTGTAGAAGACAAGTGTTACGCACAGAATCCTAATTCCGTTGAGGCCTTAAAACCTGAAATCGACGGAGTCGTTCACGACACCCAGACCCAAACTATCGAAAATGTACTGAAAATTCGGTAGATCGAATGAGGCAATGTACAGCAAGTCATGGAAGCCATTTTAAGGAGGTTGTGTTTTTTTCATAAATGCCAATGATGGACCTTATCATATGGTCATTTTGAAAAATCGCCTATCATTATATTTTTAAAGTGAAATTAAACACCAAATTTGTCATGGTCCAACCTTTAATTCAGTCATTGGGATCATTGTCACTTTTAACAGATTTTTCAGCTTGTTTCTCTATACTTCTGAAATTTTTATTTGTATTGCCATTTTATTTGCAGTTCGGTTTCAACGATCTGTTAAAAGTGGATTAAAGGATCAGATTTAAAAACTATTACAGAAAGATTACAAGATGTCGACAACGTATACTGAGCACAGTTTTCAAATTCCATTAATTGTGCTTTACGAGTCTGTTTCGAATATTGATTAATAAGAGTTTGTAAGAGGCCGTCGTCGGTGGTGCAATGATTAGTATGCACGGCTCTTGTACATGAGAACGTGCGGTACATCCCTACTCTGACCACCTTACATTTCTTTCGAAGACAGTTTTATCATGGCTAAGCACTCGATAGTAACACCACCACTAAGCGAGGTCTTAGCCATGATAAAATACCGTTCGGAACCGGCGTAAACTGTCGGTCCCAATCAGTGAGTGAAAAACAGGAAAGCGCACAGCTCACTGCTTTTATAAGTTCTACCCAATCCCTTCACGGGATATAATGGGAAACAATTGTTATTTGATATTGTAAGAGTGGGTACTTAATAGTTCAAATTTCAATCATGTAGTTAATTTAAATTGTTTTGTGGTGTTTGATTTAATGCTAGAGTTTTGTCCTTTCTGGCTAATAATAAAGTGGCTTGCAAAGTTTCATAATGCTATCTTAAAAATGTGGGGAGGACACTCATTAATCTGGTATTGGATAACATTTTATTGACTTAAATAATGATTTCGAGTACCATTTTCGGACACTCCTGATAAAAGTGAACTTGTCCTCCTTGTCCAATATTGGCACTTGGAATCATTATTTCTGTCAATGACATCGGTCGCTTCATAAAGTTGGCTATATCTCCGATCTGAACTGGAATTAGCATATATTTGTAATGGAAATGTTATGTGCTCTCATGGGTCTAATTTGCAACATACAGGTGGTCCATTCACTTTTATCAGGAGTGTCCAATATTGGTACTCGAAATCATTATTTCTGTCAATGACATGGGTCGCTTCATAAAGTTGTATATCTCCGATCTGAAATGGAATCACCATATATTTGGGATGGGGGTGTTATGTGCTCCCATAGGGCTAATTTGGAACAGACAAGTAGTTCATTCACTTTGATCAGTAGTACCCAGAATTCGCACTCGAAGTCATTATTTCTGTCAATGACATGGGCCAAAACTTACCTTAATGCATGTGGAAAATTACGGATTCGCCTAAATGCAGAACTGTAATTAAATCTTAATTGTATACTGACATTGTGTCTAACATAAATAAAAAAACGGTATGGAAATTTCATTCTAGAGTACCGACTGAAGCACACCCTCACCCAAAGTCATTCATTCTGTTCAAATACCGCTAAAAATGGTTTTATTTCTTTGTAGTCGACCTTCAGGTTTTCCATAGCACAGTTGCATTGCGCAATCAGCCAAATGTCCGTTCAACATTTTAATGAGAGGTACAAAAGAGGGGGGACAAAGTTGTTAATTTTTAATTTCACAGTAGCTTTTGACAAAATATTGCCCACTATAATATTTCACTCAGATTTGTTTTGGCTAACGGTAGATATCGTGCAGATCAATCCGACAGCCACCCAACTTTTGCCTGGAGAGTACCAGAAGGAAAGTGTTAATTTCCATAGCAGAATAGCGTTAGGCTAAATACTAAAAATAAATAAATAAATGGTTTTCCGTTACATCCCATGAAGGGATTAGGGAGAGCTTCTCACAACCAGCGAGCCGTGCGCGTTTTAGTTTTACACTCACTGCTTGGGACCTACAGTTTACACCAATTGCGAACGGTATTTTGAGAAGCTTTTTCATTGTTCGTTAATCGAGGTGACCGCCGTCGAAAGAAATTTAAGTTGGTCGGAATAGGAATCGAACCCACGTCCTCATGCACAAGAACACTACTATTGCACCACCGACGGCAAGATAAAAAAAAAGATAAATATTATCTAATACCAAATATCATACAAATTGTTTTTTGGAACGAAGTTCCTTATCGCACGTTGCGGGATGGGGGCTAAATGAAAAAAAATTAGCACTATTTTGCCCACTATTATCAACTATATAAGCATAGACTAACTGTTTGGATCATAGGGGAAAGAAATTAACTAGATGTCTCACATATGTTGGGAAATTTCTTCTTTAATGGGAAGTTTTCTAGGTGGAGCCACTAACCAATTTTTTGTACCTATTTATTATTGTTTTGAACCCAATAAAAAGTAAATTTAGAAAAGCTATAGCGTAAGATTAGCAAAAAAAGTATAAATTTAATAAAAAGCTTATTTCCATAAATAAAATGCATTTTATTACAATTCCTTTTATCACCTTTTATTTGAAACAATTCCTTTTCCTAAAAAACTACATTCATTTAAAAAAAGAAAATTTTCTCAAAAAAAAATACCAATTCATATTCTTAAACAAAGTACATTTTCTTAAAAAAAAATACCGTATATTAAAAAAGTACCTCTGCTTAAAAAAAGTAAATTAAGTTACAAAAAGTACCTTTTCTGGAAAAAAGTGATATGTTTACAATAAGTATCTTTTCTTAAAAAGGTAAATTTTCTTACAACAAATTGCCGTCTCTTAAAAAACTACCCTTAGAGTACCTTTTTTGTGAAACAAAATAACTTTTCTTCAGATAGTACCCACTCTTAAAAATGTACTCATTCTTGAGAAAATTACCCATTCTATAAAAGTTCCCATTTCTTAAAAAAACCTTTTCTTCAAAAAAATATATTCTGTTAAAAAAACCTTTCCTTAGAAAGATTTTTTTTCTTAAAAGTGCCTTTTCTTAAAAATAAAACCATACCTTTTCTTTTCTTGAGATAAGTAGCTTTTCTGAGAATAAGTAAATTTCCTTAAAAAAATTTAATTTTCCTAGAAAGAGTACGACTTCTTTAAAAAGTACCTGTTCTTAAAAAACTACGTCTTTGTAAAAAAATGTATATTCTTATGGCATTTTCTTACAGAAGTACTTCTTCTTAAAAACAGTATAGTAATAGTAAAAGAAGTACCTCTCTTATAAAAGGACCTTTTCGGGAAAATATAATACATATTCTTACAAAAATGACCTAAAAATATACTTTTTCAAACAAAAAAATACATGCTATAAAAAAAAAGTTAAAAAAAATAGTTTATCATTTTATAAAAAGTATATTTTCTTATAGATCCATTTAAGTTATCGTACTTTTCAACTAGCCCCTTAGGCTTGTTAGAACTAACTAGTACATAATATATAGCGAAAGGAGCTTCGTTCCAACCGTGTGTCCCCTGACACCTCATGTAATTTCTTTCGGTTGTTTGCTCCCAGGGCCGGATTTAGAGATGTGGAGGTCCCGGGGCAACAAAGGAGTGGAGGCCCCCTGGCCCCAAATTATTTTCCAATTAAATTGGACAACATATTTCAGTCGAGTTTTCCAATAAATATATATTATTTATTGTGAAACCAACTATAGATTATTTTATTATTTAACAAACATCTGAATATAATCGGAAACAAGAATTATCTGAAATTAAATTAACTTTAATTTAACGTTCGGAACCTTCCGAGCTTTTTTCGCCGAAAAATCGTTAATGATTTCGCTGAAATCCAGTTCCCGAAGTAAATCACTTTCAATGCTCAGGAGAGAAAGCTTTGATAGACGGTTTTGTCTCATCGTGGTTCGAAGCCTATTTTTTATAATTTTCATTTTTGAAAATGAGCGCTCTCCAGTGCAAATTGATACCATCAAAACCAAATACATTCTCAATGCAATTTCAATGTTTGGGAATGTAGCTCTGAAATTTTGATCTTCGAGAATTTGGTAGTAAAATAGTTCCGGAAATTGGTCTTTTCCATAGTCCTTTTTTTATGAGTCGATCAAAGACGCAAATTGAAACAACTCATTACCAAGACTAGGTTCTAAATCATCGTGATAAACTTCCACCAATTCCTCTGCTGTAGCGTGCAAATTTTCTGCATCCATCTTCTCGATGTGATTAAGGAATCCAAATCTCGAATGTACAGCTTCATAGGCATGCAATCTTTCGGCAAGAGAAACAGAAACACATTGCTGGTCGACCACTGGGGTGAAGGCGGATACTTTGGTATGTTTCCCTCGGTGACAGATTTGCGTCTTGTGCTTTCCCGTAATCGAGCGGATTCAACCTCACGTTTCTTGTTCTGGTTCTCGAGCGTGATTCTACATAGTCGTCAGTCTGAGATATTTTTTGGCAGCTTCCTCGTATTTATCAGAAATATCAAAGGAGAAGTTGTTTTCTAGTCAGAAATTGAATTTTTTTTCCGAAGTCTCTATTGTGGGGGCCCCTCTTTGTGGAGGCCCCGGGCAGTTGCCCCGTTTGCCCTCCCCTAAATCCGGCCCTGTTTGCTCCCTTTACTTTCTTGCGTGGTGGTTCGCCTTCTTGTTCGGAGTCTGTACCGGATGAGGATCGGTCTTCACCTGGGAAAAAAATAAATTGTTGTTAATCAGTCAGTTAACTTTAATTTTGTGACATGCCCTCGGAGGAAACTCCCATTGTATATATATTCTTCATCTTCATTATCGGGATCGTACGTCTTTTGCGTCCACCAACAAATTTCAGCCACCAGCGAATCCAGCCTTTTGCCTTTATATCGCGTTTCCATGGGCATGGCCATGATGCAAGAAGTGCAGGAGACTCGGAAGTTCATCGGCCGCCTCGCAGCTGCGATTTGAATCCGTTAGACTATTATCTCTGAAGCGATGTGAAAGGCAAGTGTTACGCAAACAATTCATTGTCCATTGAGGCCTTTAAACACGAAATAGAGGTCCAAACAATCGAAGATCTACTGAAAATTGGGTTGATGGAATCAGGTACTGTGTTAGAGCGAAATTAAGTGCAACACTTTGCACGGCCTTCACTTTAATTTTCCACTACATCCCATAGGCTTCCACACTTTAATTGAGACCACCGGTTCCGAACGGTATTTTGACAAGCTATCTCAGGGGACTCCCGGTTGGAACAGAGTGCATTTCGCTTTATATTATGTACTTAATTAGTTCTAACACGCCTAAGGCGCTCGTTGAAAATTGGATCTTTTAGAAAACATCTTTAACAAAAGATACTTTTTGTAAAATGATAAACAATTTCAAGATTTTTTTTTTAATATACTTTAGAATGTATTTGTTTTCAAGTACATTTTTATGACATTTTTGTAAGAATATGTATTATATTTTCCCGAAAAGGTCCTTCTTTAAATAAGCTTTTATTGAATACAGAGTTGAAGTTACAAAATTTGTATTTGAAATTCATTTAAAGTATAATATTCAAATATAATATAATTCATTTCAAGGCGTTTGAGAAGTATCCGGTTAAACGATAATAAACTCCCAGTTTCGCTTTGCTCAGCGTGGTTACCCTTTAACTTTTTTCGATATTTATGTACTGCACATTTGGTGAAGCGCAGCACATACGCTTTTAATAAACCCCTCGCTATTGTTGAATGATGGATTTGTGTGGCTTTAAATTTTACTTTTGTTGACGAACACTCAAGCTTTTATCTCTGATACTTGTTTGTATTTCTAAGATAAACTGAAACCCTGGCAAAGAAAACGTACACAATAATTTAATTATATAATTACACAGTATTAATGAATATTATCGTTGAAATTAATGCATATTAAAGTTTATGATTTTTTTAGTAAAACTTTACATTTTGCCACTAACACATATATATTCAGAACGGTTTGCTACCTATGGCTCTGAACGGGGGAAAAAGGTAAAAAAAAAATTTTTTTCAGTTTTTTGCGATTTTGACCTTGAAGATGAAGTTTTTTTGATCTTGTATGTTCACAATTTTTGTTCTTTATGATGACAAGAGCTACAACCTTTCCTCAGAGAGTAGATCAAAATTCCGAACGATTTGAAAGATATGAGCCTGACAAAATGATCACTTTTTTGCAAAAATGACACCGAGGCCCCAAATCTTTGGGGACCCATAAAATAAAAGTGCATGACTTTGGGAAAAACTGGGAGACACGGGTCTTTTTTTTGCGATTTTTTTTGACCTTAAAGATGAAGTTTTTTTGATCTTACATGTTCACAATTTTTGTCCTTTATGATGCCAAGAGGTACAACTTTCCCTCAGAGAGTAGATCGAAATTCCGAACGATTTGCAAGATATGAGCCTGACAAAATGATCACTTTTTCCAAGAATGACACCGAGGCCCCAAATTTTTGGGGGCCCATAAAAGAAAGTCAATGACTTTGGGCAAAACTGGGAGGCACGGATCTTTTTTTTTTGGTCTTTTATCACGTATTAGTGTCCGTGTATGGATATATTTCCATGACTTAAAAAATTACACACAGTGATACAGTTATTTTCATACTAAAAGTTAGAGTTTTTATGCCAGAAATCTAAACATTATATCAGACATTATAAAAAAAATTCATCATACTACTGTTTAAAGTACAAATATTGTATTTAAAAAGAGTTTTGCGGATACTAAGGGTAAACTCGTTGCATTAACTCTTAGAAGCTAGTGCAAGTATCCAACATTTTTACAACTTCAAATCAGTTTATTTTAATTGTTCTAGTTTCAAGACCAATTAAACATAAGCTAAGTAACATATCTCTACAAATCCTTTTGCCTTATTTCTTTTGAAGGGCTTGAAATAAATTGATTTTGTTGGCAGATGGAAATATCTAACTCAGAGTAAATGACCTAACAAATAAAGCAATAAATGCCCAACATTTTTGATTTTTTGTCGTGTTAAACTCCACATGAAAAATGACCCAACAATTTTAATTCAATAGTTTTGAGTTCAAATTCATTACAGAAAATTAGGTGTTTTTCATAATCATTAATCACTCAAAAATAATTCAAACAATTGAAGGCCCTGTTGGAAGAAGGTGTTATCTCACTTTTTTCCAAAAACAATATTTTCCTTCGTTTATGTTTCCATGGTATCGGATTTAAAAAACTTAAAACAAAAGGGTTTTCATTTAATTTTAACAAATTAAATGGCAGTTTTTTTACTTTTTTCTTATATAAATCAAAATCTGATACCATGGAAACATTAAAAAAAGGGAAAAAATTGTTTTTGAAAAAAAATGAGTTAACACCTTCTTCCACCAGGGGCTTCAATTTATTATAAGTGTCAGGTAAAAATATAGAGCAATACCACCAGATTGACTGGATTTGTAAAAAGTTATGAAAATGAATTTTCGATTTACATATCGCCCCCTAACTGCAGGAAAGTCAAAACTCAGGAACGTCATGATCAATGACGAATTGGGACTGGATGACATGTGGTTCCAACAGGAAGGTGATTAGTGCCAGATTTAAAAAAAAAAAAGAATTATAAATAACTTACCCGTTCCTAAGCGGCATAAACGAGGAGGTTAAAATTTCCCAAATATGTCGCAGAAAATAAATTTACAGGAGAAACAATATTCAAAGATTGTCAATGGTTAACATTCAGCAGATCCAGTAGAGTGTGTAGTCATAGAGAAATAAAAAAGAGCCGCTTTGCCTCTCTTCGTGTTGACGAAGATGACGACGAGGTAGTAGGCCATTTCATCGAGTTGGAGTTGCTTTTTGAATCTACTCTTTGGTTGGACATAAAACGGACAGAAATAAAAGGGAATACGCATTTTTGATCGATGCAAACAAAATAAAACATAATTAAGCTGTCATAAATATCAATCAAACACTTTTAAACTTAGTTTGATGGATGGTCTATTATCTGTATCTCTTCTTTGGTCTTTCATGAATCTAGGATTTGAGCTCAGGAATTGTTTCTGGTTTATAAGCCCGAGATTTCACTAAACCCCAAACTTGGTGACCAGTTGACATCAGAATTTCTTGAGATAATATGTTGTGGAAATCGTTGCTGCAATAAATCGATTGCTTCGCGTGCGGTGTGGCAGGTGGCGCCATCTTGCTGAAAACCCCAAACTTGGTGACCAGTTGACATCAGAATTTCTTGAGATAATATGTTGTGGAAATCGTTGCTGCAATAAATCGATTGCTTCGCGTGCGGTGTGGCAGGTGGCGCCATCTTGCTGAAACCACATGTCGTCCAGATCCATGTCGCCCACTTTAGGCCACAAGAACTCCGTTATCATGTTTCTGTAACGAATGCCCTTCACAGTCGCTGCAATTTCGGCATGATCATCAAAAAAAAAGCAACAGCCAGACAGTTGTTCGTTGTGGGTGCTTCTCTTTCTCATGGATTGCATGAGGACAAGTTTTTGTATTCCCGAAGCCATTCAGATGGAAATGCGCTTCATCGGAGAAGATTACTTTTTTTTTTTAAATTGGCATTGACTTCACTTTGCTCCATTACCCATTGAACGAATTGTCGGCGCTTTCCATAGTCTGCTGGTTTAAGCTCCACAATAAGCTGAATTTTGCTGAATTTTTGAGATCTTTTGTCAAAATTCGCTGCATTGTGATTCGCCAAATTTGAGATTTTTGGGGAACGATGCCGAAGTGATGTTTTCGTGGTTTACAACAGCAATATTTTCACGAGACCGACCATAACCAACCCAGTTTCTTTAAATTGTTCACCACTCTGCAAGTAGTTGACGCATTAGGTGCATTTCCTGACTGAAAAAATTTACGAGCGGTCTCAACATAACTTTCA
Organism: Phaonia tiefii; assembly: GCA_963931995.1. Lineage (NCBI taxonomy): Eukaryota > Metazoa > Arthropoda > Insecta > Diptera > Muscidae > Phaonia > Phaonia tiefii. The sequence goes on from OZ008367.1 coordinate 123,574,937, forward strand.
AAATTTTTGTTTTAAGTTTTCACTTAATTTTTAATAATCGGAATCATAGACGAATTTAGTATAGACGAATTAATTCTCTTATCTGATGTTTCATTTCGATTCTTCGTCGTTGGTTTGTGGAAATGAGAGAAATTCGACAAAAACTAACTTATACCAGGTGGAGGTACAAGAATTGTTTACTAAACTTTTTCATTTCGTTTTCGTATTCGTGTTGAATTTAACCCAACTATTTTGCCACAAAAACACGCAATGCGGTTGTTGTTCCTTTGTTGAACGTTGTGTACGATTGCCTCTATCTGGTATCATTGAACCCATGCTTTCCACCATCCAATGCTCACTTGCAACCATACCTATGACGTTTAATTTATTGAGATAATTAATGTGTCTATTCGTCTATGACCGGAATAAACACATGTAATAGCTGCCAAATTTCAGAGTGGCACAAAAAAAAAGTTACACTATGTGTAAATGTGAAATCTTACTGAGACACCCTGTACATGCACAACACCTCATCTATGTGTAGAAGCAGCTGTATTATTTCCAAGTTTTTTTTGAGAAATCTTTCACGGAACATGTTCTAGGATGCGTTTCCGGCCGCCTAATGTCTCATTTTCGCTGCTTGCATTGAACGGCAATATCACCTAATTCGATCGCTCTTGACTTCTTTATTTGATGTTGGTGGAAGTCACGGGTATACGTGAACAATCAACCGACTCTGGAATCTCCCATAAAGAATATCCGTCAAGAGTCGAAGTACTTATCTCCAGAATGATTTGCAATGTGGTAAAAAAATAACACATGGTCATCAACAGTGCTGGTGCACGCGTAACCAATACTGTCTCCAAAAAGTAATGGAAGAAACCCCTACACCTAATTTGAAAGATATAGCTGAACAACATCGAGTGAGTGTTTTTGGGCAGCTGAGCAAAAGTTGCTCGACTTTTATTAAATCAGCATAAGCTAAATATGTTTGAGCTGTGTTGTTCGACTGAAATACATTTTATCTTTTATTGGAGTTAGAATTTTTTTGAATATCTCTTTTTGGATTGCAATAATGTGTACCATAGATTTAAACCACATACTTATTTTTTTTTAATATTATAGTATGATGGTTAGTTTGCGCGACTCTTATACAGGAGAACGTGGGTTCAATCCCTGCTCAGATGCACGATACAATTAGTTCGAGGACGTCCGCCTCGAGTACGTAAAATAAATAAATGATTTCCCATTACATCCCATGAAGGAAATGGGAGAGATTATCAAAACAAATGAGCTGTGCGCTATCCAGTGTTTTATACTCACTGATTGTGAGCTGCAATTTTACACTGTTTCCGAACGGTATTTTGAGAAGAATTTTCATGATTAAATGCTAGATAGTATCGCCATCACTATGCAAGGTGACCGCCGCCGAAAGAAATTTCAGGTGGTTAGAGCAGGGATCGAAACCAGGATCTCACGTATAAGAGGCGCGCACACTACCCATTGCACCATCGAAGACCGACTTCGAGTACAAAAGGTTTCACACTACGGTTCGGATCCGGTGTAAAACTACTGGTTCCAATCACTCTGTGTAAAACTAGAAAGCGCACTGCTCACGCATTTTGAGAAGGACTCCCTTCGTGGGACATAATGGCAAACTATTTATTTATTTTAAACAGTGTGGTCCAAATACAACTAAACTGAATTTCTTCTGGTATGTTATGGCTTTATTAGAAATAGCAGATATTCCTATTATTTATGGAACACGATTTTATTCATTTGGCTGCCACGGCTGGCTTCGCAGTATCTCGTCCGCTCACTCCAATTCTCCAAGACGTTGTTGACGTTTTCTGGGTCTATCTCACGACTGGATCAGACGATATCAACCTTAAGGGTGTGGATCAAGAAAAAATTGCAGATCTGTGGCGGCCACTTGACATCACTAAGACGGCTGATAAGACGATTATCGACCTTAGTGAATAAATTATCGATATAACGAGCTGTGTGCCATGCTGTGCCGTACTGGTGAAACCAGAGAGTGTCCGAATTAATATCTTCAATTTTAGCCCATTAATAGCCCGTAATCATGTCTGTGTAGAGCTCGTCATTGACTCCAATGGCGTTTCCAAAAACATTTTGTAAAAAAACATTAAATGGACACGCTGTTGGAACGAAGTTCCTTTCGCTATATACATATTATGTACTAGATAGTTCAAACACGCCTAAGGTGCCCCTTGAAAAATACAATAAATTAAATGGATCTTTAAGAAAAGATACCTTTTTTATAAAATGACAAACTTTTTTTAAGAACAATTTTTTTTATCGAAACTATTTTTTTTTTAAAAGTGTATTTTTAGTTCCTTTTTGTAAGAAAATGTATAATATTTTTCCGAAAAGGGTATTTTTTAAAGAGAGGTACTTCTCGTATTAAAAGCTAATGTTTTTTTAACAAAAGGTAAACATTTTAAGAAAAAGTACTTTGTGGAAGAAAAAGCCATTAGAGTAAGAATTTTTTTACAAAAAAGTACTTTTTTAAGAACAGGTACTTTTTAAAGAAGTGGAACTCTTTTTAGGAAAAGGTTATTTCTTTAGGAAAATGTAATTGTTTTCAGAAAGTCTACTTAGAAGAAAAGAAAAGAAAAGAAAAGAAAAGAAAAGAAAAGAAAAGAAAAGAACAGAAAAGAAAAGAAAAGAAAAGAAAAGAAAAGAAAAGAAAAGAAAAGAAAAGAAAAGAAAAGAAAGGTATTGTGTTATTTTTAAGAAAAGGAATTTTTGTAAGAAAATTTATTTTTTTAAAAGAAGGTATTTTTTTGAAGAAAAGTTTTTTTTTTAAGAAATGGGATTTTTTTGAATTGGTCCATTTTTCAAGAATAGGTAAATTTTTAAGAGTAGGTACTTTTCTCAAAGCAACGTTATTATGTTTCACAAAACAGGTATTATTTAAAGAAAAGACAATTAAAAGAAAAGGCAATAATAAAGGGCAATTTATTGTAAAAAAATTTACTTTTTTAAGAAAATGTACTTATTTACAAAAAACTACTTTTTTAAAGAAAAGGTAAATTTTTTAAGAGAATGTGTTTTTTAAGCGAAGGTACTTCTTTAAGATAAGGTATTTTTTGAAGAAAATGTGGTTTGTTTATGAATATGAATGGGAATTTTTTTGAAGAAGTAATTTTTTTTAAGAAAAGGCACTTATTTAAGAAATTTTTTTTTTAAACTTCTTCTAAATTTACTTTTTATTGGGTTCAAAACTAAAATATGTAGTAAATATTGGTTCAGGGTCTACCTAGAAAACTTCTCATTAAATAAGATATTTCCCAACACATGTTAGTCTAGACACAAACCAAAAAAAAAGTAAACAATATAGTTTATAATGCTGGGTTGTGACATATTAGTGGTAACATTTTTTTTTTTTTCATTTAGCCCCCATCCCGCAACGTGCGATGACGAACTTCGTTCCAGAAATTGATCAATGATGCAAAAACTAAAATGTACATACCAGAGTTTCACTCACTATGGATGTATTGGATTCTCGATAATGACGTGCTGGTGGTACGATCCTCAGATGCTGCAATTTTGATTGTTGGTATATGCGCTGAGATGGAAATGTCCCTTTCAGAACGATGATTTGTCTGCCAAATACGATTTCCGACTGGAGCTTCGTTAAGGCGCAAATTGAGATGCCGTAACGAAGTGGTTGGTGGTTTGCCTTCAATTGCCGAGACCTTTATGCAAACTTCCGAGATATTTGTGGAAAATTCTCATCATACTGGTGTATGAAAAGCTGAGTTGATGAGATCGGTGGTGAGACGATATTCTTGGGTTGAATTTCACACTTTCAGTATGCATCTTATGCGACGACGGAGACCATGACGCTTATCCACTAGAAAGCCAGTGTCACGAAGTTTTGCAGCACGCGTGATGGTTGCTTTTACCAACACTTCTTTTCAGCAAACGGACAGTTGGGTAACACAATATTTCCGAAAATTGTTCTAGTGTAAAGCGGCATATTTTGGTCCGCGGAGGTATGATACTGACTGATAGTCAATAGTTAATATAATAATCTATCAGCGTCAAAATATCCCATGGTTTAAAAACGTATTGGAGCCGTTTGTATATCCCATGGTTTAAAAACGTATTGGAGCCGTTTGTATAATACAAAAATTGCTTCCCATTACATCCCTTGAAGGGATTGGGTATGGCTTTTTACAACCAGTGAGTTGTGCAATTTATTGTTTCACTCTCCTTGATTGGAACCTGCAATTTTACAATGGTTCCGAACAGAATTTTCAGAAACTTTTTCATTTCTAATTACGTAATAAATTTAGTGTCACTAAGCAAGGTGACCGCCGTCGAAAGAAGTGTAAATTGGTCAGAGCAGGGATCGAATCCAAGTTCGAACAGGAGCTAAGCACACTACCAATGCACCACCGACGTCCAGTTAAATTCTAGCAGTTTAGGGTTTAGGGAGATATTCTGATTTTATTCCCTTCGTTGTTTTTTTTCTTCCAACATAATTTTTTTTCTGGTTTGAACTGGGGACTTAAGGTAAAGTACAGTACAAGCATAAAAACACAGCGCTCACTGTATAATTTATCAGCAAATTAGATGCTGGTATTGAATAACCACACAAAACTCACCTGTTGTCAAAATAATGAAAAGGGAAAGTAATTTTCCTTTTATTCGTTAAAATATTCATAGATTTCATTAGAGATATTTTTGGTTAACACAAAAACATTGCACAAAAGCACATACCACAATATTAAAAGTCAAAAAGCCACAAATGCTGGGGAATTTAATTCGTCAATGAAGCTTGGCGTGTTTTGTAGTAGGGTCCAACAATAGTGATCAGAAGAAGAAATGTAAAATGCATTTGAAACAAACATCAATGGGAAGACATTATTTTTAGACGGTTTCTGGAAATGAACGTTTTTGCTTGATAGCTGATCATTTTGATAATATGTATGATGTGCACTTGAAAAAACATCCGTTTTCTTCTTAGTAACAGCGACAGAACGAAGCTTTTAAAACAATAACGTTTTTAAATCGATGTACGAAATCGCTGGAAAACTGTCGATTCCGAGTAGTGTGCTCAAAAGGAAAGCTCATAGTATTTATAGGCTTGTTAGTATTTAAGTCGGCATGTGTTGAACCCTCGAACTCATGTACAAAAGCCACACATTTCTACCATTGCCACATTGAAAGTTATATTTGTAATTGGTGCCACATAAATAGTATATCAAATTTTTGTAAGTGTACATTTTTAACAAATCCGCAAAAGAGGTAATTTAAAGATACTAATCTCGGCGTTATTGTAGTTTATATACAAACATACTGGCTTTACTGTGTTTTGAATGCAACATCTATAGACCGTTAAACTTACGGTCGGTTTTATGCTTCATTTAATATTGTGCAGACCTTGAAATTACACCATCCTGATAGGTATATTACCTTGTCTACTCTTATAGACAACTTAACACACAATCGCATGTAGTGAATGGACATCACTCGCTCATGTGAATGGACTGAAACAGCTCAACATGATGCAGGTGACTATGAATGACTACGGTGGCAAGTAAACCGATCACTATCATCATCATCATCATCATCATCATGACCAGTAACTTGTTCGTCTTTTATTCAATCATGGCTGGGTGTATACGACTGTATTTCAATCGCTTGAGTTTGTAATCTATTGCGTGAACGTTTTGAGTTGTTATTCTTTGGTTTTTTGGAATTATACTACAATTATGCCACGCGCTTTAGTAATATTCCTGTTTGGAATTATAGGTTTGTATTGCGCGATAATAAGAGGTAATAATCTTCTCCTATTCCTTGTACCGCTTCACCGTAGTTTAAGATTATTTAATAATTTTATCAATTGTGAAGATAAAACATGGACATAGATTTATGATAACGGAGAGATTGTTAGATGTAAATAAAACGATTTTCCAATTTATTCCGAAATGAAGCGTTTGACACAGTGGCCGACATTAAGGCCAATATCCGTAGGGTGGCTGTAAAACAAATAAGGGATATTTGACTTAAATATGAAAATGTCGAAGTGGTAGGAAACACGGAAGGTGGAAGATTTTTTCACATGCGAATAGCCCGGCAGTAGGACGAATTTTCTTAGTAATGTTCTCTTGGATGTTGGGTGAAATAGTGGTTCGAATTTCGGTAATACTGTGTGGCCCGTCATAAAACCCTGACTATATGTATTCCAGCAGAATAAACTCTTACCCTGCGTTTACAAGGCACAAGACAGTGAGACTATGTATTAGTTTTAAAAGAGGAGAAAAACTGTTTGTTTAACATAGGCATCCAGACAGTTATAAAGTCAAACAAGAGGCCGTCAGTGGCTCAGAAGTTAGCAACTTTGCCCTACTACCCTCCGACCGCCAATCCGAAAATTTTGAAGCCGCTGCCATTTCGCACCCTTGCATTTGCGGACATGGCCCTACTGGACTTTTCTTCATGAAATGAGCCAAGGAATACGCTGGAGAAATTTGTCCGGAACTTCCGGAATCACTCTGTATACATTAGAGTTGGGTAGTTCATGAACTACGTAGTTCATTTAGGGTGACCAGACACCAACCTCACTTATATAATGCACATGTTCGATATTGCGACTGTGTTCGTGATTGTTATGTCCCGGCACCTTAAATGAACGAGTTCGAAAACTAGTGAACGAGTTCGACACAAGCCTAATGTACATACATACATTGTTATGTTCGTACATACGCTACACAAGTTCACACAATTTTCGTTGCTCTCTTGCTATCTCATTTTCATATTCGTATAATCACGTCATTATTCTCTTTGCTCTGAGAGTAGTCTGCACCCACACAAGACAACTATTTGCTGCCGATTTTTTTCGTAGTCTGACAATCTGTGATTCGCAGTCGGACAAATCTGTGTTCTATATAGGGGTGGGTCACCCTTATCATTTAGGGATATGAAAAATAGATGTTGGGCGATTCTGAGACCTACCCGATATGCACACAATATTTCACACAAATCGGTCCAGTCGTTTCGGAGGAGTTTAACGCCAAACAATCTGTGATCGCAGTCGGACAAACTGTGTTTAGAAGTGTTCATTTTGTGAGTTAAGTTCCTACCCGAGCCTGTAAATGTTAACACATTAAAAAATTTAATGTCTTGATAAATAACCGAGAACGCAACGATACAATTTTTGACGAAACCTTCTATTTAAAAAAAAGTACCGAACTCTGAGGCATATGCCCCAGATTTCAACTTCACAGAAATGAGTTTGATCGAGGAAAAGGGCGTACAAAGGAATACAAATATAATGAACCACCAACTAAACTATTCTTTCCAAAGTTTATGGTAAAAGTTTTATCAACTCGCGACCTTAGTTTCTAACTGACAATTTTTGATAAAATGTTCTGGATATTGCAAAGTTTTGCTCTTTCGATTACTGCTATCGCCATAATAATATCACATATCGTTTGCGAGATACCCAATGCAACCAAATTCTAACCACATGTGTTTCTATAATAATTTGTTTAAAAAAGTTATAACAACCAAATAGAACCTTGTGTTCCAAAACGACTTGAAAAATGTTCCAGTTAGAACTTTGTTTACCAAAATATTGTTGATAGAACTTTGTTGCACTACATTCTTCGTTGCATTAGTCAAATTGAACTCAGATGATAAACATTCTCCCGTTTGTATTTAGGCCTGACAGAAACAATTTGGACAAATTGTTACTGGATGTTGTCTGTTTACACCAAAAAGCCAGTAAAGCCGAACACTAAAATAGGTCACATGAAAAATATTGAGCAAAATTAATTTGTTTCGACGACCATATTTCTCTCTGTTTTTAAGTTTCGTTTACACTAAAATCGAGGTTTTTCTGAAAATGATGACGGTAGACAACACTGACCTTATCTTCCTTCAATTCGATTAGTCGTTGCATTATTCGCAGCAACATTAAAATGTTGCTTAAAATGTTGCAGACACGTCAGTTAGACATCGCACACACAAATTTCAAATGCCATCGTCAACTTTGTTCAAAATGCCCAAAAAAGATTTGTATAAATCTCAATTGGCTCAACAACTAATGGATAATTATATGCGCAGACGGGAGTGTAGTGGTTCGGAAAAAAACATCGACGTGGAATATAAATTAATCAGCTAAATATCAACGACATTTGGTTCCAACAAGATGGCGCTACTTGCCATGCAGTGCGCTTAAGAATCGATTTATTGCAAAATCAATTTGCAATAATTCAGATAAACATTTTTGTGGAACAAATTAACCCTCTACCTGTCACGTATAACCATAAATTTAACTTTTTTTTTTTAGAAAACTCGCAAAAAACTGCTCCAAAATGAGGGGGCGTGGTCAAAATGTTCTACAAAAATTATCGCCATAAAATTTCACTATATGTGTCCGAACACTCCAAAACACAAATCTTAGCCCAAGAGCTAGATAATAAGCAAAAACTAACTGCCTTCTAAGGGTTAATAATGAATTTTATATTTTTTATAATGACTTTTGTCATAAGTCATCTTTTATCTAGCACTTGGGCTAAGATGAAAAGTGGACCACGTAACTTGTAGCCACGGCGGACATAAGCCGGAAATCATATTTAAAAAATAAATGCCATGAAATTATGTACCAGATTATAATAAAAAAATTTCATTCCAGCAATAGTTCTGTCATGTATTTTCAGCTTAAATTCTCACGCATCTATTTTCAACTAACATATTTATTGAACTCTTCCAGAAATGTAACAATGTTGGGAAACAGGAACTATTCAAATTCATTTATGTTGCCCATATTCCAGCTTAATTTGCAAATATTGTACTGTTACAATTATTGCATATGAATCGCATATAGTACATTTCAACATTTGAACATTGGAAAGTGACCAATCAAAATGATGTGACAAATCAACTAGAAATTGTTTGGCTAACAGATTTGCCCCCACTCAGGTGCTGTTTCATTAAAGAATTGGGTGCATATCAATTGACTGTTGGTTGTGCCGACATTATGTGGTTCAATATTTACGTTGCATTCCATTCCATTCGAATTCGTATCTCAGGAAAATTTCAATTCACTGAATGTTAAGTGTTATTTCCTTTTGCTGTGGTTGACAAATGAGTCAGTAAACATTCAAGATCTGAGTTCATTTCTATTCGGAGCGTTGAGAGCAAGAGTGGAATAATTGATAAAAATAAAATCAACATTTGTTACTGCCCATTTTGTATTGACTACATTGTCTTGTTTAGAATTGCATTAAAAACAAGCAAAATCCAATGCTCAAAATGTTAGTGTCAAATATTTAACACGTGTAAGAAAATTTAAAAAATAACATCCGAAAAAGAATTGTAAACGTACTATTTAAGGCAGGTCTACAATGTAAAAGAATCCTTTCCATAGATTTATTATGAAAAACACTCTAAAATGGTAAACAAAAAATGTGTTTCGCCGTGTTGTTTTATTTACGTTCTTCATCAGTTCGGCAGGATACAAGGGGTTCGCCAGGATACAAATTTCAATACAAGAATGAGCATGAGCTTGGTCGATAACTTTATATTTGACTGATGAATTTGAAAAAATATTACAAAAAAATCTTGTGAACATGATACTGATGCGAAGAACTTCGATTACGTTCTTTTTTTGGTAGCAAGAAGGGTGGTAAACGGACAATAAACATCAACGATAGCTGATGTTCATGCTCATGAATGACATGTTTATGGTAAATATATTAAAAACCTGTGAGGATGGACCCCTCCTAGATCTCACTATTTTTTATGGCCTGATTTAGTTAGTATTTGGAAATTTTTGAAATAGTGAAATAGATGGCTGCAGTCAAATTGAAAGAGACTTGTTTTCGTAGAACATTTGAATACTTTATATCGATTTTTCGCCCTTACTTCGAAAAATTTCAGAAATTTCCTTTAAACAAATTTGCCACGGAAATGTTGCTCATCAAATTTCAGTAAGGGTTGTCAAAGACAAGAAATCCATATCTATAACTTTTATTGGTCCTGTTGGTCCTTATTCAAATCAATGACGTAGAATAGCCAGTTTAAGGGTTTAACTATTCAAGGAAATGGTTAGCTGTTGATTTTAGAATAGGACATGGAGAATAAACCTGGGATAATTATATTGAGCACGAGTCCTTCTTTTAAATAGTTGTGAGTTTTAACTTTAAATGTCTCAAACATATGATATTGAATAGCAAACACAATATGTTTGAAAACAAGTATACTGTATTTGCGCCACATGGGACTGTCCGTGACGGTGGAAAGTTTCTGATAGCCATTCACTTGGGAGTGGCCAGAAATGATTCCTTCATCGGGCTGTCCAATCAGCTCACTACTTCAACGCAGTATGTCCTGGGCAATGGCTTATCGGAAACCTCCGTTAGCTAGCTAAAGTGAGAAGGCGAAACGAATGGGCAACCTGAGTGGTAATGCGATCACTGATACGTCTCAGGATTATTAGGTGACCCTGTCACTGAAGCTCTTCGAAGTAGTGGACATATTCTTCTGTCCTTTAAAGGCGGATGAGCCAACACCCCTGGCCAACGGCGGATCAAAATTGAAGAAACCACGATCCAGTTTCGACACACTGCATTCTGGTCAGCGTCTGATCCATAATGGGCGGCTTAAACATGATCATCCTGGCAGTGGGTAAGATGCGAACCACGGTGGGCTGGGTTTGCCTCCCGCCACCGTAATATCGGCAATGAAAATACGCGGAGAATGTGATGAACCGGGAAACCCCCCAACTGTTGACGACCCTCGCAAACGTTATAAGGACCATGATTTGAGGATATGTACCTGGAATGTTCGAACGTTATACAGGACCGGTGCCACTTTCCAACTGGCGGATGTCCTCGGAAAATGTAAAACTGACGTCACAGCGTCACAGCAAATTGGGAAAGGAAAGTGTCTTTCGACCAACCATCGGCAATCACAGTCTACATGATACCACCTCCGATAATGGAATAAGACTGATAGACTTCGCCGCTGCAAAGAACATGGTAGTTAGTATCACACGATTCCAGCATAAGGACATTCATAAGGCGACCTGGATATCTCCTGATCAACGGACGAAGAACCATATTGCTCACTTGGTAATAGATGGCAGGCACTCTTCTAGTGTAATCGATGTACGTGTGATTCGAGGTGCCAATATCGACTCGGATCATCACCTGGTGGCTGCGAAAGTTCGTACGAGATTGAGCAGGGCGCAAGGCGTACGGAGCCGAACACAGGAAAAGTTCGATATTGACAAGCTGCGAATACCGGGGATATCAATGTCCTATCGACGGAAACTCTCTCTCCTGCTGGAGCAGAATACCCCCCCCTCCCGAAGACTCAGATGCGCAGTGGAAGCACATCTCCCATTCTTTGGAAATCGCTGCAATGACTGAACTTGGCTATCAAAAACCGCGGAAGGATAAGCCATGGTACGACGAAGAATGTCGCATTGCAACTGGTGGAAAAGATGCTGCACGTATGGCAACGGAACGGTCAGTTACCACGCGTGCTGCGAGTGAGCGGTACAAGAGGCTGGGAAGGGGGGAAGACCAATTATTTAGGCGGAAAAAATGGCAGTGGGAGCAGAGGGAGAGTGAAAGAACCGAAATGTGCAGGATGAATGGTTAACCGCGAAAGTTTTTCCAGAGGGTAAGAAGATCGACCAACGGGCCTAATAATGGGCTGCCCTCCTGCAAGGACGAGAATGGAAATCTGGTGACTGAGAAGCAGTGTGTGCTCAAAATGTGGAGAGACCACTTTTCAGCTCTACTCCACTCAGATTCTTGCACTGAAGATCAGGAGGTAATGATAGTGGAAGATAGTATAGATTGTACCCCCCCACCCCCCCCCCACCACCCAACCAAGACGAGATTAGAACGGCGATCTCCCGCCTGAAGAATAATAAAGAATAATAATGCGGATGGCCTACCGGCTGAACTTTTTAAGGCAGGTGGCGAAGGACTGATAGCCCACATTCATCAAATGATATGCGGTATATGGCTGGGGGAATCTATGCCCGACGACTGGAGTGTATTATGTCCGGTAATCGAAAAGGGTGATTGATCCGTATGTCTGTTCCAACTATCGCGGTATCAGTCTTTTATCCATCGCGTATAAGGTCTAGTCGAGCGTATTATGTGAAAGACTAAAGCCAATTATTGAAAACCTGATTGGACCTTATCAGTGTGGTTTTAGACCAGGCAAGTCCACAACTGACCAAATATTCACGCTACGCCAAATCCTGGAAAAGACCCACGAAAAGCAAATCGATACATACCACTTTTTTGTCGATTACAAAGCTGCTGTCGATAGCCCCATACGGGGAAAACTGTACGAAGCTATGTCTGAACTTGGTATTCCGGCAAAACTGATCCGTCTCTGTAGAATGACGCTGACCAACACCAAATCAGCAGTAAAAGTGGGGAAAGACCTCACTGAACCATTCTGTACCAGGCGAGGACTTGGACAAGGCGACACACTTTCGTGCAATCTCTTCAACATCTTAATGGAGATAATAATGAGAAGGGCTGCAGTAAATACGAACAAGACCATTAACACGAAGAGCCATATGTTGCTGGCGTATGCTGACGACATAGACATCATTGGGCGAAATTTGCGAGAGGTATGCAGTATTTTCAAGAATCGAAAAGGAATCAGCAAGGGTGGGTCTTGCTGTTAATGAGGGCAGGACAAAATTGATGCTGTCAACGACTGGGGAAACCTCTCGACTTGGTCCGCACTTGAACGTTGACAACCGATTTAATTTTGAAGTCGTAGATGAATTTGTACAAGGACAACAACGTAAGCCTGGAGATAGATAGGAGAATTGTGCTTGCAAATAGATGTTATTTTGAGCTCAGCAAGCAGTTTAGGAACAAAGCCCTCTCTCGACGGACAAAAGTCCGGCTATATCAGACTCTCATTTTACCAGTCTTGACATATGGCTCCGAAACTTGGGTCATATCGCAAGCGGATGTCGCAAGCGAATTCTCCGTAAAATGTATGGGCCTGTTAGGGAAAACGGCGAGTACCGACGTCGCTGGAACGCAGAGCTATATAGTCGCTATTCTGACGTGGACATAGCTAGACGAATCAAAGTGTGCCAATTGCGTTGGCTAGGCCATGTTATCAGAATGGATGAAGATGAGCCAGCGCGAAAGATTTTTGATAACGTACCCGATGGAAGCAGGAAAAGAGGACGACCAAGACTCCAGGCAGAAGAATCCCTCCGTATCCTTGGTGTTACCAACTGGCGAGAAAAGGCGAAGGATAGAGCCAGTTGGAAGAATATGTTGAAATTTGTTTGTTTAATTAATATGTGTAAGACGTCTGACCTCATGAGGTTGTATTATAGTCAATAAAAGTAAAGTAAGTATTTGCATCAAGCTACAAATTCGTTACATTTGGATCAAAACAACAAAAAAATCGAGCGCCTAAGGCTTTCATTCCGTAAAGGAACCATTCACCCCCCAGACAATTACCACCAATTTGTTGCACTGTGTTTTTAAAAATGTTGACAGTTCTGTTATTAAAATCCACTCGGTTTTGTTTGTGTTCATCAAATAAAGGAATTGTAATATTCAAAAAATATATCAATTGATAATGAATATGTTTCAGTTCGCTTATGCAAAATTTTCGAGGACCTCGCGCAAGAAACGGATGTTGGGCTTTCATAAGCAGACACGAAACAGGTTATGAAACAACTAATATAGCAAACGTACAATACTGAGGCTGGATAGCATAGGCCGAAGGTTGCTTATTGTTAGCGGACTGGTTAACATTTGTTCAAATTCAGAAGACAATTCTTGATTGCTTAGCCTTGTTGCAGGACAACATTTTTGATTTTCCACCAATGAAAGAGAAGTACGACCAATATTAATAATGTACTCGAGTTACATACACACGCCGAAACATACGACTTCTGTGACATATTCTCTAGATGACATTCTACCGGATCTATGTATATGTACGGTGAAAAAATCGGCCTCAGCAACATATTGCAGGAAACATGTACATGTTTGCAAGCACTGTTTTCATAAATTGAAGATAAATTTGTTTCTTTGTTGGCTGTCTCGTATATGATTTTAGTAGTTTTCAACAAGAACCCCACATTTTGGTCTCAAAATCTTGTATTATAAGCTATAAATCATTGCGTCTCAAACATGTTGTATTTATTAGAAAACACAATGTGTTTGGGCACAAGTATAGTATATTTGCGACAAGCTACAAACACGTTATATTTGCACCCAAACAACAAAAAAAGGCTGATTTTTCAGCGTGTTTTTGGAACACTCTCCAGATATTAATGCTTTTGCAAGTTCAAAACTCGCTTATATTTAAATGCAAACATTAGCATTGTTGCGTGGAAAGATGCACAGATTTACGTGCATACGTCTTTCCTCCCAAACATCCATATACTTAAGTCGAAGCATTCGTGTGGTCCTCGTAAATTAATGACTGATGACTGAATGCATTAAACTAAAAGATTAGTCAATATAAGAAACACTCAATTCATTTACACACGCATTCAGGATATTTATGAATCACCGACTGAGTGAATAATTCATAAATACACTTACACTTACAGTAGCATTAACTTAGGCTAAGAGAAATCTCTCTTTGTCCTTCTTTATGGTCTAGACAGACCATAGCGACAAAAACAGTGAAGGTAACAGTGCACCAAATACAGCTGTAGTTGTATCACAAACAAAGCTGGATTTGGATGACAAACACATATATTGTAATGAATAAATATCAACCATGTGTCCCAAACATGTAATTTTGAATAGCAAACACAATGTGTTTGGACACAAGTATGCTATATTTTCGACAAACTCCAAACACACGTTATGTTTGCATCCAAATAATAAAAAAAATAAGAAGGATTTTCCAACGTGTAGGTTCATAATTCAGTGTAGATTCAAGATGTTGATCTTTGTTTAAGCAATTAAGCATTTATATGTAAAAAAATTTGAATAAATGTATTTGAAATCAGACATAAAATTAAAGAAATATAATCTAAAGTTGTTATAACTAAGTAGATATAATTTAATTCACATGAAAACAGAATATGTTCGCAATATGTAATTTTAAAAACGTTTGCACAAGTCCGCTAAACATACATATGTAATACTAGCAAAACTATGTTGGGGACAAACCTTTTTTTTCCCTGCGTGTAAAAAGAATTTAATTGGGCAAAAAACCATTAATCCGTCTATTGGTTACCAACCATTAATACAAATACATATCGATTGTTGTCCCATTGTATTGGGTGAAGGTAGTTAAAAAAACAGCAAAAATTTAAATGTATTTATACCAATTTGATGATTGTGTGGTTTAGGCCATTCTTGCTGCAAGCGATGCATATGTAGAACGTATCAACTGACGAGGGTGTTATTGCAATTAACCCGCGTAACCGGTTGTTTTCTTAATTTCAGATATATTTTTTAACAGGGCATTTGCTCATTCTGGGACCTCCGTCGCGCATTATGTTAGAACCTGGAATTTATAAAAAAATATGGGGTATATCAAACATTTTCGTGCATTATTTGCATTATTTGATAGCATAGTGATATTCAAGTGCCACTAGTTTTCTTATATTGTTAATGGGTTCTCCGAGATAATGCAATGCAATTTGGAAAACAGTAATTTTGAGCCACTATATCTTTGAATAAAAGCTTTCCAGTCTGTACTTCTCGTGTTAGAGACATCTCGCAAAACCTTGACAGAAATTTTACTGCAATTTTTTTCCAATTACTAGAAGTTAGGGAACCAAATATATTTTTCTGAAATGATCTTACTATATGCATTTTTTACCATGTACAATCTTATGCCGACATATATGGGATATTTAATATTGACTTTCAAATATCCAGAAATAAGAAATTCATATAGTTAATTCACCTGTAATTTAAAACACTTCGGCACTGCTATCAGTTTTTTGAGCGACGTTTTTGACTAATGGTGATTTCGTTTCTAAAAACTAATACTGCCCTTGTATGAGGCGATATTGAAAAAATGTTGCCATCGCCCCTTTAAAGTTGTGCCTTTTTTAGGGTGAGAAATGTTACATATTCTCACAACTGTATCCTTGTTTGGCATGTCTTTATTTAATCGCTTAACTAAGTTATTCGACCAGTGCATATTGAAACTTAAGCGATATTAAACAATTTTAAGCGACTCTTCGTACAGACTGGTCGAGTGTTTACCAATACAAATGGAAGAGATGACTCCTAGAGAAGACACCTAGAGATGTTTCATCTGTTTGCGATAAGACCCAGCATTCTGATCCACAAAGCAGGAGAGGTTAAATGAGAGTCTGGTATTGCTGAACTCCTATAACACGAGAGAGGGTTTTATCTCTAAAGTGCTTGATTAGCCAAAAATAACATCTATTCGCAAGCACAATTCTCCGCTTGATCTCAAGGCTGACGTTGTTGTTTTTGTTTACTGCAGATCCGAAGTCTATAAATTCGTATAGTATCTCGAAATTATCACGGTTGTCAAGGTTCATGCTTTGGTATAATCGCGTGGGGCCGTGCTCGTTGAATCCATTAATTTTGTCGTGCCCTCATTAACTGTCAGACCTACTTTTGCTGGCTCCTTCTCAATTCTCGAAAACCTCGCAGTAACTTCTCTTATTGTGCGCCCAATATTGATAATGAGAAATGTGTACATTCATGTAATATATACGCACATACATATACATAATTCCCTGAAAATGTGCGTATTCTGGAATAAATTTTGAACTATTTTGGAAATTATTTCTGAAAATTTATGACATACAATTCAAATATAAATTTATCAGTTTTATGTTTTCTGAATAACTTGAAATTTTATACGCATGACTCGCTGTTGACAAAAGGTAAAGACTTCCTCTATCGATATTCAGCATTGGCATTGGTATGAGTCAGTCATGACATAATGCTGACGAGTCAATAGGACGGTCTTACAGATATTGTCAGCTCGTTCACAACGTATGTCCCCACGGCAAAATTAGTGGCATGTCATGAACATGTCTCCTAGAAAGTGTCAGCACCTGCTGACATTGTCCTAAGGAAATTCTACTGACAATGTCTAGCATAATTTAGAAGTCTAGCATAATTTAGCTTGGAACTTTTAGTTTTTTTGTAGCATATAAAATATTGCTATTTTTTTATTGCATATAAAATATTATAAACAGTATCGCCTTCAATTTGATGTATGCCACGTGCAAATATATTAACGCGTTCACGACCGAAGCGATCAGGCTGGGGGCTACAAACCAGATGATAAATTTGCACGAAATGAGTTAACTCTAGCTCAATGTTAGAGTTAATGTTTTATTTATGTGTTCTGTGAAGTTTGTGACGTCAGGGATAGTGTGACGCTTATACGCGTCGCCGGTTTATGGAATTTCGTTGTATAAACCGCAGGACGCACATATGCGTCACTATAAAAGAATGTAAACTATGAAAATAAATGTTGTGTTTGCAATTTATTTATTTTCATATATATCTATTCCTTTCCAATGACCCCTTTCACACTCGGCAAGTTACTTGCGCAAGTCTCTTGCCCAAGTCTTGGTTTGTTGATGACAGAGTTAAGGTCGGGATAGGGGAATACATTTTGAGTACAGACTTGCTTGTACTCGGAAAGTTGAAAAACTGACTTGCGCAAGTAACTTGCCGAGTGTGAAAGGGGTCAATATAAACTAAAAAACAAATAACAGTTCATTCAAAAATAACACCAAAAAATTCAAAAATATATAAAAAAAGATACTGAAAAATTAAATAATTGCAAAAAAACCAAGCACAGAAAATAACAACTTGGTACTTCCCCTAAACCGAAACAAAAATTCAATACAATCTGTACACCAATAGAGAAACTATAATAAATTAAGTACAATACAAATTCCAACGCATATATGCGACCTCGGTTTGTGGGAAAAACGGCATGACGCACATATGCGTCGTGTGGTCGTCAACGCGTTAAACCGTTCCAGAGATATGGGTCGGCAAAGTCGGCAAACTGCCAACAAATCGAGATTTTCAAAATGTTGATGCCCCAGTGGCACGTGTTAACATCTTTCAATCGTGCGCAAACTTTGGCAATCCTATAATCTGGCAGTAA
Source organism: Phaonia tiefii (assembly GCA_963931995.1). Taxonomy (NCBI): domain Eukaryota; kingdom Metazoa; phylum Arthropoda; class Insecta; order Diptera; family Muscidae; genus Phaonia; species Phaonia tiefii. Next base: position 123,593,051 of record OZ008367.1, read on the forward strand.
GAAGCATTTTAGGGGGGTGGCCCCAAAAAAATTCTGACATTTTTTTTTACCCTATGAGATAAAACCACCCTAAGCTTGGTATCATTGGAACATTTTTATGCTTGACTTTTTTGAAAGTAATATAAGGTTAATAAATAAGCCTTATATTAAGCCTGTTTTTTTATTCCCTGCAAAACTAAGTTTTCGACGACTTTGTATGGGGAACTAAGCGATATTAAGCGATTTTAAGCGGCACTCCATACAAATTCGTCGAAAAATTACTTTAGAAGGAATAAAAAAAACAAGTTTATTCTATTAAAAAGATATAGAATTGTCTTGAGCTTGAGTAAATAAAATGCAATAGTTCTAATAAAAAGGCCGACTGTGTAAATATCATCCCTGATAAAAAAATTAAATACACAAAGAATTGAAAAGGTGGCAATCAACAACACCTCTTTTGTAGTCGGTTGTGCTACCGCCATGATGCGGTGTATGTTTTCCATAAATATAAATGATTGTTTGCAACAAATAAATCGCAGTACAACGTCATTTGTGAAGAACACAGTGTTTCTTTGCGTGTGAAACTAAAATGTCTTTGGAGATAAAAAAGTTGTTCATATTCTTCTAAAAGAGAGTATTACAACTTTGTACGAATATTACGCAAAACCATATCGACATTGTTTAATCCTTCTTTTTGGAAAATGATTCGTTAATTATTCAATTGGATAAAAAAAAAATCGGCGACTCATGGTGAATAACTCTGACGAAACTTAATCAATAATTAAATACTTTCCCATTATATCCCGTGAAAGTACTAGGAAGAGCGTCTCACAATCAGTGAGCTGTGCGATTTCTAGTTGATGCATCCACTGATTGGTATTTATAGTTTTACTCCGATTCCGAACGGTTTTTTGAGATACATTTTCATGGATAGTTACTCGATAGTGTCGCCGTCACTAACCGAGATGACCGTCGTCGTATGAAATCCAAGGTTGGATCAAACCATTGTTATCATGTACAAGACCCTATCCATTTCACTATCGACGGCCAGTATAATAAATTGAAATAACGATTGAAATATTCTGGGGGAGAATACTCATACAACGTTTAAACAGTGGTATAAACACTGTGTACAAAGGAAGTTGGTAAGGGTTATTTTTTTCAAGATTTCTGTACTAACTACTAAAGAAATTTACAAATTCTTTAAAAGAAATCATTCTGACCCATACATTTGTCCTGTGTCAAAATTTCCAATAGCAAAATCATCAATTTGTTGTCTATGTAGTGAATATACCAACGTTTCATTGTCAACGATGGAATTCCTTCAACCCTTCCTAAAAGCCAAATTCGTTTCCAAGAACGTGATACGCATTTTTATAACCCGGTTTTGTAAAAACTGTTGGTTACATTCGTTACTTGTTAGATCCCAACTGGTTTCATTTTCTTCTTCTTTAAATATCAGGTTTCCTGGCACTGAACATTGTGGACATGCCTGAAACGTCTGTCTGTTGATTTTAAAATGCACGAGGATAAAAGTGAAAATCTCCATAAATTCTGTTTGTAACTACTTGCATATTTCTCGATTTGTCCAAAAGTCAAACCATTGGAAAACACCTTATTTATGTGGTATTTATGCTTGGAATTGAAATTGTTTAATTAACAACAACATACGATGTGTGTGAGTCGCTTTTATTGTTTTTATATAAATGAACTGAACAAACATTGATTGTCCGTCACGCGGTTTGAGACAGTAGCCAACAACTGGTTCGATTGCCAATATTTGTGTATTGGCAAAATGAAGAGTCATTAATCTTTACGTAGCAGCTAAAGCTAACGATCTCTTGATTAAGTTTTTCAATTGCAATTTTTCATAGCGAAACTATTTTTAAGTGCATTTCACTCATGAATCCATTTATTTTAAAATAGTTAATTCATCACCTTTTAGGCGAGTGGTATAATTTTTTAGACGATGTGCATCATGGACAAAGAGTTATGCATTCGTTAGACAACAACTGACAAGTCTGTAGGTAAAATTCTCACTCAGCCACTTTAGTTATGTGTAATTTTTTTTGGCGTAAACTTCAAAACTAACATTGCAACACCCGTAATACAATTCGCCTGAAGCTGACTTGTAGAATTGCATCAGACCAACCATAATTTCGGTTGAAGATGAACGTTTGGTACTGGCTAAAATGTGTCGTCGATATTCGGCAGGCATTTTAGTACTGAAGACTTGAAGACTTCAAATATAAACACTGGAACAGATGACTAAATGTTAAATACAATTCAAGTACTAACTACAAAACTTCGGCTAGTAAATACACTGAAAATAGGTTGAGCAATATTCTCATCGCGTCTAAAGCGTCACGCAGAGAAGAGATTCGTTGTCACAACTATACTTATATTTATAGCCAACTAAAATTTAGCTGTTCCTTGGACTATCACATATTCAGTTATGATTACCTATTATGTGTTCCGTATGTATCACCAAATGTTGTGCATATCACTTGATTTGTAATTCGGTTTTGGTTGCAATAACTGAAATATTTAGTTGAAGCCACTGCAACAAGAAATAAATGTAATCTGTCAATCGAGTTTTAGTTCAAGCAACCAAATTATCCCGTAGTGGTGATTATTCTATTTGTTGGATCGAAAAACTAATTCGGTTGTAGTAATCTAATCTTAAAACTAATTCGGTTGTACCAAATAATATACTGGTGTGCTCAACTACTTATAATTACTTGAATTTAATGGCTGTCATAAATATTTGTTGGTGCCATATCCCATTATGAATTTTATAGAAAAAAAACTACAAAAATTTGTTTTTATTAAAATTCTGTATTTTATATTTAAATATAAGTAGAAACAAAATTATTATTATTTCTAACCAGGGTTTGTATTTTACGCATGCATGCCGAAAAATCTTTGGATTGATTTTTAACCCTTTTCCAGTGATCCAATCGAACTGAAAATTCGCAGACAAACTAACGGCGATAACAAAAATTAACTATCAAAATATGGGCGGGATTGGACAAAGGGGTGTGGTACCTTCATATAAAGAATTTAAACAATGTTTTTTACGGGTTGGTTTTATATATTTTCAAGTAGTGATCACGAAATTCAGCCCTTTTTGCGATAAGACGCACTGTTTAGAAGATATGGCCGGGTTTATTAGAGTGTCCCATCAATATAAAATTTTTTTTTGCTCAAGCTTTATTTTATTCTATTTCTGAAATTTTTTTCAGATTTTTCGGAAGAGGTTTAGAGGTCGCGCAAGTCGAATTTCCCCTAAAAATAGGGTATTCCGTACGTTTTTGGAATTTTATTTAAGGGTAGTATTCTAAAAGTCCCGAAAGTGAACGTAATCGCAAAAGCAAACGCGAACGCCAAAGTCAAAAAATGGTAGTTTATATATCACTTCGCGCTTGCGTTTGTTTACGAATGCTGTCACTTACATATGCGGTGTATAGAGTTGCCAAACTAAAATATACAATTATAGATCATAAAAAGTTATCTTGAGTGAAATGCTCAGAATGAAAAAGATTAAAAAATGTTGTTCTATTTCAGTAGATCAACAGATTTTAAGATTGCTATTATTTATAATACTACAAATACCAACAATTTTCACATAAAATGTGTAAAAAACCTATACTATTTTGGGGTTCAATGTCCAATAAATTTCCCCATCTATATTAAATTAGTTGTCTTTTCAAAAACAGGTGCCATTTGGCGGTATGTATTGATTGTAATGTATTGGTTCTTCTGTTTATTATTGTCAACATCAACTGATGTCAATAGTTTTTAACTATAATTATAATAGTTTCGCAACGCATTATTTATTTCAACGTTCCATTTCTAATTTTATTATTGTAAATAAGAATTTCAGTGCGTAAATAGTAAAATTTTGAATTATTTTAAAAACAAAGTTTCGAGCTTTATCCGTCGGATGCATTTCAGTCAAAATTGGCAACTATTTATAAGAAATTAAATTCAAAATACTTCCATCGGCCTATCCTTGATCGACATTTTTCTTTAAATTTGTATTTTCTTCAACTAACGCGACGTACTGTGGCGTGTTCAATTTGGCAGCTGAAGTGATCAAAAAAGTAGCGCTGCGTTTTATAAACTGCCCATTAAATATCGTAACTCAACGCAGGTAGTCACCAACCAGCTGTAACGTTTTATAAGCTACCAAAACGACAAAAGTAACGCGAAGTGACTAATTCACGACTTATAGAATACCACCCTAAAACTCGGTCAATAACCACGATTTTCTTAGTTTGTATTTCAACAGTTTTGAAGCTGATCGGCCAAAATTTTATTGTATATGCACAAACCAATGATTTTGCTCAATAAGGTACCATCTGTTAAATTGTTTCGTAAATTTTGTATAAATTTGTTAAAAACGCTTTATAACTTTTAAAATTTGTATGAAAATATAAAAAACTATTGATGCATTTTAAAAGACATATAAATTCCAAGCAATTTTAGAATTTGGAAAAAAATTTTGAATTTGCGGTTACTGTTCCAGAGTTATACCATTTCAAAGCCCTTTACCCATTATATGAAACTAATAATATTATAAACTGGTTGCCATTTTTGCATCGGATTTTTGATCGTAAATATGAAAAAATTAGAAAAAGTTTATATAGCTCAGAAATGAAGCGTCGAATCGAAATAATAACTAGTTGTTGCGGATTTCTAAGGGAGTGGAACCATTAAGTGGTTCAATTGGTATTTAATTTTGTTTTTTAAATCGGCAAAATAAGAAAATTTCTAAAATGAAAAATGCGTATAACTGGGAAACGGTGCGTCCAATTGCAAAACAAATAAATTTTTTTACCGCCACGAGAGGCGGTAACCAATGGAGGTATTTATTTATAAATCGCTCAAACTAAAATTTTTCGAATAAAAAATCGCTAAAGCGGCATTATGTCTATATTTCGGAATCGGAGTGTTCATTCAAAAAATATCCAATTTTTGGGCCCTCGAAGGGGTTTCCATTTTGTATTAACGATTTTTTTTTAATATCTATAACTCGGTAACGGTGCGTCCAAACGCAAAAATAATACCGAAACGGCAACGAAACCCCTAGAAACCCTTAAAAAAAATTCAAAAATACCCTCCGTTTTAGAGATATTGGCATAAGGGCGTTGTAGCGATTTGTGATATGAGTAATTTTAGTTTTATTTTTTTATTTTAGCGATTTTCCTATTTTGGGGAATTTTGGAAAAACTTCTTCCATGCGAATTGGACCACTAAATGAAAAACCCTCAGAAACTCCCATAAATTAGTTATATTTTCGATTGGACGCTCTGTTTCCAAGATGTAGACATTATTTCTAAATTTTTCACAATTTCGGTAAAAACGGGGATGGGTTATCGATTATTTTCCCCATTCCCTATAGATAATGAGTAAACCTTCATTATCCATTCCCCACGGTGATATATATAAATAGCACTACGGGGGTGGGGTAAATTGGAAGGGTGTAACCACATACAAACAGATATAATTTAAAAAGTTAATTTGTGTCATCGACAATTATAGTTCCTTCTGACAAGAGTCCACAATTTTTTCCATATGTTTGTGAAGGCATTAAATTCAAAGATTCTGTTTAAAAGTCTTACTTACTTACTTACTTATCCGGTCTCGGACAACCCCGGGGGGTCAGGGACCTTACAAAACGAAGATAACATATTTCGCCAACCAGTTCGAGTCTTACTGCACCTCAATTTATGATTATACCAGTAAAATAAAAAAAATACATGCGATTCAGAAAGTAGTGTGGCGAGATATGTCAACTGGGCATATTCGTCTTGTCGATAACAATAATAGATACATAGACTTTAATGACCATCTTTTGATTTCGTAACAGGGTGATTCAGGAAGTTCCGGACAAATTTCTCCAGCTTATTCCTTGGCTCATTTCATGAAGACAAGTCCACTAGGACCATGTCCGAAACTGCAAGCGTGCGAAATGGCAGCGGGTTAAAAATTTTCGGATTGGTGGTCGGAGGGTAGTAGGGTAAAGTTGCTAACTTCTGAGCCAGTGGTCGGTTTGTTGGAACGGTCTTTAAGAGGCCTTTCAGAATCAATAAAAAAAGTAGAAAAAAGTCAAATCGCCGAGATACAGAGCTTTCGGAAAAAAATGGAAAAAAAATCACATAACCTCAATTTGCTCAGCCAGATGGCAGGTAACTTATGTTGAAAGATGGCCATACCTCTTACCTTTTCAAAATGACCTAAACGAAGTTATGACCATTTTACTGAAATGCTAAAATGTTTATTTTTGTTTTTGGAAGCGAAATAACAGCACACATTTATTTGTTTTTGTAAATTAACACGTTTAAGATTTTATTTTCCAGTCCATTCATCAGTGCCTAAAAAAGTAAGTAGTATTCATATGTATTCATTGATAGAATTTTGTCATTCAACAAGTGCCTACGAACGCGAAAAGTACGAGTGATTTGTCCGGTTTTTTCAAAGTGAATAACGACAAAAAAGTAAAAGTTTACGCTAATCTCTGCTGCAGCAACAGTTTCGAGTACGTAGTGTTTTGAATTAGTAAAAATTGGCAACTTAATCAAACGAAGAATTAGCAGACATTCATTACATGTATGGATTCTGCGATGGTAATGCAAGAGCTGCTGCGAGTGAATATGCATTACGTTTTCCTAATCGACGACCACCAAACCGAACAACATTCAGTGAGACGCACCGCCGATTTCGTGAAGGTACGTTGTTTACACAAATGGAGCGTCCTGGAAATGAACAACACGACGTTGCAGTTGAAGTGTTAATTTTGGATGCGATAGACGAGAACTCAACGACAAATACAAGACGAATCGCGGTCCAAGTCGGTGTGGCACAATCAAAAGTATGGCGCGTCCTTCACAAAGCAAAAAACATCCAGTCCATTTCACACCAGTACAAGAACTGGCGGCCGATTTCCACTACGCGTCAATTTGCCGTGAGATGTTGCAACGTGATGTACACACATTTATATTTTTACGTTCGATTGTGTGGACCGACGAAGCGCAATTCACGAGAGACGGCATAACTAATTTCCATAATTTGCACGAATGGGCCCATGACAATCCCCACAACAAGAAAGAAACAGCATTTCAACAACGATTTGCCGTCAACGTTTGGGCTGGCATCATCGAAAACACCTTGATTGAGCCAAAAGTACTTCCGCCCAGGTTAAATTCGCAAAATTATTTGGCTTTTTTGAAAGAAGTCATACCAGAAATCCTAGAGGAAATACCTCTTGCGGTACGAAATTATGTTTTCTACCAACAAGGTGGTGCTCCAGCGCATTACGGGCTTATTGTGCGGGATTGGCTTAACACCAATTTTCCTCGGCGTTGGATTGGGCGAGTTGGACCAATCGCCTGGCCGCCATGATCTCCAGATCTCAAACCACTTGATTTCTTTTTATGGGGCTACATGAAAGATTGTGTGTATTCTGTGCAGATCCACAATCGTGAGCAGTTACTTGCACGCATTGAGGAAGCTGCGGTGAGAGTTTGTGAAAAGATGAGTGAACTAAACGTGGCGGATGTGGTTCGCAAACGGCTGCAATTGTGTTTGGTAGAAAATGGGAACCACATTGAAAATTTCCTTTAACATCAAATGTTTTTTTTCCTTATGTGTTTGATTCTTCTGCCGAAAATTTCAGTAAAATAAAACCTTAAACGTGTTAATTTACAAAAACAAATAAATGTGTGCTGTTATTTCGCTTCCAAAAACAAAAACAAACATTTTTCCATTTCAGTAAAATGGTCATAACTTTGGAACGGTAAGACCTCTGGGCTTCGGTTAGGCTATCTTTCAACACAAGTTACCTGCCATCTGGCTGAGCAAATTGATTTTATGTGAAAGCTCTGTATCTCGGCGATTTGACTTTGTTCCAAGCCCAAAATCCGACCACTGGCTCAGAAGTTAGCAACTTGACCCTACTACCCTCCGACCACCAATCCGAAAATTTTGAACCCATTGCATTTTCGGACATGGTCCTAGTAGACTTTTCTTCATGAAATGAGCCAAGGAATAAGCTGGAGAAATTTGTCCGGAACTTCCTGAATCACCCTGTAGAAAAATATATGTCGCCCATTGTTTTTGTCCAAAGCACAACAAATTCTGGGTCTATGCGGCGTAAAATATGAATATGTATACTTAGCATATTTTCTGTTTAAAATAATAGTTGGTCTATAAAGTCCTCGTGTAACATTGAAAAATAGTTTACCTTTTACCGCAAAGCCTCTTATGAAACATCGAAAACATTTATTTTTTTTGATCAGAATCTAAATTATGATTACAGTGACTTCTATTTAAACACGAATTCTAATATTGTACTTTTTATGAGTTGTATGTTCCATTCCAGATGAATGAGGTTTAAGAAATGCTCAAATAGATTAATACAATTTAATTACTGTAGTAATAACTTCTATTTAGTAGGACCTAATTGCAATTTATCAATAATATCGACAAAAAATTCTGATGTACAGGGTGGCTGATGAATATTGCTTCATTAAGCAACTCAAATAACTGTTTTTTCAGTGTATGGAATTCATTTTTGTTTTATTCGTGTTAAAGCTCATTAAATTTTAGTAAATATAGCATAATTAGTTTTAAAAATAATGAAATTTAAATCCCCCCCCACTGCTCGTTGATGCATGTGCGGCATCTTAGCAAAAAGTTGTTCATTACGTTTCTCGAATGGATTGCTTTAGTTTATTAAAATTTGTTGGTTTTGCTTTGTGGACTTCCTATTTGCAATAAGCCCACAAGAAAAAGTCAGGTGCAGTATGGTCAAGCGACCTGGGGGGCAAACGGAATGTGGAGTTTCTAGATATCAGCTTATTGGGAAATATTCGTCGCAATTCTGTCATAACAGGCCGGGCTATGTGAGCAGTTGCACCATCTTGTTGAAACCACACAGAGTTGAAAGAAATTCTCATTCGGCGTAATTCTGGATAGAAAAACTCTCTCAACAAGCTCAAGTAACGGTCTCCAGTAATCGTAACGGTGTGACCGTTTTCTTCGAAGATGTAGGGCCCGACAATGCAGCGTGATGAAACTGCACACCACACTGTGAAAGGAAGTGGATACAATTCCGTCTCATGGAGTATCTGTGGGTTGGAAGTACTCCATATTTGACAATTTTGTTTGTTTCTGTTGCCGTTTAAATCGAAATGGGCGTTGTCAGACAAAAAAAACAGTTCAACATGTTTCCGTCCTCTTGCACCATTTGACGCATCTCCTGGCAAAATTCCAAGTGAATCGGGAAGTATGCTGCGATCAGTTTGTTGGCCATTTGAATTTTATATGGGAATAAGTCCAAATCTTTGTGTATAATTGACTGCAATGACCGTCTGCTTATACCCATTTGAGCAGATAAGCTTCTTGTCGGAACTCTGGGACTGTTTTGTATGACAGCAGCGACAGCAGCGATTGTTTCATCCGTCCGAACTGAATGGTTTCGATGGTAAGGTCTTTTGTTGACTGTCACATGCTTGGCAAAATTGTTAACAAGACTCATTGTGGTCCATCTGCTAAGAGGATTGCCGCCAAGCGTGCGCCTATACTCTCTTTGGACCGAAACTACGGACTCCAGTGCGTGATATCGGCGGACAATCCAAATTCTAGTTTCAGTGTCCCACTTATCCAATTTTGTTAAATCTAAAAACCAGTCTGCAAAATAAAAAAAAATTAATCAGATTCATTAAATAGAAAAAAAGTTTTTAAATTTTTTTTTGGTAGCGGCTTTCATCAGCCACCCTCCTGTATGACAATTATGAATTCTAATCAAAATATAGAGTTTATCACGGAATTTCCAATTCCTGAATTGATTTCCAACTTATCTTGTCTCTGTGTGTATTTGGTTTAAGTTTTACCAGTTCACGGGTGATTCGTGTGTCAAAGTCAAAAGTGTTCAGTTTGCCTTGCCAGTGTATCATAAATAGACTCATTGAATTTTATTATTAAATATTGAGCTCTCTGAAAATTGTGAAGATCACATTTTGTTTACCGAAAAATAGTCTTTAGTTACGAGGCTCATCTTTGGCTCAGCAGTTACGCCATAACAGAATTGACGAATTTGTGCCGAAGAGTAGCCAGAGTCTGCAAAAGACTTGTCAATTCATCCTGAAAAATTCAGGGTTTGTACGGCTAATTTAGAGAGCGCCATCATTGGACCGTACTTCTTCAAAGACGATGATGGCCGCAACGTTAGATCAATGGAGCAAGGTACCGTTCGATGTTCAGGGACTTTTTGGCCCAAAACGAAAGAATTAGAATTGGTTGACATGTGGTTTCAATAAGACAGTGCCATATGCCACCACACTGTACGCAATACCACGAACCAGTTGAGAGCCGAGAGTCGTGAGCAATTAATCTCACGTTGTGGGGCTGCCAAATGTCCGGGTCTTTCGAACTATTAAACCCTTCTAGAATATTTCTTGAGGGGCACAGAAAGTTTGTAGTCTATAGGCACAAGCCAAAAACGATGGCTGGCTTGGAAGATAACAATGCTACAATTTACGCGATACCACGATCCACTTGAGAGGCGAGAGTCGTGAGCAATAAATCTCACGTTTTGGCGCTGTCTCGGTCGTGCGATTTGACCTCTCTAGATTTCTTTTGAGAAACACAGGAAGCCTGTAGTATATAGGGACAAGCCAGAAACGATGGCTGGCTTGGAAGATAACATCACACCTTACATTTTTGAAGAAGTGTGCCAAAATTGTTCTATCAAAAAGGGCCACGTGAAACGTAACCCTGGGCTGCAATTTGCAAGAAATACTCTTTAAACAGTAAATGGCCGGCATTGGTTTATCGATCGATCTAAACATTTCATTCACTTGTACAAATTTTCTGTGATTTATTCAATTTTCAAAATCCAAATGGTAAAAAAAATTACACAAAAAACTTTATAAACTAATCGAACTAATGCATTTGAGCTAGTGTTAACGATTAGCCATTGATTTGCCTAATTGTATGTTTTAAGGCTGTATTAGTAAATACTGGTCTTTAGTTATAAAATCAATTAAAATTTAAGCAACTAAATTGCCTTAACATTCATTCAAATATTTTGCTGTTAAAATTTGTCACAGCTGAGGCTTAACAATTTATTGACATACTTGAGCGTTAACTTTCAATTGAAAGTGAATTAAATTTCAGTGTTTTAAAAATATTGGAATTAATAACGAAAACATTAACTCTTACTCTTGTAAAGCCTTTCACATACACATTTTCCTTGCTTTCTAATGAGCATTAGAGAAAGCATTATATAAGTATCATTCGACTAAAAAAAAACAAATTTGTTCATTGTGCAACAGCTTAATAGGTCAAAATCCATAAGAAAGATTTATTTTCAATTTGTGTTAAATTCTCCTCATAACTACGAACTAAATTTGCTTCTTTTAGAAACGAAAGTTAATTACTTTTATCATTTGTTTGTTATGAACCTTGAATGTTAGTTAGGGCAACTTGTGTTTTATAAGTTATTTAAATAACTTTTAAATTTTTGTTTAAGTATGAAGCATTTTCTAGTGGCAGAAATTTTACTAGAACACAGTGGTACACAATAGGTACAGTAATTTTAAGAGTAAACTTCCAAAATGTGAAGGAGCATGGCCAGAAATTGCTCGTCCAACATTAAAATTAAATCTATTGGTTATTATTACGAAACCCTTCATAAATATTACCATTAACATCATTTATATTCAGCCAAAGACGTATTATATCAAGAAAATTAATTCGTAGATTTACTCTAAGAAACAGTTTATTGAACTGAAATTCATCATTCAACTGAAATTTTATGAAATATTATCTATGACATATTTTTTGTCTCAATAAGATTGCACTTTTTAAATTTAGTGTCAGTTTTTTTGTGCAATCGGCAAGTCTGAAATTTGGCAACTGTCACATATGTTTATGCCGATCATTAAAAATTATTACGAAAGATCAATGCGTTAGAATTGAGACATTTTTTTTCAAAAATTTCGAAAGTTTTGCTGAGACCGCTCGCAAACTTTCAAGAATTTTCAGTCGAGAAAGTGCAAATAATGTGTCACCCACTCGAAGAGTGGTCAATAAATTTTAAGAAATTGGGTAGGTTATGAACAGGAGGACTCCTGTGCGTCAACATGCCGCTCAGTCTCTTGAAAACATTGCTGCTGTAAACGAGAGTGTCGCCGAATGCCCGAGAACATCAATTCGGCATCGTTTCACGAAGCACTACCCCAGCGTCGGAAGTCGCAAGGCCTCCCACAAATAAGGCATGCGGAATGGTTCTTTTGTCATGCCTTCGTAAAATTAAGCCTGCGGAATGCATGCATTTTTTCATCTGATATAACCAAAAAGAAGATTTTTACAAGTTTAAGAAATTTCTATCCAATTTTTTTAACTGTAATTTAATTGGAAAATTTCATACAAATTTTGAAATTATATTGCTTATTTAATATTTTTCAGGGTATTTTTAAAATTTTCAATTTGAAGTTGGGCGTGGTAAAACTTAAGATAGATACATACATTCTTATAAAAAAATATTACATAAGGTGTCAGGGGACACCCGGTCTGAATACAAACGGATCGAAGTTCCTTTCGCTATATATTATGTACTAGTAAGTTCCAACACGCCTAAGTGGCCCATTGAAAAATACGATAATTTAAATGGACCTTTAAGAAAATATACTTTTAGTTTTTGGTTAATGTATGAGAAATTCATACTACAAGCTTACAAGTCATGAACATTTTTCTAATGGAAAAATGGTTCGTTTTTGTTGGAAATAATAGACAGTTCAGTTAAGCATACTCACTGGCATGACTTGTTTCGAACTTCGTGACAAGTTCATCATCATATGCCTAACTACTGTGCCTGAATTGATAGGCATTTCAGTGATGTTGATACTTAGGGCTCGTCGATCGATACTAATTCGCACATGTAAATTGCAGAATTGAGTTAGTATGTATACGATTGATGATCAACCGGTGGTATCAATTCAGGCACAGTAGTTGGGCATCTCATGATGAACTTGCCACGCAGTTCGAAACTAGTCATACCAGTGAGTGTGCCTAATTTACTTTTTTATGAAAACGCACTTAAGAAAATATTATTTTTTAAACTTCTTTCACTTTGGCTTTTCTAAATTTACTTTTTATTCGGTTCAAAAGTACAAAATGTAATAAACAGGCTCCACCTAGAAAATTTCCCATTAAACAATATGTTAGTCTAGACACAAACCAAACCAAAAGTACGAGTGTAAGAGTAAGTGTGCTGCCAAATGTAATTCCATGCTCAGGGTTGTATTTCATGGATTTTCCAGTCTTGCACTTTGGCTTTTCTAAATTTTCTTTGTATTGGGTTCAAAACTACAATATGTAATACACAGGCTCCACCAAGAAAACTTCCCTTTAAACCAAACCAAACCAAAAGTACCCAATATAGTTGATAATAATGGGTTGTAATAAAGTAGTTAAAAAAGTTGTTTAAAATTTTTTCAGTTAGCCACCATCCCGCAACATGCGATAAGGAACTTCGTTCCAAAAATAACTATGTAGAAGTGGATAATGATTTTTTGATAAAATAAATTATTTTAATTTTATTTTTGTTTAACAAAAATAAAGTAAAGTAAATGCCTTCCAAGGCCATCCTCTTTGCATGCCTTCTAAGGCCTTCTTTAGGCAATGGGCAAGGAAGGTCTTGCCTCCTAATCTCATGCAATTTAAAAAAAAGGAGGTAATTTATTTACGTATTTTAAAGAAGACATTTTTGGACAATGATTTCAGGCCTTCCAGGTCATGCCTTCAGCAACTGGGACGCAGCATTTTACAAAATACATACATCACAAAAACACGCACACAAAATTCAGTTTACTCAGGAGCTTAAGCCAGCAGACCATTGATAGCGCCAGCAATTCGTTCAATGGGTAATGGAACAAAGTGAAGTCAATGTCAAATGTTCAAAAACGAAATCATCTTCTTCGACAAAGCGCAATTCCATCTGCATGGTCTCGTCAATACAAAAAAAATTGTCGAATTTGGGGCTCGGAAAATCCTCATGCAATCCATGAGAAAAAAATGCACCAACAACGATCTACTGTCTGGTGCGGATTTTGGTCAGGCGACGTGATTGGGCTTTTCTTTATGAAGATGAGCCCAAAATTGCAGTCCCTGTGACCGGCATTCGTTACAGGAACATGATAACGGAGTTTTTATGGCCTCATCCCGACGGCATGGATCTGGACGACATGTGGTTTCAGCAAGACGGCGCCACCTGCCACACCCTGCATGAAACAATCGATTTATAACTATATTTCCAGAACAAATTACTCAAGAAATTCTGGCGTTAACTGGCCTTAAAGTTTATGGGATTTAACGCCGTGCAATTTCTTTCTTTGAGGTTTTGTGAAATCTCGGATTATGCGAATAAACCCGAAACAATTCCTGAGCTCAAATCCGAGATCCAACGCGTCGTCGGTGAGATAAAGCCACATCTCTGTGAAAAAGCCACGAAAACTTTCATGAAAAGTGCAATGGCCTGATGACCAAGGATTCTGCGCCATAAAGCAAGGCAGGTTATAAGAGAGTTTAATATAGTTGGATTTTCGTTTCTTGAGAGAGGATCTTATCTCTGATGTGCTTACTTAGCCCGAATTAACACCTGTTTGCAAGCACAATTCTCCAGTATCATCGTTGTGGTACCATGGGACGTCATATTCCTTCCCCCATTGTGGAACCTGTACACTAACTGAAACTGAAGCGGATATTAGTCCCCGTCAACCAGTTGTCCTCTGCAACAATATTCTAAAGCCCATCAGCATAACTCCATGAATATACGTTATACCCAATACGAAGTACGACCCTAAATATTTTCGTCTACGCACACAAAGGGAATACAAAAGCATATTACATCTTTTCCGATCTCATTCTTCCCTTGAATTCCGCGGCACTAATAGTAGCCATGCACTGAGATTCCACGTGAGTGCCCAGGTATCACAGGTACTAGCGTAGAGAAATGCTATCTAGAAGTGAATATCATGAACTTTGAACGATTCGAGTAGTATCTATCTGGTGATTCTGAATTTTGTGTTAGAATCTTTGGCTCCCTGGAATGGTTCTGTACGAATTGGTTAGCCATCCCATTTAGGGATACGCGGCAGTTGTGGGTAGGTCTTAATGTCTGGAATACAGACGACAGAGATTTTCCAGCAGCCGCACTGTCGAAATTGATGTTGATACCACAGACGGTGATGGCGTGTCGTGCCTGCCAAGGGGCAACTTCTCCGGCTTTGTGCAAGATCTGGTAGTCAATATGCAAGGTCTAGACCCCGTTTTTTAGAATGGACTCCAAACCCTATTTTGGAATCTAGTTTGGAACTATCAGTGTATAAGCCTAAATACCTTGTATTACCTGGTATACATCCAGACCTGCATGTCCGGGACATGAATAGATACATTTTTCTCAGATGTTGAAGTGGATGTCATGTAGTCAACTTCGAATGAGGCCTTTATGCAAGGTCTAGACCAAGTTTTTACGAATAGAGTCCTAACTCTACTTTGCCATCTGGTTTGGATCGTAAATATCTTCAATAATCTGATATATATTCCTTCCAGTCCTGCCTGTCCGGGATATGAGTATATAAGTTTATCTCAGAGGTAGAAGAGGATGTCATGTAGTCCACTTCTTGTGAGGATTGCCGCAGAATTCTTAAAATCGCCCCATTACCATATGGATTGATGATCCCTGGCGAGGAATGTCTTGGACGGATTGTTGACGTTGCCGGCATTTTCCTTCCCATTAAATCTTATGAAAACAGGTAGAGAACAATCACCAAACCCTCGGAAGGGGTTGTGAGAAGTGTACCCGTGATACACACCGTTGCTATCGTCTGGAATTTTGTCAACAGACTTAGCTAAGTGGATTTTTCCAGTACCGGCCATTAACCCACAAAACCAAAGAGCAATATCAGGCGTACAATAGCTAAACATATCAGGTAAACGATTTTAAGGAAATAGGCTCCATCTTCCTACGATGTCCATTATACACGATTAGTTGGACCCGGCAAACTACGTTTAGCCTTCAAAGTTTTTGTAATGCAAAGGAGGAACCAACTTATTATAAAGAAAATGAGTTAGAATGATATTTGTTGTTGTATCAATATTAATAAGTCACGCTGTGTTTATACAGAAATAAGATTTTGCATACACTTTTCTTTGAATTAGTATGATGAGTGGGTGTTGTGTGGGTATTGTTTGACCGAAATAGTTAAATATCCACAATTCTGTAGAAATTTCGCTAATGCGCCCTTAACTAAAGGATAATGATAATAAATAATACAGAATATCAGACAATATACATCATGCTCATGCTGTGCTGCGAGACCATATCAAATTACCGAGTATTATCCTTGATACATTAACGTTTATCAGCATCCAAATTGCATCGACTTTTATTATAGAAAATAATGTCTCAGATTATTTATAGTCATGCCTCCCTGTTGGGATTGTTTACAGTAAAGTTCATATATAGACATTTGTAATGGAACAACTTCTAAGATTTCAATGTTATTTTGATTGTACATCTTGAGTACGTACTACATTGTCTGCAAATGTACAACAAATCTATCTAAGTGTATTAAAAGTCATAAATATGTGATGCCTGTTGAATCTCATTCAACAAATGACAATGACATTTTAATCAAAAGCAAGTTGCTTACAATTTCATGTGAACCACAATTGTTTTTACAAATGGTATCATCATAGGGTGACTTGACGCAATTTTCCCATGAAAACCTCATGTGGTCTCTTTATAAAAAGATCATAATAAATTTAAGTTTATCCCAAAAACAACATCAATTTTCAAAATTTAAGAAAGCAACAGTAACCAAGAATCAACAGTTGCCAAAAATAAAAATATAAATGAAAATCGAAAGTCACGATCCATGCTAAATGCCCAAGAAAGAGTAGAGTCATGGATGCCAGTGTCAATGACTTGGCAAAATAAAACGAAGCTGCAGCTGAAAGCAAAATGTGGGATTTACTACAAACAAGACAAAAAGAAAAATCTCCAGCCACGTTAACAAGATAACATTTCATGTAAAGGAAAAAAGTATCGAGTGGAATAAATGAAAAACATGAAATGCCACACGCTGAAATCAATCATATTTTTCACGTTGCATTTCAAGATCCGCAAGATATCCAACATCGTATATGACTCGCATTACTCGCTCAATGGGGTAAAAAAGCACACAACACATAGGAAAAATTAAAACTATGTTGGCAACATAAATTATGGGAAATGTAAGTAAGGTGTTAAAAAATGAGTTAAGTCAAAGAAAATAAAGTATAATACCCAGGGCGCACAGTGTAGGAAGTGACCTTCCCCACAGTGTAGGAAGCGACCAACCCCACTTATTAATATATTCCATCGCATAAATGTCATCAGATCAAATTGTAGAAAAATTGAATACAAAAATCAAATACCAAGCTACGATTGCTACTCAATTACTTTTCTATTTGGACTACCACCCCAAGTGCACAAACTGTAGGCCGGTAATTGAATATATTTCCATTAAACTATTATAAGTAACTTGAGTGAAAAGTTAATCAATCTTTGTATCTCAAATTAAATGTGAGCTTATGGTGGAGTCAAAGGCATTCAAGAATTTATTTCTATTTTCAATTACATACGAAATCAATTACAGTACAAAGTTAATTAACATTTAATATCATATTTCAAATATATACGTAATCAACATGAGCACGAAACTAATCAACATTTTATATATAATTTCAATTTTATGCGTAATAGCACGATCAGGATTTGAATTAAAAAATAATATTTATACGCACAGCAAATCATGATAAATTGATTATTTTGATGAATTATTATACTTTATAAGGATAAATAAAACTCAACTTAATGAGAATGATTTCAATGCAAAATCCTATACACGCTGAAAAATAACGCCCTCTCTAACATATTTTCCCAAACATATTCTGCATGAACCATGCATATGTTTGTAACACACTTCAAACATTAATATGTTTGCAAGTCCCAAACTTACTTGTATTTAAATGCAAATAGTATCATGTTTACTGAGAAACATGTATGCCTTTACGTGGAAACATATGCGTTCTTCATCCTAAACATGCATATACTTACGTGGAAGCATTCGCGTGTTTCCCCCAAACCTACATAATCTTACGTATACGAATTTACTACCAAATATAATAATATTTAGAAACGAATTATTCTTCGATTTCAATATATGTATGTATATTATTTATTATAATTAAATTTAACAATACAAATCCACATTCATAAATAATTAATTCAAAACAAACTAGATTTAAAATGGCGCGTTTTACATTTATTTGCATTGAATGCATTATTTGTTTTTTTTCATGAAATGAGAATATACTGCTCTTTTGCTTCTCCTTTCTTTGCTGTCTCTCACATTTTTGTTTTCAGAAGGTTTCAGCTATGCGTTGGTACACAAACAAGATATTTATATACAAATCAAGTTCATGCCAGCCAAGCGTGGAAAAATTACTTGTGTTTTTTTTTATTACACTTATTTTACAAATTTTCCGCCATTCCCATTCTCACAGCAAAGGCTTGGACAGGTAAAGGGCTTCACGTTGCCCTTTCCAGTTTCTTTCCTCAAAATCGTTTCTCCCTTTGGTACCACACATAAATGTACACGAAACACGTACACAAAAACCAAAGTAACATCACAAACCATTTAACCGTACGAGCCTTCGTTTATTCTTTTTTTACGGATCAAGCGCTTTTGATATCTTCTGTCCGATGAACCTTGACGACAGAATACATGAAACTAAAACGCAATACATCAAGCAAAATAAGAAAAACTTCATCTACAATTTACACGCTATTCAGGAATATTTATGACTCACTGACTGAGAAAATAATGCAAAAATACAGATAGGCGCTTACAAGATATACTCTCTCGTTGTCCCTCTTTTATTCTCTTGCTCCCAAGAGAGAGCATAGACAGTGCAACAAACACAGCTGTATTTGTATCAAAAACATAAATATATATGGGTCGCAAACACATGTATTATAGTATATTTATGATTGTGTCTCTAACATGCAATAATGAATAGGAAACACAATGTGATTGCACATAAGTATAGTATATTTGCGACAAGCTCCAAACACACTTTATATTTGCATCCAAACAACAAAAAATACAGATTTTTCAGCGTATAAAATCTTTCAAAATAATACATTCCTATGTAATAAAAAATTTTGTAATTTCAAGTACACAAATAACTGCACAAATGAAATAGTAATTGATGCCATTTGTACAATGTAGGGCAAAATTAAACACACAATGTTATTTTTCTGTATTTTTTTTAATGAAAACTTTGATTCTGCTTGTGAAATTTGTGTGAACGCATTCTTGGCCAATATTCTTCTTAAAAGCTTCAAGTGTCTGAGTCTTGTTGGCGTAAACCCGCGACTTCAAAAAATCCTATAAAAAGAAGTCTGGAAAGGTTAAATCCGGTGCAAATCACCAAAACGAGGGAAATTCTTCCTTCAGAATATCGGTTGTGGCTCGAGCACTGTGCGCCGTTGTACCGTCGTGTTGGAACCGCATGCTCATGGGAAGTGGGTTGCCACCTGGCTAGAAAAAGCCGATTAAATCTTTCATTACGATGGGCAATATACTTATTAGTCTTTGCGATTGTGTTAAATTCATTATTTTGCTTCGTTAAATACTACAGTTCTATCATGGAGTTAAATGTAAGGGTGAGAATACGAGAATAGCCTTTTTCAGTAATAGTTTTGAAACAGTTGCATATATTCGATCATGTCCGGGAAAGTGTTTATTATTTTGTTTTGAAATTTCTTTCGTCACTTCTTTGGGTGTCAAACACTTTATTGTTAATTTTATTTAGCAAGAGGCATCGAACAATTCTGTTACCAAATTATGGTCATCAATAATAGGTTTGAAGATGACGCTAAAGTATTTGGAAAAAGCCTTAGCTTTGGCCTTGTGTCACCTATGCCATCAGTATCGTAAAATACAGGACTATCGTAGAAAGCGGACGAGAGATGAAGACTGTATAAGAATAAGACCAACATAATATACGTTCTCAAGTGGCGGTCTAACGTCTTACCAACGTTTACTACTTACTTTAACCCATCCTTTCATATTGCCCTCGTACATTGTAATAAATTAATGCACTTCGTTATAATAATGAACAAATTGATGACCAAACATATTGTAGAAAAAAGTGCCAACATCATGGTTGCAGTGACAAACTGTAAAGATAAGTCAACTTATCTATTAAATTGCTCGCAGTGATGGGGAGATACCGCCACCGGTGGAGTTAAGTAAGTAATCTAGTATTCCTTTATTGAGTTGGCAAATAAATCAATTTGGAAAATAGATACTTTAATACAAGTGCCATTAACACATTTGGTTGGGAGCAATAAAACTGCATAAGTTAAAAAGAGCATCTGTTGATATTGTCTGAATTTTACTACGTTGGTGTGAGTATACTGACTGCCTGGACACACGTGCACTTACAGTCCAGCAGCGAAAGAGGTGGCTTGCATATCTTCTACGGGGCCTATATAGGCACTCAGACGGCAATCGTCATTACAAGTTACCTTAGAATCGTCACATGCCAGCAGAGAAGAGGCCTCGCAGAAGGCCTTCGCTTTCAGGCCTTCTGGGAGGCCCGCTAATGGTAGGCTTTCTACAGTAACTGCGATAGTAGCATAGTAGGCTGCTAAAAAGCATTTGTCAAGCGACTTTTGGAAAAATAGAAAATATAAACGTATTATACATACTATTTGTAATGTCCACAAAGTTTTATGTCACCTAGCTAAATTATTAACAAAATCTTGGAATATTACAAAGTTGTATATCTACAGCCTCAGAAATCGAACACGTGGCCTGAGCATTTATAGTCGAAAGTGTTACCTTCTTTGCTATGAAAAATTGTTAATGTATGGAAAGAGACAGTTTCAGGAAACAGAGTACCCTTGTTGCAATATGTTACCAGGTCTATCCACAGGCCTATTTAAAGAAGAGAAGTATGCATGCCTATGAGCATCTGTTCTGCTCTCCACTAGCAGTTCTGCCAAAAATATCCTGCCGAAACTGACAGGGCCTCCTGACAGGCCTACATTCCGAAAGGAGACTCCAAGAAGAGAGATGTAAATATGAATGACAATAAACTGCGTCAGAAGACGTATTTGCAGGCATATTTTGAGAATGCCTCGGCGTTTACGCTGCTGGAAAGCTCGAAGAACTAAATACACTCACATTTCGGAAACAAGTATCTCCACTTGTAATGAAAACTCCGTGAAAGTATTTTTGACAATTGACGGAACTGAATTATCAAGGATTGAAAGGATAGTGAAAAGGATAGAGGGGAGAAAATCAGAAATCTAATCATAATAATCCGAATCAAAAGCGTTCATATAAATTTTTCCCAGATGTGATGTAGGGCATTTTGACTATAAGGTGACCCTAATGGTGACTAAGGGTAATTATAAAGTGACTAAAATTAGAGAAAAATAGATAAGAAATAACAAAAATAAAAACCCCAATGAAATATGAATGAGTCGAAAATATGTTAAAAAATAGATAGTAATTAGTAAAACATAAATTTGTAAATAGTTCATGGCTGAGTGCAACTGTACATACAAGGAAATCATTATTTGGAAACCAATTCACGCATTGGAAATTCCATGATAACGTCACATTTTTATTAGAATTCATGACACTGAAAATTTTTGAAGAAAAAAATGTCGGTAACATATGCGAACTCAACGGATTTACAATATTTCGAGTCCTACGAATCGAACTGCATCAGTAGTTTTTTAGCCTATAATGATGGTTTCATACAGAATTTTTTTTTTAATTTCTTAGTCAGATGCTGCGATTTAGAGCTCATCATTTGAGAGAAGTTTATACAAATATCCTTATTACTGGACAACGCCTCATCCCATTTTGTCCAATCAAATTTAGAAAACTTAACAATTACAATACCTTTAATCTATACCTATACGATTTCCCAAGTTAAACAACAGTTTCACAGTTATAAATAAATTTATGAAGTAAAAATAATAATTTTTTGCTTAAAAAATTCAAATTGTGCATGAAAAAATATTTATAAAACCACCATTCTAGATCAAAAAACTAATGATGCAGTTCGATTTGTAGGACATGAATTAGCTTAAATCCGTTGAGTCCACTTCTGTTTTTTTTTCGACCTGCACAGTGTAATTATCATTCATCAGAATTATTTGCGATATTATTGATGATTTAAAAATAGGTCTTACTAAATAGAAGTTGTTACTACAGAAATTATTTTGTATTAACCAATTTGAGAATTTATATGACCTCATTTATCTAAAATAGAAGATACAACTCATAAAAAGTATAATATTAGAATTTGTTCTCAATTATTAGTCACTGTAATCATAAATTAGTTTCTGTTAAAAAAATGCTTGATACAATGTTATGTATTTCGTTCTTCATAAGAGGCTGTGCTGTAAGAGAGAAACTACAGAATGATACACGAGCACTTTTCAGAAAAAATATTAGAAAGTGAGAAATAAATTTGTGAAAAAACAATAAAATATATAGATATCAGCCCCGAAAATATAGTAAGTATACATATTCACATTTTACGGTGTATAGACCCAGAATTTGTTATGCTTTGGATATTTTTAGGCTTGGTTGACATATACTTTTCTAAATCGAATCAAAAGAATGTCATTAAAGTCCATTTATATTTTTCTGTTGTAGACAACACGAATATGCTCAGTTTGTATATCACACCACACTAGTTTCTGAATCGTATGTATTTTTTTTATTTTAGTAGTATGTACATATTACCATAAATTGAGGCCACTATCGCGTCGCACTATAAACATATGCAAAAATTGGTGAACATTTGCCTGGAGGAATTATTATTGTGCATCACACATATTAACTGAAACATACATACATATGCTATTTTTAGACTATAACTGTTTGTATATGGTTACAAACAGAGTTCGTATAGAATAACCAATTTTTGGTGTTTCATATAGTGGTCCAATTCGAATGGAAGAATTGTGTTTCAAACAACCGCTGAAATTCAAAAAACGGCGGAAGAACGGATTCGCAAAATAAATGACTTTTTACCTCCATACGAGGTTGTAACCAATGGATGTCTTGAATACCGCATAACTTTTTTTTTAAAAGAATCGCTAAAACTAAAATTTTTCCAATCAAATATCTCTAAAACGTCATTCTGACAACATCTCAAACACGCAGCGTCCAATCGAATATAGAACTAATTTTTACCAGTTTCTAAAGGTGTTTGCATAAAGTGGTACGTACAATCGTATGGAAGAATTTTTTTTTCCCAAAAAATCGCCAAAATAAGAAAATCGCTAAAATACAAATATGGCTATAACTCGGAAACGATACGTCCAATCGCAAAAATAATACCTTTGTTACCTACATAGGAGGCTTTAAACAATGGATGTCTTTAATACGGCACCATTTATTTTTAAAAATATCGCTAACACATATGTGCCTTTTAGCGATTTTTTAGTTGAAAAACGTTAGTTTAAATAATTATTAAAAAAGTGATGTCGTTTGCAAGACACATAATGGCGTTGTAGCGATTTTTGATTTGAAACATTTTAGTTTTAGCGATTTTTTAAGTAAGAGAGACCTCTCTTGGTTAAGACCTTTTATTGAGGAATACAATTTATTATTTTTGCGGTTGGATTCACCGTTTCTGATTTATAAGCATTATTTTATTTTAGCGACTTTCTTATTTTGGCTATTTTTTTAAGAAAAAATTTTAATAGGAATTGGACCACTTTATGTAAATTCTTTAGAAACCCGCAAAAGTTAGTTATTTCTTCGATTCCATCCACGCTTCGTTTCCGCGATGTAGATATTTTTTCAAATGTTTTCTTATTTTTGATCAAAAATTAGGATGGGTTACCGCTTACCGATTCCACATGTGTAATAGGTAATAGTGATAGGTAACTTCCATTGCCGTCGGTACGTTGTGGGTAATGGGTAAACGACCGCTACCCACTCCCCACTCATTACCCACGAAATACCAACCCTGGCTATAAATAATAATAATTTTATTTGTATTAAATATAAAATAAAAAATTTTAAAAAAATATTTATTTTTAATTTTTTTCTATAAAATTCATAATGGGATATGACATCAACAAAGGATTGGGACAGCCATTTAATTCAAGTAATCAGTTGAGCATGCTAATATATTATTTGGTACAACCGAATTAGGTTTCATTGATCCAACAAATATAATTATCACCACCGCAGGATAATTTGATTGCTACAACTAAAATCCGACTGACAGATCACATTTATTTATTGTTGCTGTGGCTTCAACTAAATATTTCAGTTCTTGCAACCAAAACTGAATTACAAATGAATTGATATGCACAACATTTGGTGACACGGACCACAAATATTGGTAATCCAAGGAACCGCCAAATTTTAGTTGGCTGTAAATTTAGTTGTGACAGCGAATCTTTTCTCCGTGTGTAGCAGCAACATTTTCTTTACATACAGCTGATTACTCTCAAATTTGGCTGGAGGTTGAGTGAGGGAGTCAAACAGTATAGAACTGGAAATCGAATACGAAATTACACCGAAACGAAGAGATTTGGCAGAAGATTTGGCGCTCTATAGTAAGAGGGCTATAAACTGCAATTGGGAACCGTAAATTCGGCTGTTGTCCCGAATCGCTGCTGCCACAACCGCATTAATGTTATCACGACTGAATTTAGTCCGCACAACAGAAATTTGGTGAAGTAACCTCTAATTGGTGGTGGCAAGCTCTAATTCAAATGTGAACGCAACTTTTGTGGTTGTGCCCACCTCTAAATTTGGTTGCGGCTAATTCGGTTGATTTTCCGTGTCTTGTGACTGATAATTCTATATGGAGTTGTGGCAAGTCCTTGAAAATCCCATCTATAGTGAACTACTGATAAGGTGTTTATAAACTGGCGACGATGCTTATATCGGGTACTCTGCGCACCACTCGCACTGCTGCATTAACTTCAATGTTCGGTAATGGAAAAGTGTCGGCTGGTACTCCGAACATTCCTGCGTGCAGAAAAATTCGGTTCAGACAACCAAATCAGCCGGTCATGCAAGATGTTATCACCACTAAACTAGTTTTTGTCACCACCGTATTAGAGGTTACCTCAACAGAATTAGGGGTTGGCACAACAAGATTAGACATAGTTACAACAGCATTTAAATTTGTCACAAAAGAATTTGAAGTCGTCACAACCAATCGCTTAACTAAAAACGCCATTAGTGAGAAATTTTAATGTTTTGTTGATAATTTAATTTCCAATATACTCATAAATAACAACAAACTGGGAATTAATAATTCAATTTATATGAGGTAGTTTTTCTTCTGAGCGGCAATTTTTTATATATGCTGTTCGCCATTGGAACTCCCTCTCACATCATTTTCAGCTTCTTTGTAATGCAAAAACGTTTAAGAAACCTATTGTTAATATTTTCTAAGTGCTTTTGAACAATTTATTTATATACCTTTTTTATTTTTTTTTTATTTATATAAATCTATATAAATCCTTAGTGATTTAGCGTTATATTTATTTATTAATTAATTTATTTATTTGTTAATTTGGTATACGTATCGACTGTATTTTAACAAAAATTATCTAAAAATTCATATTCATTTAAAATTTCTATACTACAATTGTAAGATTCTTAATGTACAGGATAGGCACAATAACCACAAGGTAACCGTTAAAGAAACAAACTAATTTCACATGTCACTTGAAAGTTAACTCGGTGATACAACTGTTATGTGGTCGCAGAAGTCTCAGTTTCACATATACGTCTGTTGAAACCGCATTAATGCCAAATTGGGATGATGCAAGCGATTTTAACCAAATCCAGTTCTTAGGACCCAATAAGTACCAACTTCAATGGTGGCAATCGAAATGATGTCATCTTCGATGTTTCCAACCGAATTGATAACAAATTTGGTTGATGCCAAAACGTTCAGTTTTTACACCCGAATTGGTACTAAATTCAGTTGTGGCAAAGGAATTGAATCAAAATTCGGTTGTTGCCACCGAAATTACAGAAAATTTAGTTGATAGATGTAATATAAGTGGAAGTTTAGTTGTCACGACTGAAGCAAATGTGAAACGTGTTTGTTTCAACCGAATTTCGTGATAACCTCAAATCGTCTGTGGCAACGCCATTTCTGTGGCAACAGCCAAAGGTGCGATTGCTACAAGCCCTTTTCAGATAATTAGTTCTGAGTGTATGTTGAGTACCTAACTGCGGAATCAATGCTCGATCGGGGATATCACACTCTTGAAAAGGTTTCTTCCAACAAGGAAGTTCCTGGTGTAAATGGACATGTGACTTTATATATGAATGGCTCGATACTGAATTATTCGTTAGGGTATGGTTTTATATTCACCCGATTGGATGACAGAGTGAACGTTGATAAGCGTTATAAACGAGTCCATTTCGAATTCAAGTGCTAAAATTAATTTTTGTGCGTAGAAACATATTAAGTGTTTTCTCGGAATCGGTGAAGGTACTAACATCGATATCTAATACGACTATATTCTACTTTTAACGGTTAAAATAAAATTTAAAATAGTAAAATGAGGTTTAAAGTTGGAAAATAAATTTTTTGTCAAATTTTCCCTATTTAAGAATTTTGAGTTTTTGGGACAGGCATAAGGTTAGATATAAAATAATCGATTCGTCCTGAAATACAGTTTCAATATTATAAAAGCAGCAGTAAGTGCGTTTTTTATTCCATGGAAGAATTAATTTTTAACAATTATAACAAATTTAATTAGAAAGATGTACAAATTCCAAAACTTTTCCCAGTTTCGTATGTCTTGCATCCCCGTTCGGCATATGCCGGAAATATACAGAAAAGGCGTCAATCAATGTTGAAATATTTTCTTTTTAAATTCAAGTATAATATTTTTCTTTTCCACTACTGCTGAATCACTTAAGATGCTCTCGTTGTACTGATACACTTAAGTTTTATCTTAGGATATTCGAAATTAATACCTATACAATACTTTTAGTCGCCTTATCCATTAAACTAGTAAGTGATAGTTCGTCGATCGGCATGCGTAGATTTCAGTTGAGTATCATTGAAAATGATATCATGTACTCTGCAAATAACTACTTACCTTTCACCGACCAAATGAATAGGGTACAAAGATATGGCTCAAGTGTTTTGGCCAAAAGTTTAATGATCATTAGATGGCGTGAAAAATAGCCGTAGCAACTACAACATTTGGCTGCACGACCAAAGTTGAGGCTAACATCATTTGAAGAAAATCCAGTAGCTTTTAACAAACTTTTCAAAACGACGATCATAATGCTGCATAACAGCATACCACAAACCAGCCAGAGTTCATGTGCAACATACAACAAACCCATGTTCGATGTGGTAGTTTCAACTTCTGTTCGTAAGCAAATCAAAAGAAAGAAGAAAGAAATGTCTGACGACTCTGTGAGTTAGAAGCACCCCAACCAACTAAAGCCAGCCAAAGAAAGCTACGAATGAGAGACCAAAACAAAACAATACAACCAAATGTCTGCTAGTGTTATGAATGGTTACTTCAGCTCGCCGTATATAAAGTTTAAGCCCCAACAAAATCGGCATTAGTTTTATAGCAGAATTTATAGTAGGCACAACTAGCGGAGAACCAGTGTGATCTCCATCGGATTAAAACGTGGTGCTTACACAACAACCTAAACCAGGATTAATATCATTCACCCAAAGGAATATAATAATAATCAAACATAACAACTTTAACAAAGACATAAAGATCAATAAAATAAAACAGAAAGTGACAAAAGTGCTGACAAAAAACTCACTTAAAGAATAAACCACAAAACACTCACATACCAAAAATGTTGATCAAAAAGACATTAAATACCTCTATAACAGTAGTGTTGTTATTATCCTTGTGTTGTATATCCACCATAAGTGCCAGCACTGAAAATATCTCTTCGGTCACATATCAAAATGCTGGAACTCGCACCATCCTGCGTATCTATGATGAGTGCACCCGAGCAGATGGCGGTTTCGTGCCATGTCTTAAGAAAAAAGCGATATCATTCATAGATCGTATCTCCTACATTGATGCCATCACAGTGGCCGATGGCATTAAGGTTGTGAGATTACCGGGAACCTTGAGTAGTGACATGCCATCGGAAGTGCGCCCTATGTTCAGTGAGAATGAGTTGGAATCAACACTATCGCGTTCCGGTGAAGATCGTGAAACGAAATTGACAAATATGCTAATCGAACGATTGAGTCATTTCTTTAATGGTCATACGTTGCAAGTTAGTTTTCCAAAATTATCATCTGATGAAATTGGTCGAGGATTGGAAGAAGGTGAGTTGAAAATCAAAGTGTGAAAAATTTAAAATGTAAAAAAAACTGTGTTGATAGTAACAATTGCATTATGAAATAGCAGAAAAATCCACAAAAAGTACAGCCAAGTTTATATTTTTGCTAATCAAATTTAACATGTTATAATTACAATACCACGCGCGAGTCATGGGACCACTTTTGTTCGAGTATGCAAAGATTGACTTCGACAAACAAATTTGACGCCTACTTACACACACGCTGAAAACTAACGGCCCAGCAACATGTTGCAGGAATTATGTACATGTTTGCAAGCACTGTTTTTGTGAATACATTCACTGGTGCTTTTTGTATCATTATTACCTATCATGTTTTCATTTTCAGCAGTTTTCCACAAATAACAGCCATATGTGGGTCACAAATACATATGTTATAACCTATTAATCAGTGTATCCCAAATATGTTATATTGAATAGCAAATACAATGTGTTTGTATAGAAGTATACTATATTTGCGGCAAGCTACAAACACGTTATATTTGCATCCAAACAACAAAAACAGACAAAATTTTCAGCGTGTAGTTTCCCATTACATTCCACGAAAAGATTGTGAAAGGTTTCTTACATTGAGAAAGCTGAGCGCTTTTTATTACACCTACAGGTTTGCACGCTGAAAAAACATTTGTCTTTTTTTGTTGTTTGGATGCAAATATAGCGTGTTTGTAGCTTGTCGCAAATACACAATACTTGTGTCCTACCACATAGTGATTGTTATTCAATTTTACTTGTTGAAGACACAATCATTCATATCTCATAATATATGATTTTGTTTGTTGAAAACTGCTGAAGGAGCATTCCACGGTCACGTACAGACAAATTCAACCGTTTTTAGTATTTATATTATACCTAGTTGTTAGCTGATTCATCAGATATATATATATTTTTTTCTATTAGTTAACAGATTACATCCTAGTCTTTATTCCTACATAGAAACTTTTTAGATAATTATTGAAATAAGGAAGAATGCAAGTAAACAAAGCCCGTCACGTATGGGAATGGTCCCCTCAACCAACATTCGAAATTGTTAGAATTGAATCCAAATTGCAGCGAAACAATTAGACATGGAGAAAAAGTGCTTCCTGCAAAGAAAAAATATTTTCATGAAATCTCATATTTATGATTAAAAATAGGTTTTTATATTTTGTCACGTACATACTAACGGTGTCACGTACGTGACGTAGTTGAACTTGACTCTATAAAATAAATAATAATAAATAAAATACAGTTCTGTAACTGACCAAATTGTCGTATATTATAACCTATTAATCATTATATCTCAAACATGTTATATTGAATGGCAAACACGCTGTGTTAGTGTATAAGAATAGTATATTTACGACAAGCTACAAATACGTTAGACTTGCATCGAAACAACAAAATATACAGATTTTTCTGCGTGTATAAAATAAAAATTTCTTTTTTTTTGCACTCTAAACAAATGTGAGTATTATAGAAAAAAATGATGCACATCTCATAATTTTTAAAAATTATTGTCGATAAAAATGCAATCTTGCTAATTTGTGCCGAATTGTATATAAAAAAAAAAACAATATTTTGAAATGGCTATGAATTCCACTGGTTCGTGGAATACTCCTGAAATGGGTATGGGTGTTTTCGAACATGAACGTGTTGCAACAATTCTCGATAAGTTGAGTTATATTTATCTCTATAATGTGTGGTGATTTACCTAAATACTACTTGTGAGGGGAGCTGTTGACCAACCATAGTAATCAATTTTATATTATATGTTGAATAACTATTTTTAATCAAAATACTTTTTTTTAAAAGAAATTGATATTGAACCGAGTAATAATTGAAAAGCATTGCATATTAAAGATTGAAACGTCGAAATGAACTGAATAATTTTTCAGTTTTATTTAAGCTCAAGAACCAGTATAAAGCATATAATTCTTGAATTAAAGTTAATAACATACCGATAAAATATTCAACAAGGTAAATTATAGAAATTGCTGAAAAATATTTTGGATTCTCTACAGGCTTTCTAAACTCTTGTAGAATTATATGCATTCCAGTGCAACATGTTAATGAAATACTTATTTCCTCGTCCACAGATAAGTGCAACTGATGAGTAACTCATCAAATATTCCGAATATCGGTTTCACAGGAAAAAATATTGCTCAAAAATATCAATTAATACTTTGTTTAACAAAAAACGTCGATCCCATTACTTATTAATTGCGTCAATTACTCGAGTAGTCGAGTGAGAAATTTGTGCAAAAACTCTCACAAAAATTATTACAAATGGCGCCAGTTACTGTTCCCTTGATACTTGAGATTACAAAATTATTGGTTCAATATATTCTAACTCAAATTTAGTTTGAAAGTATCATTTTGGATATTTTCGGTTTAGTATGTATTGACACAATTCTCATTAATGTGTTAGTTGTTTATCCCTAAAAGATGTAATGAAATAACCAACTACTTTTGGAGAAGCGATGCCTTTGTGGGCATTGAAATAGAGATGCCAAACCTTCCAGCACAATAATGAATTTACCGAACTTTTTCATGTACAATTATTACTCATTAATTATTAAGAAAATGTAGTTATCCTGTTTATTAATTTCGTCCTTCAGTTGATGTCGCATGTAATTGATACAAAATATTAAATCTTAATTAAGATCGCACTCCAGTTTTCGACGTACATATATATGTAATTGAGAAATTAAATTCATTCTTGACTAATCTTGAATTCAACAGAAGTTCATATTTAATTGAAAATATTAGGAAAGATTGGTAAATTTTCCTGTCGACAGCGTTGGACTGAACGCTGTAACAATTATTCTAAAGTTGTTGATATTTTTTCATTTTAACACTTGGAGATGTTCTTCAAAGAGATCCAAAATGTCGAGCGAAATAACTAAATAATTTGAAAACAATTTATGACCTAGAGCTTGATTAATTATTACGCAAGGGAAGTTCAAATCATAAAGGTCGAATATCAATATTTGGTTAATAAGCTTAATTACCTTTTTACCGAAGGTGATTACACGTGAATGTGATAACTGACATAAAATGTGTACACTGGAGTTGACAAGTTTATTCAGTTCCTTCTGTGTAAGGTATCATTAGGTCGGTGTTTAAAGTTGTTTCAGTTTCAACTATGTTTCAATAAGTCATGATCAGCTGCCATGCTTTAACCCGTGGTTTCATTTGGTATTTAATTATTATTTAGTGGAAAAATAGACTCGCCTTGCCTTGAAATAATGACAACAAGAAAAGTTTTGAGGACAAAAATAAGTATGATCAAAAAATATACACAGGATTTTGTCCCTGGAACTTACAGTATTTAAATTGGTAATGAATATTAAATTCTGACGGTCTAACTTGATGCGTATGTATGTGTGAATTAGTATTAAACTTAGTGTTAATAAAATTCCTCAAAATTTTGGCAAATATCAAAATTTTAGCCGATGAAGAAATTGTCCATTGTTTGTCATTTTTATTGACAGCACTGTCATTGACACTGGTTAGCGTGGACGTCCCGACTCGCTAAATACTATTTTGCCAGCAATGTGAAATACAATGACCGTCGGTGAGGCAATGGTAGTGTGCGCGGCTTTTGTATATGATAACGTTGTTTCGATCCCTGCTCTGACCACTCTGACGGCGAAACTATCGAGTTAAAAAAAGAGCTTATGGAAGCCATAAATATAAATTTTAATGTATAAGTAATGTTGTACTGAATAGAGTAGCTACAACTACAACTCGGTTGCTGTAACTACAACTCGGTTACTGTAACCGAAAGAACAGTTGGTGGCACCGTTTTTCGTTTCTCACAAACGTTTTTCAGCTTTAATTTTCATAACTCGTTTATTGCAAACGTTTTTCAGTTCTCGCAAACGTTTTTTTAGTTAGGATCAACTACAACTCGGTTGCTGTCACCGAGGAAACAGTTGGCGAAACCGTTTTTCGTTTCTCGCAAACGTTTTTTTCAGCTTATGTTTTTCATAACTCGTTTACTGTAAACATTTTTCGGTTCTCCCAAACGAAATGATATGTATGGCTTAACAGAAGTTCGTTTCTCCCAACTACAGTCCCCAAACGAACTTCAGTTATCTGAGATTTCGTTTGTGAGGAACGAGTTTTTTCTTTGCGTGTAAAATCTCTCCCCAATTCCTTTATCACATTTAATGGGAACACCCATTTTTATATGTCAAATACGGAAATAAATCTAAAATCTTTAAACATGAAACTGTGTTGCTATGTTATCCACCGTCGTCCACTATGATGTTCTAGTTCTAAAAATGTCTTGCCAACCCTGACAAAACCACTTATATTTTTCTGGATTGATCTTACTATATGCATCTTTCACCATATAAAATATTTTGGCTCCATTTTTGGGACGTACAATATTCACTTTGAAATATTCACAAGTTCTAACTACTGGTTATGAAATTTAAAATCCTTCGGTATTGCTATAAGCATCTCAATTCTGTAATATTTTATCAATAAAAATCGGTAGTTAAGTTGCAAAAATTCGGAGAATTTGTATTGAAATTTATTGAATTTGTACAATTTAACTACTATTTTCGAAATTCAATATTAAATACTTCTTGTTTTAAAGTTCATATATTAAAATTGTATAGACCACTCTATTTTTCCAAGGATTTTGACAGCTGAAGTCGCATTGCTGGTATTTGTTAACCCATATGTGCTATATAACCTTGCCGTTAGCAGTTATTAGCAATATGAAATTTTAGGGCGATATTTGTTTTCAGAATGACCAAATCGTTGAAAATTATTTATTGTTAGAGGTGAGCACAATAATTTTTCAATCTCTGACGTACACGAACGCTGTCGAGACAATAACAAAATATCACGCACGAGCACTCAGGGCGTTTTATTACTAATGTTATTCGCCCAATCGATTCTATTGTTAACATGGTCAATATGAACACTGTAAATATTATGCATCACTTTTTTAAAGTTTGTCTTATAAAATATAATACATGCCAATTGTATCTTTGTACATCTATAGACACATTTTACGGCTATCTTTAATTCGTTTGTTAAAACCCAGTGTGTCATACGAATCCGTTTCGAATACCAGACGAATGCGTTTACCTGCGAAATTCCTCTCGAAAACGCGAATCGTTTCCCTACTTTTTCGGATCCGTCTCCAACTCGCAACGTACTTCCTATTCGAATCCGTTAGTTTTTTTCTGGATCGGTTTAGCGTTCTCCGTCTGCTTTTCATGCACAATTTGCATTCAGAAGGTGGGTCAGAATTACACTATGGAACATTTTTAAAAGTCATTGAGTGGAAACTTCTTCTTGTGTGAAATTTTTCGAAGTATTTATCGAAACTAACAAAACCATATTTGAGGTTGCTACCTTAGTTTCTGTTCGGATTTTATGGCCTCATACATATTTTGACAAAAACTTAATGGTTCCGAAGAACATTAAATTTTTCTAACTGTTATATCTCGGAAACCACTTGGGAATTAGTTTTCCTGTCTTCGGAATAATTGTATTTATAGAATAGGAGATGAAAAGTGTAAAACAAACTTTACCCAAAAAGCTGCATCTTACGCATCAAAATTGGAAAAATTTCGAAAAATTAAAATTTGTTCTATCATTTTTCACAATTTTCTGATCAACATTTTTCGGAAATGAAAATTTTTCAACATTTTTGCAATTTTGAGGCATTATATAAGGCAAAAATTAAGTTTTAGCCAAAATATACAAGAGGCCATAAAATCCGAACAGAAGCTACACTAGCAAACTCCAATAGGGTTTGTTAGTTTCGATAAGTATTTCGATAGATTTCACACGAGAAGGAGTTTGCACTCGACGACTTCAAAAAAGTTGCATAGTGTAATTGTAATCTACATTCTGAATGCAAATTTTACATGAAAAACAGACGGAGATTTCTGGGTTCTGATATTTCTGAGCATTTAAAATACATATTAGAATTCAAGCACAAATTTACACTAATAAAAACTATAGTAAAACGCCAACGACGAACTTATCCCGAATTTCTCCATTTACTTTATTAAATTTTTGAATATAATTTAAATAATCGAAGTACAATTGTATATATTATTTGATGGTTTATTTTATATTTGCTCGACTTTTATCCATCCCACTTATCATTAACATTTTATAATTTGCTTTTGCGAAGATATTTCGGTCACCTAGATTGAATATATTAGCATTCATTAGATTTCTTAGCGGACTCTACTTTTTCGTGGCCATTTGCGGTACAACTACTCGTATGAGCCAACCCAAATCCTCAACGTGAGAATGTGAGGTATCGCTGGGCCTTGGGCCAAGGAAATCAATGTTGAAACACATTAACTAAAACGCAATTTATTACACAATGCAACAAAATGACATGAATTTTCTTGGGGGTGAATGATTCCTTTACGGAATGAAAGCGTTAGGTGAGGATATTAAAACTCCGGAAGGATAGATTAATGGCCAGTTTCACAGTTGAAAATTCTCCATTTAAATTTTATATGAAAATTTTATTTTTTTTATTTTTATTTTGACAGAAAAAGTTTTTGAAAAATTTAAAAAAATTAAAAATTTAATTTACCGCAGCGCTTTAGTGAAACAAAATGATAAATTTTTTTTTCGTAGAACATTCCAATCCTTTATATCGATTCCTTACGTGTCATTTTCGTCCATATTTTGAGAAATGTCAACTAGTATCTTAAAACGGTTCTCTTAGAAATACACATGTTCCACCAAAATATTATTCAGAAAATGTAGAAAATTAGGTAGGGGATGTGAAAGACAAGAAATCGATACTTCAACTTTTACCGGTCCTGTTGGTTCTTTTGCAAAGCAGTGTTTACATAGCGACCTAGAATAGCCAGTTTGAGGGTATAATATTTTTTAAAATGGGTTCTTGTGGAGTTTAGATTAGGCCGTGGTAAATAAAAGTAGAATGAAACCATGCATAGGAAAGAAATGTTGTGAATATTGGTACTTATGGCAAAGTATTTGTGGTGAATGTTTTAGCACAAGTAGGAGTGTTGAGACAATTCTCGCTAAGTTGAGTTTTGTTTATTCCTATAATGTGTGATGATATACCTAAATACTTGTGGAGAAGGGAGCTGATGATATGCCTTGGTGGGCACCATAATGATCAATTTCACACATGTCTTTTTTAATATTTCTATTAAAAAGCAATTTTTGTATGAAAAAGTACATTTTAATTGTTATTGGTCTTGAACCAAACAATTATTAAGAAGCATAACAACTGAAAATTCCATTTAAACGTATAAAAGTAGGATTTTTATACAGATTGCCAATCCTTTTCGTCCTTTTTTAAAATAGAATTTTGATTTTCATTGAAAAATGAGTCCTACATCTGCAGATCTTTAAACGGATATTATATATTTTTAGCTTGTCCTCCATCTGTAATTTCAGACTATGGAAAATTATGTATATGTAAAAATTTTTCGTTTTCATCACTTTCGTCAGCCTCGAATATGCATCTACTTCACCAAGAAATTAAGCAAGTATTTCGGCGGAAAATCGCTTTCCTAAAGGGTTTTTCAACAGAGACGCTACAAAAGTAAATCGATAGGGACAGCAAACGACGCCATATTTTTCCCAGCTCTTTTGACATTTCTCTTCACTAAGGTTTGCCATTTCATCATGGAAAGATATATGAGTGGCCTCAACTTTAAGAGGCCAACTTTAAGAGGCCTCAACAATCAGCGATGAGGCTCATTTCTGGCTGAATGGCTGCGTCAATAAGCAAAATATGCGTCATTGGTCAGACAGCAATCCACACGTAATCCATGAGTCATCTTTGCATCACGAAAAAATTACGGTTTGGTGCGGTTTATGGGCCGGCGGCGTCATTGGGCCGTACTTCTTCCGTGATGATCACGACCGGCACATTACTGTTAATGCGAATCGCTACCCTTCAATGATAACCGAATATTTTTGGCACAAGCCACACAGCGAATGCCACAATCAATTTATTGGAAACCAAGTTTGGTGAACGTGTTATCTCACGAAATGGCCCAGTCGATTGGCCGCCTCGGTCGTGCGATTTGACGCCGTTAGATTATTTCCTGTGGGGCTACGTCAAGTCTATGGTCTATGCCAATAAGCCAGCGACGATTGATGAACTTTGTACGAATATCGAACGTAAAATTGCAGCAGTATCGGCCGATTTATGCTTGAAAACCATCGAAAATTGGGTTCAGCGTCTGGACTTCTGCAAACGTGCCCGTGGTGGCAATGCAAAAGAAATCGAGTTCCATACATAATGTCATCGAACGTACTTTCACAGGAATAAAGAATTTCATTTGTATCTAAAACCGGGTTTGTTTTATTTAAAAAAACTTTTGTGGCGCTCTTATTGAAAAACCCTTTATATACCTGTGCGCATTTGCGTATGAGAAACTCAAGACACATATTGCCTTTCGAGTTACAAAACAATTCTAAAACAAGGACCAAAAGGACTCGTACTCTATATAAATATACCACTTTAATTTTGCACCGCCTATACTAAATTGAATACCTAACCATTTTCTCGAATACTTAAACCGTTAAACAGGCTCTTCTATCTTGCTATTTAAAAACTGCTATGAAAAGCAGCTAACAGGACTGGTAAAAGTTGAAGATATCGATTTCATGTCTTCAACAATCCTTATTTTCTGAGCAACATTGTCGTGAAACATTTGAATGGGCAAGAGTCTCGTTTTAAGGTACTTTTTTGATATTTCTTGAAATAAGGACGAAAAGAACATGTAACAAACCGACTTAGAGGATTGTAATGTTCTACGAAAAAAGTCTCATTAAATTAAAATGAACACGTCACATCTCGAAAATGCGTTACGGTATTGACATAGTTTTTTGTAAATTTTTCAAAGACCATTTCGGCTGTAAATGAAAATATTATCAGGCCATAAAAACGTGTGACCTACGACGGGTCTGTCGTAGCGGGGGTTTAATGTCTGTCGTTCCTGGCTTCCATCTGGCTTCAATTCCACAAAGGAATCATACCACTAAAAAGTTGTTGCACTGTGTTATTAAGTCAATTTGATTTGAATATGTTTCCTTTTTCCAAATTCTGACAAAATTTTTTGCAGTTTATAAACAATTCCAAAACTGCGATACCATTTATAGTCAATTAACTAAGTGCGAGTTTCATAGTTATGTTGCTATAATTCTGTTTCATTAAATACAACGGGTAACAAGATTTCTAACCACTTTATTCCATTACATTCGTTTACATTGATTAGATCTAAAGCTATTACCAGGCTGACTCATCTCTAACATAAAATAGGTTGATATCTCCGAAATGTGGGACCATGAAGTGCAGTTAATAATTAGTAATGCAGTTTTGTGCCGTTAAATTCATCACGTGACTAAAACTGTGTTAAATAATAATACGAGTATAACAAAAATATAGTGTTCATTTTTTATTTAGTTTTTGACACATTTACCCAGTATTGTGGGAAAATAAACAATTGTGTGTTTATGGGGTATGGAAAGCTTGAAGTGGCATAAAAGAGAAAAAAAGACGTGCAGAATGTTGTGTCAAGTTTAAAAGCATAAACATAATCGCATGCCAGTATGTCTGAGTGTGTT
Source organism: Phaonia tiefii (assembly GCA_963931995.1). Taxonomy (NCBI): domain Eukaryota; kingdom Metazoa; phylum Arthropoda; class Insecta; order Diptera; family Muscidae; genus Phaonia; species Phaonia tiefii. The sequence goes on from OZ008367.1 coordinate 123,631,111, forward strand.
GTATCGTAAAAGAAATATAAAAGATAAGACATAGAATAGCAGAATTATATCCCCGCATTTAAAATTTTAATTTGAATAGTAAGCAGCCTCGTAACTTTTATCACTTCACAGGTTGTAGAATTTAAATCGAGATATTCCGGAATTCAATGAAGAGTTTAAATAAAAAATCCCAGCCCTACTGTTTAGGTACTCGTATGTCGACATAAATTATTCTTTATTACGTTTAACTGATGGAGCAAATAAATTAAACTACATTAAATTTTTGGTAAATATTAATTAAATAATACCATAGACACCTTGTTTAAAAAGAGTAGATAAGGTAGGATTAGGTTGGGAACAACCAGTGAACACATGGACGTTTTGTCTCATCACTAACCAGACCAATTGCGCCGCTTTTGGCGGGATTTACCCGCTTTTTTTTGGCATTTTCCCGCGTTTTGATGCCTCATCCTGACTTGAATCTAAAATAACAAAATGATTACATACAACATAAAGCTATTTATTTGACCTCGAGCCTAATTATTTAAAAATTAAGATCTAACTACTCAAAAAGGTCGAAAAATAAAATAATATTTAGTCATATGATATCTAAATACTTGTATTATTATTTAAGTATTGATTTCAAATCAAAAATTAAGTTTTTCTACCCACTGTGCCCCAGTTTTTGGTCACAACCAGTTGGTCAGGTTAACTCATGGCACATTTCTGAATATACACTTTAAACAGTGAGTCCGTCTGTCCTTGGATTCTCTTGACTTTCTAGTCTGGGTCCTAATTGCTGCAATCGTGATTAGGTACACAATCGTACCGGCGAATGTTTAGAACACAGCTGTCGATCAGAATTTTGTATTTAACCCTGCTGTTAGATTAGGACCATTTGGTCCAAATTTTTTCTGTTTTCCCTTGTAACTTTGGAACGGTGATATATACTGACTAAATTTTTCTGCTAATGGGGTCTTTTAATAAAACAATGTTATGTGCGAAAATTAAATTTTCTAACTTTATTCAGGACTGAGAAAAATACAAAATGACGAATCTTAGGTTAGAGGACCATTTGGTCAATAGTACATTTTTTCATTACCAAGCGAATGTAAATTCATGTCAAATATTTAGAAGATGTTTTTCATATGTCAAATACTTGCTTTAGAAATTATTGAACCAAAATAGTTACAAAGGATAAGATAAAATTATTATTTTGGATGAAAATTCCAGTATGGACCAAATGGTCCCTCAACCTAAGATTCGTAAATTTTTTCATTACCAAGCGAATGTAAATTCATGTCAAATATTTAGAAGATGTTTTTGATATGTTAGCGGATGTTTTTGATATGTCAAATACTTGCTTTAGAAATTTTTGAACCAAAATAGTTACAAAGAATAAGATAAAATTATTATTTTGGATGAAAATTGCAGTATGGACCAAATGGTCCCTCAATCTAAGATTCGTAAGTTTTTTCTAATCTAACAGCAGGGTTAAGCCCGGTATTCAGTTTTGATGAAATTATATAATGAAAGTGTGTACAAAAAACATCACATGGCGTGTCAGGAGATACACGGTTGGAACGAAGTTCCTTTAGCTATATTTTATGTACTAGTTAGTTCCAACACGTCTAAGGAGCCCATTGAAAAATACGACAATTTAAATGGATCTTTAAGAAAATATACTTTTTGGAAAATGATAAACTTTTTTTAAGGAACATTTTTTTTATATAAGTATAATTTATATTGTATTTTTTTAAAAGTATATTTTTAGGTCGTTTTTGTTTTTTCCCGAAAAGGTCCTTGTTTATAGAGAGGTACTCCTTTTATTAAAAGCTAATGTTTTTTAAGAAAAGATACTATTTTTAAGATGAAGTACTTTCTGTAAGAAAAAGCCATAAGAATATGAATTTTTTTTACAAAGAGTACTTTTTCTAAGAACATGTATTTTTTAAAGAAGTGGCACTGTTTTTAGGAAACGGTTATTTTTTTAAGAAAATTTACTTATTTTCAGAAAGGCCACTTATCCCAAGAAAAGAAAAGGTATTATTTTATTTTTAAGAAAAGGTACTTTTAAGAAAAGGAGTTTTTGTAAGAAATTGTATTTGTTTAAGAGAAGGTATTTTTTTTTTGAGAAAATGGGTTTTTTTAAGAAATGGAATTTTTTTTTGAGAATTAGTCTTTTTTCAAAAATTGGCACATTTTCAAGAGTAGGGACTTATCTCAAGAAAAGTTATTTTGTTTCACAAAAAAGGTACTCTTTAAAGAAAATTTAGCTTTTATAAAAAAAGGCAATTTGTTGTAAGAAAATGTGATTTTTTTAAGAAAAAAATACTTTTTTAGAACAAAAAATAAGTTTTTTAAGAAAAGGTAATTTTGTAAGAAAATTCAATTTTTTTTTAGAAAAGGTACTTCTTTAAGATAAGGTATTTTTGTTAAGAAAAAGTACTTTGTTTAAGAATACGAATAGGTATTTTTTTTGAGATAATTTATTTTCGTTAAGAAAAGTGTTTTATTTATCAAAATATTCCTTTTTGAAACTTCTTTCACTTTGGATTTTCTAAATTTACTTTTTATTGGGGTCAAAACTACAGTATATACTAAATATTGGTTACAGGCTCCACCTAGAAAACTTCCTATTAAACTAGAAATTGTACATCTAGTTAGTCTAGACACAAACCAAAGCAAAAGTAAGCAATATAGTTGATAATAGTTGGATGCAGAATAATAGTGTTAAAACAAACGTTGTTTATTTTTTTTCATTTATCCACATCCCGCAACGTGCGATAAGGGACTTCGTTCCTATACTGAAAATTTCATGCACTTTTCATTTGCTTGGCCCTACACTTTTGGAAAAAATTCGTAGGCACAAACAATTACAGGGTTGTTACGCCAAAGTTATTTCGTACAAAAACAGTTGTTTGATAATTGAAATTTTAACAACCGAAAGTAACACCACATGCGTTAAAAATAAGATGGAGTGCGTAGAGAAATTATAAATAAAATTTTTGTAAGATAAATCAAAGATAGTTGGCAACTCCTGCAACAAATTGTTTCCTTAAGACATAAATGACAAAATTTCTTTCGAAAATTTCGTATGAACTGAATACGGGACTTTAGCTGTAGACTGAATGTAGACCCATAAACGAATTTTCTACAAAAAATTATTTCCAATGTTTAATTTTATGTGTAACGAATACTTCACGCTGCACCTACAATAAGTTCATCTGCTGATATAAAAATTTTTTCTCGTACTGACTTGTCTATTACTGTCTTTCGAGAAACTTATTTCGTCGTGAAATTTATTTTGTTTGCGCACAGAAAAATTGTAAACAAACCAGAGTATAATTTTAACCGACTCAAACATACCCATACCCTATGTCATCCATAGGTTCCGATATCCATTAAAAAAGGTTTAGATTCGCCTTTCCATTTTACGAAAGTGCGTGGAAAATAGCTGATGACATTGCGCAAAATGCATGTGATTTAATAATAAAAAAAATGGTTTCCCATTACATCTCGTTATGGGATTGGGGAGAGTTTCTCGCAACCAGTGAACTGTCCGCGTTCTAGATTTTACACTTATTGATTGGGACCTTCAGTAATTACACTCGTTCCGAACGGTATTTTTGAGAAGCTTTTTCATGCCAAAATACTCGATAGTATCGCCATCACTAATAGAGGTGTCGAAAGAGGTGCCGTCGAAAGAAATTATAGGTTGTCGGAGCAGGAATCGAACTCAATTACTCAAGTAAGAGCCGTGCATACTACTATTGCAGCTCCTATGGGCACAGTAATATTAATTAGGATCCTAAGTGGTCTTCGCTGATATTTGTGTAAAAAAATGGTTTCCTGTTCCATCCCATAAAGGGATTAGGGAGAGCTTCTCACAAACCAGTGAGCTGTGCGGGTTTCTAGTTTTGCACTCACTGATTGGGACCTAAAGTTTTACACCGTTTCCGAAAGGTATTTTGAGAAGCTTTTTTTCCGCCTAAATTCTAGATAGTGTCGCCGCCACTTAGCGAGGTGCCCGCCGTCGAAAGAAATTTAATGTGTTCAATGCAGGGATCGAGCCCACGTTCTCATGCACAAGTGCCACGCACACTACCATTGCAACAGCGACGGCCACATTGTATGGGTCGTAAAAAAATGGCCATGGCGATGTAGTTCATTTGTAAATATACAGAAGTGTTTGACAATATGTTTTCCACCACCAAATTTCATCACGATCGGTTGTTGTTTACTGCAGATATCATGTCGGCCAACCGGGAAGCCGCCGAAATTTTGTATGGTAGGCACCTCAATCAGTGACAAGCCCACTCGCAGCAGAGTGTCATGTAATTAATTATTTTCTAATACCAAATTTCATAAAGATTGGTTCGGTTTTGGGGGAGTTATCTTGTCGAACAACCAGTTGGCTAAACAACTTTTGTATGAGAGGAGGTGTGTTGTGCGATTTATCGTACTGACAACCCGGGCGACCTTCAAGCTTTTGTTTGGTAGCGTTAGAATTGCCATGGCAATCTCATCAGGTTATTTACAGATTATTTAACCAATGTCTGAGACGAAACTAATCACCCAAACCAAAAAAAAATTTAAGAAGAAATATGATTTTTGTACTAATGGCCTATTCAACGATGAAAGCCAGTCACTCACATTCGACTTAAATTGGGTTCAATAAAGTAGACATTTTCGGTCGAATGACTGAATATTTGTTCGCAAATTACAGCAGATTCGAAACAGAATTTTACGTTTTCATTCGACTTGAACCGACAAGATTCTGGAACCCAAATCAACTTTCTTTCGTTTAGAATAGGAACGAAAGCTTTCGTTCTAGATCGAGGAACAGGCTGTAAGTGAGCCGATTTGTTTCGGACGTACCATAAGGAGCATGGTAAAATTTGCAATACGTAACAAATTTCGAGAATAATACTCATTAACAAAATTTCAATATGCGCGGAAATATTTGTTGCTGCTATCGTGTTGACCAGCCAGTTGGCCCGGCAGACAGACGGACATAGCTCATTCGTCTTAAAAAGCTCTAAAGCGAAGCTCTACTAAGGGCATAATGCATTTCATTTGTTTCGTATTAAATGGTATATACCCTCATTCCCACACGTTGAAAAAAAAACGGTATGAACCATGTATATGTTCTCATTGCTTTCATGAATTGAAGATCTACTGCTTTTTGTACCTTTGTAGTCTGTCACGCTTTTGTTTTCAGCAGTTTTCAACAAACAAATTATAACTAATTAATCATTGTGTCTCCAACATTTAATATTGAATAGCACAAACAATGTGTTTGGATTCAACAATACTATATTTGTGACAAGCTAAAAACTGTTTGTACCCAAACAACTGAAAAAGACCGATTTTTCAGAGGGTATAAAGTGGTTTCCCGGGAACAGCAGAGATGCCGGGCGATAACCGATTCGGTAACGATAGCTAAGATCAAAACGTAGACATTTCGATTAAAATATGTTGATCACGACTGTCTGGCTTATGTTCATTTCTGCTTTCTTCTGATCTGTTGATTACGACTGTCGTGTTTCCTAGAAAGTTGATGGTGCTTACAAATTTTCTCAGAGTTCTCCAACCTGCTTTCTTGAAAGGCTTCAAAATTATGGTAGTATAGTTAGAGAGGTGCGATAATTTAAATCTTGGCAAGCGGGGAATACATGTTCAACTGTTTCAATCAGTGCAACCAATTCAATGTAGATGTGGCCTAGTGGCGGAGTGTCCAAATAGAACACGCATGAGTCGAATGAGTCCGAACTTGACGATATCTATTAATCTTCTGGACTTGTTCCCATCTAGGCCGCCTACTAGATCTTAGATGTTCTGCTCTCTTCGACTGTGATCCATAATATGCATACATGGGGCAAATTAATCATATGACAATTATAATTTGTTGTTCCAGTCCAAATGCAAATTCAAAAAACTTTCAATACCATTGCCAATTGCACTTATTTTCAAAGCATTTCCTTCGTATCTGGCAATTTTGGCTATCAAATATTTTCTACTATACTACTGTACTGTAATACTACGAATCGAAATCACAAACCTCTACCTATCGAAATCACAAACCTCTACATATAAAATACTTTAAAAACTGAATTGCCAGCAGTCAAACAAATTCAAAATAATTAAAAACATTCCCATATTTCATTACAATTGGCATCTGATTCCACAACCTGCATTTGCATTGCCTGAGCAAATGAAAATTCAAAATTTTTTAATTGCCATTGCGAACAATGTTAATTCTTTTGCATTTGCATTAGATAATGTAATGCAAATTAAAATCCAATACAAATTAAAAAAACCCATGTATGATAATATGGTATGAGGTTTGGTTCATTGTCGAAGGAAGCTTTTATTGCTTGGAAAAGACACGCCCTTCGGAGTCACTCCTCAATATCTTGACTTACCTTTTGTTTTTCATAACGCTGAAATGTCTAGGAGTCTTACATACAGCCTAGGCGGTCAATGGTAGAGATTGTATTATTATCTTCCTTGCAGAATCACTTTGGAGAATAACTTCGTTCCTCATACACGAACTTTAAAAAGTATACACGTTGGAGGAATTAATTAGCGGCAAACCAACATTTACATTTATGAGAAACAAAAAATGTGTCATGGCGACTAGAAAGCTGTCAGCTTCAAATTCACGCAGAGTAAATTTACGGGTGGGTTTGTCCCTATAATTAAATTTTTTATACGGCATAACGCCCATAACGCTATAAATTTAGATGGGATTAATTTTGGGTGGAAGTGTACTAGAAAATAGAAGTAGAATAGATTATTTTAGTCCCTACGTTACATACAACTACCATGATTGCTAGTTAACGCGCCTATACACCCAGGTCAGGTCGCTTTTGAGTGTATGCGTGTGTTATGACAAATATTTCCTATGTTAACCGTAAACGAATGTTTTAAACATTTTGCGATAGGTTAGGTTAGGTAGAAGTTGCTGTCACTATCGACACACTTAGTCCAATGATAACCATTGTGGTACCACAGGACGTCCCCAATGTCAGTCCCCAACGTTGAACTTGTAACTTGACCCGGTATAGTTGTGGCTATAGATACCTCATCCGGATATTCCAGGATTTGGCTGAAGAAGAGATGTTCATTAATGTCTGTCATACCAATTAGTATGATACAGAAAGATACTAAGATCATTCAGTTTATCTTTCTGCATGTCTGTTAAATCCAACCTGAACTAAAATTCTAGATATTTCCTCCTACTTATACAAAGGCCGGGCAGTAGCAAATGAGATGTTCGATGCTCTCTTCCTCCTTACAGATTTTGTAGTAATCATGAGCGGCGATTCCAAGTCAAGAAGCGTTTTGGGCTAAATATAAATTTCTTTACCCCAATACAAATTTGGGACAAACATTTCCACTGTTGCTGTCAGCATTGTGTACGCGTACCAAAACCAATATTTTTGCGGCAAACGACTTCCAAACGTTATGTTTCATTGCATGTGCGTCCATCAGTTTTATTCAGCCTTATCACACATTCCGAGATGTCTTTAAATTGTGTTTGGTGAAAGTGCTCCAGAGCATTTAGGTCTTGTTCCCCATCCGTCCTAGATATGTTAACCACCATAGCACTTGTTGACTAGGTAACCATCTGCCCTCGACAATCTCTGTGAAAGAGTTTGCCGTAACCATTTTTTCTGGAACGATGAGAAGCCCTGCAGATTTTTCATTATGAGCTGGTGAAATTATCTGTGATCCTTTTTTGTATCCCACCGCCAAGGCAGTTTTGCACATAATTATTATTTTAACGACGTTCATTGGTTACACAAGTTGATTCAATGAAATGTTTCACAGCCTTAATAACTTTAAAATACAGATTAAAATAAAGCATTAAACGAAAATAGAAATTAAATCAAGATTCGTACAAATTCTTCAAGAGGTACCAGAGCGCAGTTTTTGGGCCAGAATTTGTTTCATGCACGAGTAGGCATGAATAATTTGTTGCATATAGAATGTATTGCTAGGGACATTTTGAGGAATACAAATATCTTCTACAGAACCACTTATGGAACATGTTATTGAATTGTCAATATTTGTATGAAATTGTTGTAGCCAGAACTAATTGTGGGAACCGATCGCGTCAACTTGTAAAATAATTTTCTAGTATATTTCATGATACGAGGAAGTGTGAGCACCAGTTTTTCTAATAATAGAAGTTTTCATCTTCTTATTCATTTGGTTGGAATAATTTATTCCCAATTTGGTTTCAAACGATTGTCTGCGTACGATGTGGGACACAAGAACAATTTTCAAATTTCGCATGACGAATAGGAATCCCAAAAGAACAAATTGCAAAATGAAATCATATTAGAGCCGAAACCGTAGTAATCAAAAATTATATTTCACCTCTTATACTCACATCAAATCTCATGAATTTGTTATTTTTTTATTTCTTCTTTTGTTTGGCCGCAAACGAATGTTTGCGAAAAGACCTTACAAACTAAAAACGATGAAAACATTTTACGTTTTGTGTTGCTGTCCCCAACTTCAGCTAACTGACTGTTAACATCTTTATGTGCTGGTTTTGCTTTACGATACGACATGTGTTGATGCCCCAAAAGTCATGTCTAAATTTTATGTTTCCACCACGAAATTGACCCATAAACCTTAAATTGAAACTTTAAATACATTTAATGCGTCCTACAATTGTACTGACTGACACAACACGTACATACATATATGAATGTACATTGTACAATTAAATATGTCCGTATATCGACATAAACATACAGAACTTTTTAATGACATAAAAAGAAAACTGTATCAAGTTTTCACATCACAAGTGGCTTTAGCATTGTCCTAGATATTCGTTCGTAAATATACAAATATGCTAACTACATTAAAGTTAAAATAGACTTATTGTGAGAGCTATTTGCTAGATACAGAGAAAATTTAAAGATTATTGTCTTCGGCGCAAGATTGATGAAATGTAATTGACAACAAAATGATAAGACCCAGCAACATTATTCAGAACTTGGTGCCAGCAATTTATTTACGGGGCAACTTACTAACGATCTTCCTTTACCTGGAGAACAAAACAAATGACAAAAACAACCAAAGGCTGATATTCTGTTTAATAGGCTAAATGTGCCACCACTGTTTTAGTCGTCTGAATGCAATGTCATCGATACCTCAATGCATAGATTTCCGGTTTAAAATCAATGTGACTGTTTTCTACTTCTGATCGGAGACAATTTTGGTAATCGAGGAAATACAAATGCATGTAGTATAAATAGGAACATTCCATAATTTTATGAATTTCATTTCATAAATATTCCTCGGATTTACTTGTTCATATCGCTCTGCTGGGACTCTTAGCCGCGACTTTCAGTATCGCCCGGTTTCTTGGCGGGCAGGCTAACATTGTGCCAACGAACTTGATCCAGTTTTGTGTAAAAAAACCGGTTGGGTTTGCACCAAACTCGAACAAAATTCATGGTAAAACCGAATGCAAAACAAGTTGCATTAATTGGTTCTTTGCAATCAGATATTTTGCTGGGAAAGATTAAATAAAACAAATTCATGTTTCCACAAATCCCAAATTGGAAAACTTGTATGTGACATACATTTATATGCATGGACATTAGTTTGTATTCAAAAAGATATTTTTTTTAATACAAATCAAGAGGAGTCGTATACGAAGAATACTGAAAAGCTGATGGTGAACATAAAACTTTTTATTTTTTGCAAGGGAAATATTGACCCCCTTAGGACGGTCGAATTTTCCACTCCTACTGTATTTCGATAAACCAAAATTAAATAGGTTCAAAGACAACTAAACATTGTCAAACCCCATTTTGTCCTGAACGCGGTGTGAAACTTCCTGTGTGTATTGGAAATAATTTTTGAATGTAGTTATTTTCTCAGATCTCAGTGTGCCCTGCGACTACGTTAGGAATTCGAGACGAACACGCTTCTTCTTACATTTTGACCGAAACGGAAATCAGTTACCGATACTTGACGAATCCGTTTGCGTATGAAATTCCTTCTGAAAACGCCGATCCGTCCCAAACTCGCAACAGACGTCATATTCGTTGGTTTTTTTAAATGAAATTAGAGACGAATCAAATTACATAAATTATTGCGGATTCGAAACAGATTTCGGGTTGTTTTTTTTTTAATATACTGGATTCGAGATGATTCGAAACGGATTCGTTCGGAATTCGAATTTGTGTTAATTGTATTTCTATGTTTTGAACATCGCAGAGACTTCCTTAAAAAGGCTTGCGGATTTGTGATCCTTAACACGAGCATGTATATTATCTGTTCAAAGAAATGTAACAACGTAAGCATATGTGCATTAGAGTTTGTTGAAACCCTCGTTTTCTGAATTTCAAACGTGTGGATATCTTAAGATGATCAAGAGTTAAATAGTAAAATCAAGATCAAGAATTAGTAAAAAAAAAAATAATGCTCTGCCAACATTTTGAATATAAGTATATTCCCAATGTGGCGTATGAATCCGTTACGAATTCGAGACGGATCCGTTACATTTTGTGCGAAACCGACATTCGTTATGGACTCATAAAGAATTCGTTTTCGTATGAAATTCCTCTCGAAAACGCGAATCGTTTTCTGCACTTTGTAGGATCCATCTGGGACTTCATATTCGAATCCATTTCAGATTCGTTTTTTGTAAAAAAACTGAATTCGAGACGGATCCGTTTTTATAAATTTTTGCGGAAAACGCGAATCATCTTTTCTACGTTTTCGGATCCGTCTCGAACTCGCAATGGACTTCACATTCGAATGAGTTTCGTTCCATTTCTTGTACATTTAAGTTTTTAATGTTTTGAACGTTAATTTTATCTCAATTTGAAATTTATTTTATTTGATTAGAAATTAGAATTACGTAACGGATTCGAGGTGGAGCCGCCAAATCCCAATTTCACGGATTAGATTTTTTATGTTTTTAGGAACTTGTAATGGGTTCGAAACGGATTCGAGAACTCACATCTCGCTTTTTTTATTATTTTACGGACTCGTAGCGGGTTCGAATCCGATCCGCATCCGTTTTTGTGCACATTGGGATTTTTGTATTTATTTTTATCATGATACGTACTTTGTACCGTAATAAAGAGAGTACATAATGTGTACCAACAAAAAAAAAAACCTTTATGTTCTTACGGACTCGTAACGAATTCGACGCGGATCTGCCAATTCGAAATATCATTGCTTCGCCTTTTGATATTTTTACAAACTCGTAAAGGGTTCGAAGCGGATCCTTTCCTAATTTTGAGTACATTCCCATTGTACCATATAAATCAGTTATAAATTTGAGACGTATCCGTCTCTTCGTACAGTTTGCCCGAAGCGGACTCATAACAAATCTATTTGCGTATGAACTTCTTCTCAAAAAAGCGGTCTCATATTTGTATTTTTTCGGATCCGTCTCGAACTCGCAACGGACTTAATATTCGAATCCCTATCGGGTTCGTTTTTTGTAAATAAAACAGATTCGAGACGGATTCACTTTTATAAATTTTTCCGGATTCGAAACAGATTCCTTCTCATATTTGTAATTAAAATAGGTAATGTTTTTCATTTATATTATAAATAAATTTTTACAAATACAATAATTCCTTATGAGCTAAATTTAAATTGGTTTGGTATTCTTTTAACTTTTTGTGTTTTATCAACTTAGATATGAATCTCCGACTTTTAATATTTCACTGATTCGCATTTCTATGTTTTTACGGACTTGTAACGTTGTTGTGCACATTAGTTAAGATGCACAATGTGCACAAAATAGGATGAGTATCTGGTTCGAACTCGTAAAATCATAAAAAACGAAATGCGAGTTAACGAATTCGTTTCGAACCCGGTACGAATACGTAAAAACATAAAAAAGCGAATTAGTGAAATTCCAATTTGGTGGATCCGTCTCGAATCCGTTACGAGTCCGTAAAAACATGAAAAAGCGAATCAGCGATATTGTGATTTCCACAGGAAATATTAGGACCAGCCAATATCAACAGTGGATGATGTCGCTAAGAATTGTTTCCACTACTATTATGATCGAATTTCTAAATATACCGAATAAATTAAATTTAAAATTAAAAATTAAATTGACGTGCAAAAACATTAAAAGAGTGTACAATAAATAGAATTAAATAGACAGAACTTCCTATTAATACAAATAGCAAGCAACTAAGATCAAATCCAGTTCGAATGCGCAAAAATTGTTATAAGCGGATCCGTCTCGAATTCATTTTATTTACAAAAAGTTATAAAGAAGTCCGTTACGAGTTCGAGACGGATCCGAAAAAGTACCAAAAACAATTCGCGTTTTCAAGAGGAATTTCATACGAAAACGAATTCCTTATGAGTTCATAACGGATGCCCGTTTCGGACAAAATGTCCGACGAAACGACGATATGTCACCTTGGGTAATTACACGTTCGTAAATATACATGTGTATGTATGGATGTTTAGTCATGGGTGTGCGTTCCGTATCTTCATTTATATCATAATAAATTATTGTGGTTCGTTTTGTACAGTAAGTGATTGCGTATGGGCGAAAATTTTTATTATGTTTGCAAGTGTTAGTGTGCGTATAACTGGTTTAATGTAAGTGCGATTATTTGTTTGCCACAATGCGGTTAATGGGCTTCATATAATATTTTTATCATTTGGTGTACTTTATACATATGTGACCTGCTCCACGAAAAGGGACCTCTGCGCTGAAAAAATTTTTTTTTTCTTTTTGAGTGATTCTTTCAAATGCCGCAAACCGCAAGTTTCTATGTCTATTAGTTTTTTTAGAAATCACCTGTAAAGGTGAACATAATTAATGAAAAAATTGAAAAAAGTGATATAAACAGATAATATATATAATATTTGAAATTTAAAAAAAGTTCATAGAGTTTCATAGAGGCAACACTGCATAGTGAACATCCTACAAAGTACCCGAGAGTCGAAATACATCGCCAGATGATCAGGTTGAAGGAAGAGTTGCATAACAATGCGCAAAACACGGAAAACCGAAGCGCTTTTTTTAAACGCGTTTTTCTCAATAAATTCTTTTCGGCGCAGAGGTCCCTTTTCGTGGAGCAAGTCACATATATTTATTTTTCTGCGCCCATTTTTAACTTTTACGTACACTTTTTGTACAGTTTTTATGTACACTATTTTGTGTACACGCAGATTATCCAAGTTCATATATTCCATATGATCCCATTAAAAGTATGTAATCATGGCCGTTAGAGGTCGCCGTTGATTGAAACTGAGTTTCCGGCAGCATTTTCGAAAAAAAATGGCTCCTAAACCCACACCTAACTTCTCCTTCTCAACAATGACGTGCTGGTTTTCCGATGCCCGGATGCCGCAATTTTTCCACATAGTTGTCATAACTGCCGAGATGAAAATAAGCCTTGTCAGAAAATATGATTTTTCGGCCAAATTCGATGTTCCATTGGAGCTTCTGCGAAGCACAAACTGAGAAGTCGTAACGAAGTGGATGGTCGTTTCAATTACTGAGTCAATTGGACCTCGTTGGCGTATAATCCGAGATATTTGGTAAAAATTCTCACCATTCTGGCGTGTGAAATGCCAATTGTTGAGATCGATGGCGAGTCGATGTTCTAGGATTGAGTTGCACACTTGCGGCCACAGCAGCGACATTATCGCCGGTACGCAGCGTCCGACAACGGGTACCATGAGTGTTGTTCACTAGGAAGCCGGTCTCACGAACATTTGGCACAAACTTGGATACAGTGCGAGCGGTGCGTGCTCAATTTTGACTAAAACTTCTTTTCAACAACCGCAGTGCTGGGCAGGACAGCACTCACTCTGGAAATATGTTTGTAATATTTTCCAAAGTTTTTCAACATTCCAACGTTGTAAAACGACTCAGTATAGACCGCGTAGGTATGATACTGATTGCTAGTTAATATTTCTATTTCTATTCTATTTCTATTTTCTAGTTAATATTTCTCTATAGATGTGAAGCCAAAATATTAATTTATGTTTAACAAAAAATTATTCAAAGACTTAAACTTAGTATGTAATTAATCGAACGCTGGTCATTAACGGGTTAAGTTCACGGATTCATTACGATATTTGCATTAAAGAAATTTGTAAATTTTTATTCTCCTTCCATAAGGAATTTTTATTTTTCATTCAATAACGAAATTTATGGACTGAATAAAAGGAGTTGTTGGGTTGAACGTTACATTTAATAAAATATGTTTTTGGTTTGAAACAAAAATTTATTAAAAATTCAAAATTAATAACACTGTGATAGTTTTTGACCCGAAATTGTTTTCATCGTATTTTTTAAATTTGTCCCCAATGGGTTAATAAAATGTAATATATTTATATGCAGATTTAATGAGTTGTTAATGGTCTTTGTAATGATATTCACCGGAACCAGATCGGCCCATAAATATGTGAGATATGGCCAATTATATATACTCAAGCTTTAAAGGCCCATATCTCAAGAAGTTGGACCGAGCGCAAACATTTGTTTTTTCGATTTTAAAAAGCTTTTTACGCCCTTTTAGGCCAAAAAAAAAATTGGCCTATGGCCGGTAAAATTTGTTTAAATAGCGCAGACTTAGCTATATCCATATATAACGATTTCTCAAAAACTGGAGCCAATCTGAAACTTCCAAATGTACTTTCGTACTCAGGGGACTCCTCCCTAATAGTTCGAAAAGGATTCATCAAAGTTCATTTTTTCGACTATCACAGTGTAATTTAAATAAATTTTCAATTCATTAAAAAGTCAACTGGCATTGCTAGTAAATTTCAATACAAATAGTTACTGAACTGAAATATGTATAATTAAATTAAAATTTGTGTTGACATGACAAAAAATTAATATAACGTGCAAAATTAAAATTTTTCCAGGTGCGATTTTTTTCAAAATCCACTCGCATATTTTGATATAGTCATAGATCTTTACCAGTAGTTGCTTCAAATGATGCGATTGAAAAATTGTGAATTGTGATCTCAATTTCATCGAGAATTCTTTAGTATGCAAAAATGACGCAATCACTCAAAAACACGGAAACATTTGATTAAAATATTCTCTTCACTTTGTTTCTAAATTCTTCTTTGTTGAAAAATCAACTGTATTTAATATTTTGTTTACTACAGACAATCTATTATGTGTTATTTTCCACTATTACAATATTGATACTCAGTATTTGAATCAAATATGAAGGGTAATCGATTTTAACTTTTGTTTTCAGAAAACGGGTTTGCTGACTATTATTCTCATTTATTTTTTTGTGTGTACATACTGACATCACATGGTCAACTCATCGTTGTACTCTGTAAAGTTGTAGCACGTTTTCTTATATATTTTTTATTTTGATGAATCGTTTGTGATTATTGTGAACAAAACAGTATAAAAAAAATCGGAAAATTTTGCCCTAAGGGACATCAATTATTTGGAAATAACTTTTTTATGAAATATATATCAACAGGGACATTTATTTCTTCAGTGAATTTCAATTTGCACGACTTGTAATCCAGTTCAATTTGCCATTTTCATCGAACTGCGAGTTGAATTCAATTGTTCACTTTAATAACTTATACAACTACTCGGTGTTACGGTAATTTACTGCGAGGACAAACAATGGAAAATATTTGTGATCGAATAAAATAAAAATAAGAAACAGTCAAGAAAAATAAGAACACACAGTTCCAGAATAATTCGAATCTTACGTAATGTAAATAAACATACCGGTGTTATACTTTTTGTTCGATGACAAGAACGGATTGCCCTCGATGCCAAGTCGAATATGTGGTGAATTCAATTTAAAAATGTATTGCAGACAAATGTCTTTATATCTTACTCTGTGATATAAAGTACAACCATGAAGGTTATAAACAGGAGGTTTCGATGAAACAGCTGTTCGACTTCCTAGCAACAAATTTGATAGTTGATAGCATTTGATTTTATTGGCTCTTTTGACTTTTAAAATAACTTTAAATGCAATAAATTAGTTTTGATTTGAAGAGCAGAACAACTTTACATCAGAGTCTGACAACGGACAAATAATTTTCGAGTACACTCGTTCATATACTCGAATTTGGTTTGAAACAAAATCTTTAATCCAATACGAGTGTTGATCGTTTGCGCATGAACTCTTAACGAGTATACTGCTGGTGGCACTCGAGTTCTTTTCATACTCGAGAGTTGCAACATATACATAATTTTCGGTTGCATTCGAGTGTTGAGCGTTTGCGCACAAGTTCGCGGCGAGTATACTGATCGCAGCACTCGAGTTCTTTTGGTACATGTTTGGTTGTGTTCGAGTGTGCTGCAACTCCCCTTGGTAATCGCTCGAGTTTGTTGATCAACACTCGTTGATTCGGGGTTGAAAAATTTTCACTGCAGTTTATGTGTAGTGCATGGTCGGAAGAAAAATTTTAACTACGGCAGATAGACAGGAATTTATTAAAGAAAATATTACGAATGGCAATTACACACACCTTGTCTGGGGGGCGAAAAGGCCGTAGTTTCGTTTGGAATGTTTTTTTCGGAAATCAGAATGCCGGACGAATCTATAGTAGAAGGTTATGTTTACGGTCGCACTTGCTGTAAAATATTAAAGTACTGTAATGCTACAACAATGGTTTGGTACCTGATTTTTCTAAACATCATAATATCAGCATAAAAACGATCGGGTTATTCATTGTTGTTGGTATGCTAGAACAATAATATGGTACCTAATGTTTATAAACGTCATAAAAGGATCGCGTGGTATTTATGCATTGTTGTTGAAATGCTAGTGTGTACATTTCCTTACGTATCCATTTTCGCAAATGTTCTTTTTTCCATGTATTGCTTAGAATTTTTCGTGTGCACTCGAGTTTGAGTGGTTGGTTTCGGTCAAAATTAATTCAAGTGCGACACACTCGAAATGAGAAAACGAGTATGCATCCAAAAAATTTCGAGTTAGCGGCCTAAACTCGAATGTTGGATAGTGGCACTCGTGGTTGATTGATTTCAATATTTTCTGTTCGGGTTTGGAACTCGATCGAACAAATAAGTTCCGAGTGTTGATGTTGATTTGTTTAAAATTTTTAGCTTGTGCACTTGAGCCGGCTCGACTACACACAATTCAACGCTTTGGTGTTGAACTCGATTGAACACATTGTTGGCGAGTGTTTGATTGATTTGTGTGAAATTTTAAGCATCGGTACTCGAACAGGATCGATCAAACCCGAAGCTGATCTCTGCTTTACATGCAATAAATTAGTTTTGATTTAAAGAGCAGAACAGAAAAAATCTGGCATACAAACACTGTACCAAAACTGTCGTTAGACCAGTGCCTGTCGACTAGAATTTGGTGGAAATAAAACCCATATGCACACTCTTTATATCTTACTCTGTGGTTACTTACTCTATGGTTATAAAATAAAGTTTGACTCTGATAGGAATCGAACCTGGGAGCCAGGAAATTGAAGAGTTTCGTGAAAGCAGATTCTTCATAAATTTGTCCTTTGAATGAGACTAGCTTTATCAAATTGATGGGTATTTCACTGGAGTCAAATCTGTGATGCTTGTCTTCATATTTATTAAGATTTTCTTTAATACAAAGAGAAGTTTTCTGTGAGTGTATCCAAAATATTTCTTTGCTATTTAATTCCATTCGATTTTTTAAGTATTCCCTGGGGATATGTAATGTCCTGTGTCTTTGCTGATAAACCTGTAACAATTGCGCAATTGGAAGCCAACATTCGACGCGATGCAGCCAAAACACAGTCTGAATTACTACGAATAATGATTGGAAATTGTTCCTCCAGATTACGTCGTATACACGCCACCAGCGGGAACCACATGCCCGAAATGACATTCAAACATTAATGGCAGAAAATTATGTTTTAAATGCAGCCATTATAACTGACATTACAAATATTCTTCTTTTTCATTTCAATCTAAAGCTTTTCGCCTTTATAACCTTACCCATTATAAGAACTGCGTACGCTAACCTTTTCAGGTCCCTTTAAAGGTCTTTAAATGTAGGCTATCTGGAAAGGTAGACTATTATGCCAGTTTTCCAGTCAGTGGTGATCTTCGTTTCTTAATTAATTTGTGGTTAAACATCTAATTGTATTTTTCAGTCATTGTTTAACTATGATTTAACCACCCATTTGTCGTTGGTTAACTTTTAGTCCGAACCATATGATTTTGATAATCAAACTACTAACTGCAAAAATGAGAAATGTAAGATTGTATAAAATACATGTTTCTGTTTTGCGTATTTGTACACATACGTTGAGTCTAGAACGTTAAATAGTTGCGCCCACATAGTTTTTTCTACAGTTTTGTTAAAATGACTTAGATTTTATGCATCTATTTCTTATTTTACATAATTCCATGTTGTTTGTTCCCCTTTGTTGTTTTGGTATTTTTCCCCAAAACAGATGTTTTTTTTTCAAATAAGAATACAAGGGTTGCCATAATCGTTAACAATATGGCGACTTAAATTAACTCCCCACTGTAAAACAAAATCAAAAAGGATGTACAAGTAGAGAAGAAAAAACCGCCGCAATTTAGCAACCCTAGTAGAAGAGAACCAAAAAAGTCGTCGCGATTCACTCAAACGCATTTCTTTCCCGCGTCATAACTTGATTATTTCATACTTATTACATACTTTATGTAATTTTATTTAAATATGTTTGGAATTTCTATAGTTAGATACAATAACATCATCAGAAAACTGCTCATGTATTGAAATACTCAACGAAGAGAGTAAGAGAGAGATAGAGCAGAGAATCGACGCGTTTCACTCGTTTTCTTTGTTGGAATTATTCCACTCCATGAGTAAATTTTCTTCTCTCTACCAAAGCTGCTTTATGACAAAATACAAAGTTAACCTCAAATTAACTTTCATTTACGATTAAGTAATCTTATAGTTACCTACCCACTTTAAAACTGGCCATTAAAGGTAGACTATTAGTGAAAATCGTAGCTGAAGTAGAGGAGGTTGCAGAATTAGAACAACTGCTTTCTTACGACTATAAAACCCTATATTCAGTTCTTCTTCAGTTTTCGTATCAAAATAACGAAAACTTCGTGAACCAAACATTTCGATAACATTTCATTTGATTGGTATCTACTCATCTCTGCGAAAATTTCGTAAGCAGAATCAATTACAGGTTGGTTACGCCTAAGTTATTTCGTACGAAAAAGTTATTTCGTACGAAAATAATTGTTTGGGTCCGGAATTTGGCATTTCGATGATTTTAACAAACTAAAGTAATACCACTTGAGTTAAAAATAAATTGTAGTGCGAAGAAGAGTTATGTGACATATTTGCAAGATAAATTAAACATTTACAGCCTAGCTCCGTATGTCGAAAGCGAAGCGAAGCGAAACGAATCCAAGCACTCACTTTTTTGTTGAAATAGTTCTCCATATTTGCGATCTTCACGTTCTCTTCGCTTACATAGAGAAGCGAAAGTCATTCAACAATTGTCAAATGAAAATGGTGCCAGATGAACAATTCAAAAAAAAAAGCGTTAGAATTGGGAAGAAAATCGCTAAATTTGAAAAAAATTGCTTGATTGCAGCATAAAAAATACAACCTATGCCACTTCAAATTTCCAGCTGGAAAAAGTTGACAACATAAATGTAAATAAACAAAACAAAAAACAACAATAAAGAAACGTTGTAATTAATATACATTTAGGGGTTGTTTTTTTGTTAGTTGAACAACAACTTTTGAACCTCCAAATACTGCTGTACCCCTGGCGAAATCTGGATGTTCCGCCATATATTCGACCAGTGTCTGCAGCTGTTGTATTGTTGATGTTTTATTGCTGAAATTTAAAAATAGGTATATGTATATTGATAAAATAAGGATATTTTCTATTAAATACCTACCATTTATCCATTTAATTTTTTCGTTCTCCAATGCGAAAGCTAAAACACAAGTGACTGTTTATGACATTTGTGTTTATACAAATGACATAAAAAACAAGTTATGGAGCTCAGATTTGTACTGAAATGCTCACTTCGTTTTCCTTCTTTTTTCATTTGTCATTCTCATGTTTTTACGGAGCACAATATAAATTATTTTCGCTTAGATGACGAAAGTGAGTGAGTATTCGACATACAGAGCTAGGCTGTTATAGTAACCTTCCGCCAGAAAATTTTCCATTTTAAGATAGATGACAACATTACTAACGAAAATTTCGCCAGAACTAAATAGGGGGCTTTAGCAGAAACAACCGTTATAGGAGCCGCGTACGGTAATCATTTCAGCACCGATGTCCAGTAAACAATCAGAGCAAATATATCGCTTCACGGAGAGAGAGAGGGAATGCAACTCGCCTCCATTTGAAGGAAATCGTACGATCATTCTGCTTTCAATTCACAGATTTGGAAAATGAAAGAAAATTTAATGGGAAAATGCAAAAATATATGATGGCAAAGTGACCAACAAACAATTATTGGAAAAAAATAAAGAATAGATAAGAATGACAGTGGTGAACAATATTATCGAATTTGAAAACAAAACCAACGAAATAGAATATGGTATTCCCGTTCTCATCTCGTAATTTTTTGAGGAAATTTATAAGTGTTTGTGTGTTGTATGTGAATAACGAATACAAAAATAAACAAATAAATAAATAAGTCACAAAATGAGTAAAATCTACAAGATCTGTCAAAACGGTTTCTGCAAGCAGTTACACGGTTCCATTCGCTCTCGGCAAATGATAATTTAGACATATTCCTCGATTTCCCTAATAGTCGAACAAGTCCCCAACGATCATGTTACACTTTCAGTGCATATAGAACGATTCGCGGAGGGAGGAATGGAATGAAGCTCTACTCAATTAAAAAAAAAAAATTGTATGACCATTCTGCTTTCGATTTTCTGTACTACTTTTGGAAAATGCGAAAGCATTTGTCTCCAGTGTGAAAACAAAATTCAACAGTTACAACATAAAAATGGAATAAAAAAAACAAATTGTAAACAGAAATTCAGTATTTGAAAAAAGGGACGAATAATAGTGTGTATTTACATTGTTCTTGCTTTTAGTCGTTTCATTCCAAATGCAACCCTGATCGCATACTTTTTTGAGGAAAATCAAAAAGTTACAGCAATGTAGTCAAAATTTGTTCCCCAATGCGTTGTTCTCACGTTTACACTATTCCACACGATATAATCAAATGGAAACGAATAAAAAACGTGCAACACAGCGATTGTTGCGAGATCTACTTCCCACTCCCCACATGCAATGTTTTAGGTGATCCCACTTACTCTTTTACTTCATAGCCAGTGTCATAAGCTGTGCAGTGTTCGGTCTATACCATTGCAATACATTGGTTAAAAAAATTCAAAAATAATATTATTGTCATTTACAAATTCTTTATATGGTATTTACCGTGGTTGCAAACTTTTATAACCTCATGCATGTGCACAAAGCAACATCGGTTTGGTGAACTCGCATTGTTTCACCAGTTCCATTGAACTTGTTATAGATAAATGTTCATTTCTGTTTGCCATTGATTTTTAGTAATATTCATTCTCCATCAAACCCAAAAGAAGCTGTAAAGCTTACAAATTCATTCAAGCGTCATTGTAAAGATAACCAAAGTTAATAACCGGTTCAAATAAATATTAAATTCACTCGCATTTATGTGTAAATAACATTATAGACATTGCAATAAATATTACATGATAAATGTGTAACGTCAAGGATGGGATACATTAAACCATTTGGTACATTAAGATAAAATTAGTAGCAGGTCTTCTAAAAGGCCCTGTGTCCTACGCACTCTTAAAAAAACATTCAAACTGATATAACGAAATTGTTCTTAATTGCTGGATGTATCAGTTGGCAAAACGGTAAACTCCCTCAACTATAACCTGGAAAATGTGATACAACAATGTTTTAAAATTCCTCTTCCATAAGAAAAATAAAGGCACAGTAGGGTGTACTGAAAAAAACGTTTTTCGCAATACCAATCTTGGGGTCTGAATGGACGCGTATTGAAGGGCTGATCATGGGAACGTCAGACATATTTTTAATACGGTCGTACTTATAGTACCTTACCGGCCGTTGAAGTTTCGATTCCTAGTGTATTTGGGTAGAAACAAAAATGTTTACTTTTTTGGTCAATTTGTGCTCTCATAATTCGAAAAATATTTTTTCAAAATTTTGACAGAGCATTTGTTTAAGGCAAGTCTTGCAGCCTTGGTCATGCGTATATTATACGATTTTACGTATTTTTCACAGAATGTAGCGAATTAGCTTTTAATAAGGGTGTCTCAGTAAGATTGAATTTTTTAAATTTAGTGCCTTTTTTGTACATGTGGTAACTGTGAAATTTGGCAGCTGTCACATGTGGTTATTCCGATTATTGAAAATGGAGCGCTTTACGAAGAAATGTGGAAAGTTATGCTGAGTTATGCTCGCAAGCTTCGAAGAATTTTCAGTCGAGAAAGTGCACCTAATGTGTCAACCATTCGAAGGATGGTCAACATATTTGAAGAACATATTATAGACAGTAAGACTCCTGTGCGTCAACGTACCGGACGGTTTCTTGAAAACATTGCAGCTGTAAATGAGAGTGTCGCCGAAAAACCGACAACATCAATTCGACAACGTCCTCAGCAACTTCAAATTTTGACAAAATACCTCTACCTTCATGCGTACAAAGTTCAGCTTACTCAGGAGCTCAAACCAGCAGACCATAGAAAGCGCCATCAATTCGTTCAATGGCTAATGGAGCAAAGTGAAATCAATGCCAATTTGAAAACAAAAATTCATAGTCTCCGATGAAACGCATTTCCATCTGAATGGCTTCGTGAATACACAAAATTTTCGAATTAGGGGCTCCGAAAGTCCTCCTGCAATCCATGAGAAACAAACGCACCCACAACGAGCAACTGTCTGGTGCGGATTTTGGTCAGGCGGCGTGATTGGACCTTAATGTTATTCAGATGATTTTGAAATTGCAGTGACAGTGAACGGCATTCGTTACAAGAACTTGATAACGAAGTTCCTGTGGCCTCAACTGGCCGGCTTGAATCTGGACGACATGCAGTTTCAGCAAGTCGGCGCCACCTGCTACACCGCACTTGAAACAATCGATTTATTGCAGCAACGATTTCCAGAACAAATTATATCAAGAAACTCTGGTGTCAACTGGCCACCGAGATCATGCGATCTAACGCCGTGCGAATTCTTTCTTAGAGGTTTTGTGAAACCTCGGGTTTATGCGAATAAACCAGTAAACATTTCCTGAACTCAAATCCGAGATCCAACGCGTTATCGATAAGATACAGCCACATCTCTGAGAAAAAGTCATAAAAAATTTCATGAAGAGAATAATGACCTGTCATCAGAGCTGTGGGGGCCGTTTGACGGATATTTTATTCTATACTTAATCGGAACATGTCTTCTTTACAATCCGATAAATAAATCACAACTATCTCAAAAGACACGTGTCTTGATTTTAAAATAAGAAAGTGCATTCTTACTGAGACCCTTTTTTTTATTGTATTTGATAGTATTTTCATATGAAATTCAGAACAAAAGTAAAATGAAAATTTTATTCAAAAATTAAGATTGAAAAGAATACATGTTCAAAATTTCAAAATGCTGAGTGAAAAAAATGCTCCAAAATTTTCAAAATATATTTTGCTGTTTATGCTCATCATGATGCGTAGGTCGTTTGAGCCCCATATTGAGAAAAAAAATTTCACCCATATACACTGGGAACTAAAACTTCAACGACGGATTGGGATCTATAAGTACCCTTGTATAAAAAAAGTTAAACGTTCCCGTAAGCAGCTCTTCAATGCGCAAAAATTGTTTCTAGTACTCCCTAATGTACAGTTGATATTACTACTATATGAGTCTTATATTATACTAAGTATTATAGGTATAAACTTTGTTCCCGTACGTACTACAACTTACTAGTTTTACCACTTCTACAACTTTTACTCGAAAAAGCATTTCCGTACTCAAGCAAATAGTAAAAATAGTAAGAAAATTTAAGAGAGAACATGGCGTCCTCTTTTACAGCTTTTTATTCGCTCAATAAATTAAACGTCATAGGTACGATGGAAAGTAAACATTGGATGGTGGAAAATATGGGTTCAATAATACCAGATGGCGGCAATAGTAGTAAATTGTCATTTTCTATTGAATTGTCAAAATAAATTGAAAAAAATAATTTAATATCGGCAATTGAATTGTTTTTATTGTAAATAGAAACGAAAATACATAATAAAATATCGCTGTGGTCGATTCCAGCAGTGCGGGGTATTTCCTATTGGACGTTTCGGACTAGGACCATGTTGTGGACACATTTCTGACATAAGTTTTACCACATTTACTATCTTTTCGTTCGCGTACTTTTTTGCAACTTGGTCTCTCAGAGAGAATTTGTTGTCATTTCTGGTGAAACTCTCTTTACTAGTTTTACTATTAAAAAAGTACGGGAACAAACCTATAATATATTACATTATTATAGTATTTTATTACTATATAAATATATTATTATATTATTACATAAAAAAGCGCTCAGTATAGATAGCACTATGTGCTATTAGTACTATAGTACTATTTGATTATAATTGGAGTTAGTCGTTTTGCAAATTGGAACTTTTGAATAATAGTTCTTGTTATATGAAAGCCCTAAGTCATGGAACAACTTTTTTAATTTTCTCATTTAATTGAGTATAAAAATTGTATAAATTTTTTTACCATTTATTCGTTTAATATAAGTTTTGCAGCTATTTACATTGCGGTGAAGTTAAGTTCGAGAGGTTTTCCTCTGAATAAGAAAATATTTTAAATTTACTGACCACCGCCACATTTATCAAACTGTTCTATATCTTATTGAAAATCGTTTTGTATTGAAATAGTTTTTGAGAATTGAGAAACTGATAATGGAATGAATTTTTGTGGAAATATTGTCCTGAGGACATTGTCAAGTGTATTTCCTTGCGACTAATTCAGTAGGTGACGACAATTTATATTAGACATCTTATTTAAGTGGCACTTCTTTTGTCTTATATACATGACTATTATTTTTTTTAAACAAAATATAACAATATAAACGAATATGACAATACAAAGTTTAAATAAAAGGGACACAAATAACGTAGGGCGTCAACGAAATCTCTTCATCGATTTCGTCTCTTGCAAGTGATCCAATTTGATTCCATGATAGTCGAGTTTGATTACATTAGTTTTCCAGGTACCGATTCTACGTATTTGGTGGTCTTCCTGGCCTTCAATACCCATACGGGTTCCATTCAAGTGCCGCTCTAGAAATATATTTATGTAGGGCGCCTAAGTATATGATCGATCCAAGTCAATTTTCTTCAACGTATATCCAATTCGATAGGACAGTTATATGTACGTTATTATAGTACTTCATTAGAAATTGTCCTGGGACAGTAGATACGGAGAATTTGTGTCAGACAAAGACAGAGAAACGTGAAGAACTTCTTCATTGTCAGCTTCGTTAAGCTCCAAGTAGTTACAGGCTTTGAAATGCCACATTGACCTTATTTATACGACCACCTATATCCGCCGCGGAGCTACCATCCTTGGTAATATTGCAACCTAAATAGATTACTAAACCTAGGTCTTTAATTAACGAATCACCAAATGTTAGTGTAGTATTCCGTTCTGTTCGAATAAGAATTAGCTTTGTTGTCTTTTTATTTATTCAATCCTACTATTTTCGCATTTCTCAATCCTACTTTTCGCATTTTCGTAGAGTCCGTTCAACTTGGCATCGATGTCATCAAATTTGTTGGCCAGAAGACATATCGTCAGCTGAGTACTATAAAGCTACATACGCCATCAACTTAGTTTCGAGAAAAACAACATTTAAGTTTAGAGGTGACAAAAAACTACGTAATAGAATGTTCTACAATTTTAAATCGGAATAACTGTTTGTCTAAAGAGTTTAAATATATAATACATAATAATAAATTAAATACATAATAAATAATAATTATGTATAATATATATATATAATACATAATAATAAATTAAATACATAATAAATAATAATTATGTATAATATATAATATATACTATATAGTTATATATAAATATAAATATAAATATATAATAAATTAAATTAATACAAAACTGAGTATCTTGGCAACGGAGTGGGATAGCGAAATTCTGAAGACAGCGTTCGAAAGTGCAATATTTCAGACCTCTGTTTCTAATTTTAGTTTGAAAAAAAAATTAAAATGGCGTACGGAGCTTTATAGTACTTAGCTGACGATGTGTAATATGTGCAGTCGATATCATGTAGATGTTCATACATACTCCACTGAATGCTGAACAACGATGCTTCTGCATTAGATGTCTCCATTATACGAGTATCGCCCATAAGTAGAAGAAATAATGTGAGGGACAAGACACATTCCTATCTAACTCTCGCAGATGAGGTGAAAGGTTGGCTTTCCTTTCCATTGATCGCAATTTATACGTTGCATCTGTGTACAGCTACTGATCATGGAAAATATCTTGTCCGGTATTCCCTTTTTGGGTCAAGGTTGCCCACATTGAATCTCACAGTGCACACATACAAAGGCTTGTTCCAAGCCTACGAAAAGTAAATACTGAGGCGAGTGTAGTTCAACTGATTGTTCTTTTGGCTTAGGTGGCATAAATTGTAAAGGGGTCGATAATCTAAGGAAGACCGTCCAATTGATTTGTCAGCGTGCCTGACTCGTATTAAGGCCAATGGAAATTCGATAGAAAAAGTCACTATCATTTGCCAAAAGCGAGTCATTTGTGTGGATCGGGAAGTTTTTCAAAAGACTTCAAACGGAAAAATTAATATGTAGTATTTTCCAATGTTTAAAATTTATTTCAAAAATATTTTAAAATTGTTAAAGGAATACGCAACAAAGTATGTCATCATTTTATCATGTTAAGCTTCACATTATATTTAATTAGTACAAATCAGATGATACACATTGAAAAACCTGTCTTTTATAGTTGTTTTGATGCAAATATAATATACTTGGGTCCAAACGCATTGTGTTTGCTATTCACTATTACATGTTGGAGAGACAATGATTCTCAGCACGTTCCCAGATGTGCGCCGATTGGTAAGGACAAAAATTTGTCAACATTGTGCCATCGAATTTTCGATGGCCTTTGACATGTGGAAAAAAACTTCCACTACGACATATAAAAGAAATAATTTTCGAGGCGCCCAAATAAAAATATGTTGACTTTTTCTCAACTTTTAGTTTTAAGGTGTTTTAGTAGGTAATAAAAATTTCCAAAAAAAGCTTTTTGGACGATTTTTTGTCGCGTTAATTTTTAAGGTTTTTTTTAGTAGGTTGTTAAAAAAACTTCGCCGATTTCAACTTTTTTAAATATATCCTATCCAAGGTAAAATTGTACGTTTAGAACCGATATCAATTTTTTTTAGACGAGTTTTTGTCGAAAAATCGTTTTTTCGATTTTTTACTCTGTTTTGATATTTTAAGGCTCCAAACCAGTTTTGATGTATTTTCCCCCCTATCATATATATAATTTCTAAACAAATTCGCACGTTAAAGGCGAGGGTGACATCAGTTTTTGGAAAAAAAAATTTCAACGAGTTTTGGTCGAAAAAATTATTTCTTTCGGTTTTTCATAAGCGAAACTCAATTTCAGCATTTATTTAGCAAATAAAAAGCATTTTCATTATTGCTTCTTACCTAAGTCGGCATCATGATAACCGTCAGTCAAAATTATTATTATAACCTTAAAAACAAAAGTTGAGAAAAAGTAGAAATTTTAAAATTTGGGTAACTTTTTTTTCCTCATGCACAATATCGATTTCTCAATCGACCCACCCTAATGTACATAGTTCCTGCATAATGTTGCAACGACCTTTTTTTAGCGTGTAGTTTTGGTACGTTTGAAACCCCGACAAAATTTTAAAAAAATTTGTTATAACTTCTACACCAGAGCAAATTACCAACGGTGAATCTTAAAATACGTCACAGTTAATTTTTAAGTAATATTACAACATTCGTAGCAATATCCTTGATGTTAGTAACGCAAATCAAATGTTTTGCTAATGGTAGAATTAAAAAGTACAACGATTTGATTTTCATGACTTTCAGGACTGTTAGCCCTTCCACACTCTTCACCATCTATTGAATGAGGTTTTAGTAAAAAGTGTTTTCTTAACTAGAATAAAACATTACCTAGGAGACAAATGCATTACACATTACTCGGAACTCTCCAGGCGGTTCACAGTTCTCGAAACCGGGTTTCGGTTAAACCGAGGTGTGGGAGCCGGTTACCAGCTAAAATGGTAAACTATGCCTGTTATAATCATATTTTATTTTTAATTCAGTCTTTTTGAATTTTGAGATCGACTACCGAGCACATAGTTATGAAAATGCTTGTCAAAATACCGCTCGGAACCGGTGTAAAACTACAGGTCCCAATCAGAGTGCCTTCATGATATGTGATAGGAAAATAAAGTGTGGGTCATGTAGAATTTGACATTTAATTTCGGTTTAAAAAAATACGAACACAGTACTTCATTCGACCAACCCAATATTTCAGTACATTGTCAATGGTCACTGAACTTGGGACTCGTAACACTTATCATTTACGGCACTCCAGAGATAATAGTCTAACGGGTTCAAATTGCAGCTATGAGTCGGCAAATGGACTTCCGAGTTTCGGCTGATTATGCGGTTTTCAAACACAGATTGATTGTAACGTTGGCTGTGTGGCACGTAGCGCCGTCTTGTTGAAATCACACTTCGTCCATGTCATTTTCTTCAACACTTCAACGCTCGTATCATTTTCTTCAACGCTCGTTATTGATGGTAATAGCGGTTCCTTGCGCATTTTTGAAAAAAATGGGCATATGACCTCGCTATGTCAAAAACCGTATCAAACAATCAATCGTTGTGGATGCATCGCCTTCTCTTCGACGAGGTGTGGATTTTCCGAGCCTCAAATGCAAAAATTTTGTTTGCTAACATAGACCCGAGGTGAAAATTAGCTTCATCGGAAAAGATTATTTTTCGATAAAAATTTTCAGCCCATTCAGCGAAGTGAAAACGCATTGGATGGCCACGAGGCTTCGGTTGTTGGACTATATCAACTTAAGCCTTCGTACCGAAGTCTTTACGCAAAATTCTGTGCAAAGAAGTGCGAGAAATATTCAATTGATGCGTACGGTGGCGAGTTGATGTTGATGGCTGTTGCAGCATACTTTCATCTTCAGCTACGGCAATACTTTTGATCAATAAGAACCCGCATTGACAAACTCGCTTCAGAAACTGATCCACAAAAGGCGTTGGTGCGGCTCTATTTCTATCGAATTTATTTCGTAGATTTCTTACAGTTTAAGTTGAAGGCTCAGACATTTGGATGAAAGTTTTTAATATTTCCCAATAGTCTTCAAGCGTAAAGTGACACATTTCATAAATTTCTAAACTTTACCTAATAAACTGTCACTTCATAAATGTCAAATTGACCATTTGCTTCGATATAACGGGGGGTTCAAATTCCAAATTCTAAATGGCCCACCCTTTATTTATTTTATTCGACCTATCTGTTATAATATTTGGCTTCCCAAGTTCCCGGAGTTGGCAGATATGAAAATAAATCGTTGGCAAAGTCTTTTGTGTCTGTCTTATGGGGTCAGTAACCATAGTGAGCTATGAGAAAGGATTTAGATTTATAATTCTGCATTGTTATTTCAGTTGTGTAAAAACCGAAAACACCGGCTAATTGACTTGAATTAACCGATGAAACCGGTTCTTCAAAAGTGCCACCTTTTTATAAACCGACGTACAGTTAACCGGCCGGAATTCGGTTAACCGGTTTCAGTTTTTAATACACTAACCACAACCTATGTAAGGATAAGGTGATATTGGTCGGGATGTGCACAATGACACTAGGTGATTTTAGCAAATAAAGTAACAACCAGAAATGTGTGGATAACTTGGTGGGGTTGATTCATCTTTGTTGTGGGTTTTATTTCGTTGTATTTTAATATTTATTTCATTATTTTGGGTATTTCAAGTGTTGGCAGATTTAATATCTTGTGCAATAATCTGCAAACAGCTTTGGTGTTAACTAAACCACTGGCTTTTGATGCAACTTTGTGGTCACTCTAAGAAATTACCAACTAAAACAGCATCATGTGTGTAATCTAGTGTGACAGATGTAGATAAATCGCAGTCAAATGGAAATTAAAATTTAGTTTTACTTAGTTGTGGACAACTTGATTGGCACTGAAATGCCAAATGTAAGGAAACCACTTAACATTAACATTTTTTTTTTTGGAAAAGGAGGCGAAAGTGATTGCAACGTCAATTGAAAATAAAATTTCAAACTGAACAAGTGTTGCGATCGGTAATGATTTTTTTGTAGTTTTAGTAGCTGCTTGTGGTGTCTAGATTAAATTATGTAGAAAAACTTTCTCTCCGCAATATATTATATTTGAGTGTTAATCATGTTTTCGTTTGTTTT
Source organism: Phaonia tiefii (assembly GCA_963931995.1). Taxonomy (NCBI): domain Eukaryota; kingdom Metazoa; phylum Arthropoda; class Insecta; order Diptera; family Muscidae; genus Phaonia; species Phaonia tiefii. Next base: position 123,661,591 of record OZ008367.1, read on the forward strand.
GTTCATTTCTTGCAGGCCGTGGTAAAATGAAGAAAATGATGGGCATGATGATGATGGGAATGGCCATGAAAATGATGGGCATGATACCCATTGCCATGGGTATGCTGTACATATTGGCTGGCAAGGCTTTGATTATCTCTAAGATTGCATTGTTGTTGGCGGGCATTATTGGGCTGAAGAAACTTTTGTCGGGCGGTGGCAAGTCGGGCGGCGGTTCCACTTGGTCATCTGGCGGCGGTGGTGGTGGCGGCGGTGGCGGTTGGTCTTCCGGCGGTGGCGGTGGTGGTGGCTGGGACAGACGCTCCCTAAACGAAGCTCACGATTTGGCCTATCGCAGTTATACAAGGCAATTACAACAGCAACAGCAACAACAACAGCAAGTACAACAGCAACAACAACAGCAACAGCAGCAACCGCTAAAGTCATCAACAGATCAAAAGTTATAAGACCCCAAAGCCTTAAAGAAAAAATAAATTATCTTATAGATAATTCATTATTTTCGCTTAAGTTAAGTAAAGTAAAGTAACGGCAACAAATGACACTTTGTAATTACAAACTCTTGTTCACAAATCATTGCTGTCTTTAACCAACCATCCATCCATCCAGACATCCATCCATCTATTCGTCTTGTTACTCTAGTAGTTCCAGTGCACCGCAGACACACACGGGGCTCGTGCCGAAAAATGTTATGCTTTGTTTTCGCATTGAAATCTCTGGCTGCATGACTGCAGGCTTGACCTTTCTGTAGCTATTTTCCAACTAAATACGTACATGTGTATGTGTCTGTACAAAAGAAAACTTCATTAATTTTCCGCTTTTCTATATTGATATGAATTACAGTTACTTAAGAAATTACTTTTCATTTCCAATTTAGATCTACAACAGCGTCTCTTTATTCTATGCCATTTGAATTGCATTTCTCTCTCTCTCTACTTTTTTTTTTAAATTAAACTCTACCGTTTCACTGCTACCAAATCACAATGCAGATTCAACTATGAACTTTTTCTACTCGCTGCATGTTAATACGAAAATGAAACAAAATGGATTTATTTTGTTTTTGCTTCATGGCAGTGGCAATTAACATGAACATCTACATAGCTACCAGCAGGTATCCGTGGATATGCAGCAGCAGCAGCAGCTTTTCGAATCTGTTGATGATTGAATTACATTCTTAAGGCGCTTTTCATGCCCCATCTTATATTCTATTCTATTCTGTTCTGTTCTTCCAATTACACTCCTTTTCTGTAATATACTTCTTAGAAAATAACTGTTCGCTTTTCATTACAAATGTTTGCTTCCTCATTTGCATTTTCCTTCTGTCTCTTCACAGTTTCCGATAGCTTTAAGTTTGTTCTTTCTTAATATAATTTATTGTAAGTCATTTCCTCATAACAAACAAATTGAAAAACGGAAATCATAAACAAACAAAACAAAAGAAATAATAATTTTTATTTATAAAGTTTTAGTTTACTTTAAATTTATGTTTGTTTTCTTTTTTTCATAGGAAAAATTGTGCTAAATATTTATTTATTTAATTTATTTATTTATTTAATTTATATGTAATGTGTTTTTTGAGCAAAGAGAATAAAAATTCTGCATTTATGAAAATATAAATATAGATACAGTTTGCGGTCAGTGTTTTATTAAGGAAACTGGGTGAATGTGCTATTTCTGGAAGGGAGTGGAACTCATTCTGAGTCTCATTCAATTTTATAGGTAAACTTTAAATTACTTAGAATTTAATTAAAATAAATTGATTATAGTTTTTTTCGCTTATTTAATTTTGTTATTTGTGTGTCTCTGATCCTAAGTTTTCACATTATTTACAGAGTTTTAGTTATTTTAACTTTTCATATATAAATTTAATCAATTTATAGCAAACTATTCACAAATATGCTTATGAATGCACTGGAAGCAAATGAAAGTGTTTGTCAACAACCTCTGGTTTGAATGAATTATAATGGGTGATTTTTTAGGAACTTTCTTTGTGACAACACTATTATTGGCAGCTCAGCTATTTTCGTGTAACATGTTATTGACAGTAACGTTCAGTTTGGTCTATAACTTACAAACGAACAGCGCTTACAGATTATTGAATTTTAGGCACAATTTTACCACCTTGGGGACACGCGCTGGAAAAACCGCAAATGGCATCCTATTTTGAATTGTTCACAGAATACAGTACAAGTGGTCCGAAATGGGGAAGTGTTGGTATTCAAATGAATGGAAATCGTCTTACGATTTCATTGGTGCCATTACTTTACACATCCGATAACTGTGAGGCGAGATATGACAGTTTTTCTATATTTCAATATCCAAAAAATTTATCGAAGTTTAATACTTCTACAAATATGCTTGTATGGGTACTTAAATCAAAGGAACTCCTCTCACGATATCGCTGGAGGTATTGATTTCTCTCTACGTTGCTCGTACCGTGTGCTAGACCTATTTGAAAATCGACAAATTTATATTCCATCTAGTCGCCCGGCCGACCGGCAGGCAGGGGGTTCAAATTCCCTCTGTATCTTAAGTCGAATTTGGCGCAATTTTTTGGGGGCTCACAGCCATCTGATGTGAAAATTAATGGCACCAAATAAAATCGTAAGACGATTTTCTTTTATTTGAGTACCAATACTTACCTATAAGACCAGAGGCCGTTTTTCGATTTTTTGGGCCTTAGGGGCAATTTCCCCCAACTTGTTCCCAACTCAGAAGCTCAAGTCAAACAAAACTGTATATTCAGTATTTCAGTTTTTATCCTCAAGGTCGTAAAATTAAGGCGAATTTTATTATCAAAAGTCATGCTCCGTTAAGAAAGTGCATCGTGGACTTCTTCCATTTTATGGTCAGTTTGGGCGACCTTATGAGGCGGCTAATCGGAATCGTGTGCGATCGTGCGATTTAACGCCTTTAGATTATTTTTTGTGGGGCTATGTTAAGGCTCATGTCTATAGGCATAATAATAGGTATAATTATCCAAATTTTCGGAAGTCTCAGTCTTTATTTTTAACAAAAATAATATGTAATTTGTAATGCAAAGATATTTAGTGTCAGTTGTGGCGAAGTGCGTCACTTTTGCACCACACTGTTTGCCGAAATAACAATAAAAGAGCTTATACGCTTATACGCAACAAATCGCATACATTGACGTTGGGCATTGGTGCTATAGGGACAAGCCCGCAACGGTCGGCGCACTGGAAGCCAATATTGAAGAATTTATTTGTGCCAAATTGGGCCAAAATTTGTGCCAAATTTGGCCAAAATTGGACCCAGCGTATGAACCAATTGAGGCGCAGCCGCGGTCAACATTCACATCAAATCCTCTTTAAACATTGAATTATATAGACCGTTATATCGACTCAAATAAAGATTTCATACATTTCTCTACATGTTATGTGTATTTTTTTTAAATCAAATCCGAAAGCTCTTAAAGAATCACTCGTTACATATATGTGCATTAGGGTGACAATGAAATTGTATGTAACAATTACTTTTCTCGAATTTTAACAACCATCAAGCGGATTCTTACGCCATTTGGTCTGAAACAAACGTGGTGCCAATCGGATAACTCTTAGCCGGTCCGACTAGTGGTCTATGTTTTTGGGTTTTGACATTTTGAGTGTAAATTTGTACACATTAGAAAATTTCCATTTCTCAGTTTATTTGACTAAAAAATTGCGAATTTATTTAGTCTGATCTGAATATAAAGTGATAAAAATTTGACTAAAATCCCACCAATCTAGGGGTTCATACTCTTAATTTGAAAAAAATTTACATTTTTAGAAAAATTTTAAATTTGAGTTTTTCAGTTTTTTCCCAAAACTTGTATCTAAATGAACAAAATATTCAACTAGGACAGCAATTCCTTCTAGTAGAAGTCTATACGCTTATATTAAGATATAACACGATATAGTCACTCACCGGTTGCAGGATGATATGGTGCGGCAAATTAGGCCGTCTCGATGAAAAAATTGCAAATGGAGAGCTAACTACAAATACAAAATATGTGCTCAAACCGATTCTATAAAATCGATTTTAGAAACAGGTTTAAAAATCCCGGTTTAACACTCGCAATTATAAATCACTTTGTATAAAACTGATAATAAATCCGGATTTTATTATTGGAACCGGTCTTTTATTCCAGTATTTGCAACCGGGTTTAACAACCTCGGAATCCAACAATTGCAAGAGATGTATTGAAAATACATAAATGTTATGTGGTCAAACCGACTTAAAAACCCGGGCTTGAAGAATGCAGTTGTAGAAAAATGTTCCAAAATCCAAACATCAAATTCGATTTGTATTGTATAAAGAGATATGATAAACATTTTTGAATATTGAAACTTTTGGGTTCATTAAAACCGATTTCAACGCCCATGTTCTGTATTTCAATTGGTTTTGTTACACAGGACTTCAAAATCACTCGATATTTCAGTGGGTGTTCTGCATTTCAATACAAAGCTCTGTTGTCGGAAATAATGTTCGAATACTTCAAACTTATGTTTCGAATGCAAAAGAACATACATACGTGTCCATGTTTCGGTTATACACAATTTACTAGTTTCAGGATTAATATTTTACTGAAATCTAAAAATTTCTCTAAATAAGAAACCAATATTCCAAACGTTTGGCATACCTGTTTATACAATACAAATCGAATTTGAAGTATGGATTTTGGAACAGGTTTCTAAAACTGCGTTCCTCAAGCCCGGGTACATAAAAAAAAATGGTGTCCCATGACATCCCATGAAGGGATGTCACAATCAGCGAGATGTGCGCTTTCTAGTTTTTACACCGAACGGTATTTTGAGAGCTTTTTCATGGCTGAGTACTCGATAGTGTCGCCATCACTAAGCGAGGTGACCGTCGTCGAAAGAAATGTAAGGTGGTCTGAGCAGGGATCGAACCCCCGTTCTCATGTACAAGAGCCGCTTACACTAACCATTGCACCACCGACGGCATAACTCATACTTATATTTTCAATTCATCTCTTGCAATTGTTTGATTCCGCGGTTGTTAAACCCGCTTCCAAATACTGGAATAAAAGACCGGTACTAATAATCAAATCAGGATTTATTACCAGTTTTATACAAAGTGATTTTTAATTTCGAGTGTTAAACCCAGGCTTTTAATCCGGTATCTAAAACCGTATATTGTAACCAATTATTCATATCGTCCGGACCTGTTTCCATCGCTATATTGCGGTATTTTATTATTCTCGTTTTGGTAAATTAGCATCAGTTGCGTGAGCTATAGAGCTCATAATATGGACACGCTTATGTTAAAAAATAACTATCGGGTGATCCGGTTTATTATTTTCTGTTTTTGCAAATTTTTTTTAATACACAATTTATACATTTGAAGAAAACGTTTCGACCCAGTGACGAAATGTCTTTCTTTCACTGAAGTTCTTTTAAATTGAGTTGAGACGTTTAATGAAATGGAGTGAAACTTTGATCCATTTTAAAGAAATCGTACCAAACGTTGCCAGAAGTTACGATTTATCGACATTTTGACGATTTTTATGCCCAAAAGTACAAAATGACGATTTGACGAATTTCATTTGAAATAACGATTTTAAGTTATATCAGCGACTATACCAAATTTGAAATTATTAGAACCCCAACAATAACGGTTTTACATATTTAAAAATAAGTTTTAAAAAAAAATATCTAGATGCAGTGCGAACTATTGAAAATGGACTTTTATAGACGGACTGAGGAAGTATAGCACTATTAAAATATATGTATATAAAATACCATGTCAATACAAATGCCCTAAATATTGTGTGTGAAGTTTTATCAAATTCTGACTATGGAATCGAAGTTCAGCCAGCTGTGATTAAATTTTTAAAATCGCTAGATATATTTCTCAACTCTCTTCGTTGGTTGTTTGATCAATAATTGAAGAGATTCCAGAGTAGAGTTTAAACAAAACCGTTCAATTTCGACATTTGTATAAAATATAATACACCGTAAAGTAATAATTGTGTTATACAATAAATTGAAAATGATCAATGATAAACATATTTATGCAAAATCGAATTCGGATTGAAATAAATCAAAAAATTTTCCTTTTTATTAAAATTACAAAATTATGTTAGAACTAAACATTGATTATTTTAGTGTTATTATAAAAATATATAATAAATTATATTATTGTGTTATTAATAATATCAAAATGCTTTTGCAAAAATTTGCTTACAAACAACTTCGAAATCTAGTTTAAATCTAAATTACCAGTATATTTAAATATATATTTAAAAACAATTTTAGAAGATAGTAAAATATTAATAATGAAACTAGTAGATTGTGTATAATCGAAACATCAGGCTTTGTGATAGTTACATGCATCCACATCTTAGGTTTCGCAAATTTGCTTGCTTGGAATATTGCTGTATATAATTGTGAACAACCTGAATGAAACAACCATTGCCTCTGCTCTTCATCTTTTGTAATTTTCTCCTGGGAATCTTCAACAAGCTTACTACCTTGCTCAACGCTGTCATTTACAACACAGATTTGTATTGAAATGCAGAACACCAAATGAAAAATCGAGTGATTTTAAAAAGCCCATGTGAAACAAAAACAATTGGAATACAGAACATGGGCGTTAAACCGGGTGTTAATGAACCAAACTTTTTCAATAACCAAAAACGGTTGTCATATTTGTTTATACGATACAAATGGATTTTGAAGTTTGTTTTTTTGGAACAGGTTTCTACAACTGCGTTCCTCAAGCCCAGGTTTTAAGCCGGTTTGTCTACATAACTTATAAATATATTTTCAATTCGTCTCTTGCAATTGTTTGAGTCCGAGGTTATTAAACCCGGTACCAAATACTGGAATAAAAGACCGGTTCCAATAATCAAATCCAGATTTAGTAACAGACTTATATTTACAAACTGATTTTGACGTAGAATACGTCTTACCTTACGGTATGAGGAGTCATGTCAGGTTTTTATTGTTGTAATCTTTATTTCATTGATTATGAGGAAACGGCTAGATGAATTTTTTTAAAATTTTTTTGTAGGTAAATGAAGATGTTATCTTTCGTTTGATATACATTTCATATTGGTTGATATATTTCTAGTATTTTAATTTCTCAAATGAAAATTGTTTAAACACATACACTCAAACATATGTGTGGTGTTTGGTTGAGTGTTTTTGGTTGCTCAACATTGCTTAGGAACATGTATCTAGTAAAAAGTGAAACGAACAGCAAGCTAATGTTGCTTGGCAACATGTATCTAGTAAAAAGTGAAACAAACAGTAAGCTAACGTAATAAAGCTTTTTTGCGAAAGCTTCAATAAAGCTGTTGTAACATTAATTTTGAATTGTAAAGCGTAAAGCTTTCACACAACGCTCGAATGCTAATGCGAAGACTCGATAAGGTAAACCTTTTTTAATATTAGGGCGGCCCTCTCAACATTCGCAGAACTTATTTCAATAAAAATATTAATTAAAATACATAAATTAAATTAAGTTTAAAAAAATTTAACCTAATATTTTTTTTTAAACGGACTTGAATCAAATGCCGTTGGTAAATATAAAAATTACAGCAGACAGTTGTCCGAGGCCTTCGGCCACGGACTGTCCCTGCAGGCTGTGTCAGAGACACGGCCATTAAGTTTAACGTAGAATACGCCATCCGATAAGACAGAAAACATATATAACAATAAATGATAAATAATATAAGCAAATGAATAAATGATAAATAATATAAGCAAATGGTTTTAAAACGGTTTATAAAACCGGTTATTGTATCCAATTGCCATATCTCATATTTTTCAGTTTTTATGATCTGGCACATTTATAAGGCCATCTTGGCGATTTTTACCCGAGATGGCCTACTCTGCCGAACCACATCATCATGAAACCGTTAAGTGATGATATCATGGTATACCTTATTATAAGCGTATAGACTTCTACTAGAAGATAGGTAGGATAGGTACTAGGTATCCGACTTGAATATGTTTTCCAGTTAGATACAACTTTTGGGAAAAAACCCAAAATTTGAATTTTTTCAAAAAATTTTAAAATTTTTTAAAATTAAGAGTTTTAATCCCTACAGTGGTGGGATTTTATTCCAATTTTTACTACTTTATACTCAGGTCAAACTAAATCAATGTGCAATCTGTTATTCAAATGAACTGAAAAATTAAAGTTTTTTAGTGTATTGTATACAAAATTACACCCAAAATGCCTAAATTCGAAAACTTTGACCACAAGTTTGGCCAGCTTTGAATAATCCTATTGGGCGCAAATTTTCACCACGATAGTCTTAGACCAAATGGCACAAGAATCAGCTTGGTATTTACCAAAAATCCGAAGTTCATTATTATTGGCACCCTATTATACATATCTTCGTTCCGAAATTATCTTCACGTATATCACAAAATCAAACAAAATGAGATAAGACTATTTCCTAGGATAATTTTTTTAGATCTTTCCATCTGTTTAATCCCCACGTCCTTATCTCTTATGGTTTCTGAGATATTATGGAGCTATTTTCTTGTGTATACGCTTTTGCTGAAAATTTAACACGTAATTGATACCGTATGAACAATTATTGTGGATATAAAAGGTTTTTCAACAGAGACGCTACAAAAGTAAATCGATAGGGACAGCACACGACGCCATATTTTTTTTCGCTCTTTTGACATTTCTCTTCAGTAAGGTTTGCCATTTCATCATGGAAAGATATACGAGCCAACGAGTCGAAATTATTAAAATTTACTACCGAAATTTGGAGTCCATGGCCTCAACTTTAAAAGCGCTACGTCCAATTTATGGTCGTCATATTCGTCCTACCAGATCAACAATTGAGCGTCTAGTGGAAAAATTTGAATCCACAGGCACAGTACAAAATGTTCCCGTGCCAGTGAGACAAAGAAGTGCCCGTAGTGTAGAGAATATTGCTGCCGCTGAGGCTTCAGTTCAAGTAAGCCCAAATGTTTTTCTCACACGTCGTTCTCAAGTGTTGGGCATCTCTGTGACGTCGTTGTGGCGAATTTTGCGATCGTGGCCTACATCCTTACAAGATCAAATTGGCGCAAGAACTGAAGCCGATTGACCACCATAAGCGTCGTATGTTCGTGAATTGGGCTGAGCAACAACTTGAAAAAGATTCGGATTTTCATCGGAAAATCATCTTCAGCGATGGGGCTCATTTCTGGCTGAATGGCTTCGTCAATAAGCAAAATATGCGTTATTGGTAAGACAGCAATCCACACGTAATCCATGACTCATCATTGCATCCCGAAAAAATTACGGTTTGGTGCGGTTTATGGGCCGGCGGCGTCATTGGGCCGTACTTCTTCCGTGAAGATCAAGACCGGCACATTACTGTGAATGCGAATCGCTACCGTTCAATGGTAAACGAATATTTTTGGCCCGTATTGGATAGTATGGACTTGGAGGACATGTGGTTCCAACAGGACGGCGCCAGAAGCCACACAGCGAGTGCCACAATCAATTTATTGGAAACCAAGTTTGGTGAACGTGTTATCTCACGAAATGGCCCAGTCGATTGGCCGCCTCGGTCGTGCGATTTGACGCCGTTAGATTATTTCCTGTGGGGCTACGTCAAGTCTATGGTCTATGCCAACAAGCCAGCGACGATTGATGAACTTCGTACGAATATCGAACGTGAAATTGCAGCAGAATCGGCCGATTTATGCTTGAAAACCGTCGAAAATTGGGTTCAGCGTCTGGACTTCTGCAAGCGTGCCCGTGGTGGCCATGCAAAATAAATCGAGTTCCATACATAATGGCATGGAACGTACTTTCACAGGAACAAAGAATTTCATTGGTATCTAAAACCGGTTTTGTGTTATTTAAAAAAACTTTTGTAGCGCTCTTATTGAAAAACCGTGTACAATAGAAAATATATGAAAATAAAAGATATTTGACAGGCGTAATATAAAAGACATTATCATCCTATTAATATATGCATTTTGTTTTCGTTCTATATCTCAAGAGTAACTCTGGATAAAGTCTATAACATTACAAAAAAGTAGCAAAAAAATCGCATGCATTTTCGTTGCACCCTACGTATAGTGCAATTACGTGGAGATAATTTCGGACTAAAAACATTAATTCGGGTTTTCTCGTATGTGCCATAAGCAAAAAAAATATTTCCCAAAAGGTGGCGTATACAACAATATGTGAAATTTTTGTGGAGATAAAAATAGCCATAACTCGGAAAATTTCATCAATGACGTTGGATATTTTTACTCCAATCGATGTAGAGTTTCAGGCACTATTACTGACAAAAATTTTGGACCACTTTTTTCACAACAATTTTTGATGTGTTAACATCTATATGCGCGCCTCTAGGCCAGTAAACTATAAATTTAATACATACGCAAGTGTTAGGTTTGTAAGAGTAAATCATCGTTTGTTTGTTCGTTGCTTGGCAGTCGGTATTGAAAGTGATTATTGGGCGATTTTCATATAATTTTCCCACGCGATTTTCTCCGGAAATTCATAGCCGATTTTATTAAGAGTTTAGGCCAAAAATTAAGGCGATCCGATATCGGCGAGCCGAGATTTAATTGTTTTAATTTGGAGTATTAATTTGGAGTAATATTAAAAAAGTATTTTATGTTGATCTTCGGTTATATCGTACGAATATAACAATGTATGTATGTATGTACAAGTGTCTGTTGCTTTGCATTCTTTGACTTTTGTGGGAATAAAACAAAAAGTATTGAGTAAGAAAATAGTGACACATGTGCTTGCACTGGGTCTTTAAATAATTTTAAGTATTAATATTATTTAACTGTAACGTCACCATATGATTGAACGCTGTTTTTTATTTTCCAATGTAACATTTACGAATGTGTTCATAGAAAAAAGGTGTTAACACATCGCCCGTGAGTTCGAACACTCATTGGATTTTTTAATATATACTGTTGAAACTTTATAACCAATTTCCCAACAAAATAAAATTTGGCGATACGTGAAGATAACTTCGGGGCGACGATATATGTACGTCAGACATTCCAATTGTAGACCACTGCCTTATGTCTATCTATCTACGCTGACGATTCAGCTTCTTTCAGGTAAAATGTCATCAGAAATTCTATCAAGTCTATAGCTAGCCCTTGGGAAATTTTTTGAATATTTAACGAAATGGAGAATAGTTATAAATTGTGATAAAAGTCAGGCGATATTTATCACCAGACAAAGAAAATAATGTTTTATTGTTGATTCATATTTGTTGATTTACAATTACAAGTTGATTTACAATTTGAATAGATTGTTTGACAATTATAGTACAAGACCACACCAACGTGTGAATGTTGAATGTCAAGAATGTCAAGATTGACAGATTGTTGGAAAATTTTACCGCCAAACGTTCACATTTGGAATATACTCATATAGCTGAGCTGGCCTCATCCTAAGCACATTAATTAGTTTTAAGAAGGATATGAAGTTTTATCACACAAAGAAAAAAATAACAGGTTTTCTTTATAAAAATTTCATTTCAGGAAAAAAACACTATATTTAAGCAGAAATATGTAAAACCCTTAAACTCTTTATATATATATTTATTATAATATAATAAATCTGTAAACACTATGATGACAATAATTTAAATTGAATAGAAAACGATTAAGAAATTTGTATTGCCGGTTTCTTTCTTTTTATTCGTTTCATCCAAAATGCAACCCTGATCGCATAATTTTTTGAGGACATATCTATCACATCAAGTCTTAATAAAGCATACGTTTTCTTCCTAATTTTCCAAATTAATTTTCAATTTAATGCTTTTTGAATTTTACTCGAAAATACTATCAAATATATACAAAATATAATAAAAAGCTCATTCGTGAACTTCAAGGAGAAATATGTTCCCATAGTCTGATCTGCAATACCCATCTTTTGAGACCCCCACAAATGAAATTCCAAAAGACGCGGTTTTCAGTACAACTCATGTACATACCGATGGCTTAATATAAAAAAGTAACTGTACAGGAGAAGGATAAAACTGAACAAAATCAAATGGACACATCTACCAAATGTCGCAACAAATTAACATTTTGACATATCCAAAGATGTATCCTATAGTATAACAATGTCTTAAGGAGAATTAACGAAAATTATTAGTTATTCTTCATTGATATGCATATATTGGCATATGATGCATGACAAAATCCGATTGTGAAACATTGACGAAAAAATCAATAATAAGACGCAAACACATCGTCAGTTTTTTGCAATAAATATATCGCTACCAACACTTCGGCGGGTGAACAATTCCATAATAAAAATATCTGGTTGACAATGCTGAAGAAGTTTCCCGAGGCTGTATTAAAATAACCATTATCTGATATCCTCCTCTGATTGCTTCGGTTAATAAACTGAAATGAAATCAATAAAGTAGAGAAATGCGCAAAATGTCGAAAAAACGCAAAACAAATTTCTATGTAATCCAAAATATTTTAATGATTGTGAATTTAATATACATGTGTGCAACAGTTAATGTGTTACTTGCGAGATGTTTGCTGTAGACACGATATATTCTTTTAGTTCAGTTACAGTAGAGAATTTGATTTACAGTCAAATGACACATTCACTTCCCTTGGCAGTTTTTACGTCGCATAATAAACACACTAAGTACTTGTTGCAAGATGTTAGTACATCTTTATGTACAAATGAACACAAGTAATGCATATTTAACAAAAATCGTTAGTCAGGTTCATAATTTAGTCAAGGGATGAAGTCAAAAAGTGAGATAAATGTGAAAGTGATTTACATGATCAGGTTCTAAATTTCGTATTGCCTATTCTTCATAAAGTAAGGCTTCAAGTCCAAAACAGATTGAAAACTGCGCTTTGGCGTGAGCTTTACGCTTAATATTTTTATCTTTTAAAAGTTCGTGACAATTTTCTTTAAAACCCACCTGCTTGAGTTGTCTGTTTACAATGTGGACCGATCTTAATTATACCTTTGCTTCAGTTGAGTTGTTTTTTTATTTAAAGATTGTTGAAGTAATCTGAAATAAGTACTATAATCCCAAATAAACAAAATACCAAATAAACAAAATTTAAACATGACTAATCATAGACTAATACCTATAAATAGTAGACCTAATAATTCTCTCACCACATTTAAGACATTTGGCCCGGTGTGAATTGCTTTACTAATACCAGACAGAGGCAATAGTTCAAAACAACGAACAATATAACAATAACGGCATTTCGATTTGTGTGTTAAATACAACACAAATGTATGCCAACAATAACAGACAATAAAAAAGTTTAAAACCCATTTAAATTTCACAGTTTTTCACCAAAACGACACCAAAAAGTAAAACAAGAAGTTATTGTTTTTCCATCTGGTGTAATTTTCGTCAAACATCTCTCTATCACACCGACCGTATCAAGAAGAGTGTGAAAGGAAACGTCAGCTGAGCGAAATATTCTCTCTAGTATGATTTACTCTATGTGACCAATTGTCTTTGTTGTGTGTGTTTCTGCCACAATACACACATTATCATAGACTAATACATACCTAGATAAACTTATTCTCTCATCTGACGTTTCATTTCACACTCTTCGTGATGCGGTCGGTGTGATAGAGAGATGTTTGACGAAAAGTGATATACACCAGGTGGAATTACAATAACTTCTTGCTTTAATTTTTCATGCCATTTTGGTGACAAACTGTGAAATTTAAATGTGTTTTAAACTTTTTTATTGACTGTTATTGCTAGCATACATTTGTGTTGTATTTAACACATTAACACAAAACGAAATGCCGTTGTTGTTATTTTGTTCGTTGTTTTGAACCATTGCCTCTATCTGGTATTAGTAAAGCAATTCTTTTCAACATCAAACGTATACATCACACGAGGACAAATGTCAGAAATTTGGTGAGTGAAAGATTTTCTCTACCCATATTTACTCTATGCACATTATACTCTTTTTTCATATGTGTAACTTGACGCGCACACGTACCTTTCTATTTAGGCATTTAGTTTATAGCAAACATTTTCTTTCTCCACCTCATTTTTCAATACACCTTAAAATATGCTTTGGCTAAGTCTGCCTGTTGCAAGTCACAAGCGTATAAATATACATATTATATTCCGCTTGAAAGTATGCCATGAAGTTTACCTTCTGTATGTTAAGCTAACGACAGCCTCACGGTAGGTTGGGTTGTTGCACAGCATTTGCGCATGACAAATACTCAATCAGTAATTCAACAGTGGTGATGAGGCGTTGGACAATTAACATTTAACAGTTTATATGTAACAGTCTTTATGTATTATAAAACAAATCATGTATATGTTAAAATGCAATTTCTTATAGCGAATCAATTAATTATGTTTACTTGTGGAAACAACAGTGACTTAAATGTCTTCAAACTCTCACACAGTCTATCGTCTTATGTGGATTGTAGCATGGAATTGGCATAAGCGTTTACTTAGTTTAATTGATTTTGATCAGTACAATATTTCATTAAGATCGGTTGTGATTTATTGGAGTTATCGACTCGGCAAACGGGAAATACATTCAACTTTTGTATGGGAGGTACGAAACTTGACGTGGCACAGTAGTCATTCAACTTTTGTATGGGAGGTACGAAACTTGACGTGGCACAGTAGTCAATTATTAATTACACAGAAGCTTTTGCCAAAATATTGCCTAGTACTGAATTTTATTCAGATAGGTTGGAGTTTTTGTGAGTTATCGTGTCGATCAATCGGTCATCCGCTCATCTTTTGTATGGGAGGTTTCAGAATTGGTGCGGCAAACCCGCTCTTTTTCTATAGAAGAGTGGTATTCGACTAAATACTGAGTAGTACCAAATTTTGCGGGACTTTTCGTGCCGGACAACCAGACGGCCAAACAACTATTGTATGGGAGGTACCAAAATGGGCGTGGCAATATCATCCTGGTTTTAATCGGTGATTGGCAATTGGATTGATGACGTGAAGCCTTACCTTTCACGCAATTTATCGCATTGAAACCCGGACGAACACCCAGTTTTGTATGGGAGGTACCACAATGGGCGTGACAATCTCGCCCGTTTCTTCCAGTTAAGTAGACATTTACAGATTGTTAACCAATATGTAAGTTGAAGCTAATCAAATCACCAGTAGAAAGGTTTGAAAGAAATATGATTATGTCCTAAATGTGTCGATTTGTATAGGAGGTCAAAACGTGGTCAAAACGCAGATTTTTTAATCCCAATCTAACTCTCTACAAATAATAGCCACTGACAAAATTTCATTGTGATCTGTAAAGATTTACGGCAGTTGTCGTGTTGACCAGCCACCCAGACGGACATGGCTCAATCGTCTTAAAAAGTTGTAAATTGAATGTCGTCCAAAGATACTAAGGGCCTAAAATGACTCCCCCTATGCGTTAATTTTTTCTCCGTATTAAATTATGTATACCAGCATCCTATGGGTGAGGATATAAAAAGTTACAAAATGCACCTTAGGGTGTACAGAACATTTTTGGTTGGAGGGGGGTTTCAAAACATACGTATTGAAAAGCTGATTACGTCAACGTCAAACTATTTTGTATACGAGAGTACTTATTGTCGCAATTTTGATTCATAGTGTATTTGGGTAAATATGGGGCTCAAACGACTTGCCATGGCGAGCATAAATAGAAAAATGTATTTCCAAAATTTTGTTAGAGTATTTGGTTTAACTGCAGCATTTTGAAATCTAAATAAAGCATAGTTTTTTTTCCCACTTTGTCAAATTAATTTTCAATTTAATGTTTTTTGAATTTTACATGAATATACTACCAATATATGTGACTTGCTCCACGAAAAGGGACCTCTGCGCCGAAAAGAAGTTATTGAGAAAATCGCGTTTAAAAAAAGCGCTTCGTTCATTTTTTCATATATTTCATTAATTATATTCATCTTTACAGGTGATTTGTAAAAAAACTTAAAGACATAGAAACTTGCGGTTTGCGGCATTTGAATTCCTATAAGAATCACTCAAAAAGTAAAAAAAAAAATTTTCGCCGCAGAGGTCCCTTTTCGTGGAGCAGGTCACATATATAATAAATCGGAAAAAATGCTTTGATTAAGACTTCAAAATGCTACCGTGAAAAAAAATGCTATGTCAAAATTTTTAAAATATACCCCCGTATAAAAAAGTTTGACGTTCCCGTAACCAGGTCTTTAATACGCATCTGTGGAGAACCCCAAAAACGAAATTAAAAAAAATACAGCAGACAGTTGTCCGAGGCCTTCGGCCACGGACTGTCCCTGCAGGCTGTGTCAGAGACACGGCCATTAAGTTTAACGTAGAATACGCCATCCGATAAGACAGAAAACATATATAACAATAAATGATAAATAACATTAGCAAATGAATTTATTTACTTGATAGTTACTTTTGATAATATACATAAGCTTATGGTAGGAAAAATAGGATAAATATGTTTTTAAATTAAAAGAAAAAGGATAAATGATAAATAACAGACGCAAATCAATTTGATTTATATTTTTTAAAATTATATATCCATGGTAAATTCACATTCAAGTAAATATACGAAATTTCAATATTTCATCAATCAAAACAACAGCCGAAGGTTTGTGTCCACACTGAAACAGCAGCATAGTTTGTGTTCAGGCTACAAACTCAAACACTCAACCAAACACCACACATATGTTTGAGTGTATGTGGTTAAACAATTTTCATTTGAGAAATTTAAATATTAGGAAGATATCCACCAATATGAAATGTATATCAAACGAAAGATAACATCTTCATTTACCTACAAAAAAATTTTTAAAAAAAGTTATCTCGCCGTTTCCTCATAATCAATGAAATAAAGATTACAACAATAACAATCTGACATGACTCTCTATACCATAAGGTAAGACGTATTCTACGCCAAAAACCCGGTTTTCAGTACAACCGAATGTACATACCGATGGCTTAATATGGAAATAACGTTTCTCAATTTTTTGTTACTTTACAGGAGAAGGGGAAAACTGAATAAAATCGGGACGATTCGGCACATAATTTGTTTCAAAGCAGTCTTTTAGTAAAACAAGTTCTTTATTTGTTAACATTAACAAATTTTTTTTGTATGAAAGGCGTAATTGAGAGTCCCCTACCAGAATATGAAAAAAAACGCAATTTCGTAAAAGAGCAAGATTGGACGTCTTAATTTTTAGCCATCGATTCAATTATAGCCGTCACACTGACATCAACAATTTTTTGTGGTTATTAAGATAGGTAAGTTAAAATATTGTATTCATGGTTTTTGCGTTAAAATGTCTTATCTTGCAGAAATGACCACGTTTATCAGAAACTATATCATCAGCATACCATTCAACAATTTTAACTACTTATATACTATCTATCTTCGGTTGTGATAACCTTTAATTCTGATATAACAACCTCTAATTTGGCTGTGACAACCTCTACTTCACGTGATACAACCTCTACTTACGTTGAGACAACCTCTAATTCGTTTGTGGCAGCATCTAATTTGGCTGAAACAACCTCAAATTTGGTTCTGATAACCTCTAATTTGATTGCGAGAATCTCTAATGCGGTTGCGCAAACTTCTAATTGGGTTGTAACAATCTCTGATTCGACTGTGATGATTTTTAATGTGATTGAGGCAATTTCTAAATTCGGTTACTTCCAATTCGGCTGCCTCAACCCCATATTTCTGTGATAATAACACAATAAATATAATGTATATATTAAAGAGAATTTATATAGGAAAATTCATCAACCTTACCAAAGAATACTAACGGGTTTTGCAGCAAGGACTTTGCTTACCAACAGGGACCTATTGGAATAACATTACAGTTTTGACATTTTACATTTTACTTGTTATTACAATGAATACAATTTCGCTCGAAACCCGCATTAGAATATTACAAATGGGCTCTGAAAATGGTGGAATGGTGGAAGAGCAATTTTTGAGAAGCCTTCGCATGAAATACTGTTACAGTGAATGGATCACGCTGTCGAGAGGTGTTTACAACTTAATTTTGGGCAGATATTGATGATTTGGATATCACTGAGACGTGCATTCAACAGAATGTCACGCAGCCCCCTGAACAATGAATTTATTGCAAACTAAATTTACCGATTACATAATTTCACGAAATTCAACTTATGACTTATGACTTACTATGTTAAAATGAGAGTCTATACAAAGCCAATCGAATCGAATACAGCCTTAAACATCAAAATCCGTGACCTGATTAAAAAATACACCCACCATTTTACCAAAATGTGATTGAAAATTTTCTGTATGCGTGGTCGTGGTGGGCGTCTGTCAAATTTAATTTCGCCTTTCCAATTGTCAGTCCTTACTTTCCAATACAATAAACATGTTAATGTTTTTCATATAAAGGGTGTCCCAAAATTCACGCAACATTCGAATTGAATAGAAAACAAAGTTTTTATTCTTCTTATGGTAATTATTATTGAATCGTAAAGTACATAGGATAGTGTTATTTATGGAATAAAACATCTGGCAAATGGCCTCCACGGCTTCCCATACACAGACGTATTCGTTTGTCGAAATTTTCCATGACTTTTCTGCATAAATCTGATCGAATTTCGTTGATGCAACGATGAATCTCCTCCTTTAAAGCACGAGTGGTTGTGGGCTTGTTAACATAGACCTGTGATTTTAAAAAACCCCATAAAAGAAATCTAATGGTGTTAGATCACACGATCTTGGGGGCCAGTTCTGGTCACCAAATCGAGAAATCCGCGACCAGGAAATGTCTCTTGCAGTAACTGAAGAGTTTCACGAGCTGTATGACATGTGGCACCGTCTTGTTGAAACCAAATATTGGCCACATCAATTTCATTCAATTTCGGCAAAAAAAACAGTGTTATCATGTCGCGATATCGAACACCAGTAACACCAGAACACCGGTAATTTCGACCGCAAAACTTTTATTACTTTTGAAATATTGTTCAATAATGAAGACACGCTGTTCTATCGTGTAATTTGCCATTTTTATTAACCCTGAACTGTCAGCTGTCAGCTGTTTTTTTTTAGGCTTGCCAACTCTTTTCTACGTCGATAGCAGCAAATATAAATGTTGCGTAAATTTAGGGACACCCTTTATATTCTTTGGTTTATTTTGATTTTAAAAACAAAATTCTTTTTGAAACCCCCGTTACGAATGCCATTCTTATTCCTTTTGGCAAATCGATTGGAAATTTTATCCTGGTAGCAAAGTCAAATTTATAACAATAATCGTTAATAATAACGAAAATAGCTTAACGATTATATGTAGCTTTGGCCATCCAGAACTTCAATCTGAGATCATGGCAACTCTCCAGAGTATAACTCATCGAAATCTGTGCCAAATCGTGGAAAAATAGATATTTTGAAAATCGTTAATATTGCACGTTTACATTTCAAATCTGGCTGATGTCGACTGAAAACACCTGCTGTTGGTTAAGCCCATTTGATCCAAATATTGGCTCATTTCCCTGAACTGATATTAAAACAATGATATGGCAAAAAATTCAAGGATATGGCTTAAGGATAAACAAAATTATGAATTTCAGGCTTAAGCACCCTTTTTGTGCTTACTATATTTTCTTTGATTTTCTTTACATGTATTTTCAAACAGAATAATAATAATAATAATTATATTAATAGTAATAATAACAATGATAATAATAATAATAATACTTACAATTGTAATAATAATAATAATAATTATAATAATAATAATTATAATAATAATTATAATAATAGTAATAATTTTTATTATATATGATTCGATCTGAATTTATTTCTTAGAATAATACTTTTCGACTTCCTGTGAGCTATACAGATCGGGGGTTATTCATTAGTTACAATGTGAACAAGACGGTCACTGATCTAGAGGCGCTGATCAGAAGAAACTTCGAAACGATTGTCCGTCAACGTGACTTCAAATCGTGGTGACCATTGTTTACATTTTTTATAATTGCAGCAAAACCCCAGAACTGTATACCCCGAGGGAGAACAGAAAATACTCCTATAACAATAATAGTAAATAATAATAAAACGACAAGATCGAATAATATAAACTTAAACGAAAATAATAATAATATTTGGGAAGTATTGACCCAAAATAAATGGAAAGAATAAGACTAAATTGATATTTTGTATGAAAATTGAAGTATGCACCAAATGGCCTCCTAGTACAACATTAGTAAAACTACGAATCTAAGCTTAAGGAACCATTTGGTGCATAGATTTTTTTTTTGATTTTCTTTACATTTGTCGTTAAAAAACAAAAAAAAAATAATATCGAGGATGTCTTGAACCGAAATAGATACACGTTGAAAAATATTATTTGTCTCTGGTTTAGATGCAAATATAACGCGTTTGTAGCTTGTCGCAAATATAGTATAGTATACTTGTGTCCAAAGACATTGTGTTTCCTATTCAAAATTACATGTGGGCGACACAATGATTAACAGGTTGTTTTTGTGACCCAAAGTGGTTTTTTTGTTGTTGAAAACTACTGAAAACAAAAACATGGCAGACAACTGAGAAATAAAAAAGCAGCCAGTCTTCAATTCATGAAAACATACATCCTGCAAAATGTTGCGGGCTCAATTTTTTTCAGCGTGTACAGAGAATAAGATTAAATAGATATTTTGTACGAAAATTCCAGTATGTAGCAATGCCCATTAACCTAACACTTAAAAGTGTTTTCTAACCTAACAGCAGGGTTCACATACGTGATAATTAAATTGTGAAAAATACCTTATTATAGAAATGTGTATATTCAACGAAGGGTTATCGTTCGGCAAATATAACCTCCTTATAGATCACACAAGTTATAAATTTTCAAATTAATTTTAAAATGACATTTATGTATGGAAATCAAATTAAAATATCAATTTCAATTGCCAATTAATAGGACCCATTTATGGCACACTTATATTTTTGGAACGAAGTTCCTTGTCGCACGTTGCGGGATGGGGGCTAAATGAAAAAATTTTAAACAACTTTTTTTAAATACTTTATTACAACCCATTATTATCAACTATATTGGGTACTTTGGGTTTGGTTTGGTTTAATGGGAAGTTTTCTAGGTGCAGCCTGTTTATTACATATTGTAGTTTTGAACCCAATAAAAAGTAAATTTAGAAAAGCCAAAGTGCAAGACTGGTAAATCCATGAAATACAAACCTGAGCATGGAATTACATTCTTACACTCTTGCTTTTGGTTTGGTTTGTGTCTAGACTAACATAAGGGGAGAAATTTCTTGTTTAATGGGAAGTTTTCTAGATGGAGCCTGTATATTACCTATTGTAGCTTTGAACCGAATTAAAACTAAATTTAGAAAAGTCAAAGTGAAAGAAGTTTCAAAAATAAAATTTTCTTAAATAAGTGCGTTTTCTGAAAAAACGTACACTTTCTCAACAAAAAAATACCTATTCATATTCTTAAACAGAGTACCTCTTATTAAAAAAATACCTTATCTTAAAGAAGTACCTTTGCTTAAAAAAGTAAATTTTCTCACAAAAAGTACCTTTTCTTAAAACAGTAGTTTTTTAAATAAGTACCTTTTCTTAAAAAACTACATTTTCTTTAAAGAGTACCTCTTCAAAAAAATACCTTCTCTTAAAAAAAATACCCTTTCTTACAAAAATTCTTTTTCTTAAAAATACCTATTCTTAAGAATAAAATAATAACTTTTCTTTTCTTTTCTTGAGTTAAGTAGCCTTTCTGAAAATAAGTAAATTTACTAAAAAAAATAACCTTTTCCTAAAATGAGTACCACTTCTTTAAAAAGTACATGTTCTTAAAAAAAAGTAGTTCTTTGTAAAAAATATCCATACTCTTCGGCTTTTTCTCACCGAAAGTACTTCTTATTAAAAATTGTAGCTTTTCTTAAAAAAAAACATTAGCTTTTAATAAAAGATAAAGAATGGACCTTTTCGGGAAAATATAATATACAGGGCGATTCAGGAAGTTCCGAAAAAATTTCTCCAGCGTATTTGTTGGCTCATTTCATGTAGAAACGTCCACTAGGACCATGTCCAAAAATACAAGGGTGCGATATGGCAGCGGGTTCAAAATTTTGCGTTCGGTGGTCGGAGGGTAGTAGGGTAAAGTTGCTAACTTCTGAGCCAGTGGCCGGATTGTTTTGTTTTTGGGCTTGTTGGAAAGGTCTTTAAGAGGCCTTTTAGAAAAAAGAAAAAAGTAGAAAAAAGTCAAATCGCCGAGATACAGAGCTTTCGGGAAAAATTCACATAATCTCAATTTGCTCAGCCAGATGGCAGGTAACTTATGTTTTTTTTCTGTTGAAAGATAGCCATACCTCTTAAAGACCTTTCCAACAAGCCCAAAAACAAAAAAAAATCCGACTACTGCCCCAGAAGTTAGCAAGTTTACCCTACTACCCTCCGACCAACAATCCAAAAATTTTGAACCCGCTGCCATTTCGCACCCTTGCATTTTCGGACATGGTCCTAGTGGACTTTTCTTCATGAAATAAGCCAAGGAATACGCTGGAGAAATTTGTCCGGAACTTCCTGAATCACCCTGTATATAAATGCTTTAAATTGTATTAAATTCTATCGAAATTCAGAGGACGCTACTTAATAAGACGACTTGTGACACTCTTTCTTCCTGTGGCACATTTTACTTGAAATTATTCATTATAGAACCAAAATGTCATACAAAAAGACAAATGTCGTCAATTTATTTTGACATATTAAACTCGTCAATGTGATTGAATACTGAAACGTATCATTTCACGCATAGAAAATATGTTGACAGTAGTCTCGCTAGAACAGCTTACTTATATTTTTTCCGTATCGTTGTATACTTGAATGTCAAATTCTATATTTTGTTTTTGTACTTTGTGTCTGCGTTTGTTGTTGGCAAACATTTGCGTTGACTGTGACAGAACACACATACCAAAGGCCATATAAAAAGTCACGTTGATGTTGCCTTGTTGTATTTGCTGTCGTACTGCTTATCCCGCCAATCTTTGTACCATGATTGCATGATGGGAGACATAATAAGGAGGCACTATCAAAAGTTCTCATAATGTTCTGTATGTCCCAAAGGTGTTACTCCTATCAGTAAAGTAAAAATTAAAGAATTCCAAGTGCTCACAAACTTTTTGATCGTTCAGGCGATTCTTTCTAACTGACAAGTGTGTTAAAATACTAGAATACAACATTTAGAAAATTCGATGGTAACGAACACGCTGAAAGAAAACGGCCAAGCAACAGGTTGCAGGAACCATGCACATGTTTCCGAGCATTATTTTCAATTATTGAAGATCTGCTGCTTTCTTGATTTTTTCAGCAGTTTCAGTTTTGTTTTCAGCAGTTTACAACAATCAAAGCCACATTTGGGACACAAAAACATATATTATAACCTATTAATGATTGTGTCTCAAACGTGTAATATTGAATTGCAAACACAATGTGTTTGCACACAAGTATACTACATTTGCCGCAAGCTACAATCACGTTGTATTTACCTCCAACCACTAAAATAAAACACAAATTTTTCAGCGTGAACAGGATTTTCTACCGAATTTAAATCCTCAACTGAAAGGAAAAGCGTTGCCAAACTAGTGAAATTTGTTGTCGTCTCCTCGATTAAGTGTGTATAACTACAAACAGAGCGATAACGAGGAAATCGAATCGAAAAATGTTGTCGATAAACACAAACACTTGTCGTCAAAATTTGTCACCCGTGTCTGGTATTTAACTTGTGGTCACTAACATACAAATCTCTCCAACTTGCTACTCGCCATCACCTGTTTATCGGCAGAACCAAATTCCCCCATTAATACATACACAAATATACATGGGAATCTCACGATGGCTAAACATTCACTGACCATGAACTTCCCAGTAAAATATTTTTGAGATCGGTGCTGGACGGCAAATCTAGATTTCGTGCTGATGTTGAACGTGATCACAATCTGCTAATGGGCACTTTCCGTCTCCGTCAGAATAAGAAAGAATGGTAAAGAATATTAGAAGCAAAATCGTAAAATTCAATATACACCACCTGCAGGACTTATAAATATCAGTGATGAACGCCAAAATTCTACGAAATAATTTATTCTAAAATAGTTTGGAACCGTCAAAACAAATTGGTCAGACATTTTTCGAAAGACGAAGGAGTCTTCCGGGTTGGTAAGAAAAGATGCGAGCATAAATCATGGATTAGTGCAGAATCCTGTATCGAAGTTCAAAATTGTGAACTCCTGCACAGTATGCATATACCCTCGAAGACATCAACACTGACAGGGTAATTAAAAGTAGGCTATCGGCAATCGCTGGATACATGGTCGGCTCCGATTTCCACCACGATGTGAACGATATACCGGAACAAATTTAAATAGCTGGAAATGCAGGTACCGTCCATGGAGCGTACTCTTCAATAAAATAGCTGAGCGGCAACAATATCAGGTGTACTGCGTCGTGTTTATATTAAGTGTGTTTTGTTTACGCCGCTAAAATTAATTATAGCTTAATTTGTACGGGACAGCTAAGCGATATTAAGTGGCATTTCAATTTCCCACTTAAATTCCGACTTGAGCAATGACAATGTTGCCACATGTTAAATTTCAAGAAAAGTGAACAAAAAGCTATCTTAGATAAATTTTGTAATCATTTCACATTTTAAGTTCACTTTTATATCTCTAAGTTTGAAGGATAGACTTTTATTTCCGATAGAAAACAAAATTGTAAATAAATTGTTCACAACAACGCTCAGTAAATGTTATACATATTGATCATGGTAGAATTATCTATCAGGTGTAGTCGTTTAAACAGATGATGAAATATTTTCCATGTCATTTTTCGTTTCACTTGTCAATATCATACAAATTTTGGTTTTATACTTTTTTGTGTTATTGTATTGTTGTTATATATAAATATGTGTAGAGTTTGGCAACTGAAACTAATGAACGAAAATAAAATGTCTGTTGTTGCTGCTTAC
Source organism: Phaonia tiefii (assembly GCA_963931995.1). Taxonomy (NCBI): domain Eukaryota; kingdom Metazoa; phylum Arthropoda; class Insecta; order Diptera; family Muscidae; genus Phaonia; species Phaonia tiefii. The sequence continues at coordinate 123,686,545 of OZ008367.1, forward strand.
AAATACGACATCTGTTGCTACCATGTGTTTGTTGGCACTGGCTACAAACGTGTTGTTTTATCGCATTTTTTCACCCATTACAGCAAATGTTGCCACATTGCGTAGTATTAAATGTGGATCGTTTTACTTGGAAAGTCGTAAGTGGCGGTAGCTAACTCTAATAATAAATAAACTGGTTGTTGAATTTCTTACATCTATGGGTCTGCCAACTTTGGTTTTTCTGACATCCTATACTCAGCTGATTTGAATATAGTGGTATAAATGTGGAATGAAAACAGAATTCAAAAATCAAAATTTGGGGATAATTTTGTTTAATATGTTTGTTTAAAATTCTTGAGAAACTTTTACTTTTGAACACTCAAGTTAAGAAAAAACATACTCGGGTTTCATCCCGTAATGTTATTTTTTACGCAATTTGCATTTTTGATACAGAAAATTTTATTTACTTTTACTTTAACAACAGCATTTGATTGTGCAACATTTTCACAAAATCTATTGCGAAACTAACGTCAAGAAGACAATTTTTGTGCAAAATTTTCACTTTCACAAACATTCGGAATGCAGAACATGGGCGATAGTTGCACTCTATTTTAAAGCAGAAACATTCTCACCAAATTTCATGAAATTTTCTGTATTGTCAAAGCATCCTAAGATCACGCGTTGAATCCTAATGTTAGTGACCCCGATTTAGAGTTCCGTTTATTTTGGCCATTTACAATTTCCAAAAGATCCTGTAGATCCCCCAACTTCCACGTCCCTGCCTTGTCGGACGTCAGAACGTCGATTTATTCTATTTAATACCATTCCACCGTTTTTGTCGCCCCAAAACGCATTTGTCGCTACAATATGATCAAAAATGTCGCTACAATATGATCTAAAATGGGAACATCCACGGCAAAATTCTTGACTCATGTCATCCGCTCCCAATTCGACATTTTCAAAATCTTTTCCCTGCTAATGTTTACTCTATATGGGAATATCCACCCCAAATATCATAATCAAAACTTCATCAGTTTTATCAGGACACTGCATTTTCCAATTTAAGTCCATGCCCCTTATTAGTTTTGCTTCGTAAGAAAACCATACTATTATTTCCATGACTCTAGAATGAAGCGATTACTCATAAGCACACTAAATTAATTCCACGGCAATTTCTACTGTCCCTAATTAAAATTTTGGAAAATCGTGAATTTCTAATTTTTTGTTACCAAAACGGAAAATCTACACCAAATTTCATAATTATAGGAATATGCTTTTCGTCATAACCCTGATTTTTTCAGAAATGTGTTTTTTTAACCCTGATTTTTTAAACACACATTACTACGGACCCCAGTTCGAAAAATCCCTGGCATTTCTTTCTTATCTCGTCTTCTCTACGAGAAACATCCTTAACAAATTTCATGATTTTAGATTGCCGAGTTTGATGTACGCACTATTTTCTTTCATTTAATGCTACGCCTAATTTCACCGCGCCTAATCGTAATTATAATTATTAGCACATTATTTCTGATTACACTGTGGTTGTCGAAAAATGAGACAACGCCGGAGTGGACGGTTTTACCTTAATTCGGGTACGAGGAATCGAACTGCACCATTAGTTTTTTGACAATACTAAATTTTTATAATTCCAGAACCATGCGCTTGACCTTATCAAAATTATGGTATGCCGTGTTTGGACGTATCGCCGAATAAGAATTTAAAAAAAGCCGGAATTTATTATTTTTCCCAAGAGGAACATTCACATCAAATTTTAAAATTCGAACAAGACGCTCATGGACGCTCTGTCAGTGAATCACCAGACAATTTTAAATAACGGGTTATTATTTTGCTAATTGGGTTTTCAGAGTTAAGATTTTGCCAGTTGATGCGTGATTCGTGACATGTGTCAGAGTCAAAAATGTTAAATTTGACCTGCAATTTCATCATGAATATTTAGACTTACAACCGAACATCGCTTGCAAATCATTGAGTTTTATTGCCAAAATTGTGAAAAATGTGTTTCGCAAGTTACGTCCATTTTATGGTCTTCCGCTAATAGGATAATTTTTGAGTCACTGGATACGTCATTAAACAGAATTGGCGAATTTAGTCTGGAGAACAGTCACTCTGAAAAATTCAATGTTTGGTGCGGTTCATAGGCCGGCGGCGTCATTGCAGTCGTACTTTATGGACTTAACGGTGATGGCCGCAACGTTACGGTCAATGGAGCAAGGTACCGTTCGATGATCAGGGACTTGTTTTTGCCCAAAATGGAAGAATTTAGTTGACTTGTGGTTTCGACAGGACGGTGCCACAGGCCACACTGGACGTGATACCAGGAACCAATTTAGAGGCGAGTTTGATGAGCAATTAATATCACGTTGTGTCGCTGTCAATCTACACAAGTTTAGCTTTCTGTGACCAAAAATTCTTCCAGTATGATTGAAAAAGGGTGTTACGTATCAGTTTTATAACAAACGAGTTAAGAGCAGTGTTTTAACCATAGAATAATGACGTATACAGACGCCAACTCTCTCAGTAAATTTATGACTTGAATTGAATTGAAACTGATGATGGTGTGTTGCAGATGGGCGGTTGGATGTTGGAAAGTATTGCTTTAATAATACGAAGTAGAGGCAATGGCTCAAACCATATAACAATAAATCAGCAATGGCATTTCGATTTGTGCGTTAACATTTTTGTGTAAATACACCAGAAATATAGGGTTTTCCAATTTGAGTGATATGACTTCTAAGTGAGGTTTCGGCCATTTGTACCATGTCATGATCTGTAATTTGTTTTTTTTTTCATTGTATTGAGGAATGTTTACAATTTCATCATGAAGAGATACTCGTATACGCAAGAACAACGTTTACAAAGTATTAAATTTTTTTTTTGGAACGAAGTTCCTTATCGCACGTTGCGGGTTGGGGGCTAAATGAAACAATTTTAAACAACTTTTTTTAACCGTATTATACTATAACCCAGTATACAACCCAGTATTATTCTGCATACTTTTAGGATTTGGTAATTATTACTAGGGAACATTCGGGAACGTATATGAGGGTTTGTTCTTTCATGTTGGCTTTGTGATAGTCATGCCAGTGTGAAGTGTGCTGGCTTCAATGGAAGGCATTATGACATAATTACGGCTAAGGAAAGCGGGCTTCGCTGAACATGTTGGAAGTGTAAGGACTTCGATGTTGACTTTTTTTAAGCTATTGCCTTTTGCGTTATTAACAGTATTACCCTATTCTGTGTGCTTGCAGTTCAAGTCTCCCTCTAGTACATAGTAGTTATTTCAATTTTGAAGATTCATAAAATAAAATAGATTTTGCAAGTCTGCTCGTATTGCAAACTAAAAAGTTGTCGCAGTCAACGGGCATCTTTATGGCGCATGTCTCTAAAGCATCTAGCGAATATCTGGTTTTGTTATCGTGACCAGCGTTCAGAATGGCACCATAACACTTGACACCGCACATTCTACGTGGTGATACAGTGTTGCTAATGGACAAACGAAAACACTTGCACACAGAGAACACAAAAACAAAACACTTTTGTGTGCACACACATATCAGTGCAGCACACATAATATAACTCTCATCAGCGTGCAACACTAATTTCAAAGTTTGACCAAAGGTGACCAAACCGTGCACCAGTTTGTGACAAACACGGTCGCTTGTGTTCGATCGACGGTTCGGACATAACACTTAATCGTGCACACACGTATGAATAACACTCTTCGGTGCAGTGTTTCGACATCAATGACACACAGACATATTTCATTGTTTGAAATAAACCAGAGTCTCTTCAAGCTTTACAAGTCAATATTGAATATTCAATTCATGACATACGACTTGATTTAGTGAAAAAAATGTGCTCAAAAATTGGGTTCATCAAATTCGTTCCTGCAAACGAAGACGTGGAGGCCATTTGAGAGATATTTTATTCAGAACTTAATTGTATCGATTGTACTTCACATTAAATAAAAAAAATTTGAATTTCCTTAACAATTAGAGTGTTTTGTTTTAAGGAATCGTGGCCGTCGGTGGTGCAATGGTTAGTGTGCGCGGCTCTTGTACATGAGATCCTGGGTTCGAACCCGGCTCTGACCACCTTCAAATTTTCTTTCGGCGGCGGTCACCTCGCATAGTGACGGCGACACTATCGAGTATCTAGCCATGAAAAAGCTTCTCAAATTACCGTTCGGAATCGGTGTAAAACTGTAGGTCCCAATCAGTGAGTGAAAACTGGAAAGCGCACAGCTCTGTGATTGTGAGAAGTTCTCCCCAGTCCCTTCGTGGGATGTAATGGGAAACCATTTATTTATTTTTTATGTTTTAAGGAATCATATCACTAAATTGGAAAACCCTTTATATACTTACAATAAAATATTTAAAAATAAAGTCCAAAATACGTTTAAGTTTCACAGTTTTTCATCAAAATGACATGAAAAATTTAAGTTAACAATTTTTGTAATTCCACCTGGTGTAAGGTAATTTACGTCAAATAACTCTCTAACACATGAAAAAGCATTTCAAACTACCTTTCGGAATCGGTATACGACTTTAAGTCTCAAGCAGTGACCTTGAAACTACAGGGTGGGCCAACGTGGACTGACTGATTTGAAATGCTCATAATTTTTGTATTTTTAAATTTTTTTATTTAATTTTTTTTGCAAATGAAAGTATAAATTATTATTTTTTTTTAAGCTAAGTATGAAAAACTACATCTTTTAGATGGCGTCCATTCTCCTGTTGGCAGTTAATGGCTCTACTCAATACATTTTGCATTACGTTGCGCAACGTTTCTGACTGCAATTGAGCAATTTCTGTGCGAATATTCTGCTTTAGCTCCTGAATATTGTGTGGTTTGTTGACGTAAACTCGTTCCTTCAAGAAACCCCACAAAAAAAATCTGGGGCCGTCAAACCTGGAGAACGAGGTGGCCACGCGAAATCTGCATTTTTTGAAATTATTCGGTCATTGAAAAGTTCTCGCCGAGTTGCCATTGTGGCTCTTGCGGTACGACATGTAGCTCCATCTTGCTGGAACCATATGTTACGATTATTGAGAACTATCGGACGTACAAAATTTTCCAACATGGTGCGGTATACCACCCCAGAGACGGTTTCTGTCTCATTAAGTTCATTTTCGAAGAAATATGAACCAATAACTTTATCAGCCATGATTCCACACCAAACAGTGCATCTGTCAAGTTGTAATGGTCGCTGATGCAATGCTCTCGGATTCTCTGTACCCCAAATTCGGCAGTTCTGCTTATTCACATATCCATTTAAATGAAATGTGAAAATGTGTGAAAATTTTCTATGCCTTGTAACAATTGATCATCCGGAAACATAATAAAATTCAACAATTTTTACACGTTCTTCCACTGAGTATGATGACATTATAAAATTTTATAATATTCTGGATTATCTGCAAAAAAAATAAAAAAAATTAAAAATACAAAAACTATTAGCATTTCAAATCAGTCAGCCCAAGTTGGCCCACCCTGTATAATGCGCACAACTCACTGGCTACGATTTGCTCTCGTCACTCCCTTCATGGGATATAATGAGAAACCTTTTTTCTGAACAAATTTAACAATGTTTAAAAACAGAATCGATTGGATAAAACATGCTTGGTAGTAAAATATAGTGAGTGGTCGTGGGTGACGTGACTTATTTAATTTTCTTGTCTCGTGGGCGTGCGTGATCGTGAAATGTGAAATTAAAATATCAGCATCTTCTTTCTTGTAATTCACCACTTTATTTAGATATGCACTCATGCCAAAGTACTACATAGAAACAATCGTCATGTCTGCCAACATTCTTACCCTAATTCAATCGTTACGGAGAACTCTTTTTAGACCTCACGTCACACGTTCATTGATATAAAGGTCACATCGCATTTTTTCGTATAACATTTTTAAAATTCTAGATACATTGCATAAAGCCAATCTACCGGTCATTCCTCCTTTGTAAGAGAAAATTAAATTCTTTCTTTTGATGCTGTAAGATATCCTAAAATTGTTTGTAAGACGTAAAAAAAAGGACGAACACTCAACATTTTATCCATAACAAAAAGGCAAACAATGAAATGAAAAACAACGCCCACACATGAGACTTTAAGGCCTGTCACAGACATGTTGGGCATCCAAAGTGATAAATTGTGCTGTCATCAATCATCTTCGGTGATTGGTATGATACTTACATCAGCGTTTGTGTGCGCGGATAATGTTAAAATCCCTAGAAGCGTGACTACTTAGCTACTGTCTAATAACGCCTTCCGGGATGAGAATGTGAAGCAGAGGCATACACAAAATTAAAAAAACAAATTTAAGCATACCCCAAACCAATGAGTCTGTCGTGTCGTTGCCCCATATAAATTGCGATCGAAATACGAACGATTTTTGTCATTGTTGCACACTTTCCGCTTTTTTGTACCTTCCATCCAGTTTGAACCCAGACTTTGTCCTTCTTCCCGTTTCTTGTCATTTTGATATAATTATACTTTTATAAAGTAGTATTTGTTTATTTTTTTCGTTTTCTCTGATTTGTTTACTTGGGACGTTTGACACTTCAAACACAAAAGTGTATGGTACATTCCAAAAAAATCACGGTCTGCAGATTTGTTTTTCATCGCATCAAAGTCATTGTCGTGTCGTTGCCTCATCGTATTAGAGTGGATATGGATAATTTTTTATTAGAGTGAATGCTGGCATAAGAACCTGTGCAAATAGTTCATTTTGATTTGTATGCTATACAGTGGCCGGATGACAGACGCTTTGGTTTGGATTGTGTTTTATTCATTAAAATTTCTCCAGCAGATGTATGGTAACCAATTTCTTTAAAATGCAATAAATATTGTATGTCCACGATGATTAACCATGAAGTTCTCTCACTGGTTATGGCCACAAACAGTGAACATGCCACAATATTTTCACTACAGTATGGAGCATATTCAATTGACACCCTACCATGATTATATTAAATTCATTGAACGTTATACTTGTATCCCACCTTAAGAATTCTTGAATCAACTGCTTAAAAAATCAGCAGCAATTAAGGTGTTTTAAATATGGATATAACTGGGTTACCAGTATAAAACATACATATTTTTAATGAAGAAGTAAATATTTTTTTCCATGTATTGAATATTTGAAAGGCCTATCCAATGCATCCTTGAGTTCCAATTTGAGATGACTTTGGGGCATAAAGCAGGTGCAATTTTTGATTTATTTGATTTCATTCTGACAAATTATATATCAAATTAATTATCTGACAATTATAATTTGTAGATTAATTTGAAATATCTTTCGAAATGCAAATTCCAAGAAATATGAATACCGTTGGCAATTGTACTTATTTTCAAAGCATTTTCTTCATATCTGGCTGTTGTGGTTTTCAAATATTTTACACAGTACAGGTTTATGAATTTGAAAGTCTACGAGGCAATACCTATCGAAGCCACAAACCTCTACATATGAAACACTTTAAAAACAGAATTGCCAGTAGTCAAACAAATTCAAAACAATTAAAAGCATTTCTATATTTTATCATAATTGACATCCCATTCCACAATCTACATCTGCATTCCGTCAGCAAATGTAAACTAAAAATTTGATAATTGCTATTGAGAACAATGGTAATTCTTTTGCATTTGAATTGGGTGAAGTAACGCAAGTAAAAATCCAATGCAAATTAAAAAAACGCATGAATTTTATAGAAACGGCAGTTATACACATCAGAAAAACTTAATAGTTATTGTACAGTTTAAATAGGTTTAATTTAAATATACCTATCGATAGTTTAGTTTTTGCGCAATATTATTACACAGTTTTAAGCATCTTGATATAAGCTAGTTTACCGCACAACTTGTCCTCTGGAGAGACTCCTCAAATATACAGTTGCATTGTAATTCCCGTGGCGGTTCATATAAATTATTTTTAAAAAAACCGATCCCCATTACATCCCATTAAGGGATTGAGGAGAGCTTCACACAACCAGTGAGGTGTGCGCTTTCTAATTTCTCCCTCACTGATGGGTCCTACAGTTTTACACCGGTTCCGATCGGTATTTTGAGAAGCTTTTCATGGCTAAGTACTCGATAGTGTCGCCATCACTAAGCGAGGTGGCCGTCGTCGAGGGAAATGTAAGGTGGTGAGAACAGGGAACAGCACCCACGTTCTCATGCACAAGAGCAGCGCACACGAGCCATTGTACCACCGACGGTCATATAAATTAATAAGTATGTACTTTTATTTCAGAACAATTTATATATCCAGACAACACGTTAAAACCAAACGTTATACAAAAATATAATCTACGGTCACTTAATGATTGCAACCACAAATACTTTCTGAATTTGAGGGATGTAACGGGTTATGTTGACTTTGAGTGCACCGGGCCATTGTGGATTATTGGAATAGACCTGCGACTTTGTAAAACACCAAAAGAAATTCTACTGTGGTTTAATCGCACGATTTAACTGAACAGTCCACGTCACATCCGCGTGATATAACTATGCCCTCAAAGCGGGCGTGTAGAATTTCCATTGTGGCATCAGCTGTGTGGCACGAACCGTCGTCCTGTTTAAACCACATACCGTTCACGTTCATATCCGTTCATCCCTATACGGTTATAGCAATGGTTGCAATATCCCAATGGCCATTATCCCAATGTACATAATACCAAATAAACAAATGGGGTTAAGTCCCCCTCAAAAGCAGCAAGAAAGCCAAATGTAGGAGTTGGTCCTCTTTTAAAGCGTTTTAAAAGTCCTCTTTTAAAGTGGCCAAAACCCCAATTCATCATATTGTTGGGAATTATGACCATATTTTGGGCACGACATAATCCCAAATAGGCTTATAGTTTACCGTATGCATTTGGGTCCGGTCTTATAGATTTTACTTTCTCCTCAAAGTCAATTGCTTGATCAATTTCAACTCGCGGTCTTATAATTTAACCAGATATATCTGCTCTGATAACAATTTACAATTTACATTCTTACGATATTCTGTTAAAAGTTCCCGTGATACATTTTCCCCAATTCTCCCCGCCAGCCGTACTTTTCGCGAAACAGCATTTGCTTAGAAACAGAGACGAAAAACCTTCTGTTTTGAAATTAAATTTTTTCCGAATGTTGTTCAGAAATTGAATTTATATAGTCGGAGAACATATTTTTCCTCATTATTATTCCTCATTTGACAAATTTCCAACCGTATCTAACGTATATGCCCTTGGGTGTGATGTTAATAAATCAATGAGTCTCCCCACGATATGTGCTTAGAGTTGAAATCATCTTCTATTAGCACTCCATCATAATCACGGGAAATGCGCTTAATATTACCAAGGCTAGCATTTAAATCGTTTGAGGAATAGTTACAAGGAACGTAAACACTTCTAAAAATTATTTGTTTCCTTTGGCCGGATCCTTTTAACTAGATACAATTCAATAAAACAAATTAAGGGAGAGACCAACAATTTTACCGGCTCCGAACAATAGTTTGAGAAGCTGTTTCATGGCTAAGTATTCGATATTGTCGCCATCATTAAGCGAGGTAACCGCCATCGAAAGAACTTTTTAATGTCGTAAGAGCAGGTATCGAACTCACGTTCCCATGCACAAGATCCGCGCACACTACCACACTACGCACACTACCGACGGCCACAAACGTGAATACATATTTCGTATTTCAGGCACCATACATGGCCCCAAAATGTACGCTTGTGTGAAACGGCTATAACAGTTCTAGGGTTTTTTCTGGAAGAGTAATCGAAAATTTGTTCTTCCGAATAGACCACCTACATCGATGTCGCGGGCAACATTTGAATGAAATTATCTTTTAAAAAGAAAATGTCAGAAAATATTGTTTCGGGCCGAAATAAATTTTCTGATATTCAATTATATTTTAAATGTTTTATTTAAAAGTAAATGAATAGGTCTAAATGAATCATCACCCTTTATTTGATCCGAAATACCTTTGTTATCTTTGTTTATGGGTTATTGCAACATCGCAACTATGAATAGTTGCAGAAAATCTTGTCGGATATGTTTCGTTGCAGTAACGCCAAAACCGCTGGATGTACGACACATTTTATTACTGCACTGAAAGTATTCAAGATAACAAGATTCGTCTGTGTGACGAACCGTTTATCTTTCGATTTTTACTCCAATATAACCTCAAAACATTCCGATATTATTGTTAGAATTGTCAATGAAATACACTATAGTGTATTTTTGCTTATTTTGGTTATTCATTTTGCTTTGCTTTGTTTTTATACAGTTTTCGATGACAAATATTTCACAATAATTAGTTATACATTCAAAATTTTACTAATTTAATTTCAATACTATTAATGTAAATACTGAATTCCAACCAAAAAAATAACAGTTACAATTATACAGGTCTTTTCAATTAAATAAGAATATGGTATTCTCTCTTCACTAGTACTTTTGTATATCCACTAACATATGATGGAGGTAAATTTACTTCATATCTTCCCTCCTGGTACACGCAATGGAATGGATTAAGCAAATTAGTAAAATTTAACAGGAATTCCATTGAATCTGACATTTGGACTAAATTTGACCCTTGGTAAAGTGCCACATGTTGTGAATATATACATTATACTTGGCCACTGGCACGTGCATTAAGAATGTTGAGCGAAAACAACCGAAACAGCTAAAACTTTTTCTTCCAACTTTGTTTTAGCTACGTTTCTAGTTAACTGTAAAATTCGCGAGATGTAATGGAAAAGTATTTATATATTCAAACTAATTTATTATACATTCTAAAACGGCGAATAGTCCTCTAGTACAACTTAATCTATAAAAATTTCAGCGTATTTTAGTATAGGAAGATACAAATATTTTCCGACGACTAACTTAGAAATGCAAATTGAAATTGAGGTTTTTCCACTGAAGTCAACTCCAGGATAATATTCAGTACAGATTTGAAATACCAGCGAATTTCGGGGAAATGTGGCACATACAACTAAAGGGTCCGCCATCTAACGTTTTTTTTTCAACTAGTGCTTATTTCGTGAATGGTAACACTTAGCTCATGTCTGATTTGACAGATAATTAGTTTTATCCTTCCGCTGAACGAATATGGTTGTGTATACGCTTGAACAACGCTCGGAAATATGGGAAAAATAGGCCTGCGATCGACTTACAGAAGATGCCGATTTTGCCAAAAAAAACTCATCTTTTCAGATGAAGCTCATTTTGATCTTGGCGGGTATGTAAACAAGCAAAATTGTCGCATTTGGGGCTCAGAAAACCCGCACCTATACATTGAAAAGCCGATGCACCCAAAACGACTCACTGTTTGGTGCGGTTTTTGGTCCAGAGGCATAATTGGGCCATTTTCCTTCGAAAATGAGCAAGGAGTGGCCATTACAGTCAATGGCGATCGTTATCGGGCCATGTTGAACGAATATTTGTTCACAAAAATTGAAGAGGAGGATATTGGCAACATTTGGTTACAACAGGACGGCGCTACGTGCCACACAGCCGAAGCTACACTCGATGTTTTGCGCCCTGTTTTTGAAGATCGCATTATCAGCCGCAGAACTGATGTAGTTTGGCCACCTCGGAGCTGCGATTTGATACCGTTGGACTATTATTTGTGGGGTGCCCTCAAAGATAAGTGTTACGCCGACAAGCCAGAGACAATTGACGCTTTAAAGGACAATATCCGTGAAGCCATTGGTGAAATACAGCTGCACACAATCGATAATGTGCTTAAAAATTGGACCGATCGTGTAGGCTACTACATGGCCAGCCGAGGCAGCCATTTGAATGAAATTATTTTCCATTATTAACCGAAAGGATTGTACTTTCAAATAAAAAAAGAAATTTGAGAAAATATTCAGTAGTTTTTTTTTCTAGCATTTTCAAAAAAAAAAGTTATTTGGCGGACCCGTTACATTTTGTTTCGGAAATAGTCCCAACAATTGCCATGATGGTATTTTCAATATTGCATTATTATTAAAGATACAATTCAATATCAACTAAGTCTGACCAAGTTCCAGTTGATGATTGCGAATGTAGACTTTAACCTCGATTATATTTAAATTATATTTAAATGACATATTTCATTAAAGCCGCTGTACGTATATCCCACTAGATTTTAGACTAGGGTTTATATATGCATCTCTCTAGACTTTACGAATGTACTGAATTTTAGGCTCATAATGGGATAAGTAAATGACTTTCGTTCACTGGATTACAAACGATAATAACACTGTGGAACATAAAAAAGTAGCAAGGTTATGGCAACGGATTCTGGTAGAGGAGGTGCGAAATATACGTATATCGGCGTCTTCAAAGTTTACATCTGCATTTTCTTTTTATGGGTAGGGGTGAAATTTCCCCCCTTTTGCACATCTTATGATGAATCGGGAAAGGAAACCATGTTATCCTTACATTTTAGGTATAGTTGAGAAACTTACACTGAATGGAAAAGCATCGTCACAGGGATGAAAATGTTCATCACCCCAAAAACTTTTGTCATCTAAAGTGAGCTAACGAATAGTTTCATTCCCGCTACAAAAATGTGTTCATCAACTGCAAATTGTTCATCACTGTGATGAAAGTATGATGTTGTTGCAACGAATTTGATTCATTACTGCAACAAATTTTTTGCGTTGCTGCAAAGAATTTGTTTCATTGCTGCAATGAATTGGTTTCGTTGTTGCAACGAATAAGTATCATTCTGGCTATGAAATTATTTCATTGCAGCAATTTGTTGCGTTACAGCAATGAAGTTGCTTCATTGCTGCAATGAATTTGTTTCATTGGTGCTATGAATTTGTTTCATTGCGGCTATAAACTTGTTTCATTGCCGGTGTTTTGGTAAAAAAAAAATTTGAAACTTCGTTTCAATAATGGTCTTAATTTGCTAAATATATTATATCCTTTCCTCTCGTCTGTGGAAAGATTATGGTAGTTGAGGGGTTGAGTGTTATTGTGGACGTTGTATTCAGGTCCTGCAATTAAAAATAAAAATAAGGATTTTAGTATTAAGATTTATATTTAATATATGTACTTATCTATTTATGTCTGTACTTACCAAGCTCTAGTGCCCTATGGGTTTCATCTCAGCAATTGATCCATATTCAGAACTTCCATTAACACAGAACCACATCATTGTTTTCTTAAATTCTGCAATTGTTGTTGTGTTGAGGGTTCTATATTTCAATTGTAGCGCCACATCTCCCCGTCATTAAGCCAGTGATCGCTATATAAGCATTTCGTTCAACTGCTCTTTCATTTATTTTAAACAAAATTTGTTAAACTTTCGATTGGATTCATTTCATTGAACGTTAAAATGTTTTTTTATGTTCGTCTTACTTGAAACACTTTGTTTCTTTGACTTCGAATCCAAATGTCAATGCAACGAAACAAGCGCAACCGAATTATGGTTAAAATACAAAAACACCAAAAATTTTTGCTGCGATTTGTACCGTCACGCTCATACACAAACACAAATATTCAGCTACATATTTCAGGGTAGTTTTTCTGCTATCGATACGTCACTGTCTTTTTTTGGCGATTTGCTGCTAGCATTCTGTTTATTTATGTATTTGATTTATAGATTCGCAAGTTACACAAACGATCATAGCAAACACATAAATTCACATAATTTATTTCTCACAATAAAATATTTTTACTAAGTTAAACTAATTACTCTGATTTAAAAAATGTATTTAAATTAATCCGGCGGAGAAATATGTCTACCACTTTCGGTTGCTGCAAAGGAACTGACTGATACGTGACCCAGCACTCACGGTCACCATTTTTCCTTGCTGGCCTTTTTTTTACGCTCACTCGATTTTTTACTGTTTTTCTCTCTTTAACTTCACAAAAATTTGTATCGTTGCAATAATGAAATTGTTTCGTCAACTACAAATGCTGGCAAACCTCCAAAATAAATAAATAATAAAAATAAACTATAAGAGATAAACCAATTATCAATAGTTTAAATCTCATGCACTTACTCTTTTTTAATTTGTACCAAACAAGTTCAACTTAAATAAAATTGTTGCAGGAATGCAAACTAAGTTCTTGCAGTAACGACATGACATGTTTTTCGTTGCAGCGACTACCAAATTGTCGGATATACGAGACTCTTCATTGTAGCAACGAAAAACAAACAAAACATTAAACATTTTATGATTAATATTTCTGTAGTACATTTTAACCCGTTACACTACCCTTTTCGACAAAAAGAACAAAACAACTAGGTGGTAATGGGTTTAAGTGTTCCACAAAATTTTTTTCGTAAATTTCTACATAATATTGATAAATACATCCAATACCTAAAATGTAAGGATAACATGGTTTCCTATGTCGATTGGTCATAATAATGTACAAAAGCTGGAAATTTCACCCTAATTTAAAAAAAATTCAGACGTAAACTTTCAAATACTTTCGAAACTTTTCGAAAAAGTTTGATTTTGTTCTACAGTGTAATCGTCTTTAAGTGAAAGTAAACTAAAGGGGGTTCCAATAGAGACAAATAGTTTTTTACAATTTTTACAATTTATGGCGTTTTTTTTTTTTGCTATATTTTACTGTTTTTTATTTGCTACACAATCAACATACTAAGCCACAGTTTCGATCAACACGTGCAAATGATAACACATTATAATCAAAATGTCAGTTGGGAATGGACCCCGATTTCGGCAACAAATATAAAACATCTGCAACGGCGAGGCCCATTTTTGGAACAAGAAAAATTATCGGAAGAAATATACACTTGCCTGCCGATTGGAGTCTCAGTGTATTATATCCTGTATTCAAAACGGATGATTTGTGTGTATATTCCAACTATCGCGGTATCAGTCTTTCATCCATCGCATATAAGATCTTATCGAGCGTATTATGTGAAAGACTAAAGCCAATTGTTGAAAATTTGATTGGACGATATCAGTGTGGTTTTAGACCAGGCAAGTCCACGACTGACGAAACATTCACGGTACGACAAATCCTGAAAAAAAAACCACGATAAGCAAAACTATACATACCATCTTTTTGTCGATTACAAAGCTGCTTTCGATAGCCCCATACGGGGAAAATTGATCCGCTGACCACCATCAAATCAGCAGTGAAGGTGGGGAAAGACCTCACCGAACCGTCTGTCCCAAGCGAGGATTGAGGCAAGGCGACACACTTTCATGCAATCTCTTCAACATCTTAATTGAGATAATAATAAGAAAAGCTGCAGTAAATACGGACAAGGCCACTAACACGAAAAGCCATATGTTTCTGGCATATGCTGACGACATAGACATTATTGGGTGAAAATTGCGAGAGGTTACTGCAGTATTTTCAAGAATCGAAATAGAATCAGCGAAGGTGGGTCTTGCTGTTAATGAGGGCAAGACAAAACTGATGGTGTCAACGACTAGAGAAACCTCTCGACTTGGTCTGCACTAGAGCTTTGACAACCAATTTAATTTTGAAGTGGTAGATGAATTTGTCTACCTAGGATCCGCCGTTCACAAGGACAATAACGTAAGCCTGGCGATAAGAGTTGGCAAATAGATGCTTGTTTGGGCTCAGCAAGCAGTTTTAAAACAAAACCCTATCTCGACGGACAAAGGTCCAGCTATACCAGGATCTCATTTTACCAGTCCTAGCATATGGCTCCGAAACTTGGGTCATATCGTATTCGAGAGAAAAATTCTCCGTAAAATATATGGTCCGGTTAAAGAAAACGGAGAATACGGACGACGTTTGAACCAAGAAATATATGATTTATATTCTGACGTGGACATCTCTAGGCAAATCAAATTAGGCCAGTTGCGGTGACTATACCATGTTATCAGTATGGATGAAGATGAGCTAGCGCAAAACAGAATATCAAACGAAATTCATAAAACAGCGAAAGCGACTGTAATAGCTACAGCAACCCAAGCTTTCCACAACAGTGGCCAGGCAAAACCCGGCAGCAACAATTCAAAAGTAACAGGAATCGCAATTCAAAAGCAATGAAGGCCGAAAATGTGTACCACTGGTCACCCCGTATTTCAGCCATCAGCAACATTGCACCTCAGCCAGGCACAAACACTGACCGCATCACCAGAGCACGTCGCAGCCTCACTACCGGATGCAACAACACAGCGACGGCAGACAACACTCCAGGCAGCAGCACTGGCGACAGCAGGCCACAACATCAGGTACCAGTAAATCATATTTGAAGTAAGTTCAACAGCATCTGGCTATTTAGGCTAAGTTGGTCCATTTTGAGCAAGTGAGCGTAAGGTCCATTGTGGAGTAGGTCAAGTAGGCGCTCGCACGTATACCAACTATACAGCACGCGCTCGCACGTGTACTATACAGCACGTGCTACTTTGTACAGTACGCCGGCATGGCAACAATTTATAACTGGCCACTTGGAGCTACGGAGATAAATAAAGCGACTCCCTTGCTGAATTACTAAGAGCAGCCATTGGGGATTGCCAATGAGACAATCCATAGGTGCGTACATGGAATTTCGCCAACACCGGAAATTCCTACCATAGCCTATCGTCAATTAGTCTAGCGCACCAACAATTTGTACGAATAGTGGTACTGAAACAGTTTTGTTGTCGTGGTGTAATACCAACTTTGTGGCGTAAAACCAACAACGTCTCCTCCAAAGCACTTTACTTTTTTACTTTTATTGACTATTATACATCCTCTTGAGGTCAGATGTCTTATACGTATTAATTAAACAAACAAATTAATCTAATTTTGACAAATATCTCCAACTGGTTCTAACCTTCGCCTTTTCACCCCAGTTGGTAACACCAAGGATACCGAGGAATTCTTCAGCCTGGTCTTTCCATCGGAGTCTTGGTCGTCCTCTCTTCCTGCTCACGTGCTCAAAATGGACCAACTTAGCCTAAATAGCCAGATGCTTTTGAACTTACTTCAAATATGAGTTACTGGTACCTGATGTTGTGGCCTGCTGTCGCTGGTGCTGCTGCCTGGAGTGTTATCTGCCGTCGCTGTGTTGTTGTATCCGGTAGTGAGGCTGCGACGTGCTCTGGTGATGCGGTCAGTGTTTGTGCCTGGCTGAGGTGCAATGTTGCTGATGGATGAAATACGGTGTGACCAGTGGTACACATTTTCGGCCTTCATTGCTTTTCAATTGCGATTCCTCTTACTTTTGAATTGTTGCTGCCGGGTTTTGCCTGGCCACTGTTGTGGAAAGCTTGGGTTGCTGTAGCTATTACAGTCGCTTTCGCTGTTTTATGAATTTCGTTTGATATTCCGTTTTGCGGTCAACACCGCAAGCCCGTTTTTTGTATTTTTAATGTTTTATTAGTTGCGTCCAATGAGTAGTTTTTTACACTTATATTTTTTCCATGAAATAATTTAAAGAAATAAGAATAAATTGGGATTCTATAACATGGACACTACAAAAATTTTAATTTTCAACTTCTCAGATGGGGTTTATTCTTATATTTTTGTTTTATTTTTACACACTATTTCTTCAATTTCGAATTGGATATTTTTTTGTTAGCAGCAGCACAGAGAACATTATTTTCTTCACCGTCTTTTTATTACACAAGCTAGATCTAGTTGCCATCTCTAATTAATTTAGACACCACTTCTCAATCTGAACGCCGGTTGTAGAATGGCCAGTTTTTCTCCCATACTGTTTCAACTGACCATTGTCAAAAATTCTGATGCAATCCTCGTTGCATTTTTCGGCACTCGCATGAGTGCTGCCACATTTTTATGTTTTTAGTCGTGCTGCCACTCAACGCCAAAACGGAGAGGAGAAAATTTTAATCCTCATATTGGTCCGTAGTAGATGTTGCTACATTTGAGCTGAATCTATCAGTTGACATATCAGACCAACTAATCAATTGCTCGGTTATTTTCAAACAATTGTTTATTTTATTATCTCAATTATTAAAGTAGTAAAATCTGAAGTAGAAAGTGTAAAGTGATGTATTTGAAAACTTGTTTGGCAAAAAATCCAGCATTTTCGTATAAAAATTTTCAATATTTTCCCCTGATACCTTTGGGTAATAATATCTCAGTAATTCTACTCTAATATCACTGTTAGACAAAATTAGATATTTTTCAAAATGATTGGGTTCTGTCAACGGATTTTGGTAGAAAGGTCTAAACCATAGAGTAAATATGGGTAGAGAAAATCTTTCACTCACCAAATTTCTGACATTTGTCCTCGTGTGATGTATACGTTTGATGTTGAAAAGAATTGCTTTACTAATACCAGATAGAGGCAATGGTTCAAAACAACGAACAAAATAACAACAACGGCATTTCGTTTTGTGTGTTAAAATTAATGTGTTAAATACAAGACAAATGTATGCTAGCAATAACAGTCAATAAAAAAGTTTAAAACACATTTAAATTTCACAGTTTGTCACCAAAATGGCATGAAAAATTAAAGCAAGAAGTTATTGTAATTCCACCTGGTGTATATCACTTTTCGTCAAACATCTCTCTATCACACCGACCGCATCACGAAGAGTGTGAAATGAAACGTCAGATGAGAGAATAAGTTTATCTAGGTATGTATTAGTCTATGGTCTAAACAAAATATACGTGTATCGGCGTTTTGCCAGATCTGCTCAGAATTTTTTTTTAGGGCGTGTTCCTTACATCTGAGGTACAAAATATGTTCAGAAGGTTTATAGAAAAGGTTCAGATAAACATTTTTGTGGAACAAATTAACCCTCTAACTGTCACGTATAACCATAATTTTTATTTTATTTTTTTGAAAACTCGCAAAAAACTGCTCCAAAATTACGGGGGGCCGTGGTCAAAATATTCTACAAAAATTATCGCCATTAAATTTCACTATATGTGTCCGAACACTTCAAAACACAAATCATAGCCCAAGATTTGAATTATGAATCAAAATTCAGTATATTCTTAACTTTTAGATACGATTTACGATTTACGATGTAATTGGGTTGAGAGACGTGTCCTCCTGCACCGCGACCAAGGTAGATCTATTGTGCGCCCTCCATTAAAGTTTAATTCATGGTATCATTCAGGAACTTTACAATATCCTTCACCGCTAGTTTTTTATATGCGTCCTCCATAACTTCGGATCCGCCAAGTATCTTAAGTCTCTGGTAAGCAAAAGCAGGGCACTTCGCAAGTATATGTTCCATGGTTTCATCGTCCTCCAAACAATATCTGCATGTTCCCTCCTCCGCTATTTGCATCTTATTCAACATGAAGTTGCATGTGTAGTGTCCAGTGAGAGCTCCACATAGGAGCCTTAGATTGGGTCTGTTCAATTGAAGAGCATCCTTGCTTCTTTTTTCATTGGGTGATAGGAATTTTTTCGAGTGTTTGAGTGGTCCTTTTTTGATCCAAAACTCCTTCGATTCTCCTTTTGTTACTTTTGTGATCATTGTTTTAATGTCCTTTTTAGTGAAGCCATATTGAGGATTTGGGCCTATGAATGGCCGTTGCGCTCCCAGTCTTGCTCTTTCGTCAGCCAAGTCATTTCCATCAATCCCACTGTGCCCTGGCACCCATACAAGTGTTACCTTGTTATTCTCTGCCAGCTGATTTAGGGCCCTATGGCCTTCCAACACTGATTTGTGGTGAAAGATGGGTTTGTTCAGTGCCTTTAGAACTGCTTGACTATCTGTCATTATGTTTATTTTCGTTCTTGTTAGATTTCTGTCTAACAGCGTTTCTGTAGCCGTGTTGAGTGCGTATAATTCTGCTGTGAATATTGTAGAATCCTTGCTTAGGGGAATCTGGAGCCTACACCTGGGTCCTACTATGCCCGCTCCCACCCCTTCTGTTGTTTTTGATCCATCAGTGAACCATTTTTGGGCTCCTTCACGTAGCCATATAGGGTTTGAATCCCATTCAGTCCTTTTTGGGATAAGAACAGTGTAATTTCGTTTCAGCTCCAGTACAGGCTCTATTTGATCACTACATAAAGTCATCTCTTTAATATGATTAGCTTTATTAAGGATTTTCAGGTGTCCTGTGTGGTCGCCTACTTTAAATTTAAATAATTTATGAAGCTCGATGGCCTGTTTAAAGGCTTCTCCTTGTATTGCCAAATGCAACGGGTCAAGGTTTAAGATAACCTCCAAAGCAGCCGTTGGCGTTGTTCTCATTGCCCCTGTGATATTCAAACAGGCTAGTCTTTGGG
This sequence comes from Phaonia tiefii, assembly GCA_963931995.1. Lineage (NCBI taxonomy): Eukaryota > Metazoa > Arthropoda > Insecta > Diptera > Muscidae > Phaonia > Phaonia tiefii. The sequence goes on from OZ008367.1 coordinate 123,706,690, forward strand.
TTTTCGACAATTTATTCTGGGCTGTGATTTGAGTGGTTTTCTGCCACCATATTACCGAGCCATAGAGTATACTGGGAAGAACCATTTGTTTGTATATCCATAGTGACATCTTTGGACTTAAGCCCCATGTTTTGCCTAGGAGTTGTTTACTAGCCCAAATTGATTTTGTAGCCTTTTTATGTATCATGTTTAGATGAGGATTCCAGGAGAGAGTTCTATCCAGCATAATACCAAGATATTTTACCTCCTGCTCGAATTGAACCTCCGTATCTCTTATGTGAAGCGTAGGGATAGTTAATGTCCTTCGTTTTGTAAATGGGATAATTGTGGTTTTGTTAGGATTTATAGAGAGTCCCTCATTTTCGCACCATTCCCATGTTAATTTTAATGCATTTTGCATTTGTTCTCCAATTGTATCGTCATGTGTTCCTTCTACAATCACTGTGATATCATCTGCATATCCCACAGTGGTAAAACCATTTTCGTTCAGTTTTACTAGTAGATCATCAACCAGTATTGACCATAAGAGCGGAGAGAGAACTCCACCTTGGGGACATCCCTTTATAGTGTTTATTTTCCTGCTAGTATTTCCCATATTAGCAATAATTTGTCTTTGTGAGAGTATTTTGCTTACCCATTTTATCACTATTGGGTCTGATTCTCGTTTTATCAGCGCCCCTTCCATAGAATTATAGCTGGCATTATCAAAAGCGCCTTCAATGTCCATAAAGGAACATAAGGCTATTTCCTTCCTTTCCAGTGCTTTTTCAATTATGGAGGTTAGTTTGTGTATCGACGTTATGGTTGATTTGCCTTTTTGGTAGGCAAATTGCAAATTGTGTAGTGGCTTTTCAGTTAAAAGTTCATTACGAATATACAGATCAATAAGTTTCTCCATCGTTTTCAGCATGAAAGACGAGAGACTTATTGGTCTGTATGATTTTGGATGATCTGCTGGTTTATTCCCCCCCTTTGGCAGAAAAACCACTTGTACTTTTTTCCATTTAGTAGGGATAAGGTTAAGAGCGAGACTGGCCCTGAAAACATGAACCAGTCGTCTTCTCAGTGAGTCTGGTCCATTTACCAGCATAGCTGGAAATATCCCATCAGGTCCCGGTGATTTATACGGTTTAAATGAGTTTATACTCCATTCTATCTTTTCATATGTTATGATTTGTCTAATTATAGGGTCGTTAGAATTAACTGTATTTTCAGATTCATAGTTCCTAATAGAATCACCTTCATCAAAGCTACATCCGGGAAAGTGAGTCTTAAGAAGAAGCTCCAACGTTTCCCCAAAGGATGAGGTTTGATTTGCATCATCTATTCGGAGATTGCCTATTGTCTGATTTTTCTGTGAAGATAAGGCTTTTTGAATTCTAGCCGTTTCTGGCACATCCTTCAGTTCTTCACAGAAAGTTTTCCAAGATGATCTTTTCGATTTTCTTAGCTCCTTGTTATACTTTGTAAGGGCCTTTCTATAATCTTGCCAGTTACCGCTAGATTTTGCCCTGTTAAATTCTCGTCGTGCCAATTGCCTTAATTTCTCAAGGTTTTTATTCCACCATCTGACTTTTCTATTTGTGTTCTTAGTTTTCAAAGGACAGTTATTTTCGTAAGATTCCAAAATATCATCGGTTAACTTATCCACCGATTCATCTAGATCTACTCTTGAAATTATCGGTGACGCGTGGGTTTCTAGCCTACCCTCAAGGTCAGATTTATACCCCTCCCAATTTGTAGCCTTTGGTGACCTGTACCAGATTTTCTGTATTAGGTCCGTTTTCAACTCAAAGAGAATATGTTTGTGATCAGAGAATGAGTTATTCTGTGAGACTCTCCAGTCTTTGATCATATCTTGAACATTGTGTGAGACAATGGTCAGATCTATGACCTCTTGTCTAATCGCATTTTCAAAAGTTGGGTTTTTACCCCTATTTGCTATTGCAATATTGTTTGTCATAAGGAAATCTAGTAGTGACTCACCTCTTTTGTTGGTATCAGAGCTTCCCCATACCTTATTGTGGGCGTTAGCATCACATCCGATTATTAGCGCCTTGTTGTGTTTCCTGCAGTAACTTACCAGCGCCTTCACTTTTTCAGTAGGCGCTTCGGGTTGTTCTCCCGGAAAATAAGCTGAGGCAATTATCAACTCCTTCCTCACTCCCATCTGATTTGCCTCCGTTAGTATGGTAACTAGGTCACCATCTGTGAACTCTGAAATTAGAAGAGAGTTAATGTTTTCATCCAAGATTATAGCGGCTCTTGGCCTTTCTACATTTATATCATAGATTAACTTACATTTTTCTATATTAAGCCCACATATCTTACCCGATCTAATCCAGGGCTCTTGGATCAGACCAATGTTGTAGGTGTTTTTGGCAAACCCTCTGCTAATTTCGGCGGATGCTGCTTTAGCATGCTGAAGATTTGCCTGGACACACTTCATTTTGATTGTTTTGTTGTTGGAATAGCCGCCGCATTTATAGGTGCAGAGTCACCTTCACCTGGGCCACTTTCCATTGATGATGAGTCAGCATCATTCGTTCCCTCTTCCTCCACATCTTTTCCACCAGCCTCTTTGAGGTGTAATTGGACCTGGCCAAATTTAAATGATATCTGACCCTTTGTTTCCTCCAGCTTTACAGCTGAGATTTGGTCAATGGAGAAGACCAGCATAGCATTCGTTGCCTTGTTTGCTCTTCGAAGCATCCTCCATGCTTCCACCCTGAGCCCATCGTTTTGCCGTTGGACAAAGGATAGAATCCTTTCGGTCTCAATTGTGGCAGCGTTGGGGAAATAACCAACAGCAATTTTGGGGTGAGGCACTTTAGTTTCCTCCATTGCCCACAAGTCTGCTGTTGCCCATGGTTTAATCTTTAGAGCAAGTTTTTTTATCCACTCAGCCGTGGCATCATTTTTGCAGTGCAGGGTCAGATAGCCAGCTTTGTATGTACTGTTCAGGAATTGAGGTTTTATTACCTCCTCTTCTAGTACCTTATCCATGATGCTATTTCGGATTTCATCCATTTGAGCTGTTGATAGGACTGTGTTTGGGAAGTCCTTCGCAAGTATCGCTACTTTTTGACCAACCAGTGCATCCTTAAAGGATGGTTTTGTCAGTGGTCTGTAAACTTTTTTGGCCATGGGTTTGTCTTTGACAGTTCCTTCCCTCTGACGTTTTCTTGATGACTCTTCTGGAGGAGTATTCTCTAGGGATCTTTGCCTCTTGTTATCTGCAATTTTTTGCTTTTCCTCTGGATCAAGGGCTTTGGCTCTAGCTTCAACTTTGTTCAATCCTTTTCGGAGAAGAAAGTTCATTCGCTTTCTGGCAGCTCCACTTAGCCTTTTTTGATTGTCATCTTTATTGACATTTAATTTTCCTATTTTTTGAGTGATTTCCTCACTTGCGCTTCTTGCAGCTCTGGAAGTTGAGGCTGTTTCAGTCTCCATAGTTCCAGATTGAGGTTTTTCATCCTCCGGATTTAAAGCAATTTCTGCTTCCATTTTCTTTTTTTCATTTTTTTGTGTAATTTTTTCCATTTTGGTCCCACGAGTAGACAGGGAAGTAAATGGTCCACTACACCTAGCCCTGTACGGCGTAGTAAGGCATTTCGTTAAATGGGGTTTCGCCCGGTTCCCCAAGTCCGCATATTTAGAACTGGATTACCCACCAGCCATTCATCTCTGAGCATATGCTGTTCCACCTTAGATTGGGGGTTTTGTTTTAAGAGAGTGAACCATCTCTCCGCTTTCACTCGCATGTAACCAACATCAGTAGCAGAGACATGACCGTACTACGATGTTGGGTTCCAGCCGTACTCCGAAGAAGAGCATGCTTGAGTGCGCTACCATCAGACATGAAGTTACGGCACGATCAATTGATCATGTTGACCCCCCAACACATCTTTTGGCTGACTGGAAATTTCGAGGCCGCTCGAATTCGCTTCCACTTTATGATCAAGATAAAGTGGTCCCCAGAGGATACCACGCGGAGGCCTATTATACATAGGGATTACTTTACAGTGTACAGTAATCTACGAGTCGGCTGTGAATGATTTACGATAGATCGTGGAAACACGTTACCTTATGCTATTACCGTAATTGGTATGTAGACTTGTTAAGGATTGTCAAGCCACTTTGCTATCTACACCCTTTCATCCTCTTAACTTTTAGATAAGTGCGTATATGAAGGTCAGTCTGAAATCAAGTGGGATATAAGTGAAGCGGCTGACAAGAATTGCAAAAGTTGTGATCGATTTTAAAGAGGTTAGGGGTTTCACCCCATTTGTAAATATAAACGAGATAAGCTTAGAAGTAGATCGTAGTTAGTTAACATTGAGTTTTATCTGTAATAAAAATACTATAAATGCAATTGTTGGAACTTTTTCCAAAAAATAATGTGGCTGAATATGTGTGCCACATTTCCATGTAATTCGCTGGTATTTAAAATCTGTACTGCATGTTATCCTTGAATTGACTTCAGTGAAACGAAATCACAATTTTCCAAAGGGCGCAGTTTGTTTACATTTACTTAAAATTGCATTTCTATTTTAGTCGTTGGAAAATATTTATATCTTCCTATACTAAAATTCACTGAAATTTGTATAGATTACGTTGCACTAGAGGGCTATTCAATGAAAAGTAGCTAAAAAAAAGTTGGAAGATAAAGTTTTAGCTGTTTCGGTCGTTTTTGGTCAACATTCTTAATGCACGTGCCACTGCCAAAATATGAATATACTATATTCACAATATGTGGCAATTTTATAAATGTTTATCATTCATTCATTTGCATGTACAAGGGGGGAAAGGACAATCTAAATTTACCTCCATCAAATGTCAGAGGGTACGCAAAACTCCTAGTGAAGGGAGGACACCAAAATCTTAATGTAGTTTGTAAAAACAGGTAGACTTTAGATTTTTTTCTAATTATTAAATACACAAATACACAAAACTTTAAACACCATTGGTAATTGTACTTATTTTCAAAGCATTTCAAATATTTTACATGTACTGGCTTTTTTACATGTACTGGCTTTAGAATTTGAAAGTATAGCGAGGCAGGAGCAATCGAAGTCGCAAAAGTCTACATACACGCTGAAAAATCTGTCGTTTTTTGTTGATTGGATTCAAGTATAACATGTGTTTGGAGCTTGTCGCAAATATGATATACTTGTGCCCAAAAGCATTGTGTTTGCTATTCAATATTACATATTTGAGACACAATGATTATCATTTATTTCGGATATATTTATGTATGCTACCAAAGCGAGAAACGATTTTGAGGGAAGAAACTGGAAAGGACAACAACATGAATCCCTTTTTCTGTCCGAGCCTCTACTGAAAAAATCAGAATGGCGGACCATTTGTGAAAAATAATAATAGAACAAGTAATTAATACACGCATGTCTTGCATGACATAGATTTGTTTATAAATATATTCTTTGTGTTCCAACCCATAGTAATAACTAACGCATAGCTGAAACCTTCAGAAAACACAAACGTGAGGGACAACAAGGAGACAAGGAAGGAGAAGCAAAAGAAAATTAGATTCTCATTTCATAAACGGGATTGGCAAAGATATAGATCACCAGCTGCAAGTCTTCGACTTACCGTTGCAACGAACGGTCTACGAGTTGCCCTCAGAAAAGATGATGCGTGTTACGTTGAGGGGCTAACTACGACAAATGCGACCAATTTTTCCTTATGGGTGCCCATGAGAAATATAAGTAAGCCAGCTGAGTCTATTTTTCCCTTACGGAATTAAAGTGGAGAGTGGGTGACAGCAGGTGAGGAAAAAGCCAACCTCTATGAGAATCATTTAAGTCAGGTCCTCCGACCCAACCCATTCACTAATAATTGTAATCTCTCGAACTTAGTTTGTATTAAGGAGTCCTCTACCATACCACTGGAGATAACGATTGAAGAAGTTTTTGCCATTATAAAGGAAACTGCTAACCCGAAAATAGCACCAGGTTTCGATCTCATATCACAGAAAATGATCTCTGAACTCTAATCCGTGGGAGTAAAGTTTATCGTAAATGTGTTCAATCATATAATAAAACATAGTTACTTCCCTAAATCGTGGAAAATTTCCTTAGTGAAAATGGTATTGAAGCATGGAAAAGATAGAACGCTCTAATCGTCTTACAGACCTAGAAGCTTATTACCTTGTTTGTCAAAAGTCTTTGAGAAAGTCTTTCTATTGAAGCTTAAAGGTTTTATATCGTCCCATAACTTCATCCCTGATCATCAATTTGGGTTTAGGGAGGGTCATAGTACACTACAAAAGGTAAACTGTCTTACTAACGAGATTAGAAAAACTTTTGAAAAAAGGCAGTATTGCTGTGCGATATTTTTGGATGTTGCTCAAGCATTTGACAAGGTCTGGCACGGGGGCTTAATATATAAAATTAGGAAATACCTTCCTGCAAACACTCATTGCCTCCTTGAAAGCTACTTGAAAAATAGAAGTTTTAGGGTCAAATATGGAGAGTGTATTTCAGATGAACGTGAAATAAATGCTGGGGTTCTGCAAGGAAGTGTTCTCGGTCCTTTTCCTTATCTTATCTTTACAGCTGACATCCCAACTAGTTCGGGCTTGCTCGCGTCCACTTTTGCCGATGATACTGCAATACTGAGCTTCCATAAAGATTCAGTTACAGCCGCAAAAATTCTTAGCGACCATCTCCAAACAATCGAAACTTGGATTGCTAATTGGAGAATAAGAGTAAACGAAACAAAGAGTAAACAAGTTACGTTTACTGTAAACACAAAAACCTGTTCACAAATAAAACTAAGCGACATACCGATTCCCTTATGTGACGATATTAATTACTTAGGTATACACCTTGATCGCAGGATGACGTGGAGAAGACATCTTGAAGCGAAGAAAACTCAGATTAAATTGAAAACTCATCAACTTCATTGGCTACTCAATTTGAACTCGAAACTTAAACTGAACTACAAAGTTCAAATATACAACAGTGTAATTAAGCCAGCTTAAGCATACGGCTCTCAACTATGGGGCAATGCTAGTAAAAGTAGCATCGAAGTTATCCAAAGAGTTCAGTCAAAAATACTACGAGTAATTACCGGCGCACCATGGTATATGCGAAATGAGAATATACATAGAGATTTAAAAATACCTGTAATAAAGGACGAAATCCACCGCATCAAACAAATTCACCAACAAAAACTTTCACAATACACAAACGCTCTAGCAAGAAATCTAAGAATAACAACAAGTTCAGCCCGTCTACCTAGAGGGGATTTCCCAACACTGTAATTAACCAGAAAACGATACAGAGGCCCGCTTCAACATCAACCTAATTATTAATAATTGGATTAACCCCGTTTAGAATATAAGATTCAAATACTTATTGTAAGGCTCCTTTGGAGCATTTTCAATAAATCATAATAAAGTCTTAAAAAAAAAATAAAAAAAGTAATGCATTCAATGAAAGTAAATGTAAAACAGGCGATTTTATGTATTTTAATTTTTTGTATTAATTATTTGTAAATGTAGATATATACTGATAAAATAAATTATAATAAATAAAGAAAGAAAGAATAATTCGTTTCTAAATTTTATTACGTTTGAGAGAAAATACCCATATGTTTCCACTTAAGTACATAGAGGTTTGGGGGAAACATGCGAACGCTTCCACGTAAGTATATGGATGTTTGGGATGAACCGCGTATATGTTTCCACATAAAAGCATACATATTTATCAGTAAACACGATAATGTTTGCTTTTAAATACACCTGAGTTTGGGACTTGCAAACATATAAATATTTGAAGTGTGTTCCCAACATATACATGGTTCCTGCGGAATATGTTTGGGAGAATAGGTTCAAGAAACCGCTTTTTCTGCGTGTATCAAATACCATACAATAATATAAAGAGTTTTCCAATTTGAGTGATATGATTTCTTTAAAAAAACACAATAATTGTTAAGGAAATTCAAATGTATTTTATTTAATGTGAAGTACTAACGATTCAATTAAATTCTGAATAAAACCTCTTTCAAATAGCTTTCACGTCTTATTTTGCAGGAACGAATTCGATGAACGCAATTTTCGACACTTTTCCATTAAATAAAGTCATTTGTCATGAATAACACGTTCCATATTGACTTGTAAAGCTGGAAGAGAGTCCGGTTTATTGCTAAAGGCCAATGTCTTCAAATAACCGTACAATAAATTGGCTAGTGGTGTTAAATCTCAACGTCTTGGAGGCCATGCAATGTCATAATTTTTTGAAATATTCGAATCTCCATACTTTTCTTGCAATAATTCTGTTGTTGCACATGCTGTCTGGCACGTAGGCCCGTCTTGTTGGAACTGGATCTTGTCAGGATCAACTTCTTCCAATTTCGGTCATAAAAGTTTGGTTATCATCGATCTATACCGCTCTCCATTGACAGTAACGATGTTACCAGCTTAACGGCAATAATATTATCGTATCTTCGAGCGGTTCTTTGTCCTATTGGCACTTGAACATAATGTAAAGAAAATGTAGGTTGACGATTATTACGACCATAAAATGGCGAAAGCGCACGAAAATTTGCAATTGGAGAACGGTTATTTCTATAAAAAAAATGACTGATGACTTTTAAATTTCAATTGATGTTTTTAAAATTTCAATTGATATATTTCAAATTTCAAACAAAATATCTGCATTTCAATTGATGTATTTCAAATTTTACCATAACAACGATATTTGGAGTCAAGTAAAGGGTGATTGATTTAGACCTTTTTTATATTTTAAATAAAACACTTGAAATTGAATTGAAAGTCGGAATCTGAATTGTGGCCCGAAAGAAGAATGTCTGGCATTTACTTTTTAAATATAATGTCATTCAAATATTGGACAAGACTACGCTGTAGGTGGTCTATTCGAAAATTCAAATTTTTAATTACTGTTTCCATCATTGCTACCGATATATAGCGAATTTTACCAGTAATGTTAGCTTCGAAGTCCTGAGTCGTAGCTGGCTATTCGACGAACACTTTTGAGCTCAAATAACCCCGAAGAAAAATTTCCAGAGGTATGATATCACAAGATCTACGTAGCCAATTACCCCATCCGGAATGCGAAATTAGCTGTTCACCAAAATGAGATCTCAATAAGGTCATTGTTTCGCGTGCTGTGTGTTACATAGCAATGTTTTGCTGAAACCAAATGTGTTCATGGTGCGGTAGCACTCGCCACTGACGATTATTGTCTGTACGCCCTAATTTTTGAGGAAATACCGACCCCATTTCTGTGGATGTAACGGTAGTTCGGGAATCGCTTCCGGTTGCTCATCAGCCCAAATATGCCATTATATGCCGTTCGAAATGCACGATAAAGAACAAAAGAAAAGCAAAAGAAATTCAGAACGCTGATTTTTGTACTACACCTTCCACCTTTGTAACCTTTCAAATGAAAATATTGGGTTACATAATTTTGCCCATTGTTTTCCATGTTTACAAATTCAATTAGATCTTTTACTTTTGATGGCTCAAATAAAAGTACTAAACAATGTGGGACCTTGAATCTTAAACCATAAGTTTTATAAAGTTGCCACTTTTCACAAAATATGTTTCTTTTCAAACTACTGGCACCATCTATACGTCAGGTCGGCTAGTTTTGGGACCGCCTTCGCATTACCCTATCAATATGGGTGGGGGATTAGTTAACTACAAAAAAACTCTTTTCATTAAAAGCATTCTGTGATCTAAAACATACAGATTTCTATTTGAATTATCTATATCAAATATTTATTTTGCCCTAGAACAACAACCTAATATTGCAAATAGCAAGCGAATGTGGATTATGTAGAACACGATGCTTCAGTCGAAATACAATTTTCAAATATTTTAGTGCATTCTATATATTTGTATTTTAGTGCTTGTTGTGGAGATTACAAACCCATTTCAATACACCCTCGCAATTTTTTTTCATTGAAGTGCCAATTCTTCAAGGGATTTGACAATTAGAAGTAGGATCAAGTGAAGAACATTTGGCCTTTTATGCTGTGTATCTTTTACACTCTATGCGTAGAAACTTTAACAAAGAAGCCTGGTGTCTGTTGTTTTCTCTTCGACAGGTTTTAGTACTACTGGATTTAAATCGTTCTATTGTGCGCTAAAAGGAAAAAATATTTGTTGGTTTTTTACCGCCAGATTCATTTACTACGTATACGCAGCAGTTAAAACGTTTCCCCAAATTAAAACGTTTATAGTAAAATAGATTTGTAGTGTTGCAATGAATATTCTTTTACATCATAATTGGTATAATTTACATTTCAATTGTTAACATTTGTAAGGGTTCTATCTACTTTCGGCAACAAAGAACAAAAAAATGTGTACGTGTACGATAGCTCGATGGCAGTCGCGGGCACTTATAATCAGAGATACAACCCGTCGATCATAAGCTTGGCGGCTTGAGCAGTTGTGTGTTTTTCTAAGTCAAATGCCGCCGCCGTTTTCATTGGCATATATATTGTCTTGATATTCAAGCCGGCCAATAAATAAGGCCGCCAACAATCAGTTTTACGTTTTGATCATAATTTGTTACCATTTCACACAACTACCGGTGTTGTCGTGGTCCCGCCTGATGTTCATTTAGAATAAATCTTAAACGGTACAATATTTTTTAATAATATGTTATTGCATGAAAGTTTGGTTTATAACAATTCTGTATGAAATATAATATCGGCTGAATGACAGCCTCGGGGCGCTGCGCAAATATGTGATATTTTAACCATATTTTTCATAACATTTTGGCATATTTCGGGTGTTATAACGGCTCCAATTTCTTCAATAATATTGTTCTTTAGCATTGCGTACCATACATACGCTACGAGTTCGGCCAGACTTCACATTATCTACCAGTGTATACAAAGTTTCAAAATTCTTTACAATACGCACATTATTTCGACCAAAAAAATCCCCCATAATTCTTCGCGTTTTTACAATTCAACGATTATTTAGATAAATTGTTTTAATAACTTCAACATGTTGTTGGTACGTTAGATGTTCCATAATAAATTGATATCGGCCGCTCTGCACAACTGTCAAATACAAACGGACAAATGCCAACCAAATAAAACCGGCGGCCAAAAAGTTTCGGCCTGGAACATTCACAAACAAGAAAATTTATACTTTTTGGATACATCTTGAAGAAAAAGTCTCATTACAAAAATATCGTTTGGACAGAAAAAACCGTTGGTGCCAGAAGGAATATAGAACAAAGTGTATAGAACAAAAGTTGAGCATAAGAAATCTTTTACAAAAAAGTTCTTGAAAAGAAAATATTGGTTTAAAAATATAAGTTTTTATAAGAAAAGATTGACAACAAAAATTTATATAACCAAACCTTCCAACACAACACAGATTTCTATAAGACAACTTTGACAACATCCTTTTCTAATAGAAAGAAGAATTTTCTAGAAGAAAGCATTGACAAAAAAGTTTTTCAGAGGAATCCTTTGCCAACAAAGTTTTGAAAATAAATGTTTGACAGCAAAGTTATCTAACATAAGCCTTTGACAAAGAAACCACAGTTGTTTCCAAACGTGACCGAGCACTGATATGTTACGCTTCAGCCTAGATGTACACGCGCTGAAAAATAATACAGCCACCGCTACTGTGAAATTGAGGCCGACTTGAACACTGTTTGTAGTCATAGCGCTTGGGTTCTACTTTATTTTAGAGAAATGGTTTTATGTAAGAAATTAAATTTGAATTTTAAAATCAAAAAACTACTTTTGAATTAAATGAATTTATTAAAATTTTCATAATCTTTTTTTCCATAAATATAACAAAAATGTTTACAGGGTGCAAAATTAGCCATAAAATAAAATAATTGAAATAGAAAAGTTTCAATGTTAATATATTTTTTTTAATACGTGTAGTTTTGAAGCTGGACCAGTCGTAGATGAACAGTCGTCAGTTCCCATTTTCTAGCCAAATGTTCGTTTTTCGTTTTTCATAAATATAAAAGTTGCATTGCCGCAAATAAATTCCTCAAACGAATTTTAGCATTCTAAAATTTCCTTTTGTGGAACTACATTTTTCTTTTCCTTTGCTCATTTAATTGTAATAAACTTCTGAATCCAATTTAGAATTTAATATTGTATTAAAACTGCAAATACTCAAGTGCTTAAAGTCATCCAAAGCCATGGTAACTCGTTAGTGAGTATTAAACACTTGTACTCCCTCATGTTGCAGGAACCATGTAAATATTTGTGAGTATATTTTTTATTTCATTGTTCAAGCTCAAGACCGTTATATATCTCAATAAATAGAGATATAGGTTTTTGAAAAAGAAGATGTTTTGCAACTGCATCCTCATGATTCCTTGCAAACCGTATAGCTATTTCAGATCTCTTTGAAAAAAACGAAAACTCATCTGAAATGAGAATTTTCCATATTTTGCGGTATTTTTTTGCGAACACTTGACCGTTGGCCGAAACTTTTAATTTTTTTTAGAACACTTCTTTGCAGCTTGATGCAACAGTACTTATATGTCCTTATAAGGACTCTAGAACTACATTGTTTCTATATTTAGTAGACCCTGTGTCTGTGCAGTAATTGTATTATGTTAAAAATATTAATACTTTATTCAGGACTCCTTATTCCAAGTTGGTTTTACAAAAATCTGATGAAGTAACGAACTGGCCTGCAGGAACTAATTCACTGTATAGAAATACGAGTTTCCACCTTGTATGAAAAATGGGGAAATATTTACTAAGTATATGTAACAATTGGGTTCAGAAAAGTAATTCTTTGTTCGATGAAGTTTCACCATTTTAAGTTATATTTTGTTTAAATTAACGCAACAAATTACCTTGATTTGAGGATAAACTAAACTGATTGCAGAACCCTAATGTGTCAACAATTTAAATTTTTATGAATATGAAAGAGAGCTGATTCGTTAGTTTATTAATTTTTTTATATATCTTATTTCGGAACGAAGTTCCTTACGGCACGTTTCGGGATGGGGCCAACTTTTGTTTTAACACTATTATGCTACATCCCACTATTATCTACTATATTGTTTACTTTTGCTTTAGTTTGTGTCTAGACTAAATAGATGTCTCACATACGTTGGGAAATTTCGTGTTTAATGGGAAGTTCTCTAGTTGGAGCCTGTAACCAATATTTAGTATACATTTTAGTTTTGAACCCAGTAAAAAGTAAATAATCAAATAAAAGCCAAAGTGAAAAATGTTTCTAAAAAGAAAATTTCCTGTGCCTTTTCTTAAAAAGTAAATTTTCTCAAAAGAATACCTATTCATTTTCTTAAACAAAGTACCTTTTCTTAAACAATACCTTATCTTAAAAAATACACAGAAAATATAATGAACAAAGAAACCCTCTGTTGACGACCTTCGCAAACGTTATAAGGACCATGATTTAAGGATATGTACCTGGAATGTTCGAACGTTATACAGGACTGGTGCCACATTCCAACTGACGGATGTTCGGAAAATATACAGCTGACATCACAGCGATCTTGGAAATGCGATGGACAGGATATGGTTGCACCAGAAAGAAAAACTTCGATATTTACTACAGCTGCCATGAGCGCAAGCACGAATTTGGGTGCGGATTTATAGTAGGCAAGAGACTGCGACACATAATTTCAAGGTTCAACCCAGTGAGTGACCGCATAGCCACAATTCGCATCAAAGCGAAATATTTCAACATCTCGTTAATTTGTGTGCACGCACCGACATAGGATAAAGATGATGTCAGGGAAACATGTTACGAGCGTCTGGAGGAATTATATGAACGCTGCCCTGACCACGACATTAAGATTATTCTAGGCGATTTTAATGCCAAATTAGGAAAGGAAAGTGTCTTTCGACCAACCATCGATAATCGCAGTCTACATGATACCACCTCCGATAATGGAATAAGACTGATAGACTTCGCCGCTGCAAAGAACATGGTAGTTAGTAGCACACGATTCCAGCATAAGGACATTCATAAGGCGACCTGGATATCTCCTGATCAAAGGACGAAGAACCAGATTGATCACTTGGTAATAGATGGCAGGCACTCTTCTAGTGTAATGGATGTACGTGTGATTCGAGGTGCCAATATCGACTCGGATCATTACCTGGTGGCTGCGAAAGTTCGTACGAGATTGAGCAGGGCGAAAAACGGACGAAGCCGAACACAGGAAAAGCTGGCTACAGCTACAAATACCGGAGATGTCAATGTCCTATCGACAGAAACTCTCTCTCCTGCTAGTGCAGAATACCCTCCTCCCGAAGACCCAGATGTGCAGTGGAAGCACATCTCCCATTCTTTGGAAATCGCTGCAATGACTGAACTTGGCTATCAAAAACCGCAGAAGGATAAGCCATGGTACGACGAAGAATGTCGCATTGCAACTGATGAAAAAGACGCTGCACGTATGGAACGAAACAGTCAGTTACAACGCGTGCTGCGAGTGAGCGGTACAAGAAGCTGAGAAGGGAGGAAAACCAACCATTTAGGCGAAAAAAATGGCAGTGGGTGCAGAGAGAGAGTGAAAGAACCGAAATGTGCAGGATGAATTTTGAATCCCGAAAGTTTTTCCAGAGGGTAAGAATATCGACCAACGGGCCTAATAATGGGCTGCCCTCCTGCAAGGACGAGAATTGGAATCTGGTGACTGAGAAACGGTGTGTGCTCAAAATGTGGAGAGACCACTTTTCAGCACTACTCCACTCAGATTCTTCCACTGAAGATCAGGAGGTAATGATAGTGGAAGATAGAATAGATTGTACCCCCCCCCCAACCAAGACGAGATTAGAACGGCGATCTCCCGCCTGAAGAATACTAAAGCCGCTGGTGTGGATGGCCTACCCGCTGAACTTTTTAAGGCAGGTGGCGACGGACTGATAGCCCACATGCATCAACTGATATGCGGTATATGGGTGGGGGAATCTATGCCCGACGATTGGAGTTTCAGTGTATTATGTCCTGTATTCAAAAAGGGTGATCCGTGTGTCTGTTCCAACTATCGCGGTATCAGTCTTTTATTCATCGCGAATAAGGTCTTGTCGAGCGTATTATGTGAAAGACTAAAGCCAATTATTGAAAACCTGATTGGACCTTATCAGTGTGGTTTTAGACCAGGCAAGTCCACAACTGGCCAAATATTCACGCTATGTCAAATCCTGGAAAAGACCCACGAAAAGCAAGAACCATTCTGTACCAAGCGAGGACTTAGACAAGGCGACACACTTTCGTGCAATCTCTTCAACATCTTAATGGAGATAATAACGAGAAAGGCTGCAGTAAATACGAACAAGACCATTAACACAAAAAGCCATATGCTGCTGGCGTATGCTGACGACATATACATCATTGGGCGAAATTTGCGGGAGGTTACTGCAGTATTTTCAAGAATCGAAAAGGAATCAGCGAAGGTGGGTCTTGCTGTTAATGAGGGCAAGACAAAATTGATGGTGCCAACGACTAGAGAAACCGTGGACATAACTAGACGGTTCAAAGTGGGCCAATTGCGTTGGCTAGGCCATGTTATCAGAATGGATGAAGATGAGCCAGCGCGAAAGATTTTTGATAACGTACCCGATGGAAGCAGGAAAAGAGAACGACCAAGACTCCGCTGGTAAGACCAGGCAGAAGAATCCCTCCGTATCTTTGGTGTAACCAACTGGCGAGAAAAGGCGAAGGATAGAGCCAGTTGGAAGAATATGTTGAAATTTGTTTAATTTGGTTGTTTAATTAATATGTGTAAGACGTCTGACCTCATGAGGTTGTAATATAGTCAATAAAAGTAAAGTATCTTAAAAAGTACCTTTGCATAAAGAAAGTAAATTTTTTTACAAAAAGTACCTCTTCTTAAAAGGTCCCTTTTCTTAAAAAAGTAAATTTTCTTGCAACAAATTGCCTTTTCTTTAAAGAGAACGTTGTTCGTGAAACAAAATAACTTTTCTTGAGACAAGTACCTACTCTTAAAAATGTACTTCTTCTTGAAAAAAGGACCAATTCTAAAAAAATTACCATTTCTTAAAAAAATCCTATTCTTCAAAAAAATACCTTCTCTTAAGAAATACCTTTTCTTACAAAAATTCCTTTTCTTAAAAGTACCTTTTTTTTTTAAATAATACAATACCTTTTCTTTTCTTGACAATAGTAGCCTATCTGAAAATAAGCAAATTTTCTTAAAAAATAACGTTTTCCTAAAAATAGTACCACTTCTTT
This sequence comes from Phaonia tiefii, assembly GCA_963931995.1. Taxonomy (NCBI): domain Eukaryota; kingdom Metazoa; phylum Arthropoda; class Insecta; order Diptera; family Muscidae; genus Phaonia; species Phaonia tiefii. The sequence continues at coordinate 123,722,909 of OZ008367.1, forward strand.
GAAAAGTAACTATTCTTAAAAGAAAGTACTTCTCTGCAAAAAAATGCATACTCTTTTCTTAGAGAAAGTACTTCTTCTTAAAAATAGTACCTTTTCTTAAAAAACACATCTTTTAAGAAGGACCTTTTCGGGAATATTAATACATATTCTTTCAAAAAGGTCCTAAAAATATTTTTTTTTTTTTAAAAAATACATTCTATAAAAATAAATTTCTTAAAAAAAGTTTATTATTTTACAAAAAGTATCTTTTCGTAAAGATCCATTTAAATTATCGTATTTTTCAACGCGCGCCTTAGACGTGTTGGAACTAAATAGTACATAATATATAGCGACACCTCATGTGTTTTTTTTAGTTTGTTTAACTATAGTGGGAGTTCTAATTGACCTGTTAATCTTTTTTACATAAAATGATCATGAAGCCCCAGAGTAAATTTAAAATGGGTTTCTACACTCAGTGAGAAAAAAAGTGACTCATGTGGTTTCTGCAATCAGCGATTCACTTGTTAAATAGAATTTTTTATTGTTTTTGGGGGAAATTGTTATTATTAGGTAGAACAGTTAGTAACCTTAGTATTGTAGTGATTTAAAACCATATGATTATAATTTAGTGACGAGTTGTTATATACATATTTATTTATTTAAGCTAAAGACCACTGAACGTTTTGAGAATTTATATGACATGCACTTAAAATATTTTCACTTAATAGCTAATAATATAAATAAATCTTTTCCCAGCTTGTGCTAAAGTAGAAACGAGAAGGAAATAATAATATATAGTGGATAATTCCACTTCACATTTTCCATGGTGTCCGTTATCTTTTTAGTCATGTAGCAATTACTTTTGTGACCATCCAATATGACCACTCTAACAAGTTCTTCCCGTTTCCTTCATGGGATGAAGTGCACAAATTTGATTGTCAGTTAGTATACGATGTTTGCCACTTACGCCCAATTTATACGATGATTTTTACGACGTTGCTTCTGCTTGCTTCTGCGACGTCTTTTTTTACATATAGGCGAACGGTGTAGAGAAGGGCATTATGGAAAAAACAGAAATCGTGTCTTTTTGTTTACCGCTCTTGCTTCTCTACACCCTTCGACTATATGCTAAAAAAAGACGTCGTAAAAATCATCGTATAAATTGGGTGTTATATTTCTGTTCTATTTTTAGTGTTACCAGGAGCAATGTAGCAACAACATTGGAAAGTGTTATAGATTTAAGCCTGACGGTACTCAGGACGTGCTGACGTGCGAGAATTATTTCTTGCTTTTTCCACCACCCTTAGAAATGCATCTCAATCAAAAAATGGAATTAACTCGTTAACATTTTCGTGCAACTGTTTTTCACAACTTTCGATGTGAAAAGTGCATTAATCAATTTATATCTTTGTGACCATCCAATATGACTACTCTCAAAGGGAATACTTCCCATCAATACTCGGTAGATACATGAGGGATATACAGTTACATATGCAAATAATAGTGAAAAATTCCCAATTGCATTTGGTTCCTGAATGAAAACCATAATCAACAAATGTGAGAAACCGGTTCACAAGAAAGTCGAGCAAATATTGGCGTTAAAATTCAAATTACGAATGGAAATTTAAACAACGTTTAAAGAAATTCAAAATTTATTGCATAAATGTTTTTTCGTTTTCAGTCTTGTATAATTATTATTATTAAAACGTCACTTGTATAAAAGTTATAAATTACGAGCTTTTAAATAGTTGTAACGAATTAAATTTGAGTTCAAAAATTTTTGGATGAATATGCGTTACATTTTCATTAGGTTTGATCCATTTGGACATAAATTTAGTGTCCTTTTTTTATGAGTCTAACAAGATGTACAAATATATAAGAAATTAATAATAATTTAGTGAATATTGAATTTACTATCTATCGACATTTCACAATTCTTTAATTTCAGCCCGATAACTTGTAATTTAGAGAAAAAAAAATTGGATTTGAAATATCAAGTTGGGTCATTTTGACCCATGGCGAACAGAAGCGTTACGTTTCTATAACTATAGTGGCACTTCTAATTCAGCAGTTAATATATTTTACATATAATGACAAAAGCGCGCCAGCGTAAATTTAAAATGGCTTTCAACAAATTAGTTTTCTGTTGCAACGAGTTTAACTTACTTGCGCATTACTCATAAATTTAAATTTAAAATATGTGTGAAAACTGTTTGACATTTCGGAAATATACAAATTTTACGATGTATACGAGGAATTTCTGAGTTTGAATTTATGAGTTTCGTTTTCAAAAAATCGCTTCATATAAATGTTCCAAATCATGGGTTTGAATTTAGTAGTATTCTTTATGAGTCTAATAATATGTACAATATTAAAAATCACAAAAATCGATTGGAGAAATACTCAAAAATTTTTCGACCCCAACTCTACATCACTTACTAACTCGCATTGGGTTTCCTAGCATTTGAAATATAATTTAGTGAATATTAAATTTACTATCTATCGATTTTTTGCAAATACATATTTCATTAGTTCAATAGCCACCACTATGTGTGTCAAGCAATTTAGATACAATGTAACGGTCCATACCATAAAATATAAAATTATCACCAAACAATAAGGCATTTTATGAATGAAACTAATCGTTATATTATAAAAGAAAGATCTATCTAATTATATACGAAGAACACAAGAGCATAGCTTGAAAGCATAGTAGGTATAGGTGGACTACATAATGAACTACACGGAATGTATGTTTTTAGCATGTTTTCAACTGTATCACTGATTGTTGAAACCAAATGAGTCAATAATTAATTATTGTTGGTACTGACGATGAGAACAATATGAGTCAGTGGCTCATGCGGTTTCTACGCTAAATGCAGTTCTTGCACGGTGGACTTTGAGATTTTAAGCAACCTGGCTCATGATGTTTCTCCACATATTGTATAAATACCTTTTTCGAATGTGAAGACAGCATTATAGACATTTTGAGTCAAAATTGACTCGTGTCTCTTTCCGCCATAAGCGATTCAACTATTTTAGCTTTCAAACCATCTGGAAACACCTTTTCAAGAGGTTTGAACCCAGTTAAGTATCTATTCAAAGCAGTGATGTGAAACTGAATTTGGACATAACCTATATTTTTACCCGTTAAACTAGTATAGTATGACTGCGCTAGGTATTGCGCATATCGAATTAGCCATTAAAAGATCTTGTGAATAAGAGTTTTATGACCGATTTTGTTTGTTATAGTTAAGTAAGCGAAGTTCATATTCTAAGGTTATAAGGTTACAAGGTCAGGAAAAATTTTTGAAGTGAAAAGTTGTTAGTTGTCCTTGGAATACTTTGCCATTCTGTTATTATTTTTTTGTTTTTATTTTTTTATTTTTATTTAAAAAATTTTAAAAAAATAAAAATTTTATCATATTTTTGCACAACTCTGAACAACTTGTTTAGTGAGTCAAAATTTCCCCTAGATCGGAGCAAAATTAATAAAGATATTAAAGAATTGAAACCGAATAGGTCACCCGGGTGGGTATTGGAAAGGCGAAGGTTAAGCACACTCACAGACATTTCGAACTCCGTAACAAGTTCGTCATCAGATGCCTAACTACTGTGCCTGAGTCGATACCATCGGTAAATCCACAACCGTATATATAAAAACTTTAATATGCAATTTACGTTTGCGAATTACTATCGACCGAAGATAAATAAGTACCAACAGTGGCATGTATTATGGATCCTTGATCGATACTATTTAGCATGTGTAAATTATATACAAAAAAAATGTTCCCAAAAAATTGCGCGATTTTTTTTTGTAAAAATTTTTTTCATTTCTTTCTAAAATTCTTAAACCCAATGTGCACAAAAACGGATGCGGATCCATAATAGACTTGAAAAAAGGAATCAGTGCAATCACGAATTTACGGATCCGTTACGCACCCGTTTCGGATCCGTAAAAAAATTAAAAAGAGGAATCAGTGTAACCGCGAATTTACGGATGCGTAAAAAAGTTAGAAAAGGAATCAGTGTATCACTGACTGAATTTATATAATAATAGTACAAAAATTAGAATTTATTACAATCCGTTTAATTACAAAACACGTGTCCGCAACGGATTCGAAAATGAAGTCCGAAACGGATCCCAAAAACGGACAAAAAATCCGTTTTCGGATCCGTTTTTTTTGGGAGGAATTTCTCCCGCTTGCGGATCCGATACTGATCTGTAACGGATTCCGCTACGGATACGTTTAATTAAAATACATGGGTAAGCAACGGATCCTAATATGATGTCCGCAAACAGTCCGTAACGGATCCGAAAAACGGACATAAAATCCGTTTTTGGATCCGTTTTTTTGGGAGGAATTTCTCCCACTTGCGGATCCGCAACTGAGTTCGTTACGGATAGAAAGTACGAAGAAGTGGATCCGTTACGGATCCGAAACGGATCCGTTTGGCACACTGTGATTTTTCTTTCTTAATTTTTGTTGATCGTGTGTTGAAGCGCCGCAGTCAACAAAATTTATGTATATCAAAAAAATCGCGCGATTTTTTTTGGAAATTTTTTTCTCATTTCATTCTAAAACAGTAAAATATAGTTTATTAAAATTTACTTTTATTTACTTTTTAGTAATATTTGAGGGCTAATTTCATTTGATATTATGGGGTGTTTTTTCATTAAGTTTTATAGTAGACATACGAGATTGCACCCCGAGAAATTGCACCCCAATTTAGTTATGAAATAACACCCCAAAACCTGAAGACGGGCTCCAAGTAAAATGAAAATGTCCCCCAAAAAATAATTGGGGTCCACTTTCATTGGGGCCCACATTCAGAATGAAAACACACCCCAAGTGTAAGCGAAAATAGACCCCAAATGTACGAAATAACATTTTCATTTGGGGACCATTTTCATTTAGCAGTTGGGGTGTTATTTCCTGGGGCCCGTCTTCATAAATAATTCACGAATTTATTAAGTGGCCCAGACAATGATCCTTAATGAGAGTATAGTCTTCTGAAAATACTCAGCTCAGAATACATCTACGTCGTTTAGTAGCACAACCAGTGTGTAGGGTGCCAGCGTATTATTTTATTAGTTCTACGAAACTGGCTGCAAAGAAATACTCGAAAATATGTAGTAAATTAGATGATGGGAAGATATATTAAATTTATACTAGTGCTAAACTCATATCAAAATAATGGAGGGGAGGAATGAAACCGAGTGTTTCTAATGGACTGACTGACTGGTGATGGCATGTCAGACACAAAGGGTAATGGATGAGCGCTTCCATAAGCAGTTGTAATCTGCAACAAAGAAGTGAACTCTAGATGGAGAGATGATTATAATGTTTGGAAAACCACACACATTTATGGAGGTAAAAGTCAATTTGTGCTGTTGTCAATGTTTCCCTTTGATAACGAGCAAATCAGAAAACCGACAATGAATGTAAGAAAGAGGTGAACTATGTTGGTACTATTGGCCCAGTTGTTGATGTTGGATTTTATGACAGTAGTGGTTGTTAGAAAAGCAATGTTTAGTTATTGTTGACGCGATGGTGATAGTTTTATTTGGGAGGAATTTAATGGAAATCTCATGTAATTTATGGCGCTGAATATTTGTAAAATATGTTAAGTGGTAAATTCTTGTTTTTTAAGAATTTTGTTAAATTGTTTTAAACAAAAGAATAATGAGTTTTGCAAATTAAAAATGACAAACCCCAGCAAAATATCTCCTAGAATATATATGCAGAGAGTTTTAACTTACGACCTTTAAATGTTGGCACAGTTTACATGACCTTGTTGAAATATCATAAAACTTAACGATAAAGGATTGTCGTCATTTGTGATGTATAGTGAAATTTGTTGTATACTATACTTGAAAACCGATTTGAGCTATCCATTTTTGTGACCTTGTATGTTTAATCTTAGAAATGTCGAAAATAGCCCTCTTAAAACTCGACATAAGTCTTTCAAAACTTTTACTGATATAATCCAAGATACATTTCTTTAATTTTGTTTAAGTGTAGCTGTGCTTGGTCTGAATTTTGGGGGCTTGGCTATATACGCTGAAAACAAAGCTGACCCAGCATGCAGGAACCATGTATGTATATGCAGTCATTGTTTTCACGAATTGAAGATCTTTATTGTTTATTTCCTGTCTGAGGTATTTTTGTTTTCAGCAGATTTCAAAAAACGAAGTCACATTTGGGTCATAAAAACATATATCATAACCTATTAATCATTGTGACTCAAACAGATAACATTGAAAGCAAACACAATACGTTTGGACACAAATATATTGTGTTTGCGACAGGCTACAACACACTTCAAGCATTCATATGTTTGAAAGTCTAAAACTCAATTGTATTTAAATGTAAACAGCATCCTTTTTACTGGCAAACATGTGTGGTTTTACGTGAAAACATATGCGTTCTTCATCCCAAACATCTATATACTAACGTGGAAGCATCCGCGTGTTTACCCCAAACATGCACTTAAGTGGAAACAAAAATAATAATATTTAGAAACGAATTATTCTTTGATTTTAATATATCTATTATTTATTTTAATTAATTAAACAAATTAAAACAAATTAAATTAAACAAATATTTAAAACGACTCTATTTACATTTACTTGCATTGATTATTGTTTTTTTTTCATGAAATAAGGATCTGATGTTCTTTTGCTTCTCCTTTCTTTGTTGTCCCTCACGTTTTTATTTTCAGAAGGTTTCAGTTATGCGTTGGTTATCACTATGTGTTGGTATACAAACAACGTATCTATATACAAATCTAGTTCATGTAAGCCAAGCGTGGATTAATTACTTGTGTTTTATATTACACTTATTTCACAAATGGTCCGACGTTGCAATTTCCTCAGTAAAGGCTCGGACAGACAAAAGGCTTCACGTTATTGCCCGTTCAAGTTTCTTTCCTCAAAATCGTTTCTCATTTTGGTAGCATACATACATATGTACGAAACACATACACCAAAGCAATATCAAAAATCATTCAACCATACGAACCTAAGTTTATTCTATTTTCCCTGGTCAAGCGCTTTTGGTATCCTCTCTCCGATGTACCATTGAAGACTGAATACATGAAACGAAATCGCAATATGAACATCAGCTAATATAAGAAACACTGACTTCATCTGCAATTTACACGCACATTCAGGAATATTTATGAATCACTGACTGAGAGAATAATGTAAAAATACAGATACACACTTACAAGATAGACTCTCTCGTTGTCCCTCTTTTATGATTTAGCTCTCCAGAGAGCATAAACAGTGCAACAAACACAGCTGTGTTTGTACCAGAAACAGAGATAAATTAATCATCATTGTTTTGCGGCAAGCTCCAAACACAGTTTATATTTGCATCCAAACAATAAAAAATACAAATTTTTCGGCGTGGAATATTCGGACATACATTCGCTGCACCATTGATCCGATGTTTGTGAAGCATCATTTTCGGCGGCGTCTAGCCCATCTAGAGCGCACTGCCTGTTTAGCTTATTACTAACTGAATTTCTTTTCGTTCAGTGATACACGCCGACGGCCCCAGCAGCTTATTGCAGGAATCATGTATATGTTTGTAAGCATTGCCTTCGTGAGTTGAAGTCCTGCTGCTTTTTTTCTTTAATGTCTGTCATGTTACTATTTTCAACAGTTTTCAATAAACAAAACCACATTTGGTTTACAAATACATATATTATAAACTATTAATCATTGTGTCCCAAACATGTTATATTGAATAGCAAACACAATGTGTTGGGGCACAAGTAGTATATACTTGCGAAAAGCTACAAATGTGTTATATTTGCACCTAAACAACAACAAAAAAAATTTTCAGCGTGTATTTGGTGATACATTTACACGTTGCTTTCCTACTTACATGCACTATTTCTTTAGTTTTGAAAGTTGTGTATATACAATGAAGCAATTAGAATTTAGCTTGTGATTTCTCAATTGTCATTGTCTTCGATCCGTGTAATTTTTAGAAAGTTGTAATTTATTTTAAACTACCAGAATGTTTTATTTCGCATCATAGTCTCCATTATGCTCGACACATTTAGTGCATCACTTTTCCAAATTTGTTATGCTTTCTCAAGGACCTCAAAAAACCGTTTCATTCAACCAAAATCTCTTACCGATTTCTTACCATTTCTTCAGGTTTGGAAATAAAAAGTAATCACTATCGGCAATATCCAGAAAATATAGCGGATGTGGTGGCAATTCGTATCCCATTATCGGAAATTGTAACATGGTGACTTAACGTGCGAAGATGCATTGTCATGGTGGAAAAGCGTTTTATCTTCGTCAAATGCGGTAGTTTTTCTTGAAATCAATGACGAATTTATCCAACATCCCTGAATCATATTCGCCGCTGTGGCCATGACTTTGTTGGCCGACAGACACATATTGGCCTTCTTTGGTACACGTACACTCGGAGAAGTCCACTGCTTTTAATCTCCCTTGGCCTCTGGCGCTGTGATAGATCCATTAACCGTCCACGGTTACGAAACGGAGTAAAAACTCCGTCATATTGCGGTTGAATATCGCCACACACTCCTTTGAAGTGGTCATAGTGTGAGTCGAGAATGAGTGATTACGGCGCGGGTATCATCTATCATGGCCAAATATTCATGCAAAATGTAATGCAAACCTCACCCACCTCACAAACTCACACATTAGTCAGTCAATGCAAATGCAGGTTGTGGAATCGGATACCAATTCTAATGAAATATTGGAATCCTTTTTTTAATGTGTTTTACATGTAGAGGTTTGTGGCTTCAAATTAATTCAAATTAAACCACAAATTATAATTGTAATATAATTAATTTTCACCATGACTGATTTTCAGTAAATTAGGTTTACTGTTAGCATCATTAGTTTTGTTATATTGGTACTAGGTTCCCACAAAATGGAATGAGGGTTGGACAAGGACAAAGGGGTAATTCTCAGCCACTCGTATTTTGAATATTTACTTGCCAATGGTGGTTTTGTACTTCCAGAGTCATCCGTACAAACCTTTACAGAAATGTAACTATTGGGCATTTATTTTTTATTTTATTTATTTTGTTTTTCCCATAAGAAATAGAAAAATTATATCCTAAGAAATAACTTCAGATCAATTGATTTTTTTGATTATTTTACAACCTTGTGAGGACAGATGTCTTTCACATATTAATTAAACAGACAAATAAACAAATTAAACAAATATTAATATACTTATAATTCTCCAATTGGTTCTATCCTTCGCCTTTTCTCGACAGTTGGTAACACCAAGGATACTGAGGGATTCTTCGGCCTGGGTTATTCATCGAAGTCTTGGCAGTCCTTTTATCCTGTTTCCGTCGGGTACATTATCGAATACCTTTCGTGCTGGCTCATCTTCATCAATTCTTATAACATGACCAAAACAACGCAATTGGCCTAATTTGATTCGTCTAGGTATGTCCACGTCAGAATACAAATGAAATAGCTCTTGGTTCCAATGACTTCGGTACTCGCCGCGTTCTTTAACAGGACAATATAGGTGTTTTTCATCGGCTTGCGATATGACCCAAGTTTCGGCGCCATAATCCAGGAGAGGTAAAATGAGTGATGAGAGACTTTTGCCCATCGAGAGAGGTCGTTGTTCTCAAACTGCTTGCTGAGCCCAAAATAGCATCTAATTTCAAGCACAATTCTCCTATTTAGATCATCGCTGACGCTGCTGTCCTTGTTTACGGTGGATCCAGAGTCGAGAACTTCATCTACCACTTCAAACTTACATCGGTTGTCGACGTTCCAGTACGGACCAAGTCGAGAGGTTTATGAAGTCGCTGGCACCATCAACTTTATCTTGCCCTCATTCCTGAAAAAATTTCAGTAACCTCTCGCAAATTTCGCCTAATGTTGTCTATGTCTTCAGCATAAGCCAGCAACATATGGATTTTCGTGTTGATGGTGTTGTTTAGCTTTTCTCATTATTATCTGCATTAAGATGTTGAAGAGATTGCAAGAAGAAGTGTCGCCTAGAAGTGTCGCCTTGTCTCAGTCCTTGCTTGGTACAGAATGCAAGGACTGAGACAAGGCCACCTTCTGTGATAATTTAATGTTGGTCAGCGTCATTCTACACAGGCGGATCAGTTTTGCCTGAATTCAAAGTTCAGTCACAGCTTCGTACAATTTCTCCGTATGGGGCTATCGACAGCAGCTTTGTAATCGACAAAAATATGGTATGTTTCGATTTGCTTTCGTGGGTATTTTCCAGGATTTGGCGTAGCGTGAATATTTGGTCAGTCGTGGACTGGTCTGGTCTAAATCCACACTGACATGCCCTAATCAGGGTTTCAACAATTGGCTTTACTCTTCAAATAATTCTCTCGACAAGACCTATATACCATGGACAATCTACACTGTTACAGTATCCAATCATTACCTCCTGGGCTTCAGTGGACGAATCTGAGTGAAGTAGTGCTGAAAAGTGGTTTCTCCACATTTTAAGCACCCACTGCTTATCCGTCACCAGATTCCCATTCTCGTTCTTACAAGAGGGCGGCCCATTATTCGATCTTCTTATCCTCTGGAAAAATTGTCGGTATTCATTATTCATCCTGCACATTTTGGTCTTTTCACTCTCTCTCTCTCTCTGCTCCTACTGGCATTTTTTCCTCCTAAATAGTTGGTTTTAACTGACTGTTTCGTTGCCATACTTGCAGCGTCTTTTTCATCAGTTGTAATGTGATAGTCTTCGTCGTACCATGGCTTCTGCGGTTTTTAGTAGCCAAGTTCAGACCTTGCAGCGGTTTCCAAAGAATGGGAGATGTGCCTCCAATGCCCTGCTGGGGCCTTTGATATCTCCTGCCCTTGTCTTTGATATCTCCTGTATTTGCAGCGTGTCGGTATGAACCTTTTTCCGTGTTCGGCTTCGTACGTATTTCGCCCTGCTCAGTCTTGTGCGAATTTCCACAGCCACCAGGTAATGATCCGAGTCGATGTTGGCACCTCGAATCACAAGTACATCCATTACACTAGAAGTGTTCCTGCCATATATTACAAAGTGCTCAAAATTATTCTTCATTCTCTGATCAGAAGATAACCATGTCGCCTTTTGTATGTCCTTATGCTGGAATAGTATCCTATTAACTACCATGTTCTTTGCAGTGGCGAAGTCTATCAGTCATATTCCATTATCGGTTGTGGTATCATGTAGACTGTGATGACCGATGGTTGGTCGAATGACACTTTCCTTGCTCAACCTGGCATTAACATCGCCTAGAATAACCTTAATGTCGTGGTCAAGGCGGCTTTCGTATACTTCCTCCAGACGCTCATAACATGCTTCTTTGACCTCATCGTCTTTATCATCTGTCGGTGCATGCCCACAAATTAATGAGATGTTGAAATATTTCGCTTTTATGCGAATTGTGGCTATGCGTTCACTCACTGAATTGAACCTTGAAACTAGGTGTCGCAGTATCTTGCCAACTATAAATCCGCACCCGAGATCGTGCTTTCGCTCATGGCAACTGTAGCAATTTTTTCTTTCTGGTGCAACCATATCCTGTCCATCGTATTTCCGGTATAGCTGTGATGTCAACTTTATATTGTTCGAGGACATCCACCAGTTGGAATATGGCATACGTCATATATAGTGTTCTTACGTTCCAGATATATATCCTTGAATCGTTGTCGTTATAGCGTTTGCGATGGTCGTCAACAGTTAGTGGGTTGTTCGTTTATTTTTCTTCTGTATTTTCATTGCCTGTATAACGGTGGCGGGAGGCAAACCCAGCCCACCGCGGATTGCATTTTACATACTGCCAGAATGATCAACTTTCAGCCGCCTATTTTGGATCAGACGCTGACCAGAATGCAGTGAGTGGAAAGTGGAATTTGGTTTATTCAATTTTAATCCGCCGTTGGCCAGGGGTGGTGGCTCATCCGCCTTCAGGGCAGAAGAATATATCCACTAGTTCGAAGAGCTGCAGTGACAGGGTTACCCAATAATCCTGATGATCGCATGATCGCATAACCAATCAGGCTTCTAATTCGTTTCGCCTTCTCACTTTAGCTAGCTGACGGAGGTTTCCGATAAAGCCATTGCCCAGGATATACTACGTGGAAGTAGTGAGCTGAGGAATGCTCTTACTACACGCTGAAAAAAACGGTCCCAGCAACATGTTCTAGGAACCGTGTATATCTAATCAAACATTCATTTCATGAATTGAAGATCTGCTGCTTCTTCGTTCTTTGTTGTTCATTTGTTGTCTGTCACGTTTTTGTTTTCAATAGTTTTCATCAATCAAAGCCACAATTGGGGTACAAAAACATATAATATAACAGTGGCTTAACGGGCTATACGCTGCTGAAGATGATGCTTCACAAACATCCGCATTTACATTTTTTTCACTAACCGGAGAAAACATGATCTCTTACAGCCTTAAAAGGAAATTACAACTTTAAACATAACGGGGATCTAAAACAACTACATTTGAAAATATAACCTAGTAATCATTATGTCCCAAACGTTCAACATTGGACACGAGTATACTATATTTGAGACAAGCTACAAACACGATATATTTGCATCCAAACAACAACCAAAAAGACAACTTTTGTAGCGACAACTTAGAATGTTCAAATATCCAGAAATTCGAACTGCTTATAGTTCAGTTAGCTAAACTTAAAAACACAATTAGTTTAAGCCAATTATTTACCAACGTGCTTCTTTTGTAATGTCTCTTAGAAGAAATTTAAATCTCTGATTTCTGTTCTTATACAATTATTAATTAATTTAGTATAAATACAATCGTTTCTTCAGAACTCCGTTCGGTATATTTGAGGAGTTGCAGTCGGAGTTCGAGTAGTAGTCGCAGTACAGTATTTAAAAATTGCGGAGTTTGCGTCGAAGTTTCCAAGATTTTAAGAAACATACACAGCCTTGCTGCTAACCCTATCTACTCTTTTGCATATGACAGCAATATATGAGGCGTTCAAGCACCAAACTTATAACTCCTTTTTTCTAAAATTTTGGTTTGTTAGTGTCTGTGGGATAAAATAATGTACCCAGTAAATTTTCAATTTAACTATACACTATTGAAATAGCGGTACTGAAATAATATATGTGACCTGCTCCACGAAAAGGGACCTCTGCGCCGAAAAAATTTTTTTTTACTTTTTGAGTGATTCTTATAGGAAAATGCCGCAAACCGCAAGTTTCTATGTCTTTTAGTTTTTTTACAAATCACCCGTAAAGTAGTGCATCCATTCGTACAGCAAGGTTTTTCTAAAAACTGCGATAAAGTTTGCTCTTCCTCAATATCTTGAAGAGATAATTGTAGCGCTGATGAAACTTCTGGCGATGAAAATGCATCCGACTCATCACTGACTATAGGTAAACATTCTTCCAAACAATCGCTGAAGTATTGTTCTTCAACACTCTTAAATTCGTCTTCTAGACACATTTTCTTACGTTAATTAAGATTTATTTTAACCTGAAATTAATTAAATAATAGATAAATTTAATAATAATAAATAATAAATTCAATTCTATCGGCTTAAAACCAAAACATTGATAATTTAATAAGGAATAAAACAGCTCTAGTAATTTTGAAAACAAAATTAGCAAAAACAGGTTTTTAACTGTTAGAAATATTTTTCATAGAGGCAACACTGCATAGTGAACATCGCACAAAGTACCAGAGAGTCGAAATACATCGTCAGATGATCAGGTTGAAGGAAGAGTTGCATAACCATGCGCAAAACACGGAAAAACGAAGCGCTTTTTTTAAACGCGTTTTTCTCAATAACTTCCTTTCGGCGCAGAGGTCCCTTTTCGTGGAGCAAGGCACATAATATTAGGTTGATTATATACTGAACATTAGGCCGTATCGATTCGACAAAAATTGTCTTTGATTGCTTTGGAATAGAAAAAAAAAAGTTTGAGGCATGTGTCAATATTACTGTCCCAAAAGGAATAAAATCTTAAAAAATTCCTTCATGTTGCGCAAGGACGATAAGTAAGAAAATCATTACAAAGTAATTTTTTTCAATATTTCTTAAACAAATAATACATAACATTGATAGAAACTCTCGCAATTAATACCAAAAGTTAGATATACCATCCGTCTATGTACCCATAAAGTGTTGACGAAATGCAATCAAGTCTTCTGCTGTTTCAGGGATGCTGAAGACAAAAGTTTTGGTAAAATTAAATAAAAATCCGGAACTTTTGGTCCATTTATGGAAAATAAATTCTGAAATGACAACTGTTAGAAAGTACAGGTTGAGCCCTATTATACAGTACCAAATTTTTAATAGAGCATAGTTTTTCCAAAAGTAAGTATTAACCGGGGCAACAATTGTATGAAAGTGTATAGTTGTCATATAAATGTTGAAATATTAGGTTATCTCCACGAGTCGACATTGTATCATTACGATGAAAGTTTTCAAAGAAAGTGAACAATCTGGTCCTTATAATGTCATGCCAACATTTCATACGCCTTTGGAATATTAACTTGATTTTGTGGTTCCTGTATTTAATAATTATAATATTTATTTTATTTTAATTCATAGTAGTAATCACTTTAATGTCAATTCATAGAGGAATTTGAATGTACTTATAAGTAGGGTAAAAAACAAACGCATCATTGTGGGCCTTAAAATGAACTTATAACCGGAAAAAATATGTGAAAGATGTATAATCGGGAAACTTTGTGATTTAAATTTGAGAAAACTGTCTTCTCATTTAGATGTCGTTAAATGTTACTATTACGAACACAATAAGAAAGTTCACAAAAGTAGAATAAAATGACCGTCTCGTCTTCAGATTTCCCGTTTAGTGATGGAGAAGGTTAAAAGTATTTGGAAAAAATTATCCATTCGTATGCTATGTGATAAAAGAATCCCAAATATGATAAACTTTAATATCAATTTAATAACCAACTTGAAGAAATCATATGAGCGCGAGCACAAGACACGTGGCTTTGTACGTAAAATAAACCAGTTTAAAAACAAAGGCTTATTCGACATTTCTACTTGCAAGTGGAAAACAAATTGTACCTGGGGCGCAGAAGTTTCTCAGTCTGACATGACTTTTCATTTTGGGATCAGCGGACCTATAGAACAATGAAGATGACATATACATCGGGACCGCTTACGGGAATAAGTGCTCTGCGGAACCAGTACCAGTTGCTGTTCAGGCTCCAAAAATTTAATTACAGAGGTTTGTAACAGCTTCCGAAGTGACAGAAAAAGAATATATAGCTGAAGAAAGTTACAATTTTGAGGCATTTTCAAATGAAAGATATGACTAAAGTGAAATGTGCTATGGTGATAATATTGAATATCATGCTGACATTGATGTGGAACTTGCTGATTGCTATTCAGATTCGCAATGTTCGGGGGATTTGAGAATGAATTGTGCAACATTTTCGAACGTTTGCGACAGATACAAAATTGGCAACCGGTGCGCAGCAGCACTCGCTTCTTCGTTTCTATATGTCATTAGTAAATTTATTCCGGAAGTTAAAGGTCTTGTTTTCGGCAAAACTAAAATCTATAGGGAAAGAAAAAAAAGTCGCAAAGTTTTACAGAAAGTTTAATTACCCTCAGTAAAGATGGTACAAGCCGCTTAGTTTGATGGGAGAAAGGATTTGACGAAGTCTCCACATACAACAGTAGAAGGTAAATGTCGAGAAATTACTGTGCGACAGGAGCACACAACTCTTCTTCAAGAACATATTTAGGCCATATTTTTAGGCAACTTAACGTCATCTTCCAGTACTGCAAAAACCCTGTCTAACTATATTTTAGAATTGTTCTATAAGAATAATATTGATGTGGCAAATCTGGATTGTGTTGGATGTAACGGGTGTAAAACAAATACTGGAACGCATTCAGGAATTATACGAAGATTGGGGGTAGCTTTGAACAAACCATTGCAGTGGGTAGTCTGCCAGCCAAATAGCAATGAACTAGCGTTAAAAAATTGTTTCTATTACTAGATGGGGAAACATCTGGACCTAGTGGTTACTCTGGTCAAATCGGTAAAATTTTGCCCACATGCGAAGAACTTCCAATCTTCGCTTTTGAGAGAATTGATCCTCCAAATCTTCCAAAAGTTGATAAAACAGACTTAAGATCAGACCAAAAGTACTTGATACATATGTGGGAAGCTGTCAATTCGGGAAAGTGTTCTGCAAAGCTGGCGTGCAGAAGTCCAGGAAATTTAACGAATGCAAGATGGTTGACACTGGCGAATAGGGTGCTTCGGACATAGGTAGGGACTGACAAAATTCATTATTACAAAATTCATTATGAATGATTACGTTTCTATGTGATTCGAAATAAAGGTACGAGTAACCATAAAGTAAGTAAAAAAAAATAATAAATGGTTTCCCATTACATCCCATGAAGGGACTGGGAAGAACTTCTCACAATCACTGAGCTGTGCGCTTTCCAGTTTTCACTCACTGATTGGGACCTACAGTTTTACACCGATTCCGAACGGTAATTTGAGTAGCTTTTTCATGGCTAGATACTCGATAGTGTCGCCGTCACTATGCGAGGTGACCGCCGCCGAAAGAAAATTTGAAGGTGGTCAGAGCCGGGTTCGAACCCAGGATCTCATGTACAAGAGCCGCGCACACTAACCATTGCACCACCGACGGCCATAAAGTAAGTACGCCGCAATAAACTTATGGAAATCCATTCATTTAACACTATATTTAGAATGTGAATTGCGTGCGCCTATTGAGAAGATCATACAAAATAATGGATTTTTGGCACATCCTGAAAATGTGCTTCTTGCAATGCTGCACGGCGAAAGGGAAAATATGCGCCAATTGGCCGTAACACGCATTATTGCTGCAAGGCAATCTGCAACAGGTCAACTACGAAAATTCACAATTCCTATATTACATTTTGAAGCTACTGATTACGTAGATATTATTGATTGGACTCAGTGTCAGATAACCGAACCTCCATTGACTAGTTCGATGCGAGAAGATGTTTTACAACTATTTGCCTCGGAACATGTCGATTATACTCGATTTGAACAAATCTTGAATCTCCCATTCACACTCAATCGGTTGAAAGAGGAGTAAAAGATATTACGGCAGCATCAAATCATGTATTTTCTCCGGAAGAAAGGGATGGAGTTATTAGAGCAAGTTTCCAAAGCCGCAAGATCTTGTCAATACGAGTATTTGAATCAAAATGACAATTCGCATCAAAATGTTAGTTTGAATTAAAATACTAAATAAACATTATAATTTTTAAATACAAAAATCGAGTTTTTATTCCAAATGGAATTTTTTAAGATTTTTCCTTTTGGAACAGTAACCAAAAACAAAAAATCGCCAAAAACAAAAAATCGATACTGAACATGGAATTTTAAATCACACCGAAAAATGCAAATCCTACATGATTGTTTTTCTTTTCTTGTTTTTTTGATGGAGTCAATCGCTTTGGCAACTGACAATCCTTATGTACTTCGAATTCGTCTTATCGTTGACCTAGCGGTTTCGAGCTACAATGAAAGAGACAGGCGATGAACGTTTCGGAACGGTGAAGTGAATCGAGTTGAGTTTAAAACAAACAACACCCAGCTTTCGCAAAATAGCACAATTGTTATCGATTTCTATGGGTGGTGTAGAGGTTACGGTATGGGAAGCTCTTATTATTCTGAGCATGAAAATATAGTGTGATAGCCTTCGAGGATTTTGGAAGAATTGATACACAACATATATTAGGCCAAAATTTCAACAAATATGTAAAATATAACTATCCCAACCAGTAATTTTTTGAGCTCTCAGAAATTCTGAGTCATATGGGAGTTAGAAACATGAGCAGCTTTATTTCGCTCATAATTCGGAGCCAGAATAGTCGCATTTCTGAACCGTTTGTATAAAATACGCTTCCTGACTCTTATTTGAGCCGACTCAAACACCGTGTTAATAAATTTTCTCAGAAAGTAGGAGCATATACAATACCTCGAAGATGTCAATTCCGTTTAATTTTTAAGAACAGAATGTTCGCATATATTATTCAGTGCGAACGACCAATTTGGTTCAGAGCTGTAGACTGGCAGCGATCTAAGATAGGGTTAATACTTCAGTTCTGGTGATATTTAAAATAAAAACCGTTGTCCTTGTTCTAGAAGTACCTTAGGAAAACTTTACAGATTTTGTTCAAGTTGGAGATCACACATATTATTCTGTAACGATCTGACTACGTACATACATCATTAGCATGTCCAATCTATTGGTACCGCCTTTGCTACGTATAATATCATCTTTCAAATAGATTAGTTTAGTTACCCGAAATTGAAAACCCGCAACATTTTATGCAAATTCAACACCCCTGCTGATCATAACTGATAAGAATAAATAACACGCAAGTTATTGAGAATTATTCCAAACAGTTGTTAGTGCCTCAACGACAACTAAGCATAACCATAGTTCACAACAAAATCTTCAATATTGAACAGAACTATAGGCATTTGAATTTTACAAGTACCTATTTTATTGTACACAACTGTATTTTCAGATAAATAACCATAAAACTCAGTGAGCTACAACAAAATTAATAATACCTCACAGAAAATGGTTAATTCCACAGGTTTAGAAAGAAAATACGAAACCAACAACAACACACCACTGAGGTAATAAAACACTTGACCCAACTGCGGCATCGACTATTTGCGTGTTAGCCACAAACGGATTATGACCAACTTAACACTGAGTTGTGGTTCTAAACAAGAACAGCTAAAATTGGAAAAGTGATGAAGAATTCGAATCGAAAAAGCGTAACAAAACCAACAAGTTACTACAAATATGACTAAATTTTTCGTCATTTACACATTTTTAATCTGTTGGAATCCTGTGATAAAATCAATCTTATGTGCCGCCTTAGACCGAAATTGGAGCAATACATTTTTGGGAGCGAGAAGGACTGCATCCTCAGCTCTTGTAGATGATGATGATATTGATGATTGGCAACCTGCAGTACAGCCGCAAAATTGGTTAATAACAACATCCGCCACCGTGCCCTTATCTTTAACCTCGTCGCGTCTTGGTGAACGTGAGCGGATTTCACTTATGTTCGAGCGACAGCAGCAGCAACATCAGCACTTTCTGCCAAATCGTTATTTTGCGTACAGTCATCATAATGGAAATTATACCCAGAGACAACCAGCCTCCTTATCCTCGTCTCCATCGGCAACATTGGATCACCCGACTCAAACAACGGCAAATATAAAGTTGCAACCATATGTGGTAACAGCCAGAGATACAAAAACCAACATCAACCACAATCACAACAGCAACGGTAACTATCGCCGATTTAACCCAAAGAAACATTACCCATTGGCAGAAGACCCATATAGCCAAATTGACAAAGAACCCAGTGTCAACAGTCAATCTGAACGTCGCATGGATGCGAGTAAACATTTCAGGCCGGATGCCAATCGTCAGCCGCAACATCCTTATCACGATAATATGTTGTCACCAACTGTGATTGAAAGTCATCTGCCCCACATTCAGGATCGGGCAACAACTGAGGATACGTTTGTCCCAAGTAATGTAAATATTAAAGAAACACCAACAACAACAACAACGACAACAGCGTTCTCCAATAAGATTGACGATGAGAATCTCAACGAAATTTTGCTGCCATTACATGCAGCTTTGGATACAGTTAAGCAGTTTTGTGATTTCATTAAAGACATAATAACAGATGATAAGGACGATGATGCCGACACAGATGATGATGTCGACGACAAGGATTCAAGTAATGAAGGTAAGCAATGAGTGTCAAAAGGTCATGCCCCAGTAGGTGTTGATTTGCCAACAATAAATATCAGGTTATCAGAGCCAATATGTGCATGTCTGTATATTTGGAACACAGCTTTGTAGGTGAAATTTAACAAGATAATTTGCTAGAGATACCAAGTAATTTAACACCTTATTTTTCATATTAAAATGAGTTTCTATTGCTCAGTTATCTTAGAGATATATAAGTGTCTTCCATTAAAGTTTAAAAAGCATAAATAAGAAAATTTGTCTGGTGCTCCAAAGGCCAAATACCTATTTAGTACTATGAAGTGCTGTTCGTCTTCAATAATGTCTTTCACATTCAAATAGCTCAAGAGATGTCTTCCTTCCTCCTGCCAGTAAATCCGTTTGCTCAGTTAGAACAAGATTTTTTTCTTACCGACAATTTCTAACAAAAAGGGCAATCAAAATTGCTCCCACTTAATGTTTAGTTCCACTGGCTGTTTACAGTAGGGAAGACACCGTATAGGTTGGGACACTTTTTTTGATGGCTAATAATGTTTTTTATGATAATATATTTTGACTCTAAGGAAATGTTTTTATAGATACGTATCTCAGCTAAATTAAGACAAAATAGAAAATGTGTTAAAATGTAAAAAAATGCACTTGGCACATGAAGTTCAGCTAAATTAAGACAAAATAGAAAATGTGATAAAATGTAAAAAATGCACTTGACACATGAAGTTCCTAAGTTGTTTGATTAATCATATTAACAGGATACATTTATTTACGTTTATTAACAGGATACACAGAATAAGTAAAAATTCCGCTCACGAGCTGAAAAAGTCAGCTCCTTCTCAAATCTCTCACTCCGAGTTAAAAAAATTAATATCTCGAGCTAGTTTAATTTTTCAAAGCTTTTGTTTATTTGAATCACCTCCCCGAGCGAGTCAAATATAAAATATAAAAATTCTCTCTGAAATGTAATTTTTATTGTACTCGGAGTGAAAGCTTTATAGTGAAGAGGAGCTGAATTTTTCGACTCGCGTATGGAATTTTTCTGAATTTGAATATAACAGGCATTTGCGACAAAAATAGATTGGAATCTTGTGGAAGATGTATAATATAATCAACGTCTATCGGAAAGGAAAGAATTATAAAAAGCAGACAAAATCAGTTGGAACGATGGGAAATACACCTAAATAAATAGTAAATAACGAGAACATTAATTTGGAATAATTGGGTCCAGAGTTCGACTAAACAAAACCTCCCGTTTCCCATTACATCCCTTGAAGGGATTGTGAAGACTTCTCACAACCAGTGTGCTATGTGCTTTCTAATTTTTCTCTCACTGATTGGGACCTACAGTTTTACACCGGTTCCATACGGTATTTTGAGAAGCGTTTTCATGGCTAATTACTCGATAGTATCGCCATCACTAACCGAGGTGGCTTTCGTCGAAGGAAATATAAGTTGGTCAGAGCAGGTATCGAACCCTCGTTCTCATGCACAAGAGCCGCACTATATAAGTTTAAATAAGGAATATAAGCTTAAATAAGGCCACTAAAAATAGACCGAAATTTGTTTTGAAGACTGTTTGGGGATATATTAAATAGAGTGTTTGTGTTAAAATATGTCAAAAACGTTTATACTTCAAAATGCGAGAAAAATCATTTGGAATGTGTTCAAAATAGTGTGATAGTGATAAAATGGGAGAAAAGGGGACCAAAAAGGGTATAACTTCGAATAACGACTACAATTGGGAGAAATATCAAAGATGATAGAAACCCATAGATGGTGAAATATAAGTGGTGGGTTTGAGAATCAAGGAAATTTACTAGATGTCGCAGGAATGTTGGAAAAGTGCAAAATTCCTTAAAAACAAAAACTATTGACAAAACTATTTACCCATGCTTTTTTGCCTTTATAGTGCCACACAAGCAATATGACTTTCTGTTATCAATACTTTATTTTTCAAATTCAAATAACGGAATCGAAATAGATATTACTTTCGGATGCTATTTCGTTGTATCTGAGTGAAAATTTATCGTACGGAAACAAACTTTGCCATCTGGTGAAAATGGTTAATGATCTAATAGACCATTTAGGGAATTCCATCATCTGGGTCAGGCCACGAGAAGTGTGATATAGTGGGTAGGGAATTTTGATCTTTGATCGAGTGGTTATATCAGTATATAAAACTCCACAAAAAATAAAAGTATAATTCCTGAAGTTCTTGTTGTTGGATTTTCAAAATTGAAAATTTCACAAATTTAGTATTTTTCTGAATTATTCGAAATTTTAAATTTTTCGAGACATTCCACTTGAGATATTTTAATTTTTTTTTAATGTTTTGAGGAAAATTAAGGAAAGAAATAAAAAATCTGAAAATATCCTACACTGACAGAAATTTTCGCAAATGTAGTTTAAAGAAAACAATCGCATTTTAAATAAAGAACCGTAGTAAGAAAAATAAACAATCATTTATGAGAAATTAGGAAATTTAATTATCTTTCAGTAACGGAAAAAAATTGGTATGTTGAAGTAGTGTCTGACATACACCATTTTTTGTGAGACGGCATTTACGCCTAAAAATCGAAATTGCAATTTTAACAACTGGGCCACGAGAAGTGTGACACAGTGGGTCAGGGATTTTGACATTTGGTACATATGTCGAAAGCTTATATTTAATGCGTAACTAAAGAAGAACAATAAAGTAAAACAGTTGTAATCATTGCATTTTCGACCCACAAAATATGGAGTATCTCAGAAATTGCTTGAAAATACCGTGTATTTTTCTGTTTCTGAAATCTCGGTTAAAAAGAGAGAAAAATGGTAATATTTTAAATAACGAGAAAATTAGTTTGTAATGATTGGGAGTTTATTACGAATAGTTTAGAGGCCAAAATACCTAATTTTATGACAGTTTGCAGATTTACCCCATCATACATTTATTTAATACATTTCCAATCACTCTGAAAGATTCCTAATCTTTTCTATCGAGTTTTTTTTTATAACAAGCGAGGCTCCCAGTGGGTAAAGCTAATTCGAGAGAATGCCGTTTTTCTTGCTGGGGTCTTCTTTTCGCGATATTTGACATAGAAAATTATGGTTGTATCTATATATATTTTCAAAATTTTCTACCATTTATAGAATATAATTTGATGTATTTATATCGGTCGAAAAAACATCTAAAATATAAAAACTAAATTTTAGCCAATAGTTTCTTTTTAATATAGTTTCATAAAATGTGTAAAAAATTTAATTTTTTTGAACTTATTATTTTTTTGATTAGTTTATTTATTATTTTATTATTTATCGACCGATATTCATCGATTTACATTCAATAAATGGTAGAAGATTTAGCAAAATTTTACTTTTTTGGTACTTGGAACAATAAACTTCTATCTCAAATATCTCGTAAAGAAAGGTCAACCTAGAAAAGCGGTTAGCACCACTGGATTCAGCGTGCTCGAGGTAGATTTACCACCTTAGTGCTCTGCTTGTTACGTTTTTGAACTAGCACATGGCAATCATTTGACACGAGTTTTTGCGCATTTTAGCACTTACCCCTGTTGTTCCCTAGTTTACACCTTCCCTTTTTTTCAAAAAATTATCCCGAATCAGTATTACAACTTGTTGGCCGCTTTTTTTATTATTTCACACAGATGGACACTTTCCTATACATTTAGTAACTAAAATATAATCTGAAATTTCGACTCGCGAATCATTCTGTTTGTGTTAAATCGGGAGAGCGCAATATTTTAAAATCTTTGAAAATTAAAATTCAGCTCCCGAGATTAAAATAAAGATGGGAGTTTAAAAGTTTGAAATCTTCAAAGAACTAAAAACTAAATGCCGTTTGAAACTTTCCTCCGTACTCTGGTTATAAAGAAAAATCTATCCGATAAGTTTATACAGCGAAGACACAATTCACATTTTGTTTACCAAGTTTCTGATATTTTGTCTTTCGTCAAAAAGCAAGGTTTTATAAGTATATACACTCGGCCGCATGTACAAGAATAAAAAAATATATTGACATCAAATTGCGATGTGAAAATAATGAGGTACACGTATGAAGCTAGTTTTTATAAAACACAGGTACTTAAGATCATAAAGATACATATTTTATGTATTTTAAAAGCTTCATGCAAACGGTGGATTTTTTAAAGCAAAATGTGCTGACTTTGTTGATAGGCAAAAGTATGCGTACAGAAAATTTAACGGTGCTTTGTCATTGGTGAGCAAGATGTTGATGATTGTAGTCATTGCGTAGAAAGTGATACATAACCAAGAGTCTTGTGGAAGGAAGGAAAAACTTTCCGAGGAATTGCGGAAACAGTTGATATATCGTCAGCTGAGTACTACACTCAGAGAATATATTCGTTGTCACAACTATATTTACAGCCAACCAAAATTTGGCGGTTCCTTGGACTATCACATTATTCAGTTGTCATTTCCAATAATTGTGCTCCTTGTCATCAAATGTTGTGCATGTCAATTGATTTTAAATTCAGTTTTGGTTGCAAGAACTGAAACATTTAGTTGAAGCCACATAAATAAATATGATCTGTCAATCGAGTTTTAGTTGTAGCAATCAAATTATCCTGTAGTGGTAAATATTCAATTAGTTGGATGAACGAAAAATGTAAGAACTAATTCGGTTGTACCAAATAATATATTGGTATGCTCAGCTAAAGTAATTACTTGAATTTATTGGCTGTCACAACCATTTGGTGATGCTTTAACCCATTATGAATTTTATAGGAAAAAAGTTTAAAAAAATATTTTTCATTAAAATTGTTTATTTTATATTTAATACAAACACCATTATTAGTATTTATAACCAGGGTTCGAATTTCGCGCCCATTTCTAAAATTTCTATATCTCGAAAATGGAGTATCCAATCGAAAAAATTATGAATTTTTACGGGTTTCTAAGTGTTTCTCACAAAGTGTTCCCATTCGCATGAAATAAAAATAAAAAATCGCTAAAATAAGAAAAACGCTAAAATAAAAAAAATGGATGTCTTTACCATGGCACTACTTTTTTTTAAACAAATCGGTAAAACTTAATTTTTACGAATAAAAAATTGCTAAACCGCCATTATGTTTATATTTCCCAAACGGAGCGTTCAATCGAAACATAACTAATTTTTTCGGCTTGCTAAGGGCTTTTCATATAGCGGTCCAATTCGTATGGACTTTTTTTTTCTAAAAATCGCCAAAATAAGTAAAGCGCCAAAATAAAAAAATAGCTATAACTCGGAAACGGTGCGTCCAACTGCAAAAGCAATAAATGTTTTACCCCCGTAGGAGGCTTTAACCAATGGATGCCTATCATACGACTTCACTTAAAATCCGTTAACCTAACATTTTTCAACTAAAAAGTCGCTAAAACTCACATATGTATATATGTCCGAGTTATAGCCATTATTTATTTCAGCGTTTTTCATATTTCGATGATTTTTTTAACAAAATATCTTCCATACGAAGGACCACTTTATGAAAAATCCTTAGAAACTAGTACAAAATAGTTTTGTTTTCGATATTGAAGTAGGGGCGTTTTAGAGATTTTGGGTGCCAGAAAATTTAGTTTTAGCGATTTTTAAAATTTATTGTTTTTGCGATTGGACGCACCGTTTCCGAGATATAACCATTTCCTTATTTCAGCTATTTTCTTATTTTGACGATTTTTTGAAAAAAAAAATTATTTCATGCGAATTGGAAGACTTTGTGAGAAACCCTTAGAAATCCGTAAAAAAATTTTATTTTTTCGATTGGACGGTTCGTTTTCCAGATATAGACAGTGTTTCTAAATTTTTCATATTTTCGATCAAAAATGGGGATGGGTTGCCGTGGGTATCATATGTATGTTTAAGTTAATTTGTGTCATCCAAAATAATAGTTCCTCCAGCCAAGTGCCCACAATTGTTTGCATGTGTTTGCGTCAGATTCAACGATTGTGTTTAAGTCTCACTTTACCTCAATTTATGATAATATGTATTCACAACTTTGTTTATCACTTTCTGTTTAAAATATTAGTTTTCTGTAAAGTCTTAGTGTAACATTCCAATATACTATACCTAGTTTCTCTTTAACAACAAAAACTCTTGTGAAAAATCGAATACATAACTTTGTAACAAGTGTTTTTGAAACAGAAACTAAATTCTGATTACAATGACTAATATTTGAACATGAATTCTAATATTGTACTTTTTATTAGTTGTATCTTCCATTCCAGATGAATGAGGTTTTTGAAATACTCAAATTGGTTAATACAACTAAAATTCGGCAGTAGCAACTTGTATTTAGGAAGACCGATATTTATAATTCGGATGTTTGACAATTACAAATTCTGATCAAAATATTGACCTTATCATGGAAGTTCCAATGCCTGAATTGATTTCCAACTAATCTTTTCCCTGTCTATATAAAGCTCCATACGCCACTTAGTTTCGAGAAAAACAGCATTTAAGTTTAGAGGTGAAAAAAAGCTACGTGATAGAATGTTCTAAAATGTTAAATCGGAATAACTGTTTGCCTAAAGATTTTAAATATATAATACACTAGCTGATCCGGCAGACTTCGTCCTGCCTTCAAAAGTATTTATACCATCAGATGGTAAAGAATGATTAATATCTCGACGTGGGCGCCATCTATTTTATCACGGTGCAAAAACACAAAAAAACTAAATACTGCGCCATCTGTCGGACGAACTTCAAACTACACAGAAACACTACTCACGGCCCATAGAGCATGCATATAAAATTTGGTCAAAATCGGTCCTGTAGTTTTTGAGTTTAGCGATCACGAACATACACGTAATTTTTATATATGTAGAGATACATATAATATAATATATATATATATAAATATAAATATATAATAAATTAAATTAATAAAACTCTGATTTTCTTAGTAACGGAGTGAGATAGTGAAATTCTGAAGACAGTGTTCGAAAGAGCAACACTTCAAATCTCTGTTTCTAATCTTAGCTTAAAAAAAGTGCAAATGTCGTATAGAGCTTTATAGTACTCAGCTGACGATATGTTATTATTCAATCCAGGGGGTGGATAAAAAGTATAAAAAGTGTGGAGTTTTAGTGTCATAGTGTTGGACGTCCTCCGAAATTGACGAATTGCACATCGATATACAGATCATCGCAGAGTAACTTCCTAAAATATATATCTAACTCAAAATTATATAATTCGGCCGGTTGATAATTTCATAATAAGTCTGATACGTAATCATATAGTACGGTGTACTCAATGCTCAGAATATAACCTCATAATGGCCCCATATTATACCAACAAATCATATATAGAAAGTACTATTCAAAAGGGATTTGTACCACCGGAAACGTTCGTATACCTAGACAGCAGAAATGCAATACAGAACTTAGATGGAATTCCAATTTTCTACCATCATTATAGAAGGGCCACAACGAAGGCCATAGAATTCAACATGGACTGCGAACCAAGCTTAAGATATAGCACTAGCATACCTAATAAAGATATAGACAGAATTGCCAAATTAAACACCACGAAATACTGGTGGCTCGATTAACAGAAATCTGATTTTTTCAAACTTTTTTTTCTATTACTCCTTGACCACCTTATTTTATCTTAACATATATATAAGTGATGTTTTTCAATATTTTTCATTACGATCTAATTAAATTAACTGCTATGGATTATAAACCTACAGATATATAATTGTCAAAAAAGGATCTGACTATACTAGAGTACTCTAAATGGGGCATTGTATATTTAAGCACATGTAAACTATAGTTTATTTTAGTATATAAGTACACATGATGAATTTAAATAAACGAATAAAAAAAAAAAAAAAAAAATATGAGTTGTGTTGCAAACTGTACAGCAAAACCCCAAATTAACGACATCAATAATCGCTCAACAGTTCAATAAGTAAGCTTCTAGGGACACCGTGCGCACAATTTTGAAAAAGGTCAATTATAGCAGCCACTCTCACAGAAAAATTCGGTTGAGACAGCCGAATTAACCGTAACCGAATTTAGAGGCTGTCAGAACCTCGTTATAGGTTGACACAACCATATTAGACGTTGACACAACCTCATTAGATGTTGACACAGCCCCATTAGAAGTTGACGCAACCTGATTAGAGGTCGATACAATCTAATTAGTTATATAGTGTCACAAATGTTATTTTTATTATTAAGAAATTATTTATTTTCCTGAATTCTTATAAAAAAATTACCAAGCGAGGAAATAAAGGCAATTATATATGGGTAACACATGTTTGTTACAATTCATTACCGACCTTTTTTGAAGTCCCGCCATCATGCGTCACCGCACCAATTCTGGCTTATTGTATCGGTTGAGTTAGGTCTTAAACCGTTTCATATACAGATGATCTCAAGCGACCGACATTGAAAAGCTTTAAAACTGTTGATATCTGCTTGGGGACATATTCCGCAAAATAGGACGATTTAATACAAAAATCATAATTAGAATAATTTTATTTTTTCTTGACTATCGCCGCGGCAGGAAAAATTATACCATTGGTTATATATTATTGGTTTTTTTTATTTGAATTTGGATTTTTATGACCGATTTTTTTGTTAGCTTTTGGGTAATGTATGAGAAACTCATACTACAAAGCTTACAAGTCATGAACATTTTTCTAATTGAAAAATGTTTTATTTTTTTCGAAATAACTGGCATGACTAGTTTCGAAATCCGTGACAAGTTCATCATCAGATGCCTAACGACTGTGCCTGAATTCATACCATCGGTTGATCATCAATCGTATATATACAAACTAAATTTTGCAATTTACATGTGCGAATTAGTATCGATCGAAGATCCCTAAGTAACAACATCGCATATTTGTTTTTGGAATTTTAAGCGTCAAGTTTTAAATACAGAGAATTATGTTGTGGTAACCAAATAGAAAATGAAATTAGCTTGTACCTACAGAATTCATGAGAAATTCGGTTACAGCAACCGAATTGACGACGAATTCGGTCGATGCAACGGACATAAGTGTTAATTCGGTTATTGCGACCGAAGTTATATCAAATTTGGTAGTTACAACCGAATTGATACTGAATTCGGTAGTGACAACCGAATTGATGGCACATTAGGTTACTCCAACCGAATTTGGTAACAATTTCGGTTGCTGCATCCGAATTATTTCCAAATTCGGTTGTTCCAACCGACATTTTAGAAAATTTGGATGACCGAACGAATTTAATTCAAGATTCAGTTGTCACAACCGAACCAATTACGAAACGGGGTTGCTTCCACCGAATTTCAGTTGTGAGGACTAAATTCGGTCGTGATAATTTCAATTTGGTTGTAGCACTTCGGTGGTAACAGCTGAATTTACGGTTGCTATAACCTATTCTCAACCAATTAGTTCTCTGGGCGCATGTATCACGTAACAAGGCTCTAGTGTCATTAGCCAACAGACCAAAAGGAATTTCGTTTGCGAAAGGGCACATAGATAAACCTCTAGAGTTCTGGCGCAAGGTTTTGTTTACCAAATATTACATTTTTGGCATTAAAGGAAGTCAGCTAATTTGATACTCGATTCCAAAAAATTTGAAACTTACAGTGAAGCATGGTGCAAGAGGTGTGATGGTTTGGGGTTCCATGTCAAGTAACGGTGGGTAATTAGTAATTTATGCCATCAATCATGGATCAGAGAGTCTAGATATCTTTACAGAAAATCTACGGAGTAGTGTCAATAAATTTAGCATAGGAGGTGATTATTACTTGCAACAGGACAACGATCCAAAGCAAACAACATTTAATACAAAGCTTTGGTTGTTGTATAATGTTGTAAACTTCTCCGAACTTGAACCTAATCGATAATTTGTGGGATTTATTGGAACGCAGGATTTGAGACTATAACATCACTTCAAAGGAAATTTTAAAAATGGTACTGCTCGAAGAATGCCAACACATTACCGCGAATTATACTACCAAACTAGTAGCATCGATGCCAAAACGCCTTAATGAAGTACTGAAATTACAGTGTGGAACAAAAAGAAACTTTTTCGAAAATAACAAGGTTCTGAAAATGTATTCTGGTAGAAGGGGTAACAACAATATAAGTGTATCGTCGTTTTGAAAGTTCACGTCAGATACCCAAATTTATCTTTATTTATATCTAAATTTGTCTTTTGTTCGGTGACTTATAGTGAAATTTTACGTATAAATAATTTATTTTCAAGACACACCAACCCCCTACAATGCAGTTTTGTGGGATATTTTAGCGCCAACTCTGAATCAGTACGAAATTAACCCTTAAATGGACTTTCAGTTCTGACTTATTTTGGCCATTCAAGTTCAGTTTTGAGTTTTAGTTTGTTAAGAGTCTTATAATGGCATTTTATGAGGAATATTTTTGTAGTACATATTAACCCCTGCTTTAGGGTGTTTTTTAGCTTACTCCAGAAAATACCCATATATCCAGAAAATACCCATATATAATTCCACAAAAATGTTTCTCATTATTTGTTTTATATAAAATTGCTGAACACATCCTATACCTAAAATGTAAGCATAACATGGTTTCCTATACCAATTCATCATAAGAATGTGCAAATGGGGGATGTTATCACCCTCCTTAAAAAAATTCAGACGTAAACTTTAAAAACGCCGATACAGGTAAATGCTTTTTTTAGCCTCTCCATAAGGATCCGTTGTCAGAACCCTGTTATATTTCACTCGCCTTTATTGAGCTTTTGTACGCACACTTTTGCATAGTCATGAAGTCACAACATTAATGTTTTTGAATTTCTCTTAATTTTTTTTTTATTCTACAACAAATTTTTGAACACTATAATAGAAAAGTGTTCTTAACTGAATCGTTGTTTTATAAACAAAAAATTCCATGTACACCTTATTATTTTTAGAAAATAATTTGATGCCAAATGTTACATGCTAGACTTGTACGCAGACTTATGCGGCCGAGTGTAAGTATAGAAAAACCCAAAATGAACTAAAGCTTTTTACGCCACGCACATTAATTACAGCACAAGAGTAGTAAGGTATATAAAACAAATCATTAATTGTATTTACTTTCTATCAGTATAGAAGTAGATTCCTCGCTAGCTGTTGACTTAGGGCCTTATTCATAAAAAGGTATGAGAGGTTTGACGGACGATTTATCATACAAAAAAATATTTCTCAAATCTCTCACAACTTCTTATGGATAAGCCCGTTAGAAACCAAAAGCCTACACCTGTGTCTCTCTGTGTGATAGTGATGGTGAAGTGATTGGTCATCCGCTCGATTTCACAGATTATAACTTAATTTTGGTTTCAATGGCGTTAAAAAAAAAACATACGGGGGGCAGACTAATTATACGACAATTATAATTTGTAGATTATTAGCTCTACAAATGCAAAATCCCAAAAATGTAAATGCTTTTATTGACAATTGTATTTATTTTCAAAGCATTTCCTTCATATCCGGCAGTTTTGGTTTCCAAATATTTTATACAGTACATGTTTATTAATTTGAAAATATCACGAGACAATACCTAAACCTCTACATATAAATTACTTTGAAAACACAACTGCAGGCTGTTAAACAAATTCAAAATATTAAAACGATTCCCACATTTAATTACTATTGGCATTCGCTTTTACTGATCAAATGGAAATTCATTGTGAACAATGGTAATTGGTGTGTTCAAAATCATAACCGGTTAACCGAATTCTGCCCGGTTAACCGTATGTCGGGTTTTTAAAAATTGCTGCTGTCAATTAGCCGGTTTTTTCGTTTTATAAAGAATATTTACACAACCGATATTACAACACAGAATTACAAATTTAGCGAATTTTCAATTTCTCCCTATGGCCACTAAACCCATCAGAGAGGCACAAAAGGCTTTGCCAACGATTATCTCGCCGTCAGTTTCCAGAAATAAGTTGTCCAATGAAAATAGGAGACATATCTGGAAACGCCGATTTAGATGTAAGGTCTGGAACTGACGACAACACAAGTAGTTCACAGAAAAAATTAATACACAAAGCACTCACGAAAGTTGTCAACTCAATTACTTACGCATTTGAATTTTAGGTAATAAAGCAAATTCTCAACTCAAGTACAGAAATTGTAAGTCGGTAAATACATTTCAATTGATCCTATAATAAACTTGATTAATAATGTTACCAATCTTTCAGTTAAATGTGTAGTTGTGTTGAGCTCAAATTTCATCAAGAGTAAATTCATTTTTCAATTATATTCATAACCAAATGGAGTACGAAGTTAGGCAGCATTTAAAATTTTATTTCAATTATGTGTGAAATCAACTTGAGTATGTAATTAATCAACTAAATTAATCGTGTTGATTATGTATGTAATTTGAAATATACTGAAAATCCTCAATTACGTACTTAATCAACACGACTACGATGCTAATTAAAATTTACCTAGGTTCCACCATGTTAGGATGGTTGAAATCCCACATTTCTCCAACTCCTTTCTGCACACGTATTTAGGTTATAACATAACAGTGTTAGGAATAAACGAAACTCAACTTACCGAGAATTGATGCAACACCTAATAATAACAAAGCAGCAAAAGCAATACTTTCCTTCTAAATTTTATTTAAAGTCCCTTCAATATATAATTTTGAAACTTCAATTACACAAATAGCACGACGGTGTTACAGTGTAAATAAACAATTCAAATTACCTAGTGTAACTTGTAGTGCTAGTTGAGTAAATCAATTTAACAGGATGTTAAATGTTTTACGCTGGCAACTCTGATGAAATATATGCTTATTGTTGGTAGCACTGTAATCTGCAAGGTGTTTACTTTATTAGTGTTTTTGTGCAATGTGTAATTTAATCAAATTATTGTGGAAAACAATCAAAAAATATACCGTGGGAAGATCTTCTCATTTGCCGAGGAAAATTTACTTGTTGACCTGGTGGTAGACCGCAAGTCAATTTTAGAAAACCAAATATTTAAATCATAACAATAACATGAAAACAATGCAGCTGTTGGTAACAGTTACCAGCTGTTTGCATTTATCGTTGCGATAAACTACTAACTGCCGCACAGTGGCACCATTTGAGTTTTTTGCGTTGCAAAAATCATACGTTTTGAACCGAATACGACAATCAAATAATTTAAATGGCTTATGATAGATAATTGTTTAGGCTATGAAATGAGTGTCTGGCAACAGTGCTTCGCCTTGTGGGTTACCAAAGTTAAAATCTGTGGAAAAATCAATTTTATAGTAACTAAAAAAAATTATTTTTCCCAATTTTAGATTTTTTTTAGTTCTTTTTTAAGATTTTAATATTTTAAAATTATTACCCAACAATTAAAAGACTAGACAATAAAAGACTAATCATTTCAAAACTATCATTATTATTTGTGACTTCACATGCCGCAGGGAAGAAATAAGTGGATCGGACGATACTGCCAATATGTTGCAGAGGTCCTCGCTTTGCCTCTACGTTGATGCTTTGAACGTGTTCTGCAATCCATATTTTTCATACAATTTGTGAAGAGACTCCTGTGCTTCTTCAGAAAGCTCTCCAATTGGCAAAGACGTGTATTCAATTATATCCTTGCCATGCGCCAATATTTTTATTTTATTTTTTTTTTAACTGGGCAATTTTGATATTATACACGTGTCCGTATAAGATTTGTTCCTACCTGTAGGGACCATAAGTCAATATTGTTCTGTGAATGGATGCTTGACTATTTGTACGCCAAAGTAATGTTTAAGTGAGGTGCGTACCTGCTAATTTCAATGAGTAGTTTTTTGTGCATCCTGTGTCTGGAACAGAATTTTGGGAGCAGACTTTGGCAGAGGCTTTCAGGTAAGCAACCGACTTAAAATGCAATTTTCAAACCATCAGATCAAACTAATTGTCAGTCAAAACATTACAGAATGAAAAATATAAATCATATACCTTAAAATAACAATAACGTAGCGATGGGTTTCCACGGACATATGACTTGAATATGCAAGCCATACAAATTCTGGAACCATGTCTTTTTTACCATTTTTCGTCTAGAAGCCAAAGTGGCGCCTATAAGCAGATGAAACCTTTTGAATTACGCAAAGGAATAATCAAAGAACATATTTTGAAAATATGGCAAATATAGAAAGGTGGAAAATATTGAAAAATGGATAGTTTTAAATAGTTATTTACCTGGGGAAACACAAAGCAAACAGTATTTTTTTTATTATTACACATTTAGTAAATACCTTAATCAATAGCAACAAAAAAAACGATTCGTTACCCAGTTTTCGTGATAATACACCTGAAATCGGACCAGTTTACTTAAATATGGTTTCTTCTTTTGAAAACCGAAAATCGGTCAACTTTGAACGGTTATATCTTCTAAAGTAAAAATCTGATAAAAAAAAAAAATTATTCTCGTTTACGCTATGAGATTGTAACAGCATTTTTCTTATTTCAAGTAAACTTGTCATTTTTTGGGGCCAAATTTAGTTAAATTACTTAAAGAATTGTGTAGCAAATATGCGCAGAAAATATAGGCGTGACTATTTTTGGCCATTTTTAGATATGCCCAATTTTATTTGAAAAAATAACCTAAATATCGGGTATCT
The DNA here is from genome assembly GCA_963931995.1 of Phaonia tiefii. NCBI lineage: Eukaryota > Metazoa > Arthropoda > Insecta > Diptera > Muscidae > Phaonia > Phaonia tiefii. Next base: position 123,757,255 of record OZ008367.1, read on the forward strand.
GAAAAACGGCAACTGCCGAAAAAGTAGGGAATCTGATGAACATCTTGGTACAAATACCAAAAAAGTAATGACCAAACGGCAATATTTCTGACACTTGAATTCTAAAGTGTATTTTATTCAAACTCGCATTTTTTAATAATCTTTATTCAATTTTTATGTATTTAAGGAAAATGTTTTTGAATTGTGAGCAATAGGAAGCTCTTTATACGATGTAACTATTCATTCATTTCACAAAATTGTGTCATTAAATTTTGTATTTTTGCCACGGGTTTCAGGAAAAGACGCCACTGTGCGGCGTTAAACCTCCTATTACGGTTTCGTACACATTGAGAAAACGTAATTCTACTAATGGGGGAATAGAGTACACAAAATGCTTGCACAAAATGTGTTTTTTTCTTCTTCTTATTTCGCCATACACAGTGCAAAGAATTTGTGCAAAACTTGAATTTTTAGTTAGCAATTGGGTCCTTCTCTTTTAGTTTTGGAACGAAGTTCCTTATCGCACGTTGCGGGATGGGGGCTAAATGAAAAAATTTAAACAATTTTTTTTGGCGTAGAATACGTCTTACCTTACGGTATAGGGAGTCATGTCAGATTGTTATTGTTGCAATCTTTATTTCATTGATTATGAGGAAACGGCGAGATAACTTTTTTAAAAAATTTTTTTGTAGGTAAATGAAGATGTTATCTTTCGTTTGATATACATTTCATATTGGTTGATATCTTCCTAATATTTAAATTTCTCAAATGAATATTGTTTAAACACATACACTCAAACATATGTTGAGTGTTTGAGTTTGTAGCGTGAACACAAACTATGCTGCTGTTTCAGTGTGGACACAAACCTTAGGCTGTTGTTTTGATTGATGAAATATTGAAATTTCGTATATTTACTTATGTATTTAAGTGAAACAAAATGTTAAATGTGAATTTGAATTTAACATGGATATATAATTATAAAAAATATAAGAAAAAATTAATTCATACATTTTTATGTTAAATTAAAAATAAATAAGCTTTCTTTAAATTTATTTTATTTAATTTTAAGCTTATGTATATTATCAAAAGTAAGTATCAAATAAATAAATTCATTTGCTTATGTTATTTATCACTTATTGTTATATATGCTTTCTGTCTTATCGGATGGCGTATTCTACGTTAAACTTAATGGCCGTGTCTCTGACACAGCTTGCAGGGCCTTCGGCCACGGACAACTGTCTGCTGTTTTTTTATTGATCGTACGTTTGATTCGTTGACATTGAATGAACGTGATATGGATGCAATCGACACCCCAAGGCGTAAACGATCAAGCATTTCTATTTTTACTACTTTGTTACAACCCATTATTATCAACTATATTGGGTACTTTTGGTTTGGTTTGGATTAGTGGGATGTTTTCTAGGTGGAGCTTCTTTATTACATATTGTAGTTTTGAACCCAATTAAAATTAAATTAAGAAAAGCCAAAGTACAAGACTGGAAAATCCATGAAGTACAACCCTGAGCATGGAATTTCATTTGGCAGCACACTTACTCTTAAACTCGTACTTTTGGCTTGGTTTGTGTCTAGACTAACATATAACATATAGGGGGATATTTCTTGTTTCATGGGAAATTTTCTATAAAAATTAAATTTAGAAAAGCCAAAGTGAAGGAAGTTTTAAAACAAATGTAAAACAATTTTCTCAAAAAAATACCTCTTAATATTCTTAACTTAACAAAATACCAAAGTGCCTTTGCTTAAAAAAGTAAATTTTCTTACACAAAGTACCATTTCTTACAAAATTTAATTTTTTAAATAAGTACCTTTTCTTAAAAAAGTACATTATCTTACAACAAATTGCCTTTTCTTAAAAAACTAGCTCTTCTTTAAAGAGTACAATTTTTGTAAAACAAAATAACTTTTCTTGAGAGAAATATGTACTCTTTTGCTGCCTGTCCTTTCGTAAAAAAGAGCTTTTCTTCAAAAACAAATACATTCTCTAACAAAAAATATCTAAAAATAAAATAATGCCTTTTCTATCATTTCCTTGAGATAAGTAGCCTTCCTGAAAATTAGTAAATTTTCTTAAAAAAACAACCTTTTCCTAAAAAGGGTACCACTTCTTTAAAAAGTACTTGTTCTTAAAAAAAGTATTTCTTTGTAAAAAAAAATCATACTCTTAGGCTTTTTCTTATATAAAAACATTAGCTTTTAATGAAAGAAGTACCTCTCATCAAAGAAAGGACATTATCGGGAAAATATAATAGATATTCTTACAAAAAGGACCTACAGATATACATTTTTTTTGAAAAATACATTCAATAAGTAACAAATTTCTCAAAAAAAGTTTATCATTTTACAAAAAGTATCTTTTCTTAAAGATCTATTTAAATTACAGTATTTTTCAACAGGCGCCTTAGGCGTGTTGGAACTAACTTGGACATATTATAGTTACTATAGCGAAAGGAACTTCGTTCCAACCGGGTGTCCCCTGACACCTCATGTATTTTTTTTATTAAAATCGCGCATTTCGTATTTTTAGGGCCCTGTTGGAATAGTCTTTGCTTTTCACTTACCAAAGTGAAGGCAAATTTCTATACTTTTCTATAAATTCACTCATAAACTTTTTTTCATTCGCCATTATTCTTTTCCTCGATGTTTCTCTTATCAAAATTTTAAACAGAATGACGCCGAGTTTACGCAAAATAACCGATACAACACACAAAGTACTTGCGCAAAACGGCCAAAAATCAAATCAATTTGATTTTTACACAACGGCCACCACATACAGCACAACGAACGGCTTTCGCAACGCCCATTTTGTGCAAGCATTTTGTGTAGTACGGGCACTTTGTCGTTACGATAAAAGATAACCGGACATTGAGAAATTGGCCCTGCATTAAATATATAACATTTTTATAAATCGTATACATTTCCATTTCGTCATTAAAACTGAAACCGGTTTCGCCAAAATTGGAATATTCGAAGAAACCGAAAACAGACATTCTGGAAAACACGGTTTTCTAAATACACTAATGGTATCTCCAATGCAAATTAAATAATCCCAACACTGAATACAAGTAAAGCGTCCATTGCGATAGGGTTCTTCGTTTGCGCTGATAATAAAACATCACATGCGTTGAACATTTTGCAGTTTTTCAAAGTTAGACTTGTTGTTGCTTATTTTGTTGTATTTACCTTTTATATCATCAACGGGTTCTATATACCCGTAATACATTTAAAATAATGAACCTAATTTCGACCCAAGTATCTTCAGTTTTTTGTTGCTTATCAACTAGGAAAATTATGTCATTATAAGATGTAAAGTAAATGATATCAAATATATTTCGTCTTGTATCAAGAATGATAAAAATATATGTGGGCAACAATTTTGCCATATTTTTTTTCGTTACACCATTGATTTTTTCTACGATTGTTGTGGCTGGCGATTTCAAACTATTTAAACATATAACTTACACTTTGCTTACTGATGGAATTGATATTAAATTTTAATATTTCAGAAACTGCAAGCAACGACAGTGACACGGAAAATTTAAACCTTTCACCCATCTTGACGGCTGTAAAACTACTGCTAATGAAAACCCCTATAACTGACTCATCATATACTATGCCACCCACCATAACTGAAGTTCAAGGTCGCAGCGAAACACATAACCTGGTTGAATCATCGTCCACGTCATCGCGATTATTATCTCCATCGAAGTCACTAAATTCATTGTCCTCAGTAGCTCCACTTGCAGAACCAGAAAAACAACCATTGGAAACAGAAACTGGAAGGGCAAGAAGATTGCGACGGCGGAAGGTACGTTTGCCACCTATATTTGGGCACCGTGGTCGCGTTAAACGTCGGAAAGCCAAAAGGAAAATAAAGAAGACATTTAAAAAGTATATGTTTCCACTTTTGATTGCCTACAAGTTGATGTTTTTGGCATTGATACCGCTACTGGTTGGTGGTCTAACACTTCTGGTAGGTTCAACAGGCATGGCTGGATTCTTCTTCGCCCTGTTCGCTGCCGTAATGACTATTAGGCGTGGTCGTGGTGGTGGTGGTGATGGAGGCGGTGGCGAAGGCAGATCTTCGTCAGTAAATTATTTTTAAAAATATTTATAAATAATTTTAAAATGGAGTATCAATTTAAAATGAAAATACGGATAAAACAAATATACACGACTCAACAAACTAGAACAATAAAACTATATATTTAAATTCATTAGAAAATTGTAAATTACAAAATCAGACGAATACTGTTATGAACTTAATTAGCTGGATAGAAATATTATACATACATTGACGAAAACGCTAAGAACATAATATAGGGAAATACTTGTGGGTAAAATTGTACTGCATGTGCCAAAAGTGGCATAATGTGAACTCTCTAAAGGAATAGAAATTAAGAAACGTAAATAAATTCCATATAAAAATGTAATATTTGTTAACGCCAATAATTTTGCATGCAGAAATTAAGATTTACATACAACATATTATTGAGTATAATAAATAGTTATTTGAAAGATTCCAAAATATTAGTTGTATACTAAAAAACTAAGTGAGCTTACGTACATATTGACACCCGAAACAGAAATTGGTTATCGGAAAAAATTTCGTACCGTCTGGAAAAATTTTTCGACTCGCATATGTTTCATAGCTATATGAACATCTTTCATATTGGCGGTGAAAGTGTTTTTGTGATATCCTAAAATGAAACTGGTTTGAGAACTGAAACATATGACGGCTGGTCCAAATACATGATATTATATTATTACATCATCATATTTACACCATAAAATATTAGTTTGATCATATTATTTTGACACTGATAGGTTTTTTCTGTTCGTAATAATACCCATCAGCCATTGTCATACCTCCGCGAACCAATATAAGTCACTTTTCGCTCGAACAGCGTTGGACAATATGAGGGCGGTCCCAAAACTTAGCATAATATTCGAACGTTGATATTTTTTCCTTTCTGAAGATAATCAATATAAATTATCCCATGCGCATACCAAAAAAATACGGACGCCGTAACCTTGTCTGCAGATGGAAGCGTCTTCGCCTTCTTTGGACATGATTCTCCCATTTCAGTCCACTGCTTTGACTGTTGCTTTGTCTCGGGTGTGAAGTGGTGGACCCATGTCTCATCCATGTTTATAAATCGACGCAAAAATTCGGTGTTATCGCCGTGAAACATTGCCAAATACTCTAATGAAACATCTGCAGCATGCTGTTTTTTCTCTATTGAAAGCAAGCGCTGCACCCATCTTGCACACAGCTATATCACCCTCAAATCTTGGGTCGGTTGTATAGCACTTTTTAAAATGTCTATCATTTCGGCTAGCTCACGCACCTTCAGCCGACAATCATCCAATACCATTTTGTGGATTTTCTTAGCCGTGTCTGACGTGGACGCCTGAATTGGTCCACCACTACGGCGTTTGTCTTAGTAACTCATACGGCCTCGTTTAAGCTCTACTACCCAATATTTTGCAGTCGTAAGGGAAGAAGCAGACTCCCTTAGAGAAGAGTCTAGCTCGGCTTTAGTTTTGCTGGGACTGATACTATTCAAATGAAAATATTGTATTTCATAAAGGTGACCTATTTTTTCCATGTTTACAAATTCACTCAGATCGTTTACTTTTGATGGCTCAAAAAAAAATAGTAAACAACGTATCGCCTTGAAACTTGAAACATGTGTTTTAAAAGGTTGGTACATTTCACAAAAAATATTTTTTTCAAACTACTGGCACCATCTATGTATGTATCATGCAAAAACGATGTACAAGTAGACAGTCAAAATTTCTCTTCACTCAAATGCCAACAAACAAAACGAGTGAAACCCTAGTACTTCTCTACTCTCTCTCTTACTCTCTTCATTGAATATTTCAATACACGAGCAGCTTTTTGATAGTGTTATTGTATATAACTATACAAATTCCAACCATGTTGAAGTAGAATTACATAAACTATGCAAAAAGTATGAACTAAGCAAGATATGATGCGTGAGAGAAATGCGTTTGAGTGAACTCCTAGTACTGTTTGGTTCTCTTTTACCAGGGTTGCCAAGTTTCGCACATCTTCTGGTCGTCTAACTCTAAATCGTCTTTGTATCATGTGAACTAGATTTGGGACCGCCCAAAGAAGATCAAAAAGTAGACGACCAGAAGATTTGCGCAATATGGCAACCCTTGTAAAAGATAACCTAAAAGTGATAACAATTCACTCAAACACATTTCTCTCTCGCTTCATATCTTGATTATTTCATTCTTTTTGCATAGTTTATGTAATTTTACTTCAACATGGTTGGAATTTGTAGTTGTATACAATGACACTATCAAAAAGTTGCTCGTGTATTGAAATATTCAATGAAGAGAGTTAGAGATAGAGCAGGGAATGCTAACTTATTTCCAAAGTATCTAAAGTGATGCACACACCGCGCGTGCTATACACAAGTTCAGGCAGAAAGTTTGTGAGACTGGCTTATTGGTGGCCAACACTCTTGTTCCCCGTCCTCGTACGGTGCGTGCCGACGATAATGTGACTACTGTGGCCGAATGTGTGTAACTCAATCCAAGAATATCGTCTTGCCATCGGTCTCAACAAATAGGTAGTTCGTTTACGCACCAGCATGATGATAATTTCGCACAAAGGTGTCGGATTATTGGCTTACAAGATTCAATTGTCTAATTGAAAGCAATCGACTATCCACTACATTACGGCTTTTCAGTTTGGGCCTTTCAGAAACTCTAATCGCTCACCGAATTTAAAAAACATCATATATTCCGATGAGAAAATGGAATTCTGTTAACCGATAATTTATCGTTACGACTAAGGATAACCGGACATTGAGAAAGTGACCATTCGTTGGATTAAAACAGCGTTGCATATGACAATTTTTAATAAAATTTTAATTTTAAATGAAAACAAATTAATTATTAAGTATATATTGTAGTTTTGCATCCTATTAAAAGTAAACTTTGAAAAGCCATAACGTTGCCTTAAATAAGTGCATATTAAAAAAAAAAGTAAATTCTCTCAAAAAAAACCTATTCATATTCCTGAGCAAAGTAACTCCTCTTAAAAAAATACCTTATCTTAAAGAAGTACCTTTGCTTAAACAAAGTACATTTTCTCACATACGTTTTACATTTTCTAAAATGATAAACTTTTTTTGAGAATTTTTTTTTTGAGAAAATCCTCATGCAATCGATGAGAAACAAATGCACCCACAACGGGCAACTATCTGGTGCGGATTTTGGTCAGGTGGCGTGATTGGGCGTCACTTTTTTGAAGGTGAGGCCGAAATTGACTGTGAACGGCATTCATTACATGTAGATGATAACGCAGTTCTTGTGGCCTCAACTGAACGTCACGGATATGGACGGGATGTGGTTTCAGCAAGACGACGCCCTCAGCCACAACGCGTATGAAACAATCGATTTATTGCAGCGATGATTTTCAGAACAAATTATCAAAAGAAATTCGGATGTCAATTGACCACCAAGATCTTGCGATTTAACGGTGTGCAATTTCTTTCTTTGGAGTTTTGTGAAATATCGGGTTTATGCGAATAAACCAGAAATAACTCCTGAACTCAAATCCGAGATCCAACGCGTCATCGGTGAGATACTGCCACATCTCTGTGAAAAAGTCTTGGAAAATTTCATGAAACGACTAATGACCTGTCATCAGAGCCGTGGGGACAATTTGACGGATATTCTATTCCATACTTAATCGGAACATGTATCTTTACAATCCAATAAAAAAGTCACAACTATCTCAAAAAATACGTGTTTTCATTTTAAAATGAAAAGGTGCATTCTTACTGAGACACCTTTACAATAAATAATAAATAATTCTTCAAAAATCAGCGCTGCAATTTTCCCTCAAGACACATTAAATGAAAGTCCGTCCTGCTATCCAAGGAAAAAAACAAACACAAAAGGGCACAGGGGGCATAAACTAACTGATAGCGGTAAAGAAGGGCTTTAAATTTGAAGTAACTGAACTACACCCGTTGGTGGCCGTCGGTGGTGCAATGGTTAGTGTGCGCGGCTCTTGTACATGAGATCCTGGGTTCGAACCCGGCTCTGACCACCTTCAAATTTCCTTTGGTGGCGGTCACCTCGCATAGTGACGGCGACACTATCGAGTATGCAGCCATGAAAAAGCTTCTCAAAATACCATTCGGAATCGGTGTAAAACTGTAGGCCCCAATCAGTGAGTGAAAACTGGAAAGCGCACAGCTCAGTGGTTGTGAGAAGTTCTCCCCGGTCCCTTCATGGGATGTAATGGGAAACCATTTATTTATTTATTTTTTAACTAAAAAAGCAGACGCACTATAAAATACGCAAATGTTCGAAAACAGTTTCTTTAATTTTAGTTATATGGCAACTCTGACTATGTTTCAAATTTGGCATCCTCGTAAGCGTTATACAGGGTGAAGCGCGGTAATTTGCTTATTTGGGAATGAATTAAAAAAATTATGAAACTTAGAAAAATTTATTTTATATTTTAACTATATTGAACACTAAGGGAGTTTTTAAATTACATGGTTTTCGCTATCCACACACTGCTGCATACGTTTTATGAAGTTTTCATGAACTCTAACAAGCATGTCGACTGGTACTCTGCTAATTTTTAATTTTGTTAATTTGTTCTTCCAAGGTGTTGTTGGGACGATTGATATACACCTTCGACTTCAGGTAGCCCCAAAGGAAAAAATCGCATGGGGCTAAGTTTGGTGAGCGAGCCGGCCAGTTCACATCACCCCTCAAAGATATAAACCGTCCTGGAAATTTTTGCCGCAAACAATTCATGGTAACCCTCGCTGTGTGTGCAGTGGCACCATCCTCTCGGAACCGTGTATCCTCTAATTGCATTGCCTCAAGAGCAGACTGAAAAAAATCCTGTATTATAGTCAAGTACCGTTCGGAGTTCACAGTTACAAGTAATTGCTTCCCAGCAGAGCGTTTCGGAGATTGCAGTGCTGCTGTTCTAACTTACTCGTTGTTTTCTGGTGTTGTAATCCTTCTCTCAGGTCCCCTTCGTACACATGACCCAACTACACAATTTACAATTGATTGCCGTCCAGGAACACTTCCGCGTGGTGGAACAAACGAAAAGCACGGTGCACTGCAATGATCGAGTGCGCATTTGAAAAATACGCTTCAACATAAAATGACCTCTCCTCACGTGTCTAATGCATGATGGCAACTGAAAGACAGACAAATACAAATCTCCCGTCAGCCACTATTAGCCACGCAAACTCTCCACTCTCTTCGACCAACAGTGCCGCCACAGCCTGCAGTGCAAAAATGCAAATTACCGCGCTCCACCCTTTATTTGATAAATTTTAATGCTGCACGTAATGATTCAACGAAATTTCAATATATTCAACTATTACATAAGGTTTCTAGTCGACTGGTGTAAAAGAAGTTAACAATTTTGGATATTTGAAGGTTAATATACTACGTCCCAAAGACGGTGCCAAACGATTGCACCTGGTAGAACAAATCTCAACTAAGCGAGAATTGTCTAAAATCCTACTTGTGCGAAAACATCCACAACAATACTTTGCCATAACCACCAATATTCCGAACATATCTTTCCTATGCAGGCATTTATGGAAAGCGATTGCAAAGATATTGTTGTTGCAAAAAAGAAACATCGATTGCCATGAGATTTCCGTACAGGGTAACGTCTGTGTATTCTTCCATTTTAATTTTATTATTCGATCTTTAAGATGTTATGATCTTTAATAATTTTGCGGTTCAAGATCAATTTCTATGAAAAAGTACTATTATAACAAAAAGTAAATTTTCATAGAATATGTAATTAAAAAAGTAATGGCAAATTGGTGGATGGTTGAGAATATAGCTATTTCAATGCCCACCAAGGCATATCATCTGCTCACTTCTCCACAAGCATTTATGTACATTAAACCCACTCATTTTGTATGGGGCCAAAAAAAGTGTTTTTGTTCCACCCCCTGAAATGTTCCTTGACTTGTTTTTTTATGATTCGCAAAATATTTCGCGTCTAGGATTAAAACCCCGTGAGCTGGACCGTTTTTAAGAAAAGGCTTTTTTTGCAGAATATCTTTAAAAAAAGGCCTTGGCAGAACATTTGTTGGCATGTTTTTCATACCGTTGGATGCGTCTTTAAAAATGCTTTCCTACGATACTAATATTGCACATATTATCTTTAGTTAACTATCAAAAATCTTTGAAAAACTCAAAAAAAGCCTTTTTTTAAAAACGGTCCAGCTCACGGGGTTTTAATCCTAGACGCGTAATATTTTGGGAATCATCAAAAAACAAGTCAAGGTACATTTCAGGGGGTGGAACAAAAACACTTTTTTTTGTGAGTCAGTCTAATGTACATATATCATCACCCATTATAGGGATAAAAAAATCTCAACTAAGCGAGAATTGACTAAACTCCTAAACATCCTTAACCGTCCACCATAATAATCAATTTTGCATTATTTTTTTAATAATATATTCTATGAAAGTGTACTTTTTCATAGTGTTTCTTTATTTAGTATACAATTCACTTCTAGTAATAGACAATTGCTTTCGCCATTCAACATGCTTTTCTAAAAGTCGATGCAATATTTTTTAATTGAAAACATTTGTGCTTTATACAACTATTGATGCCCCAGACTATACGGCATACTTGAACAGACACCCTGCATACACTAACTAAAGCTCGGTAAACGTGGCCAAGTCATTATTATTTATTACGCGCAATCGTATCAGTTTCTAACATCCGTCCTCTTGATTTAAATTGTAAAGTGTAATTGCAAATTACGACTGCACTGGCAGGTCCAAGTTGAAGTTTATAGCCGTACGGCCAAACAGCACCCTGTGTCATTCACATAACAAAACGTGAATATTTTTAATTAGTTTTCTTTAATTACGACATATACGCGACTTGCATTTTGATAGGAAGATGTTTTGTTTTTCACCATAATCTGCTATACAACATTATGGTATGAAATACATGAGGAATTTATTAAAATCAAAAACATTGACCAGTGCCTAGTTCGTCCGGGTCAAAAATTACTGTAACCTTTATCGTGGGGGCAGTAAACGAGATTTGGTTGCTTAAAGTGAAGTATGCTCCGAAGGGTGGGTTAATTTACATAGCGCACAAAGAAGAAACAAACGACTCTCAGCGAGATCCCAGGCTTGCTCTATAATGCAAATAAATATGTTGTAGGGATGGATAATTGTGGGGGCTTGATGGTTCCCATTATCAAAGTTGCTTAAAATCATTATATAATTCGTTTAGAGTTGTTCTTATTGTTAGCAAAAATCCTAATCTTGAATGTTTCATATTACGCCATCAAGTATTACAATTAGTAGCTGTGTACCTAATTATAACTCTTCACTGTACTTTCTCCTAATTTTGGTGGGTCACTTGAAAGTACCAGCATCAGAAATGACACGGTTAATAATTGAAAAGAAAATGGGTTCATAATTGAATATAGCGCACATATAAATTGTACCAACTAAGATAGAAATTATCAACTCCATAGATTTCAAATGGTAACCGATTTCAACGAAATTCGGTACCTACAATTTGTTAAAGTAAACCCTTTGGAAATTGTAGACCCTTAATACAAACAATACCAAATAGCCAAGAGTTGGTTGGTTGAAAAGGCTGCAAGACAGCACGCTGTCTACCACACTTAGGCTAAAGATGCCCATTGTGATACCTGCAGTTTCCTCTATAGCAACTATTGACTAGTCGTCTAGCCAATTTGCCATTTCAATGAAGTTGTATATAAGACCTACAGAAATATCCTCTAGGGCTACGATGCTAACTAAATGTGTCCCGCATATCCTACTTCTCAGTCCTGCGAGAGAAGGGCAATCCAAGAGAAGGTGTTTCGTCGTTTCCTCGTACTCTTCTATGCAGCATCTACAGACAGTGGAATTTCTATGTCCCAATATTAGAGCGTGTTTTCCTACAAGAAAATGTCGCGTAAGTGTTCGTATGATTGTGGATAACCTCCCTCTCGGCAAATTAAGTAGTTGCCTAGTCCTCTTCCTGTCCACCTGAGACCAGAGGACCCTGGCTTGTTTGCAAGTTGAAGTAAGTCTCCACTTGTCCTTGAACATATTACCGGCCCACTTGCGATATCTTGTTTTGCCGCAAGAACCTGTGCCGTAGTACCCTGTCTAGCTAACGCATCCGCTACGCAATTGCCTGGAATGTCGCTGTGTCCCGGTACCCAGATGAGCCTGAAAATACTCTGCCATCACCCTAAGTGATGAGTGGCATTCTGTCACCGTCAGGGACGTAGCGAACATGGCGTCAAGGGATTTTATGGCAGCCTGGCTGGCTGTGTAGATACATATTCTCCGGAGGGTTGTGACACTACTTTTCAGTAGTTCAGCAACCTCCAGGATGGCGGTAGTTTCCTTCCACTACAGTGATCAGATAGCTTGAAAGAGATATTTACATTTAGGTCCGGTGAATGGACCCCATAGCCTACTTGCTCGTCCAACTTTGATCCATCCGTGAAAAATCTGATACTTCTGGTATCCCCTGCCAGTGAATTTTCCCAAGTATTCCTGTTCGGAATAGAAGTCCTTAGATTTGTCGCTGGTAGAAGGTAGGGGATACAGTAGTCCATTTTTACGGGAATAGAGTTGATCCGGTGTAGTAATTCAGCGTGTCCGGAATGCCCCGATATCAAAACGCCACAATCTCTGATTCTCAGCTGGGATGTAGCGGCTGCCGATTTGGCCATGATATCAATAGTACAGATGTTCAGGATAGCACTAAGTGCAGTATCTGACGTCGTGCCCATTGCCCCACTAACGCTAATCAGTGCTGATCTTTGAATTTTCATCAAGGAATTCAGAATTTATTTCTTTTTTAGGGACCTCCACCAAACTACGATGCCATAGAAAAGTATTGGTCTGACTATTGCCGTATAAATCCACATGGTGATCTTAGCAGACAGTCCCCAGCGCTTTCCTATAGCCCCTTTACAGCAGTAAATGGCAACAGACGCCTTTTTCTCGCTCTCCTCCACATTCGGTTTCTAAGACAGTTCTCTGTCGAGAATTATTCCCAGATACTTGACCTTTTCCGTCAAATGTAATTGCACCATTAACTGACGGCAGTTCAAATGCGGGTATTTTATATTTCCGAGAGAACTAGATCAGCTCGGTTTTAAGTGTGTTAAATAATAGGCCGTTGTTAGCGGTCCAGTTCGATATCGGACTAAGTAGGCTGGTTGTACGAATGCTAAGTAAATTGAGGTTTCTACCCGTACAGATGAAAGCAATATCATCAGCATAGGAAAAGACCTGGCATTCGGCCCTGTCCAATTCAAGAAGCAGTTCATTGACAGAAGTTAACCATAATAGTGGAGACAGAACTCCCCCCAGCGGTGTCCCCCTGTTAACGTTCCTAGCAATTGTAACACCACCCCCCTTTAACGGATCTATCCCCCAGAAACTTCCCAATTAGGAGTGTCACTAAGCTGTCGACTCCTACATTCTGTAACGACATAAGAATCGCCGAAGGTTGAATGTTATTGAAGGCTCGCTCGATGTTCAGGAAGGTCCCCAGAGCGAAGACCTTATTCTCAAGAGAGTTTTCTATTATGCTGACTATAGAGTGGAGAACCGTCTCAGTTGACCTACCCTTAATATAGGCATGCTGAGAACTCGATAGTAGATTCTGTGGAAGATTACTTCGAACATGAATGTCCAGTAACCATTCAAATGTTTTAAGAACAAAGGATGATAGACTGATTGGTCTAAAGTCCTTTGGTTTGACATGAGAGCATTTGCCCGCTTTCCGGACGAAAACCACTTTGGTTTGCTTCCAAATGCTAGGAATGACTCCCAGCATAAAGCAGCCTCTGAAGATTGCCTCCAACCAACTACAAGGCAGGTATAGTGACTCCTGTAGTTGCGCGGGAATTATCCCGTCAGGTCCGACTGATTAATAGGGCTTAAGAGTTAAGGCTGCAGTAGAACTGCACTCACCAATTTAAATTTGCAGTTAAATTAAGTTCATAATATTTTCTTTGACCCCATTTAAAACGTGCCAACGTAAATGTAACTCCAGAGGTTACATGTACATGTGACAAGGCCATGGGAAATTAATTTCAAAAATATGATATATCGGTTCACATTTTAATATAGCTCAACACACATTAACACACATAATTCGATACTACTCATTCAAATGTGCCTATCCAGCTATTTACTCGAAACAAGTTAAACACACCAGGTGGTGCTGAACACTCCTAAGTCAGCTTTGGCTGATTATAACGTTGGTTCCATCTACTTTGGCGCTTACCCAATTTTGACCCTGCTTAGTTGGTTCTATATATGCTTCATTAACGCCTTACCACTGATTCCGTTGTCCGATTTTGATGAAATTTCACACATTTAGTATTTAGAGCAATTATTCTAAGCATTGTTTTTTAAGTTTTGTCTGCCGCATGCAAGCCTCTGGCTTTTGGGTACTGTCCCAGCCAGCCAGTAACGTGTTCTTTAATATATAAGTACATTTCTTTATTTAAAGTAATATCCCGAAAACAGTAGGAACAAATGGATATATTACTTTATTTCCTTATTTATTTATTTATTTATTCCTTTCCTTTATTTTTTTTTCTTTATTAATTTTAGTATTCCTTTATTTATTTAAACAGAATAGAAAAATACTTATATAAAAAAATATTACAATACAAAGTTTAAATAAAAGGTTCATGAAGAACATAGGGCATTAACAAAGAATATTTTTATTCTAGCGGCTGAAGTCAAGGCTTTCCGATGAGCAGCCTGTTTGGCTATGCGAACACTGATGCATCTCAAGCTGCTGCCACTGAAGCTCATCAAGATATAGGGAATATTCTGTTGTCCTTCGAAGGTGGATGAGCCAAACATATGAGCCAATGGCGGATACAAGCCATAAGAAGAAAATCCAGGTTCGCAATATTACATCCTCGTTAGCGTCTGATCCGTAATTGGGAGGCTGCAATCAAATATCCTGTCAGTAGGTAAAATGAAAACCCCAACAGACTGGGTTTGCCTCATAAACATAATCAACCCCCATTTATTGACGACCACCACAAACGTTACAAGGACCACGATGTACAATGGTTATTATGCGGGGCTCTTTTACATGAGAATAATAGGTTCGATCCCTGCTTTGTCCACATAACATTTATTTCGACGACTGTCACCTCGCTTAGTGATGACGACACTATCCAAGAATTTGCCATGAAAAAGCTCTCAAAAATACCATTCGGAACCGGTGTAAAACTGTAGGTCCAATCTTTGGTCAATGTGGGCTACATTGAGTTACGGAGATCACAATCAAATGCTTGCTCGAAGTCTATGAAAAGTAGATACAGAGGCGAGTGCAGTTCTACTGCTTGTTCTTGATCATACGGACTGTGTTCACGACCGACCAAGCCTGAAACCCGCCCACAATTTTCTCCACCATTAGCGAGATCCACTGAAGAATAAGGGTCGCCATTACTTTGCTTACTGCATTTAGCAATATAATAGCTCTCCTATTCCTGAACATCGTTAGATCACATTTCTTAGGGATAGTGATAATCACTCCCTCTATCCACTTCGTAGGGATTTTGTTGTCGAACATCACATAAATTTTGCGTTATACTAGTGAAAGCAAAAACGGAATCGGAGTGTTGAAGCAAAATATCCCGACCAAAATTAATATTTTATAAAATCTGGAATCTAGAGCGCACTTCAAACAGCATATTTCGAGCTACTCCTACTTTTGTGTTTCTCTATTAACCCCTGTCTGTTACCTTGTAACTGCAGTCATTCGAAAAATCTAGTGAAATCTTAATTTATAAATTCATAGTTTCATTGGCACGTTAACACAATTTTCTGGCATTTGTGTTTATACTATTCACATAATAGGTCACAATTGAAACGTCTTCGCAAAACTGACGCAGAGAATTATACGCTTAAATTAAATTTGATGTGCATGGGGTTATGGCAAGAGGAACAAACTGCTAACAAAAAAAGGCATCAACAACAGTCAAGATACGTAATAAACGGAAAATTATAAAAGTTTTTAAAGTATCAAAAGAAACGAATAGAACAAGAACACAAAACAGAGTATTGTATCTTACGAACTTAAACTTAGATAACGCAATAAGTTGAGATAAAATACTTTGAAAACTTCTTTGCATTATAACTTTCTGTCAGTCAACATATAAACACAATAATACGATAGATGCGGGATGAGCTGAATAATTGCATCAATACACCGTGAAAATGTTGAGTTAGTTAAAAGGAAACTATACAAATGGCGCTTGTTTTACATTCTTCACATATTTACGAGGAAAATTAACATTTTATATAGAAAAGTATTTGAAATGAAACGGTTCTAATAGAAAGTATATGTATGAAATGAAAAATTACGTAGGGAAAAGTAGTCAAATTATAATTCTCATAACAGTAAAATATTCAATGCATCCAGATTTTTTCCTTTGTATCGTTTTTCCATTGGCATGGTGACCAGATCGAATTGCTCCTGACACAAGATTCATAAATTTAAAATTTTTTACCAATAATTGGACCAGTATTGAATATTTCACTTTTACCCTTTGTTCGTTAATTTCACGAGAATTCAATCATATTAATTCATCAATTCATTCATCAATTTCTTATGATTTTTCCGGCGAATAAAATCAGTATTGTAAATAGGGATTTGCCAAATCCGTGTCATAAAATACACGTTTGATACTTACTCCAAATAATTTGGTACATAACATCATAGATATAGTAAACTTATAGATGAAAAAGTAAAGTAAACATATATACAGGGTGATTCAGGAAGTTCCGGGCAAATTTCTCCAGCGTATTCCTTGGCTCATTTCATGAAGAAAAGTCCACTAGGACCATGTCCAAAAATGCAAGGGTGTGAAATGGCAGCGGGTTCAAAATTTTCGGATTGGTGGTCGGAAGGTAGTAGGGTAAAGTTGCTAACTTCTGAGCCAGTGGTCGGATTTTTTTATTTTTGGGCTTGTTGGAAAGGTCTTTAAGAGGCCAATCACCGAGACACAGAGCTTTCGGAAAAGAATGGAAAAAAAAATTCACATAACCTCAATTTGCTCAACCAGATGGCAGGTAACGTATGTACCATACCTTTTACCTTTACAAAATGACCTAAACGAAGCCCAGAGATCTTACCGTTCCAAAATTACGACCATTTTACTAAAATGCAAAAATTTTTGTTTTTGTTTTTGGAAGCGAAATAACAGCACACATTATTTGTTTTTGTAAATTAACACGTTTAAGATTTTATTTTATTGAAATTTTCAGAATCAATAGAAAAAAGTTGAAAAAAGTCAAATCGCCGAGATACAGAGCTTTCGGAAAAAAAAATTGAAAAAAGAAATTCACATAACCTCAATTTGGTAAATTTATTGATTCTGAAAGGCCTCTTAAAGACCTTTCCAACAAGCCCAAAGACAAAAAAATGCGACCACTGGTTCAGAAGTTAGCAACTTTACCCGACTACCCTCCGACCGGCAATCCGAAAATTTTGAACCCGCTGCCATTTCGCACGCTTGCATTTTCGGACATGGTCCCAGCGGACTTTTCTTCATGAAATGAGCCAAGGAATACGCTGGAGAAATTTGTCCGGAACTTCCTGAATCACCCTGTATAGGAAAATTTTAATGTAATGGGTAATTTTCTAGGAGTCGTTGAAAGCAATAAATGGGATTTTTTTTGTACCAAAAAAAAGCAAAAAATATAACTTAAAAATTTCATATCAGAAGAAAAAATTATTTTCGACAAACGTATCACTTCAAACCAATAGTAGTACAACATGTAACTTAAACTGAAATATCTGATGGCCATCGAGATGCAAAATCATGTCGCTGCCTTCTATGCGCTAAAAAGTGGTTCTTCATCCAGTTCAGCAACCATTTCTGGTTGAGAGTCCTCAGACACTCTAACGGATTTGGCATCTTCGACCACAGAAGTTGCTACAGTTTTTGGACGGTGGAAATTTTTTAGATTAAAAAGGGTTTCCGCCATGTTTAGACTTTAGACGGTCTTATGGGTGTTCTTCCATTGGTATTACCAACACCGGCCTCATGGCTTTGAAATAGTCTTTTATTTAAAAAAAAAAATTATTATGTAAAATTATTTAATTTTAAAATAAAACATTCGAACGTTAGTTCAATATTTGAGATTCTGTTATTTTTCAATATTCGTCAGGAAAATAAACAACAATTACTGGTCAAAAATTAAAGGGATTAAAAACAAAAATTTTCCCATATGTCATTTGAAATTACAACAGTACAAAATTAATAAGGTTCACTGTTTCCCTTGTTTAAATTATTTTCGTAAAAATTTCCCACAATTTTAATAAATCTTCAATGAGAATTATGGGAAACTTCAGTGAAAGTGACAGCAGTACAGGACAGCTACTAAAGAACAAAGTTGGCAATGATCGCAATCTATCTTTTATTACCTGTATCTATGCATAACATGTGTGGAGTGTTTTTAAAATTGACTGAATTCAAATAAAAAAATTAAAAATTCATTATTGTACAACCCAAACAAACATCGAAAATGTTGCCGAAAATATGGGCCGAAAATGGCGAAAAAAGATAGGAAAATTACAAATATTACGGCATTTTTACAATTTTGCGGTACCAGAGCAGTTTTTTGGGATTAGTTTCTTGTAAACATAATTTTACCTAGTCTACAGTCCAATTAGTTTCCGAGATATAGCCGTGAGAAAAATTGCATGTTCTTCGAGAAAATTAAGGTTCAACCAAAATTTACTTGAGGCCATAAAATCCGAACTGCCGCCAAACTAACAGAACCCAAATAGGATATTATTACTTAGTTTCGACATTTTAAATTTTGCACTGTGTAATTATAGTCTTGGAATACATCCAGTCATGTGGCGAAAGAAAGCAAATGCTTTTCTAATAGAATTCTTTTATGTATTGTGTAAGAAAACAAAAAATCTTCTCCAATAACACTGTAAGTACGTCAACATAATTTTGGATCGTAGAATCCAGTGGTGTACCCCATTTTGAAAAGTTAGCTCGAAATCACGAGATATTTCGATTTTAAATTTGTAGTAGATTTAAGGCGACTTTTGATTTTATTTGAATGAAAAAACTTTAAAAACTTGTTTAAAATCAATTTTTTTATTATTTATTTGTCAAAATTTATATCTAGAAATAATGGACGTCCAGTTTCAAGCGGACATGGAACTATATTTGCTATTATTTTGATGATTTTATAAATTTTTTTGGATTTATTAAATTTTTACTCTTTGTTTGCAATCGACCAGCAGAAATCAGTAAGCATTGAGTCTATTCTTTTTCCAGCGAAACGGTCTTCGAATGCCATTATAGTTTGATGAAATCTTTCGCCAGTTTCGTCTGTTTCAATTGTCGTTGGTAAATGTGCATGTAACATGTGGATTTTCAACGAGATATTAACGCCGAGTTTGTCAAAAGACTTCATCATGTTGTCAACATAATCACGGTACTCTGGTGAGCAATTTTTACAAAGAACGTTTTCAATTACCGCACGAATTAAGTTTCATGCGTTTAGTTCCGTTTCATCTAACATTTCAGAAAAACTCGTATCCCTTAAAAGTTTCTGTATATCTGCACCGTTAACTACACCTGTTAAAAAAAATTGATATAAAATATATTGCAGTCGCACACTTTTAGTTACACAAAATTACCCTGTTTTAATTTTTCAATTGATAATTTTGGAAAAGCGTTGTTTTTCAAGTGTGGTAATGCATTTTCGTTAACGCGAACCAAACGCTTTAAAAAATTCTTTACAACTTATTTGTAAGATGTTACTTTTACACCAGGTGCCAGCACGTTGACGCTTCTTAGTTCCGAAGCCAAAGTCATTGCATTATTTTCAGATAGCTGCAGATTTCGACCGATTCTATCTAAATGTTCCTGCGAAATTAATGATGGATATTGTATAACTGGCTGAAGGTAATCAGAATCAGGATGATGTAGTGATGTTGCTGAAGTTTGTGATTGTACTTCATAGGACGCAGTATCATATTGGTATGTCGATGGATGTACTGGGACAGGCAATTCATCACTTTGTGGAACTGGTGCGTGAGCACTTCGCACACCTTTGTATATAAAACCGGATCGTTCTATAAGAATAAATTATTGTGTATTCCATATATAGTCTATCTAAGTGAACTTACTGTTTCGATTGAGATCATTTACATCGTTCTTGCACGCGTAGCAATTTTCTGTATCATGTTCCCCTGTATCGGTCCACATTATTGGAAGTCCAAATGGCATCGAATATCGCCGTAATTTAACACCACCTGTTTAATGCACTAAAACATGTGATGCACGTAAATGCAGGTGCATGATCAACATTTTGCATTTCTTCAGCGGGGGTAACCATAAAATACTGATTGTAAGCTTTGAGGGCATCTTCCACCAAATGTCATCGATAATTTCTCGGTGTAAATTTTCCCCACACAAAACAAAACATATTTAATTTTTCGCAATGTGATCTGCATTTTTCGTCACTCATTTTTCTATTTTTTCAAAATGGTCAAAAAAATGCTTATATTTTTGATGTGTTAACATCTATAGCTACGGGTAGGGACTAATCTATCGAAGTGAACACTTTGATATATATGTTGTAGCATTTGTTTGTAATAGGGATGCCAATCCCAAAATCCCGAATCCGAAAATCGCGAATCCCAAAATCGCGAATCCCAAAATTATTATAATTATTATGGCCCCAAATTGTAAGAGGTAAACTAATTCTGCTTTCAAATAGATGTCTATTATTTCAACGGTTACATTTTATCGAAAAAAAAATATATAAATTGATTTAACAAGAGCTTTTGCAGGTTTTCCCTCAAATAAAATCAAAAATCACCTTAAATCTGCTACAAATGTAAAATCGAAATATCTCGTTATTTTGAGCTAACTTTTTAAAACGAAAAAAATATAAGAAAAACTGATGTAAGAGCCAATGTTAACGTCGAACAGTATGTAACTGTAATTTAGAAATAGTTTATTAAGAAAATGTATTCTCTTTTTATTTTCAGTGTAAAAACTTAGAACTTAAATAGAAATTAAGAATGTACTGTTGTATAGTTTCTTGCCACAAACTGAATAGTGAATAGCTGCAAGAAGAGTTTCAGCTCCAACAATACAAACTCATCCAAGTGCAACCAAATGGGCTATATTTTTCGCATAAATTATAATTTAGTAACCGTCTTGAATCAGGGGATACATGGTAACCAGAACTTAATGCAACTTTTAGTTTTAACAAAGATTTGAAAATGTAAACAAGTTTCGGAAAAGTACTCGCAACATAATGGAAATTATTTTGGGATTTGTGGCAATAAGTTCGCTTGTGCATTGTGGAGTGGTTTCAGCTGCCAATGTCATAGACCAACGAATGGATGATGGAAATGTTACACCTAAACTAATAAATATAAAATTCCCTGAGTTGTGGCCAAATGTACGAAATGACAAAGACTTGATTCTGTTGGGAGAAGTGCTAGAGGAAATAGAAGGAGGTACAAACAAACATGTGCTATCATTTTAGGTAGCAGTGTTTTTGTTGTTGTTGTGGCTTTTAATTATCTTAATTCGTTTCTTATTTTTTAGGCCGTGGCAAATCGCACAAATATAAGAAATTAACAAAAACACTATATCCCCTCTTCATGGGCGTTCTAATTGCCAAAGTTGTTTTGATTCCACTGATACTGAAAATGTTAACCGCCGTCTCTACCGCAGCTTTAGTGATGAGTAAAATAGCAATAATAACCACAGGTTTGCTTGCGTTGAAATGGATATTCTCTGATTCGGCTGCGAGTGACGGCAAGGACTATAATTACTTCGAACTGGTGTATATTCCGCCAAAAACCGACTATTCGAAACCATATCGTGGCTTCAAATATTCAGATGATCAATCATGGTCCGACAGCAATTTAATTCCTGCCTCCGCAACCAATAAACAAACAACTTACATTCCAATTAACACAATATTGCAAAATGGAGCACCATATCGTAACTATGAAGGTATCAGCGACGTTGCTGGTAAATCGAGTCGAAACGCTGCTGCCACAAATGATTTATATCGTTATAACCAACATAATTACTACAGCAGCAACAAACTTAATGATGGTAAACAATTTTTATAGGAGGATAGTAGCAACTGACACACCCCTTGTAATTTAGAATTATTATGCAGAGTAGTGTAGTACAGTAAAGTTCAATAAACTTTGAACAGTGTTTCAAATGGAATTCGTTTGTATCAGAAATGTTCAAAGAAACGATATTCACCCAAGTGCTGCATTCCGATTCGTATTTATTTCACAAAGCATTTTAAATTCACAAGTATTCGTGTTTGGTGTTCTGAGATTAAACTTTTCGAACTTAGTTTTTACACAGCTGAATTGCAAACTATATGATTTGCTGTCAAAAAATTAAGACAACAACAAACAGAAGACTTCTTGTCTTGTATTTTCCCTTGCAAACACAAATAAAATAAAAAGAATTATTCATAAACATAAATTTTATTAAAATACTTATATTTCATCATGTAACTTCCTTGTTTAGAAATTCCAAATTATTACCTGCATATCGTTAGCTAAAATGCAAAAAGGCGCGTAACTAACAAAAAATATAATTTTACAGGAGGATCAAAAAACTTTGTAAAATGAAAACTATAAATATTTTTAACGAAGTTTTCTCTAATTTCACTTTAAGCACACAGACAGATTTTTGATCGCAGAAGTGTAAAATTTTTTCAATACATGTAGTTTTACGGCATTCATAAGAATCAAACAAAAACTCGATTTTGAATTTTTGGTTAGTTAGGCCTTTTTGCATTTTAGCTGACGATATGTGCGCCAAAAACAAACAAAACAAAATGACATTTGAAAGAGTTGCCACCGTTACTCACTTAGACTTTGAGTGAATAATTCAAATTTTCACTCATTTAAAAGCATAGAACTTAGGAAGGATAGTTTTTTCAGTCTTGTCTTACTTATGGCGTCGTGTGTATGTTGATATATTTACGATACAGCTCTAAAAACAGCTCTGATTTTCGTAAATCTATGGCTCTGGCAACTTTGGATTTTCGAACATAAAAACAAAATGGAAAAATCAAAATTTTTGTATAATTTTGTTTAATGCGTTTCGGTGAATAAATGTTTGAGAAACTTTTACTTTTGAGCATCCAAGCTAAAAAAAAACATACTCGGCTTTCATTCTGCAATAATATTTTTTACGTAATTTGTATCTTTGGTACAACAAAATTTATTTACTTTTACTTTCACAACTTCATTTGATTGTGAAACATTTTCACAAAATGTCTTATGAAAAGAACATCATGAACAAAATATTTGTCAAAAATGTTCACATTCACAAAAATTCGGAATACAGAACATGAGCAATTGTTTTGTTGCACCTACTCCTACATACGTAGTCGATAGAAAGTAATGGATGGCATTTATAAGTGAATTTAGAACATGTTAAGTTAGTTAATAAAACACTATGCATTTGTGATGAAATTTTAAAATTTTGTTGTTTGGTTAACATTCGAGCAGAAGTATAATGGAGTAATTCCAATGGCCTTACACTATCTGGCCTATCACTATCGCCACAAAGTACTAGGTGCCAAATTTCGACTTACATGCAGCGATCGAAGAGTACCTCAAACTCTACATTCAACACACAATACAGAGTTCTCGCAACCAACAACTCTAAGTTGAGTTCTTCGTCGATCACACACACGAACTGTGCAATAGGATCCTGGTACTCTCAATCGTATACATACAACCAAACCACAATACGAGTAATTCCTACTAATAATAATATAATTATAATACTTATATAACATTTTATTGGAATTATACTAAGAAATCAATAAAATAACAATAAATTGAATTATGTTCTTATAATTCGGATACCATTCTACGAGAATTTTTAGAGTTAAATAATGGAGCAACACCTTTTTCGAACACTAGATACAGAGTTTAGATGCTTACTAGGGATTGCAAATTGCAAAAATAAATAAATTGTCCCGGATTCCTGCAATTTCCGGTTGAAATGTGTCTACCTTACTTTGTAACATTTTTCGAATTTCTTACGTCAATTTTGTACCACAAAAGGGGGAAATAGTACAATCAACTTAAATAACGTATTGCAATGTGTAACGAAATCTAATATTTGGTGCATATTAATACCGTTGAGACTGTACATCTATTTCAAATTTGGCAGCACAATTTCTGTGAAACTTACCTAACATTCAATACAACCATATCTAAAACTAAGAGTCCAAACAGAACCAGACACGCTTCAGACGACGACGGAAAAAATCTCTAGCGTCTAAACGAAATGAGAGAGAGACCGTCTGACGATTTCGGTTGATTTTTTTCTCCCTGCGTCGTATATATTTGCGGCTCTTTTGGAATTTGTTTTGAAATTTGGAAAAATTGTTTAAATTGTTTTTACTGGTTTTAAAAATGTTGTATTCGCTTTTATTTTATTGTGTTTAAAAATAAATCATTTTGAAACCATTCCTTTAATTTTCCTTTGCACCCACATGTATCACAGTATGCACGTGTTGGTTGCTCTTATGATTTTCATGTAAATGTGGCAACTTCATTCTCTCAGTTGAGAGATTTCGTGAGGGCGCTGCCAACAAATTAGAAAAGATTTTATTCTTGCGGCGAGTCGTCAGCCGCCGAGGATTTTCGTGACGATTTTTCCCTGCCATAAGATTATTTTTCCCGTGTTTGATTATGTTTAGACTCTAAAGCAGTTTTTTCTACATTATCACTTATCTGATCAATGGCAGACATTATGCTACGTTTGTATTAAACCGACAATTGTTTAGAGGCGACAAACTAAGTTTTAACTTTTTCCGCCTTGTGACACATTCTGAGGTGAAATTATTGATGTTACTTTCGTACATAAAGCTTGAATATTAGTGTATTCAAAACCGAAACCGGTTTACCGAATTCCTGTCGGTTAACCGTATGTCGGTTTT
Source organism: Phaonia tiefii (assembly GCA_963931995.1). Classification (NCBI taxonomy): domain Eukaryota; kingdom Metazoa; phylum Arthropoda; class Insecta; order Diptera; family Muscidae; genus Phaonia; species Phaonia tiefii. The sequence continues at coordinate 123,782,314 of OZ008367.1, forward strand.
CTAAAATTTGCTATTTTCGAAGAACCACATCAACAAAACAACTCGTGTACGTGCTGAAAGTGTGTTTGAACAGCCGCCAACATCAACTCGCCACCGTTCGCAGAACTGAACATTTCTCGCACTTCTTTTCGCAAAATTTTGAGCGTTTTACGGAAAAATCATGTTTCCCAATGAAGCTCATTTTCACCTCAGGGATTACGTTACCAAACAAAATTGTCGCATTTGGGGCTCGGAATATCCACAAGTCGTTGAGGAGAATCCGATGCATCCACGGTTTTTGGCCAGGCGGCATCATAGGCCCAATTTTCTTCGAAAACGATTTTGTTCCCAAAAGTTGAAAACAGGGCGACTGTGCACGCCCTGTGTTCGTTAAACGCATACTCAGCAGAAACATGGAAGTCCATTGGCGATTTGAACCAGTTAGACGATTATCTCTGAGCGCCGTAAAATATAAGTGGTACGTAAACAATCCCGAGAATTTTGAGGCCTCAAAACGCGAAACAAATTGAATAGATAACCAGTAAAATCATAATTTAAAAAAAATGTCTATTAGTATTTTTTTAAAGCGAAATTAAATTTCAAAAATGTCGTCCCATGAAGGAATAGGGTCACACACTTTGATTGGGACCTGCAGTTTTACACCGGTTCTGAACTGTATATTGTCAAGCAATTTCATGGCTATGTACTCGATAGTCGATATCAAAATTCAAAGAGACCAATTAAAAATAAACGATGTTTATAAACCGCATAGTTGTGCATTTTGTTATAAAAACAGAAACCGGTTATTAAACGGTTTCTACACCTCGGTTTAACCGAAAACGAGTTTCGCTAAAATCGAAATATTCGAAGAAACCGAAAATCGACATTTTTGAAAAACCGGTTGTTTGAATACACTATTAAATATACATATAATCGGGCATATCTCTGACATTTTGTATCGTGAAAACTTGATATATATGATGAATTTCATGTAAAAGTCGAGATGCATTGAACCCGACCCCCTCAGATATCGATGAAATTTTGTTCATAGCTAAATTTGATCAATACAAACAAACTCTCATTTTTAGAAATGACTGTTTTGCGATTTTTTGGGCGTGGCACAGTGGGAAAGTTTTCGAAAAAACGCGAAAATAGTCGAAAAGAGCTCCATTTGAACTACAATAACTCAGAATCGGCTGAACCGATTTCCATGATCTTGGTATCATTCAAAAGATATTTTAACAGGCTTTATGACACGTTGAAAAAAACACACTGTAAAAAACTTTATAACAAAAAAAAAATTTAACTAACGAAAAAACCAAAAAGATCAAGGGTTTTTTCACAGTGAATTATTTTTTTAGAAAGGTTTATCTTTCACCTATACCATATCAAAAAATAAAAATGGGTTCTTTTTTAGTTTTTTTTATATAATTTTTTAAGTAGTGTCTCTTCTAGTAATTGCCCTTATATTTTATATTTACAGGTAAAATAAATAAACATTGTCCTAGGAAAATTATGAATATGTTTTAACCCCAAAAAGTTCTTGCTTGCCTTAAAAATTGCTATATAAATCCACCTGATGAACGTACCGAAATTCATAATTATAAACAGTTTCGAGAAGGCAAGATATCCCATTACAATTTTTACGCGTATATTTTAAAAATTTGAGTGAATATGAATCCAAACAATAAGTACAGATGCATAAAAATATCTAATAAGTGTTGCGCTTCGCTTCGTAAAATCAGTGAAAACGAGGCTGCAAATATAATTGAATATTTTCCAGCTGACGCCAACATTCATTTGAGCAGCGCAAAATTTCTTACAAACAATTAACTTAAAAAAATGTAAATAAAATAAAACACAAATTAATAAAAACATGGCAAATAATATAAACAATTGCTGATGGGTTTTTATTTGTAAACATTTAAAAAATATTAGAATTGTTGAACTATTTTGTAAATGTGTAAGAATGTGACCTGATATTTTCGCTGTTATTCGAATTATTTCGAAAACTTTCCGTACGTATTAGTAGAAGTGACACTACTTAAAAAATTATATAAAAAAAACTAAAAAAAACTGTAAAAAAACCATTGATCTTTTTGGTTTTTTCGTTAGTTAAAATTTTTTTTTGTGTCATAAAGCCTGTTAAAATATAAAATAAAGATCATGGAAATCGGTTCAGCCGATAGGCGCAAGCGCCTATCATAGAACACTAAAAAAATTATAATACTGACCGAAGTAACTAAAAAGTCAAGTTTTGTTAAAAATTTAAATTTTTCCTGCATAGAAGATTCAGTTGAAAAGAGGTTCCAAAAGATTTGAAATTTTTTTCTATTATACACTCCGCGAAATAAATTTAAAGGGCAACACCACTTTTTGGTTTTTACAACTGTTGAGAGCAGTTTTTAAGTTTTTATTTTATATTGTACTAGCTGACCCAGCAGACGTTGTCCTGCATAGTATTTCAAGCGATTTGTATGGGAGGTACCACGCCCCTTTGTCCAATTGGACCGAATAGTAAATCTAAACCACCCAGGGCGCCACCCAAACGCATACAAAAAAATTTATTCAAATCGGTCCAGATGTTTAGGAGGAGTTCAGTCACAAACACACGTGCAGTAGAATTATATATATAAAGATTAGCCCTTTTAAAATCAAATGATTTTCAGATTAAAATTCTTTGACTAAGACTTCTTCCAGATGAATTCACAAATATAAACTAATTGAATCGGTCATTTGAGAAACACCTCATATCCAAAAAAGTAAACTTTCGGGAACTCAAAAAAAAACCCAGCTGGACCATAATTTAACATCATATATTTTTTTAATTTTTGTATATGTTGAAACAGCTAATTGTACCAAAATAAAGCTAATTATACCAAAATAAAATTTTATTATTTTTGTTTTGATATTTAAAAAAATTATAAACGTTGTTGGAGATGTGTTGTTTCTCAAATGACCGACTAAACGATATATGTATTATCAAGTATGAAATAAAAGGTAAAACAATTCAAATTTTTAATAAAAATAAGTATTTTGTATTTCAAATTATATATACACATTTTCCAAACAATGTTTCTTAAAACAGTTCAATGTCATCCATATCGATAGTTGGCCAGTCATAAATTTTTGAATAAAATTCATCAACAATGTCTGCAGGTATATAGGCTTCGACTTTCTTGAGGTCATTGATTTTGTTGATATTGATAGGTACACATTTTTGCGCGTAGGCACTGTTTTTTGGAAGCTCTGGTAAACCAGTTCCCGGTTTTTTCAAGTCAAAAGTTTGTTCATTGAGTTCACCAATAAAGTGTTTTATTTTAACTTGGCCTACATGTTTATTAGAGTAATGAAAATCCATAAAGTTGAAATGTTGAATTTTATTTTATTTGCCTTTGGGATGTTCCTTGCTTGAGTCTCCGTAGATATTAGATTATTTTTATAAAATTTAGCACACCATTATTTAAAATACTTTACTTTTTCACTTTCTACTATTTCCACCAGGAACTTGTCCTGCAAAGCAGCAGAGTGCAACATAAGTTCAGCATACTGTTTTACTGTGTAAATCCGGTCAGTTGTTTTAATTTTTCGTTTGATTACACTAAAGTCGCGGTCACACGGAAGGTACGAATGACCCCGAATAGGAAAATAGTGATGAATACTACCGAATCGGCCAGATTCTAATAGGACAACGCACAACCACGGTGTTTTTGTTTTGTCCAGGTGCACCATCGGAAAAAACATGAAGATGCCTAACACCAGCATCAAGAACTTCATTGATATAATCAACTAAAAATGAACAAATTTCATTTGGTCCCTTCTTATCTAAGCCCTCATGATATACATAAAACTTGGCTTTATTGGTTGCAACATCATGAATATTAAAAACAACTGCCGTAAGTAAAATATTTCTCGAACTGGTGTATGAGGAAGTTGAAGGTTTTGCATAAAGTCCATGCAGATCCCACCTACTTTTTTATCCGTTAAACACTGTTGTCTAATATTTTCAATGGCTTTGAAAAATTTTTTTGATCTCCTTTTATGCACAAGGAGTTCCGCAACATGAACTCTTTTAGCTACATCAGTTAAAGATGGACTTTTTATTTTGACAGACAGTTCCTCACATTTACAACAAGAATCAATCTGAGGCCTCCAAAAAGTTAGGTCAAAATGCTCATGAAATATTTTCAAATAAAACTTGTAATCAACACTCAAGTCTGGATGTTTTTCTTTAAAAAGTTGCCACATAATTCTTACATCAAGGTTAGCGTTCAAGTAGTTGTAAGACCTGCTGGTGTAATGGGCTTCTTTCTGGGGAAAAGAGGCTATGTGGTCGTCAATAGCCTTTATGATATGACCTGGTTTAGCGTTCCCTGAGGCATTTTTCCCTCTTAAGTCCTTTGGTGACTTGCCTTGAGAGAGTAGTTTACACAGTCTTTTGACACGTTCAGTGGATATTCCATAGACCGAAAGAAATGCACGTTTACATATCTGTACTTTTCCAGTAGACGTAGAAACGGAATACACAAAGGAGTGAGACTATGGTTTACTAATTATTTCTTCATCATCCAATTTTCGCCTTTTCCGTGCAATTGGCTTACACTCAATCACTGATTGGAGGTATGCATCCTGTTCATTTTTTGTGCTAAAATCAATAAACTTGGTGTAAGTTTCATTTTGTTGGTCCTCTGTAACCTTTTCCGGTATACATTTACTAAGATGTTCTAGGCCTATGACAAATATTCTAGGTTAAGTTACCTGCGAGCGAATCCATGTTGTATCGGTTTCACTACATTTCCCTTCCAGTTTGTATATTCTTCATTCTTAACACGGGACTTCTTTATTCTTTCACACTTATACTCAACTTGCTTCCCCTTTTTACGTTTTAATCGTGTGGAATAATTACTTTCGCTTTCACTATAACTCATTTTAACGTTAAACAGCAAAAATGAATACTACAGCACAACAGCTAGCTGTTTGAATTAAAATAGAATAAAAAAAACAGTGCTGCCACCAGCCACATTAAAATAGAATAACCATAAACAGTGCTGCCACAAGCCCCATTTTTTTGTAAGTCATTTGAGAAACAACACATTTCCAGGAGATGAGGTGTTTCTCAAAGGACTGGATATTTTCAAATGCGCCATCACCATGGTTACTAAGTTGCGATGAGTTTTTTTATGCGTATTGGATTTGTCTAGCCTTCACCAACAATTTAATATGTCTAACTCAATTTTGGCCAAAAGTGAACATGAGGTGTTTCTCAAATGACCGATTCAATTACTAGTGCGAAAGCCAAAGGTTTTTTCAATATTTTAACAATTTTAGTAAGCCGAAAGATCTTCTCCATTATCGCTAATAACTTCTTCTGAGCATTTTGGCATTTGGCATTTAGCGAATGACTACGCGCAGGATTAGTTATCGTCCACTTTTCATGAATTGATACATTTTGATCCTTGACATTCATAAACTGATGCCCATGTTGGTAAACTTGGATGGGTAAAATATACCAGAGGTTCTCGATTCGATTAAGATCTGGATTAAGTGCAGGCCAGTCGAGAGTTGGTATTATTTCTGGACTCCAGAAACTTTGGAGTTTTCTTACATCGATGTATTGTTGTGTTGCCTTGCTGGAAGATGAACTCTGGGACACAAATTTCCAGAATTAACTAACACGACATCCAACAGTTGAATATAATACTCGGAGTTGATTTTTGTGAAAACGAAACAAAAAGGAGTGGTTCCTCTATAACTCATACCTGCCCAAACCATAAGAGAGCTACCACCAACATTTCGCCACTGACCCACAACGTTGGAAAATTCTTTGGAACACCAACATTTGTCCGAGCCATCAGGGTCCATTCAATTGAATATATTTTAATCTGAAAATATCAATCCTCATTAAAAAATATATATTTTCATAGAATTTAAATCTGGCTAATTCGTGTCTTAGCAGGAGACCAAGTTTTGCATACTTTTTCCAATATGATAGTTTCAAGTCGCGTTTCATTGTTTGTTGAACACGACGCAACCTTTCTTTATCTTGAAGATTTCTTTAACAGCAACCCTTTTTATATTTTTTTTGGAGCGGTCACAGCTCAGCGGTGTCCTTCCTGGTCGTATTGTGTTTCCATATGGACCACCCTATTTTATAAAATTGTCAATGACACAGCTAGATCTCCTCAATCGCCTCGAAATGTCCCGCTTCGAAAGCTCTTCATCATGAAAATCTCCAATTTTTCCCTTTCCGTCATTACTTAGCTACTTTCCACCAGTCATTTTATATAAATCAATTTATTTTTAATCGGACCTACGTTAATTTTAGAACAATAAAATAACAAACAAAGAAAACTGGCTTCTGTTTGAATACCTATTTACTACTGTTCGAATAAGGTTTATTTTCCATGCTGCCTTTATATACATATATTTCGCACCCGAAATAGAAAAACCAACGTCACTTTTCATTTAACTTGTGCAAGAGATCGAATGATTACATTCTCTGGCATAATATACTACACCAAGAACGCAGTGCATTGAGAGTAACGAGAAAAATACACTGCCTTTATAATTATTTCGCTGGGTGTATATGATACGATCTACAATTATTTCTTGGAAGAATAGAAATGTGAACAGTCGAAACCAGGGTTTCAACTCTCGTTGGCGTACGATTGATTCGAACTTTGTGACTCTTCTCATCAGCGCCTTAGGATTCTAGGCCAGATTTGGATACAGTTTTAAATTACCTCTGACTTTTGGAAAATACAAGTTTGTTTATATTTTTCTGTAAATTTTTATATAAATCAACGAAAATGACTTCATTAACCGGGAAACTTTCGACACTGCTACGAATAAGTTTCATTACTGTGATGAATATGTTCCATTGTTGCGGTTAATATGTTTCATTGATGTAGGAAGTTGGTTTGGAAATTTAATCATCCCTATGTGAATGATGACCATTTTATAATAATTTCCACCTTGCTATTTCGTAGAAAAATAGTAATTAATTATTTTTATTTTGACAAATGACGCAGCATATAGTTTCTGACAATTTGACAGCTATGTTGCTGAAAAGATAGTAAACATTGGTAACTGATACGTTACAGCAACTGTTGCGTTTTGTTAACTTTAAATGTTTGACTGAATACAGTAATAAACAAATAAAATATTGAAAAAAGTATAGATTCCTAAACCTCAAAGCCTAACAATTACACTATTAAACTATTTGTTTCCAAAATGGAAATGACAACAATGATCATTAAAAAAATCTTGTGAAACATGGTATGTTGCAGCAACGATACAATCGTGGAGAGTATAGAACTTTTCATTATAGCTATGTAAATTAACTAACGAAAATATCGCATCTCTACACCCTGAATTTTTTCTTTTTTGTTGTTTGGGTATAAATACAACGTGTTTGTAACTTGTCACAAACATAGTATACTTGTGTCCACACACATTGTGATTGCCATGCAATATAACATGTTGTTGAAAACTGCTGAAAACACTGCTGTCTGTCACCACAAAGACACAAAAAGCAGCAGATCTTCAATTCAAAAAAGCAATGCTTGTAAACATGTACGTTAGGGTGGTTAAAATCCCATACAAACAAAAAATCACTTTTAGGTCACCACCTAAACATGAAGTTCAGAGTGTTTAATGACTATTTGCAAAATATTGCGATTTTGGGTTCAGCAAATTGTGAGCTATTTTGCTTTCAAAACACCTCTAATTATCAGGTTTCTTGGGTGTAACTTTTAAGATGTTGCAGATATTTGGAAAATTTATTATGGGTAGTTCTTCCTTTAGGAGTTCTTGCATTGCACGTATTGTTTTTATTTGTATTTTTGAAGTTGATTGAGTTGTAGAAGATTAAATGCCGTCTTTTAGTGGATTTTCGTGGAGTCCAAAGAAAAAATCAAAATAACTTCGTCATTTTTACTCGTATATTAACACTGTAGATGTATGTCATTGAGAAGGTTATAAACTCAGCTTCGTAGCTCGGTATGATTCTTTGGAACATAACGTTAAATTATACAGCTAATTTCTATTTTTGTGGGTGGTATTTCAAATTTTTTGAAAAGTTATCATTTAAAACTACATTGATCGCAAAAAATGTTGCAAATTTTTACCCGCAGTAAAAAGCGCTATTTAATACCTTTGAAAAGATATATAAATTATGTATATACGGAAAGAAATCGTCGTAATATTTGCATTTTTGTAAAACAACTTTGAAGCTTTCAGGTCTATAAAACAGTTTAATATTGAATGTGAATGCATTAAATGTGCTCCTCCTAAGGAAAGGCGGCTTCAATTCGCAAGAGACTACATGGTATGGGATGAGCAGCAAAGAGATCATGTAAATGACTGGAGAACCGTTTTATTTACGGATGAGAAGAAGTTTAATTTGGATGGACCTGATGGCTACAAGTATTATTTCCATGATCTGCGCAAAGGAAATGATTTTTTGAACCGACATCACAGCCGAGAGCGCGGCGTTATGGTGTGGGGTGCTATTACGTACTATGGCACCATCGATCTTGAATTTCAAAGTGCAAAAATGACTGGTTCAAGCTATAAAACGGTATTAGAATCGGCTTTTCCGAAGTTCAGTGAAGTACTTGGTCCCATATCTTGGATATTGTAACATGATAATGCTCCTATATACAACGTCAGAGTAGTGAAGGAGTTCATTGCAGGCCAAAATGTTAATATTCTTGACTGCCACCCTATTCGCCAGATGGAAACATTATCGAAAATGTCTGGGGTTGGTTATCTCGTAAGGTCTATGAAGGAGGTAGAGAATTTGATGACAAGCAGCCACTAATTCTGGCCATTAAGGATGCTTGGAATCAAATTTCGCTGGATTCGCTGGTATATTTGAAGTTATTAAAAACAATATTACTAATGGTTCTTGAATAAAGTAAAATAAATTAAAAAAACAAGAAAAACTGTTTTTCATTAAAATTTGATAAACTGCCTTTATTCAAGTGAACCAAAAAAATAGCACATTTTTGAACTTTTTTTATAAATTGCTCAAAACAAGTTCTTTCGTTAAGAAACCACTATTGTCATGATTTTTTTATATCTCAAGATGTCTAGCTTCCATTTCCATTTTAAAATTCCGCAAGCGGTTACAAATTGCAAAACATACAGGCTGCTGAATATGGAATTTTTAGTGCCTTTAAACAAGTGAACCGGAGTGTATAACAATTTAGTGCAATTATACTAAGAAATCAATAAAATAACAATAAATTTAATTATGTTCTTATAATTCGGATACAATTCTACGAGAATTTTTAGAGTTACATAATGGAGCAACATCTTTTTCGAACAATCGATACACAGAGTGTACTTGCTTACACACTCTATCACAAGGTGGGTATGCATTTGTATACTTTTTGTACTTTATTGAGTTTTTGTGTCATTTCGAGCAATTGCAAACAAAAAACTAATGTTGTTGACTTTACGTTGTTTGCATTTAATGTGAAAAATTTTTCAATAGCATCATTCCAAACAACGTCTAGCTATACTATACGTTTTAAAGATACTCTCTACACGAATTGATTGATGCTTTTAATTTTGTGGTGCGACATCTGTTGTCCTAGATAATTCCAATTTGAGAATCGTATGACGCTAAATACTTAAAGCTATGACAGAACATGTCTATAACTAAGACACGGGGCACCCAAATTCCTTATTGTTAAACTGCTTTAACTAACCGACATACGTAATACGGCACCAAACTTAAAAAAAGGGCTGTAATGGGAAAACCATTTTTTTGTTTTCAATGAAGACATAATTACTGCGTTATACAAGTGGGGATGTGATGGCAGTTTTGGAAATTCCATAAATTTTGCAAAAATTTACTCTGTCGGTGGTGCAATGGTTAGTGTGCGTGGCTCTTGTACATCAGACCGTGTGTTCGATCCCAGCTCAGACCATCTTACATTTCTTTCGACAACGGTCACCTCGCTTAGTGATGGCACCACTATCGAGTACTTAGCCATGAAAAAAAGCTTCTCAAAATACCGTTCGGAACCGGTGTAAAACTGTAGGTCCCAATCAGTGAGTGTAAAACTAGAAAGCGCACATCTCACTGATTGTGAGAAGCTCTCCTCAGTTCCGGCAAGGGATGGTATGGAACACCTTTTTTTTTACTCTGTTTAATCCTAAATAATTGCACGAACGACTTTTATGAACATAATACATAATTTACATAATTAAAAGGGCAAAGTTGATGATAAATGCATGGTTTAGGAAACATGAATAAACCTGTATGGAGGTTGCGTACAAAACATTACAATATTTTAGGACAGTAAAAAAATACTGTTTGAGTAAAAGTGTTTGCATTTGGTTGCGGAAGGATATTCTACAATTTCAAATATCGATATATCTTGAAAACTAAATGACCATTAATTGAGCGAACAACAGATTCGTAATCAGAGTACCCAATCTAACTAAGAACTGCCAACTGAAAAATTTAAATCGAGGAAAAACATCACAAAAACCATTTTTAACCATATCCCGAAAACTTAATGACCAATTAGATATCGAACAACAGATTCGTAATCTTAGTTCACAAGAAATGATTAAACGGAAAATTTTTTTTCATATTTTAAAAATCACAAAAAAAATCCAATGAGTGTTCGAACTCACGGGCGATGTGTTAACACTAGGGATTGCAATCCCGGAGCCTTTTGTCGATCCCGGGATTTCGGGATTGGTTTTTGTAAATCCCGGGATCCCGGGATCCCGACGGGATTAACAAAGTAAAACTATAGAAGGTATTTTGTTTTGTTTTTTTTTTTTTGAAAAGAAGAAAACATTGTAACAAACTTAAATATAATTTTTTTATTTATTTAAAAAAAGAAAAAAGAACATATTACAAAAAATTCATTATTAATTATTATATTATATAGAAAATATTGTAAGATTTAATAGGTATAAAATTATTTAGGTTTTGATTGTTGCTGAAAAAAACCTCGAAGAAAACACAATATATCTATAGTCTCGTCATTTAACCGTGAACGAAACTTAGTGCATAAAATTCCCGCAGCTGAAAAAGCTCGCTCTGAATCTACACTTGTTGGTGGAATAGTTTTTAAAAAATTGTACATTTTATTTAAATTAACGCCAAGAGAACCTGTGCTTTCGTAAAGTGCCATCTCTCTTTTTAAAACTATATTTAAGTTGTTTGGTGATCCAGATAGCATGGATGATTTTGCTAACCCTTTTTCAATTGCAAATTGTAGCTGATCTTGCATTGGTCTTGCCGTATTAGTTTCAAGTGTCTCATTCATAATTGGAGATTCGGCTCTTGTAGTTTCTGTGGTTGAAACAGACAGCCTTTCCAAAGTATTCTGCAAAAATTTCCGTATACCTGATCTGCAGGGCATCTTAAACACACCGAAATCTTCATCTATGCTGCTAGACTTGTGTAAATACTGTAACACACCAGAGAGTTCTGGACTAAGTCGTTCTTTAATGCGTAATTTTAGCGCTTGTGCCATTTGTTTGCATATTGGTGATCCATTATCGTCTATTTTTTGTAGCATAAACTGTATTGCTGGTGTTGCGGTAAGTAAATTTGAGTCCTTACGACACAATACTTCTACTGTCAACTTCACGGGCTCCAAAGCCGACATAATATCGACGATACTCTTAAACTCTTCATTTGAGAAATAAATAGGAGATTTCAAATCTATCAGACATTTTTGAAGAGAAATCTTAAGTAAATGAAAACGTTCCAGCATGATAAATAAACTGCTCCATCTTGTTTTACAATCCAAAAGGAGCTTTAGCTCTTTTCCGTGATCTTCTACAATGTACTTCTGCAAAATGTCGGTTTTTGTTGGGGATCGCTTAAACATGCGAACAGTCCTTCGCACTTTATCAATTACTGGAGAAATATTGGGCAGCAGATCTGCCTCGATGTCTCTATTTACAACAGCAACTCCACATTCTTCTTGAAAACATACATCTTCTTCATAATCGGATTCGCTTGAGTCCTGAACTTTATCTAAGTCTGTTTCAACGTTTTCGTCATTTTCATGCACATATTTCTTTTTGTACAAAACATCTAAAACTGCAAGCTGTATGCCATGAACAAGACACAGTTGTTGTTCTGGAGCGATAAGTTTACCAACTTTTACCATAACACTGGCACCGTCAGTAACAATGCATATAATATCATTTGTGAGAGACAAATTATATTTCTCCAGTCTCTTACTTAGCAGTTCCACACATATTTCGGCTGTCGTTGATCCAATCACACGCACAAGGCCCAAATTCCAGAACTTTGACGAATTACCAAAGACATTGACATTCATGTACCGCCGACCTCGATTAGATGTCCACTCATCAAACGAAACACTAAACTTCCGTCCTTCCTTAATCTCGTACTCAATTTCTTTCATATTATATGACCGAATTTTCGAAGCATAGTCCAAAGTCATTTTTCGGAAAGTATGTGCAGACTTTGGTAACTCAAATCCTTTTGCCGCCAGTGCACTTCTTAGATCGCTAGAAGTAATAAATACTGAAAATGGAAATCCGTCTCGTGCTACCATTCTTGAAACTGTGGCTTCAAGTGAGTTATCGTCTTTAATCGCGAAATAGTCCATTAGTTTTCGTTTCTTGCATGTAGAAATACTATTGGATTGAGATGTAGTTGCATCATCATGTCCATCCTTTTTTCGCGTATCTATATTATGTTTACTTTTTAAATGTGTATGAAGTCCTTTAGTAGATCCTCCTGTCGTCTTGATGATTTGTGGACAGCGTTTGCATTTAGCAGATGCATCTGTTTCTGATCTGTCGTAAAATTTCCATACCTCTGCCTTATTTGTCATCGCTAATCTTAGATAAATTAAGAAGTAAATTAATAAACTTTGAACTTTTGGGTTTTCTTAAAGTTTCAGAAAACAACTTACCTTCTTTTATTTAAAAACACTAAAAACGGTAAAATTGAATGAGTAAATTAAATAGCCTTTGCTAACAAATTAAAAATTAAACTTTTAAGTTCACTTATTCCGTTTTCCACTTCTTTTTAAGTAAATACGAATAAAAACACTCACTTTGTCGTAGAAACAAACAAAATGGAGGAGAGGTAAAAGGCAGTAATGAAGACTACATAAGAGTAAGTGAAACAGCTATATACGAAAGATTTTGCAATTAAACCTTAGAATTTCAAATAAACTGACAAAATTTTGTTCATTCATTGACTTCCTACAGGGTGTATAATACACACTGTATATGTGAGTGATAAGTGATCATTTTAAAAAGGGGCAACGTAACCCACTGCAGGTTGTTGTCTATGCTACTTTAGAATCATTTATATTTTTGGTGGCGACAATCAGCCGGCTAGAGCTGTCAATACCTAAAGTTGCCATCTGAAAAATAATTCAGTACCGCCGTACGATTGCATTTCCATCTAGCGGCATTTGTCGTATATGTGTTCACAGCTTGACAAACAAAGAATACGATATTTTAAAAATGTCTGCAAAATTTTTTTTAGGTAGCATATATATAAATTTTATGAAATATGTGTCAAATAAATACATTGGATAAAGCACGCTTAGTCTATGTCAGACAATTGGAGAAATATGTGGATGTGTCAAAACTAAGTTTGCACAGAAAATGAAATTATTTGTGTTATTTAGAAACTTGACAGCTCTGGCTGATACATTTTTAATCAATAACGATGGGCACACGTCGACATACAATTTGTTGTTTCTAGAATTTTTTTGCAAAAGACAAAAATGTTACGAAAGCTAGCCATGCACTTCGGATATGATCGTGTGATTTGTGCAAGTTTTTTTTTGCATTTTTACATACAAATATTGTGCAAAATGGTATTTTGGTCCTCCCTTTATGATAGTGATTTTTAGAAATGAGTTATTAAGTAAAATGGTTTTTCCGGGATCGGGATTTGGGATCGTGAATCCCGGGATCTCGGGATTGAAAATATGGCCGGGATCCCGGGATCCGGGATCCCGGGATTGCATACTCTAGTTAACACCTTTTTGTTACACGGTACCTGTTCGATTTCTATGACCACATTAGTAAATGTTGCATTGGAAAATAAAAAACAGCGTTCAATCATATGATGACGTTCCATTTAAATAATATTAATACTTAAAATTAATTAAAGACCAGTGCAAGCACGTGCCATTATTTTCTTGCTTAATACTTTTTGTTTTATTACCACAAAAACAAAGAGAATGCAAAGCAACAGACACATGTGCATACATACATACATTGTTATGTTCGGACATACGCTATACAAGTTCACACAATTTTCGTTGCTCTCTTGCTATCTCATTTTTATATACGTATAACTACGTCATTATTCTCTTCGCTCTGAGAGTGCTCAGCACCCACACAAGCCAACTATTCGCTGCCGTTACATCAGTTTGGTTTGGTTCGTTCATGAAATTGAAAAAGTAAAACAGGAAATAACTGAATTAAATTCATCACCGTTTTTACCTGACAATGATCGATGGCAAAGTTTTTAGTGTGATTGCAGAATCCTCGTCACAAACTTGTGACATTTTTGGAGCCTTACCAAAAGTAATGAATGACTTAAATTCTATTAAAAATCTACCACTTAACACTAGTATGTGTGAGTATTGCTTGTCAACATTACACGCTCGGATAAGATGTTTTGAATGCATTTTACATATTGCATACAGATTTCCAATTCAAAAGTGGCAAGTTCATAGCAGTGACAAATCAATTGTACACCAAACTAAGCTGTATATACAAGAAAAGTTAAGAAATGAGATGTGTTTACTAGTTGATATCCCTAAACCTGGTTCGGTAAATACCAATAGCGGAAACCAAAATTGGCTGCAGTTTTAAGTGGAATCAGTGAGGGAATAATCAGTAGATTTATTGTATTTTTATGAACTACAGCTTGTGGGTATAAAGTTAAGATGCATGCTTTCAAAATATATTCCTTTGAAAGTGCAGAAATCTTTGTAGAAATATATCCATTGTTTTATATGCCATCTTCCGTGCACAAAATCTTAATTCACGGTGCTGACATCATAAATGGTGTGTTGCTACCAACTGGCATGATGTCAGAAGAAGCACAGGAAGCCAGAGGTAAGGACTTAAGCAATTCTAGGGAGCACCACACACGCAAAAATTCAAGAGAATACACAATGGAGGATTAAATGCACTCACATCTTTTCCCTTCTCTGCTCTCCAATCGACCTTCACGCTACGGAACAATATAGAAATAGGAAGACATGTACTAAATTTGCTTCCAGAACTAATTATACAACAAGACGCTGTTAGTTTTGATGATTCTGAATAATAACTCATATATTTGCTTTAAGCCTATTATTTCCAACATAACTGTATATACGTACATACTAATTAGGGTGGTTTTTCCAACAGTTCGGTTTTCAGTTTCTTCGAATACTCCGATTTTGGCGAAACCGGTTTTCGATTAAACCGAGGTGTAGAAACCGGTTTCGGGTTTTATAACAAAACGGAAAACTACGCGTTTTGTAAACATGGTTTATTATTAATACAGTCTTTTCAGTTTTAGGATCGACTATCGAGTACATAGCCGTGAAAAAGCTGGTCAAAA
This sequence comes from Phaonia tiefii, assembly GCA_963931995.1. NCBI lineage: Eukaryota > Metazoa > Arthropoda > Insecta > Diptera > Muscidae > Phaonia > Phaonia tiefii. The sequence goes on from OZ008367.1 coordinate 123,797,894, forward strand.
TTCCATTCGGAACCTGTGTAAAACTGCAGGACAAAATCAGAGTGGCTTACACACTTCATGAGATATAAAGAGACACCAAAGGGTGGGCCGTGTAAAATTTGGAATTTAATTTCGCTTTAAAAAAAACCCTAATAGACATTTTTTCGAAATTATGATTTTATTAATAAGGCCAATAATTGATAGTACGAGTATATGCATATGGATGTAAAACAACATCGTTTAAATGGCTTCCATGACTTCCATGTTTTCAGTACATTTTCGATTGTTTGGACCTATATTTCGTGATTTAAGGCATAAATGGACTCGGGTTTGTTTGCGTAACACTTATCATTCACAGCGCTCCACAGATTATATTATAACGGGTGCAAATCGCAGCTAAGAGACTGTCAATGGACTGATCCAATCGGTCCCACTGTGCAGAGGTGTGATAAATCTCATATATTATTTTTTTTGTATTAAACGCATCCTTCACAGTAGGTAGTCACAAGAATATTATTATTGTTACAAATGTTTGTATTAAACCCAAATGTTAGAATTTATTTCTGAATAGAAACGTGCAATCAACGCAAAGATTTCAAATATAAGCCAATTTTAAGATTTGTTTGGCCAGCGAAGAACTCTCACAGTAATACAAATCTCAGCCTATTTTAAGCAGGCACAAATTTGTCACCATTAGAAGTTCAACAAAATTACATTTGAAATACTTGTTGTGCATTTAAAGTTAAGAAGGATATATCCTGGCGGTTAGAGCAAGGTGAATATTGTTATATAACTTTTTATATAGAAGCAATGTTATTAATGTTCTTTATTTTTTGACACGTTGTACATAATGTACAATTACAGTGATTGCCTTGTTTTCGTTCCTAGCAAGCAAACAGTAATAGCTATCTTGATCCGATAACACGCCCAATGTTAGCTACATGAAAAAGAAGATAAGTTACATGAGCCGTCAAAAACGAACCTTACATGTTTAGTTCTTTACTGTGACTCGGATACAACACGTAACCGAAAGCATTCATTACAGCTTAGAGTTGACGAATTTGTACCACCACCCTACAAAGCAACCTTCCTATTCATACCACTTTCCTGTGTCATGTACATTGAAATTGTCATGCTTCAACAATTAACAACTTATTTTACTTTAAGTTGTCTGTTAGTTTGAGCCAAGTTATTATTTAATCAAAAAACCAAAACTCGTGGCGAACTTTGTAATCACACACATACCTACATTGCGGCTAGACTAGTAACTCTGTCTGTCGAAGTAGTTAGTTACTATGACAGTGAAGTCTACTGCTGGTGTCGCTTGTGTTTCAATTTTACTCAACTTGTTTGGTGTCATCAATTTCACTTTCATTGGAATCCATCTGAAACTACTCAGATAACCATCAATACGAAAACTAACCCATCAGTTTGAGGTGGTACATGTGTCTTCCATTGTTTTCCAGATGTAGACGCAGTTGGAGGTTGTAAATTCTTCAGTGTATTTAAGTTGCCGGCATTATTTTCTTTTGATCGTGGAATGCTGTTGCTTCATCTTGTGATTTACGTCCGGACCATATGTGGGGCGTCTCTTCGGGTTTACAAATTTTCACAGGTAGTTTGACATTGAGGAGAACAAATATTTCGTAACATTGGTGTTATATTGAAAGGTGTTACACTGCACGACAAGTTGTATCGTAGTGAAATGTTTTGGATATGGTCATTTATGTGTGCCATTGGACTACAAGACGCGCTAATAAGCATATCATGATTGATGTCATGACCAAATACTTATTCGTCTGATTTGATTTCATTATTTTCATTGAAGCGGCGTGTTTTTAATGACATTAACAACCGTGGTGTGTGTTTATTTTGAATTCTGTAGGTAAAAAAATAATGCTTACAAAAACTATTGAACCCAAGATAGCTGTGGATAAAATTCGTTCTATCGAAAGCATTGCCTAAATGGGGGTCTTAAAATAATAATCAGTCGACGTTCAAAAATTGTCGCCTATATACAGCAAATGTTATATTGAAGTATGAAATATATTAAAATGTCGTGGACTAGACGGAAACGTCGTGGGTTATGGGGGAAATAATACCAAAATTCCGTATTTTCGCTTGAGGCACACAGCATCAAATATATTTTTGTTGTCATTAGTATTAATGAAACACTATTTAAATATAATATAATAAAAGTGTGCAACCACTGTTAAAACCTTCACCGAATGGCACAGAGCAAATTTGAAGTTCATAGAGTTGCAGATAACAAAACTAACAGCAGACATATTTTAGAGGCCATTATTATCACTCGAACACAATTTAAAAGACATAAGTTAAAATGGGATTGTCATGCATTTATTTCTGAACAATATGCGCCTAAAACAATGCTGCAAATATGCCTTACATATTTAAAAAGTAAAAAAAAAATGCATTTAAATAAATGTTTTGTTTAACCCTTTGAGGACAGCTCTTAATCCGTTGGTACACTCACAGAAAAATGCGGTTGAGACAACCGAATTAGCCGTAACCTCATTGGAGATTGACGCAACCTCATTGGAGGTTGACACAACCTCATCGAAGGTTGGCGCAACCTCATTAGAGGTTGAAACAACTTCATTGGAGGTTGCCAGAACCTCATCAGAGGTTGACACAACCTCATTAGAGGTTGACTCAACCTCATTAGAGGTTGACTCAACCTCATTGGAGGTTGTCACAACCTCATCAGAGGTTGTCGCAACCTCATTAGTGGTTGTCGCAACCTCATTAGTGGTTGTCACAGCCGAATTAGAGGTTGTTACAACCGAATTTAGATATTTTATCAACTGAATTTTGAAATTTGTTTTAATTATTAACTGATGATTTACTTTCAAGAATTCTTATAAAAAAACATACAAAAGGAGAAAAACAAGTCATTTATATAGGGTAATCTTTACGGTAATACATTAGATATACCTGCCTTCGCACCAGTATCTGTTCGAAGTGTAGTATCTGTTTGATTACCTAAACCGTTTTATATACAGACGATTGCAGCACATCTCAAACGGTCGACCTTGAACAATTTCAAAACCGTTGCTATTTTTTCTGCAAAAAAAACTCAGTTTTAAGACAAAACTACGAGTATAATTACAATATTTGCACTCACCTTTGTTAATAACTACAAAAAAATCTTGATATTGATGTAATATTTCTATATTTCGACATATTTGGCGACAATGACTTTTTCCCATATTCTCAAAATTAATGCCAAGCTCCACATTTCGATATGCAGAGAATGTCCCTTGTATAACCCCGTCATGAGTTATTAAGCAAATGAAATGGTAATAACAGAAAAAATAATACAAATCAGCTACTTGACTGAAAGTTTTTTTCGTTTTCTGAACAATTTCCATTTTGTCGCTTAATACATTCTGCCGCGAACGTGTCATGTTCCATTGCCAACATATATAGCAAAATCATATGTCATGCCTTATCCCCCAGCCCTGGTAAACATTTCGCAGGACTGTACTGCTTCAGACTTGACCTCCACTTGAAAGCTATAATCTGCTAATCAACACATATCTTTCAGTAATGACAGAAGACTTAATTTTTTTAAATCTTGATCGTGTAATACCGTTGGTTGTAAAATTCAACTTCAACTCCTTTGACCAAATCATTCTTGTTCAAGGCATTTTTATGACAAGCATTTCAAATAATTCCTCATCAAAAAATTGTTCAAAATACTCCATCGGAGTTTTTCCCCATATACGTCATTACCTTCAGAATTTCCACTCCATATTATATCTCCAGGCAACATATCCCGTCTTCTCCACTTCAGTGTTGACAGCTTTATTTTCTCAACACTATCTTCAGTACTTACTCCTTCATCATAACAGCAGTATATATTCTCATCATCCTTCTAAATCTTACTAAATTTTCCATCCTTACTAAAATTTCCGCATCCATAAAGTCAGGATCACTTTCGTCTTCAGCAGCTTCATCTTCATCAGACGACATGTCGCAATTAAAGTTTGCAACAGCTTCAATTTCAGCATCAGTCAGGCCTCTCCTCTGTGTAAGATTTTCTGCAAACCGAAATAATTTACACTTTTTGTATATCCACTATGGACAAAAGTTGCTTCTAAGCAACTACAGTTTTTAAAAATTCTCGCCTCTCTTAAAAAATGTTACTTACCATGATGTTTAAAGATGTTGCTAGGTTTTATTCAAGAAATGGCAACACTCGTAATGATTATATAATCTTTCATATCAACAAGAAAAGAAAAAAGAAATCTGTTAGTCATGATCTTTTTGACCGTAAATAACTAGTCACAAACAAATGTACAATAACATGTGCATGAGTCGTGACATGATTGACACTAATTGAAAGAGAGGTTATAACTAAACAACAATGTACTCTTTGTTAATTGTAATAATTACCATTTAATTCGCCACAAAGTTAAATTAGCCGACCCATCTTAAACATCAATGTAAGATTGCAGCAGCTCTTACAGGTCAGGCGCCATAGAAACATAAAATAATTGAATATTTAGTAAAAATGGCATTACAATTGACCGCAACTGTTATCAACATAGAATCACTTTTGATTTTTGCCACAGGGCATGTGAGGGGAGTTGCCTTTTCACAATGATGCCGTTTCAAGGTACCCGGTGGGTCTTTGTTGTCCGAAGATAATGCCAACACAAGTAATAACAATAACAGCAACAGCAACATCAATTAACCGGTAAAAATACGTCAAATTAGCTAAACAACCAATTATTGACGGTGTGCCAGTATAGGTGTCCGGCGCAATAATATGTACAATAAAGTAAAATACTGTGTTTTGTTTCGTGACGGGTCATTATTGGAATCCCCTTGCAAAACCAATTTCGAATAAAATACATAGAAATAAAATCATAGTGATAGTGAAAGTTACAATAGGTCATTAAAATTGAAACTTGTTTCAATTGTATTTCAATAAAACATATGGCAATTGTGCCTACCAACTAATGTTGGGTTATATAATTATTATGGTTTTGGTTGACTCATTATGTTAATTGGGTTCTCGGTTCTCAAATCAGAGCTAAAATTTAAATTTGTTTGACTAGGCCAACATAATGTCGGTCATAATGTTTAGTATGCGCGCCTCTTGCTAATGAGGACGTGGTTATGGGCCCTGCCCCTACCACCTTACATATATTTCGCCGACGTTTAGCTTGGACACTGACGAGTAATTACTTTCTTACTTAGGTAGCCTCAGATAACCCATTGCATTTTTTATAGCATGTTTTTATAACCGGCTCGATTTTTAGCCCTCCTCCTCCAGTTGGTAACACCAAATTCTCGCAAGTAATCTTCCACTAGGTCGTCCTATATTTCTATATCCTTCGAGTACGTCTTTGAAAACCTATCGCACTGGCTCATTTTCATCCATTCTTCTAACATGCCAGCGTAATAGAAGTGATGTATCAAATGTCGAGGATCTTTTTTTGTGATGTAGTGTTACAGGTAAATTATGTTTGATATTGGTTGCATCGAAGGACACTACGCATTCTCTTTTATTTCTGTTCTTGTAATGTTCCACCATATTGTATATTTGGGGGCATGTTTTTGGGTATAAGAACTACTTAAAAACAGTCCGATTATACTGTTGCAGTTTTTGGTATGAAATTTTTCTATCAACGTTCTAGTAAATTGTATCGGTTAGAGGTCAGTCTACTCAGTTGATCGGTATCCATGAAACATTTGTAGCAAGTGAAATTTTTGATAAAATCGATTTTACTTATTCCAAGATGGTAATTAAACAATTTTTGTGAACATATTAATCCAGCAGATTATTATCTACACTGTCTTCCACAATCATTAACTCCTGATCGTCAGTGGAAGAATATGAATGGAGTAGTGATGAAAAGTTGTCTCTCCACATTTTAAGCACACACTGTTTATCTGTAACCAGATTCCAATTCTCGTTCTTGCAGGAGGTCAGCCCATTAGTCGGCCCGACATTAGATCTTCTTACTTGTTCATCCTGCACATTTTTACCGCCTACATATTTGGGTTTACTCCCTTCTCTCAGTTGCAATGCGACATTCTTCGTCGAACATATGCTTCCACTGTGCTTCTGGGTCTTCGGGAGGGTCGGGAGGGGGAGTATTCTGCTCTTGCAGGAGAGAAAGCAGTTGTTGATAGGCCTTTGATATCTCCAATATTTGCAGCTGGTCGATATCTAGCTTTCCCGTGTTCGGCTTCGTAAGTGTTTCTTTCGGCCTTGCCAGTCTTGTGCGAACTTTCGGAGCCACCAGATAATGATCCGATTCGATAATGGCACCTCGAATCACACGTACATCTATTACACTAGAATGGTGCCTGCCATCTATTACAAAGTGATCAATCTGGTTCTTCGTTCTCTGATCAGTAGATAACATTGTTCTTTGCAGTGGCGAGGTCTATCAGTCTTATTTCATTATCGGAAGTGGTCACAGTGGACTGTGATTACCGATGGTTGATCGAAAGTCACTTTCCATTCCCAAATGGGCCTTAAAATAGCCCAGAATAAACTTAATGTCATGATCAGGGTAGCGTTCGAATACTTCCTCCAGACGCTCATAAAATAATCCTTTGACCTCATCATCTTTATGCTTTGTCGGTGCGTGCACACAAATTAAAGTGATGTTGAAATATTTCGCTTTGATGCTAAGTGTGGCTATGTGTGAAGAGGTGCTGCGGTCTCTTGCCAACATTATATCCCCATCCAAATTCGTGCTTTCGGTCATGGTGGTTGTAGTACGTATCACAGTTTTTCTTTCTGGTGCAATCATAACCTGTCCATAGCATTTCCCTTATAGCATATCAGCTTTATATTTTTCGAGGACATCCACCAGTTGGAAATTGGCACCCGTCCTGTATAGTGCTCTTAGGTTAGAGGTACATATCCTTAAATCGTTGTTCTTGTAACGTTTGCGAGGGTCGTCAACATTTAGGGCGTTTCTTCGTTTATAATTATTGTGTATTTTCATTGCCTATATATTGGTAGCGGAAGGCAAACTCAGTCCACCGTGGTGTGCGTTTTACCTACTGCCAGGATGACAATGTTTCAGCCGCCCATTATGGATCGCTGACCAGTCTATAACTTTTGACACAGGCGGAATTTTTTAATGTGGTTTTTTCTCTCTGATAGGCGAGCTTTTTACCCTTATTTTGATATATTAGTTTATATATTAGGTTGTGGCAGAATGTAGTTATGATGTCTAGAAAATTGATATTTATTTTCTTAAGAATAATTAGCTTTATTTGAGTAAGAATTTTTTTGGAGTTTGTATATGAAATTTATAACAAAAACTTGAGTATTTATTGTATTGTATAGCACAACATTTCTGCGTCGATGTTTTTGTCGAATAATAAAAAAAAATTAAATAAAATGTTTAATTTTCTTAGAAAAGTTTAATATTAGAAATATTTTATTTTTCATTAAAATTTAATAAATAGTGATGATATCTAGTAGTAGTGAGATATAATAATAGTAATAAATAAAAATAGTAATAATTACAACACATTAATTATTATAATTATTCAAATTGAAAATATCGTCTAAATATTCTTGATTTTCATCTTCAAATAGTTGCATGGCTTCCTTGTCTAGTTCGATTTGTGCGAAATTCAAAATCTACCCCAGTAATGGATGCAGCAGTCTCTGGATCCGAAAAAAATCTTCTGGAGGTATTGCTGTCTCCTTCACCTTGTTTTGACTGGGCAATTATTCCTTTTAGCTTGGTTGTCGAAATTTTTGCCAACAGCTTCTCCATTCGGACCAAAATCTAGATCATAGCCCAATTTAAGTATATGTTCCATAAAGCGAATTCTTGTGTGAAGCGGCGATAATCCATATTCGTAAGCTTCTTCAAAAAATTTGTCTTCTGGTGGAGTTTGGTTTAGGTGACTTGAAGTTTTTTTTACATACACTCGGGTTCACTTATTTAAAGGCACTACAAATTCCATATTCAGCACCCTGTATCTCTTGCAATTTGTAACCGGTTGCAGAATTTTAAAATGGGAATGGGAGCTAGACATCTTGACATACACAGTGCAACACGAAAAAAAATAACCATATACGGACACCGCTACGTGATAAAAGACTAAAAAAAAAAGACCCGTGTCTCCCAATTTTTCCCAAAGTCATGCACTTTTTTTTTTATGGGCCGCCAAAGATTTGGGGCCTCGGTATCATTTTCGTAAAAATGTGATCATTTTCTCAGGCTCATATCTTGCAAACCGTTCAGAATTTCGATTTACTCTCTGAGGCATTTTACCTAAGATCTCAATAAACAAATTTCTAGAACATATAAACTTCCTAGAGATGATTCTTAATACTTTTTAGGTAGCACGCAAAAGTGAAAAATTTGCCGAAAATTTTTTAATTTAAAAAATGAAATATGCATGGCCAAATTCTGAACGGTTTGCAAGATATGAGCCTGAGAAAATGATCACATTTTTACGAAAATGATACCGAGGCCCCAAATCTTTGGCGGCCCATGACTTTTTGAAAAATTGGGAAACACGGGTCTTTTTTTTTTAGTCTTTTATCACGTAGTGGTGTCCGTATATGGTTATTTTGCCATGACTTAAAAAATTACACACAGTGATATAAAAAAACATGGCAATAGTGGTTTCTTCACCAAACAACTTTTTTAGAGCAATTTATAAAAAAAGATAAAAAAATGTGCTATTATTTTTTTTTGGCTCACTTGAATAAAGGCACTTTATTATTTTTTTATTATTTTTAAAGTAAGCGATGATTTTTTGTAGGTAGCGTTTGTTTTACAATTTTTTACATATTAATAATTTTCCGAGTCAAAATGGCAAAACAAAAAATTGTAAATCTTTCGGAAAAATCTAAAATCGATGTTTACCGTTCTGAAGGATATTCTAACCGCGCAATAGCTAAAAAAATTGGACGGAGCCTAACAGTTGTCGACAATTACATCAAGGACCCCGAGAGGTGTGGAAAAAATGTTAAAGGAAGGGTTTCATTGTCTTTATCTACGTATGAGAAAAGAAAAATCATCAGAATTGCTTCTAAATCTGCCTTATCCTTGTCAAAAATAAGAGTTCAACCTGGAGGGGAAGCGAGCAAGTCATCAGTACGAAGAGTAATTAAGAGCTGTGAGTAACTTAAATACCTGAAATTACAAAAAAAGCAGCCAATTAATGCTCCTCCGAAGGAAAAGCGGCTTGAATTCGCAAGAGACTACAAGGTATGGGATGTGCAGCCAAGAGGTCATGTAAATGACTGGAGAACCGTTGTATTTACGGATGAGAAGAAGTTTAATTTGGATGGGCCTGATGGCTATAACTATTATTTCCGTAATCTGAGCAAAGAAACGCGTATTTTGAGCCGACATCATAGCCGAGAAAGCAGCGTTATGGTGTGGGGTGTATTATATACTATGGCACCTTTGATCTTAAACTTAAAAGTGCAAAAATGCAAGCTATAAACCGTTATTGGAATCGGCTTTTCCGAAGTTCAGTTAACTATTTGCTGCAATATCTTTCCGTCAATCATAGTATGAATCATTTTATAATTTATTTCGATTTTTTGACCATCAAAATCAAATGCAATTGGCTCAAGCAAATTAATTTGTTCTCTCATTTTAGATACTTCTTCTTTTGTCAAATCTTTTGTTTCCGTGTTAAAAGTAAACTTAATTGGTCTGCACAATTTGGTTGAAGAACCTATTTATCGAAGGTTCAAAATCCAAAATATTTTTGCTTAACCTCAATTGAACGAAACAAATCATAAAAAGGTTAGAATCTGATGAGTCCCCATTTTGAAATTAATGTAAGACTTCAATTTCCAAGGTTCTTAATGCTACTTTCACATAAATAGATTCTTATGGTGGCAAGTAATCCTTTTTAATAGAAATAATTCCTTTGTATCCGGGAAAAAATCCACAATTTTTCTGATTTGTGCGTTTCCGCAGTTCCATGTCCTGATGTGCTGTGAGTTTTAAATCTAAAAATAGAGCAAGTGCTTCCTCTGATGTAAATTTTGTATCTTCATTTGGAGTGGGTATGCTTTTTAATATTCTTTTTACACGTTTAGGGCTGTAAATTACGGTTTTTTCAATTATTCCAATTTGTTTTTTATTTTTTGTAGGTCCCTCTTGGTACAAAATGGAATCCTTAATTCATTGATCAGTTATTTTCGCATTTGTGTTCTTAAGTTTTCGTGTCCGGGATCGTTCACTGATTTCATCCGGGATCGTTCACTGCTTTCATCGATTGGCTTCACAGGTCTTCCAATGTTTCCTCTAGAATTAACAATTTTATACGGTTTTTCAAAAATCAATTCGTTTGTTAACCATTTATGGTTACGCAGAAGCATTTTTTTCATTGTTTAAATTGTTTAAAAATATTAAAAAAATTTTAAGCAACAAAAAATATATTTTTCACCATACTTTTTTTATAACTGCGAAACTGTTGATCACGTTGCGAAAAAGCATAAGAATAGATTATAGGTATTGTAATGTAAAATGTTTCTAAATTTATTCGCATAAAATTGGACACGTCGTTTTCGAGTAATAATGACATACATAAACAAATTACCATTTTTAAAAGACAAAGCGGTTTTATGTGCTATTTAGGGTGACTAGACACGTTCAGATTGTATTAATACGTTCACAAAAGTTGTTTAGCTTTACCAGGGCTACAATTTGGCTAACTATTGTGAGTGAAATATTTGGAGTCCCTTGAAGTTATGCTGAAAAATGTGAAAAAAAATTTTTCAAAACAAGTTCAGAAAAATCTGAGAATTGGTAAAAATCGGATTTTGTTCTACAGACATTTCATGGCTAACGATCAAGTCAGTAGACATGCCTCTAACCGACACAATTTACTAGAACGTAGATACATTTTTCGACTACAACAGTGATATCGACGTCACAGATAAATTTTAAAATATTTATCCAGCGTTTTAGCCCACTATACACATAACCAAAATATGTAGTACCAATGCAGGTTTGCTGTTCAGTGTTATTTACTTCCATGTTCATTTTTTCTATTCAGAAACAAAACTACAAAGTAATGGTAATTATGGCAATTAAATACAAATTGACAGTCAAATTATTTATGCGTGATTCTGGGACTTGTGAAATAGTGTATTCGTTTGGCAAACTACAGAGTAAATAACGAATAAGACCGATTCCATTTTAACTCAGCGTGTTTTCCCCAAGGGTTTGTAATATTGATGAAAATAGCAATAGCGAAAACCTTTAGAATAATTTTACAACCCGTAGCAGATTTAGAGCTGTATAATGTATACTAAATTTCAAGGCTGCAGAGCTGCCACAATTTTTGCACAATTTCAAATTATTTTCGTTTCATACCTATCCAACCGTGGAATACTTTACACATTTACCAACTTTCACCTAAATGTATACCTTGGGAAAAAGACACATCGATTTAAGGTGGAATTACTCATGGCTGTGAGAATTAAAATTTTAAAATAGAAATTGGTTTCGGTTATAATTCCATTAAAATAATACTTATATATGTATTTATCGCTTTTCAACAATACGCGAAACATATAAAACAGTTCATACTTTAACACTTCAATGACATTTTGCTAGCCATGCATACGAGTATTACAAGTAAATAATTATAATATTTATTTACATAGACATAAGTAGAGTGTTCAAATAATCGAATTTTCAGGAAACCGGTTCCCCAGTTATTCCACAACTGTACTTTATTTGAAACCGGTTTTCGATAAAACTTGAATTTATAATAATAACGTTCCGTTTCACAATTGAAAATTATCCATTTAAATGGACTTTAACTGTCCGATGTTTGTCTGAGCTTTTTTTTCTGTGAGCTTTTAAGTTGAGCTATGAAATGAGGAGTATTAAACTCATCCTTAGTTATACACGCATAAAGACAGAATAGGGAGGGCAGGGCTGATTCCATACTTTCCATGTATAGTGTCAACAATCGTGTTCTGATTACAAGGAAGTGATTCTCGCTTGCCAAGTTGCAAAGAAAACGGCCATTTAGCGAAAAGTCATATTATTAAAAAAAAATCGCAAAGGGTTGAATATGTTAAAAGATGTCTAAAAAAATTATAAACTTTGCGAAAATGATTCGTGTAGCTAAGTCTTCGCTTAATGTTTCAGACAAAATCATCGATTATATTAGCAAGCAGGGTAACCAAAACACGCTTAATATCATATTGTCACGATAAAAGCTTCACATTTTTGGTTTATTTAACATTTATGTCAATATAATAACAGAATGTCAACGAACAGTCTGTGGTGTATATGCAGCTTGATAGCCTAAAGTTAATTCCGCCTAAAAGTATGCCGTCGCTGCAAGGTACACGGTTGACCCACTCCAACTCACCACGAATGTTTGAAGATATCGCAAGAAAAGTCTGAAACGATATCGAGTTTTTGAAAACAATCGAGAACTGACAGAGCAACGACGATATGGTTCTGGAAACTGCTGAACTGATATTAATTTTGCAGGGGAATTGAGGTCATTTAATCGATTATGAGTTTTATCGCAATAAAGTGCTTAGTTTGTACTTAAAACAAAATAAATGGTTTCCCATTAAATCCCATGAAGGAATCGGATAGAACTTCTCACAATCAGTGGGCTGTGCATCTCCTATTTTTACACTCACTGAATGGGCCACACAGTTTTACACCGGTTCCGAACGGTATGTTGAGAAGTTTGTTCATGGAGGAATAGTCGATAGTGTCGCTGTTACTAAGCGAGGTGATCGCCGTCGAAAGAAATATATGGTGGTCTGAGCAAGGATCGAAGCCACGTTCTCATGTACAAGAGCCGCTCACACTAAGAATTGCACCACCGACGGCCACATCTCTACGTTACATGGAAAATAAATAAAACTGTTGTAGGTATAGTAATATAACACACAAGGTTCTTTGTTTTATTTAAAAAGAACCTCGGGAATAAAACAGCGCTCTAAAAGACAATTGAATTTATTGGCGTCTCTGCAATGATTGAAATTTAAGACGAATGATTCAAAACACTACGGCATCCAATTCTAGTGCTGGGGCTGCTAAGAAGCTTCAGGTTGAGAATCAGCAACAATGTTGGGTGGTTGTGATGTCTTATAACCAAAATTGTATCGGTGTTATCATAATATTCAAGGCTGCTTTCTCACTTTAGCTACCATCAGACCAGGATCTGATGGCACTTCCAGGGAATAAAATACAATAAACACTATTAAAAATATCGCATCACCCAAAAGACATTGTAAAGGACGAAATTGAGAATATTCAATTGCAGTAGGAAATCTCTACTGTATAGTTGTTCAACTTGGACCTTAACGAAGCTGACAATGAAGGTCCAAACGTTTGTCAATCGTTGTCGGAGACAAGTACTCCAAATCTACTGGCCCAAGATATTTTCTTGTGAAGTACTCTGGGAACGCACATGTTACAGTGCAATTGAATTGGATCTATGTAGAAAATAAGGGGCTTGGATCGGCTATATATTTAGTCGTCCAACATCAGATACTGCCACAACGGCACTTCAGTGGAACCCTCAGGGGCATTGAAGGACAGGTAAAGGATTATAAACAAACTGTCATATCATGGAACCATATTAAAGCACTTGTCAGAGACAGGAATCGATGGAGTGAATTCGGTGACGCTCTATGTAATACGTGATCCTTTTGTTTAAACTTTGAATTATAATATTGTTTTATAGTGTTATATTTTGTTTGAGTAAATAATGGACATATATCTATATAAAAGGACAGGACAATTGGACAATCGTAATGATTTAGAGGACATTCGCGTCAGTGTTGCTAATGTAACACCGTTGACACTAGATTTAGTGCGGTTTCATGTAACGAAACGCAGGAAGTTAGTGCTATTTACATTTCTATTGTTGCCTTTTCCATGTTGTTTTTTAAAGGATACATGTTTGTGTGTTAAAGGATACTTTGCATATGTTCAGTTGTTTACTTTACAGAAGAGAATTTTAGGGGCAATGTTAGACGTGAGGCTGTTACGTTGAATGATATAAGTCAAAAGCCTCTGGGGTCTAACTTCGTGAAATGTTGAAGAATCACTAGTGAGATGAAGTAACACACAGTTGTCAACGATCCCAGTTGTGATTAAATGATTTAAAGCTTTAAGGCAATTATATAAATATAAGTACATAGATTGGCTTCATACAATACTATTTTGAAATTCAATTTGTTTTCAAGAATGAAATAACATATGAAAAACAGATTCAGTTCAAGAAACAATATCTCGGAAATCTGTTCCTAGTAGTGAGTCAGAAAAATGTCAAGTTCAGCAAAAGAGTCTAGCGAACAATTATAAATTGAATTTATACATATGTGACTGGGAAAGTTAAAAGGGATCCACGGTTAAAAAAACAATTGTTACTTTTTTGGTGATTCTTATAGTATACAACACGCTCTTTGTTATGCAACAAACCTCAGTTTTCTAAATGCATGCATTTTTTCATAAATTAGCTTCAAAATCTAAACTTTTGATAAAAAAAAGTAAAAAAGCAAGCAAGACTTACGTCGGAACTTCGGTCTAACCGGGTGTTCCAACCTCTTTCCTTTTTTTTGATGTGTTAACATCTATAGCGACGGGTAGGCCAATCCTTCAAAATGAACACATGCAAATAAACACACAGCGTTAGCATCACATACGTCGTTGTTTTACAATAATAGTCTCGGCCTGAAAATAAGTATGATGGAATTGATGTAGCCGAAGCGAACAAACAAGCAGATAGTCCTGGCCAAAGAGTATTGGATAGTAAAGAGAACTCATGGAACGAATTGTATGACTCAAAAGCACTGGCGACATCTGACGAATGAGTGGGGTAGGGCGGGTAAGAGTGGCTTTAGGGACGGGTAAAAGTGGCGGCGATGGGTTCGCTCGATTAAAAAAAAAGAAAAATATTGTCGAAATGGTGGCTTTATATTGAAATATTCTTTAAAGAGAATAAGACTCGTTTTGGCTCTTCTACTCAGAGTTTCTACGTGAGAGCGGAAAAAAAGTGCAATAAGTTTTCTATACTATTCAATAGTTTTTGTCGTCGCGCTGTTTATGACAAACCAAAAACAATTATTTCAAAGAGCTATATATTGCTTTATTTATTTTAACAATATTACATCTTCTGTTAAAGCAGATGTAAGAGAACAGAAAGTGCAACAGCAAAAGAGCCTTCAGCACAAAAACTATTCTTGTTTTTATTTTTCAATGTAACATTTACTAATGTGTTCATAGAAATCGAACAGGTACCGTGTAGCAAAAGGGTGTTAACACATCGCCCGTGAGTTCGAACACTCAATGATTTTTTTATTTTTAATTTTTTTCCGTATCGAAATTAAAGACCCAACTATGCATCCAATTCGTAATCACCGACCACCAATAGCATTTAGATATTAAGTTATGTTAAAATCGAGCAAAATTTTTCAAAATTCACCTGCATATTGGATCAGCCATTTTTAAGTTTAGAATTTTGACATCAAATTGGATTCTGGATTCTAATGCACATAAAAATCTATGCTTTCAAAATTCAGTCGCCATGTTGAATCAACTATTCTGAATTTTCAAATTCTACAAGTTCGCAATACATATTACAAAAAACCAACTCGTAAAAAACATAGTTTTTGACTACAAATTCTTTATATGTATATGACCACGTCCCTTTGTCCAATCCCGCACATATTTGCAGCAGATCTTAGAATATGTACACCTAACCAACATACTCAATTTCGATTAAATACCGTTAACAGGAGCAGAAATAATGCATTTTTAATTTGTGATTTGTATGGGATGTACCCCGCCCCTTTGTTCACTCCCGCCCATATTTTGATAGTTCATTTTTGTTGTCGCCATTATTTTGCCTTCAAAGTTTCAGCTCGATTGGATCATGGGAAAAGGGTTAAAAATCAATCCAAATCAGACAAGTGAAAAGTGAAGTTAATATAAAGAATTTAAAAATAGTCTGCCATTTTGAAATTTCAAAATCGAATATCATATTCATAATCAGAGACCCCGAAAACCTCCGAGTAACGAATGTCAAGCCATAAAAGCGTTCAGGCGTATCAAAATCAACTTCATAACTTCACAGTCGTTTTTCTTTACAACTGTTTTGCGGACCGTAGGTCCCTGTTATCTTTCCCTGTCACATATGTTTCTATTGTCATTTCCGCTAAGATATTTGTATTTTTCACATTAACTATTAAAAAGTTGCTGTTCGTGTTTGTCTATTGGTCAATTAATTCTATATTAAACGGACAAATTTGGCTGTTAATAATCCTGGAAATTAGAAAACCAGTTTTATGGAATAATTTGAAACCTGAATTTGACAACTCTAGTCTAGAGTGTTTGTAACTATTAGATTGTATGTACGTGCTATTAAGTGTATAGGTTTACTAATCGCTCAACTGAAAATGTATATGATAGCAATTAACTACATAACTAGTTATTTTGTTTAAAGTCGGAAAATGTATTTTTCTCGTGAAAAGAATTAATGGTTTTGGTACTTAAATGTTGGTAGCACTGGTATAAAATCACCCCACAAAACAGTTTCTGCAAGAGCGCCGCCAGAGAATAAAATAAAATCTATATGAGGCTTTTAAAGTTTTTTCAATTTATATAATAATCATTATTATTCATTTGTTGGTACAACTACATATTTACCATTTTTAAGATAGCATTCGAGTGAATAGTGCAGCAATTGAAATTTAGAATATTACAAAGCACATTGTATATATAAATACATCATTGATTTGTTCAGAGGAAAAATAGGGAAACCATTATATGGAATACGAAAAAAGGTTTAGAGCGTTTTGGTGCGGCGAAAGCAAATTACCTAGTGCCTAAATGAAAAAAGGCCCTTATTTAGTGTCATTTATATTTCTATATACAGTAGAACTTCGTTAATCCGGATCAATTAAAACCAGCTCAATACGGACTACACAGGAATCCGGATTACAGCAGGTAATGAAACACTTATAATTATAACATAAATGGTCTAAGTGATGGATGGACAAACACCATACTTTTCGTGTAACGATTTTCCACTAAAACCATTACTGAACTGATTTAAAATATTTTATTTTTCTGCTAGTGGTTTCTGTGACCTCTCCATGAAGATAGTGATGCGTGCTACATAGTGATGCGCAGTAAAATGTGATTCTTTGTTCAATAATATAGGAAGTATGCAATAAAGCTTGGCCGCCGGTGGTGCAAGGGTTAGGGTGCGCGCCTCTTGTACATGAGATCGTGAGTTCGATCCCTGCTCTGACCACCTTAAAATTTCTTTCGGCGGCGGTCACGTCGCATGGTGACGACGACACTGTCGAATATTTAGCCACGAAAAGTTTCCGTTCGCAATCGGTGCAAAAACTGTGGGTATAAAAATAGAAATCGAACTGCCCACTGGTTGTGAGAACCTCTCCCCAATTCCTTCATGGGATGTAATGGGAAACCATTTATTTATTGATTATTATGCAATAGTACGTTAAAAACGAACTAAAGTGAATAAGACAATACAAAATTAGGTGAGTAAGTGAAAATAACATAAATGTGTTGTAGTTTATTGATTTCGCTGCGACCGGCGATGGTCATTTGGTACCATAGACTAATACTTATAGTAGACCTAATAGTTCTCTCACCAAATTTATGACATTTTGCCTGGTGTGATATTTACGTTCGATGTTGAAAAGAATTGCTTTACTAATACCAGATAAAGGCATTGGTTCTAAACAAGGAACAAAATAACAACAACGGCATTTCGTTTTGTGTGTTAAAATTATTGTGTTAAATACAACAGAAATGTATGCTAACAATAACAGTCAATAAAAAAAAGTTTTAAACACATTTAAATTTCACAGTTTTCACCAAAACGACATGAAAAATTAAAGCAAGAAGTTATTGTAAGTCCACCTGGTGTATGCCACTTTTCGTCAAACATATCTCTATCACACCGACCGCATCACGAAGAGTGTGAAAGGAAACGCCAGTTGAGCCAAATATTCTCTTTAGTATGATTTAATCTATGTTTGGTACTCTCTCATAATGGTGCCCACATATCGTACGTTGCAACTGGTTGTACAACTTTTTGACAGTTCTACATGAGTTGAAGTTGGGTTATAGGTTGTATTAAAATCAATATATTTTGATTTTTGTTTTAGGTTGTAACGACTGGTCGTAACATAGACGAATTTAGTAGAGACACATTAATTCTCTCAATAAATTAAACGTCATAGGTATGCTTGCAAGTAAACATTGGATGGTGGAAAGCATGGGTTCAATAATACCAGGTAGATGCAAAAGTACATAACGTCCAACAAAGGAACAACAACCGCATTTCGTGTTTTTGTAGCAAAATAGTTGTGTTAAATACAATACAAATGATTAAAAAAAAAACCGTTTCCCATTACATCCCATGAAGGGATTGGGGAGAGCTTCTCACAACCAGTGAGCTGTGCGCTTTCTAATTTTTCACTCACTGATTGGGACCTACAGTTTTTACACCGATTCCGAACGGTATTTCGAGAAGCTTTTTCATGGCTAAATACTCGATAGTGTCGCCGTCACTATGCGAGGTGACCGCCGCCGAAAGAATTTTTTTTTAAGGTGGTCAGAGCAGGGATCGAACCCAGGATCGCATGTACAAGAGGCGCGCACACTACCCATTGCACCATCGACGGCCACAAATGTATACCAGCCATAAAACTCAACAACAAAGTGCAAAATACATTTAAATTTCACAGTTCTATACCAAAACGAAATTTAAAAGTTTAGCTGTAAGTAAATTTTTGTCAAAATTCTCTCATTTCCACAAACCTACGACGAAGAGTGTGAAATGAAACGTCAGGTGAGAGAATTAATGTGTCTATACTAAATTCGTCTATAGGTCGTAGCGTATATGGTCTGCATAATTAATACATGCGGAGTGTATTTATTCAACAAAAAACCCTTCCATTAAAGGGTATAGAGTCCTAGGTGGAGTTGGAAGTTAGGAAACGATGTTCACGAAATTGACCCTGAGTAGGAGTCGGAGTCGTGTTTTGTAGCCCGATTCTGACTCTGTGTTAATAAATTTACAACAGTTTTGCAATTGCAAAATTGGATCAGATTAAAAAATAAATTACTACCTAGAAGATATCAATTGATTTCTATTTTAAGTGACAGCACTGCCACAGACATTGCTTATCGTGGAACACCATTCTCCAGTGATAGGGTTAATATCGTAAATCAATTATGGCGATCTTTAAACTGGAGACTATTTTTCTATGTTGACTTTAGTTTTTGAGTCGCCATGGGTCGAATAAATTTTATTTAATTAGTTCTGGTACAATGATATTCTAAGCGTCATTACTGGGTAAGGAATAGGGTTAATAAATCAGTTTGGCGATCTTTAAACTGGAGACAATTTTTCTACGTTGACTTTAGTTTTCGAGTCACCATGGTTCGAACAAATTGTATTTAATTAGGCTTGGTACACTGATATTCTAAGCGTCATTAGTGGGTAATTTTGAGCCACTCGAACTTCGAATATAAGCAATCCACTGTGTTGTTCTAGTTCTACAGATGACTCGGGAAATCCTTAGATAATCATTTCTGTCTCTGAAACGATCTGACTGTATTGTACACGAACTGAAAAAGTCGATTGAGGCAGCCAAATTAGCCGGAACTGAATTAAGAGGTTGTCACAACCACGCTAGAGGTTATCAGAGTCGAATAACGGGTCGAATCAACCGAGTTTGAGGTTGTTTCAACCGGATTAGAGATTGTCACAACCATATCAGAGGTTACCAAAGCCGAATTAGAGACTGCCACAGCCGAATCAGAGGTTCTCACAACCTAATTTGAGGTTCTCACAACCGAGTAAGAGAATGTTACAGCCCAATTAGAGGTTGTGACAGCCGAAATAGATGTTGTCACAATCGAATAAGAGGTTGCCACAACCGAACTTTCAAATATTTTTCTATGAATTTAGTGATGAATTATTTTCCTAAATAATCAAAATACGTGGAAATTCTTTATATGAGGTAATCTAGGTAACAGGGTTACAAATTCAATTAACATCCACTTCCGAACGTTTTTGAAGTCCCGTCCATCAGGATCACCGCAGCAATACTGTCGTGTTGTGGTTTCCGATTTAGATCGTTCCATAAAAAAAAGACAATGGTAGCACAACTTAAACGACTGAACTTGAAGAACTGAACGACCGACTTCTATTTGTACTGCACGGTGATAAATGTGGAGATCTATTGCAAAATAGGACGATTTAAAGCAGAAACAATAATAATAATGTTTTTAATTACCTTTCATAATAACCACCGAAAAAATTAAGATATCACCGCGCCCGCAACAATTGTAAATTCTTCTTAGCTTTTTTACTACAATAATTTCTTTCACAGTTTTAAACGCCAGGTTTGCAAAATATAAAACTATGTTGTGGTTATCGAATTGAAAATGAATTCGGTTGTCCCAATAGCATTCATGAAAAATTTGGTTGTTGCACCTGAATTGACGACGACGTGTTTGTTGCAACCGAATCTGTTACCAATTCTTGTTGTTGCATCCAAATTAATTCCCAGTGCGGTTATTGCCACCGAAATTACTGAAATTCCCTGAGATTCCCTTAACCAAATTTCAGTTGTGGGAATTAAAGTCAGTCGTGGCAACCTCAGTCCTGTCATGGCAACCGCAATTCGGTGGCAACTGCAGATCTTAAAGTTCCTACAACCTATTTTCAATCAATTAGCATAGAGCAATGTCAGCTAGAGGTGTTATCGTTCTCATCTGACATATCATTTCACTCTCTTCGTGGTGAAGTCGGTGCGATAGAGATATATTTGACGTAAATTGACTTAAACCAGGTGGAGTTATTGTTGAATTAAATTCGTCATGTCGTTTTGGTTGAGAACTATAAAATTTAAAAGTATTTTTAGACCGATATTTTTTTGTTAGTATATAGTTATTTGTGGTGTATTTACACAAATATATTGTGCAGCTTCTGATTTCCTATTGGTTGCTTTGAACTAATGCCTCTATCTGTTATTATCAACAAAATACTTTTCAACGTACAACGTCCATATGGGCATTTCCGCACTAAATACAGAATGTAAGAAGCTGTATATTTAATAACAGATGAGAAAACAATCTAACTAACTGGTCTTAAAAAATAAGCACTTAACGAGAGTGACGTGATGTGACAAAAGGTGGACCTTGCTATGGAAATGTCCATATGCAACCACATGAAACTTCGTAAGCTTACTGAGAGAAGTCGCTACTCTAGATATATGATTGCTATATGCAATTTGTTCTCTGACTCTATGCAAATGAGAACATTGACGCAGAATATTGACTTTCAAATATACAGAAATTCAAACTTTATATAATGGGTTTTCCAATAGGTACTTGACAACTTTGAATTTAATTTGTGAACGCACTCTTTCACTGATCATCTAACTGTTTCTTCCCGTTTTCAGTAAACTCAACATTTCCACCATGGTAGAGTACACGAACGTACAAGGTATGGAAATTATAAAAATGTACTACCGACATTCGGAGTCGGTGACCGCAACTTTAAGAGCGTTAACCCCAATTTTTAACGGGTTGGTCGAAGTGACGAAAATTTCGCTGACGTTCAGGCGTCCGTAGCAAACGATCCTAATAAGTCGATTCCGCGGCGTACTCAAGAACTGGGCATGGCACTTTATGGAAAATTTTGTATTTTTGGTTTGGTGAAAATCCACATGTGCTTCATCAATCACCACTTCATCCACAAAAAATAACTGTTTGGTTCGGTTTGCATGCCGGCGGCCTCATTGGGCCATATTTTTCCGTCGACAATAACTATCGTCACATTTCTGTGAATGGCGATCGTTATCGCGTCATGATTACCGATTATTTTTGGCCCGAATTGGAAAACATGGACTTGGACGACATGTGGTTTCAACAGCACGGTGCCACAAGCCACACAGCACACGTTACAATCGATTTATTGAAGAGTAAGTTTGGTGAGCGTGTTATCCCAAGAAATGGACCAGTCAATTGACGTCAAATCATTGGTCTATGCCAACAAGCCGACGACGTTGGAAGAACTCAGAGCCAACATTGAACCCGAATTAGCGGCCGAAATGTTTGACCGAGTCATCGAAAATTGGGTACAACGAATCGACCGCATCCGACGTGCGCGCGGAGGCCATATAAACGAAGTGGAGTTCCAATCATAAATGTTTTGATTGTATAATGGTGGCCAAAAGTATTTTGACATTTATAAATTTGTTTGGTTTTTGATTGTAATTGTAGTTTATTTAATAAAAAAATCTGATACACTTTGAATATATCAATAAAAAATTAAGCTTTTTAAAAAACATAAAATAATAATTTAGAAAAGGAAAAAAAATATTTTTCATAATTTTTGGTGGAGAAAAGTATTTTGACAATACATAGTATGCAGAACGATAGAGAGAAAAAATTAAAAAAGCAAACATTTTTAAGAATGCAAGTAATATTAATGAAAAATATAATCTCCTTTACATCGATAACATTATTCAACCGCCCAGGAACCGATTTAACCAAATTTTTAATGGTTGCCCATGGAACCTCCTTCCAAAGTCCTTCGATCTCGGCAATGGTCTCGTCGAGCGTCTCTGGTTAAGCATGAGCTCCTCTTTCTTTTTATGTAAGCCCTCACATACTCAATTGTATTCAAATCAGGGCTCTGAGGTGACCAATCGAACGTATTCACTTCGATGTCTTTAAGAAAATTGGTAATACTTCGGGCTTTGTGACACGGTGCATTGTCCTGTTGCAAAATAAACGACTGCCTGCCCAATTAGCCTGTTAGCGGGAGGGAATGCGTGGTCATTCAAAATTTGGATACATTTGCCTTGATTCATTGTACCGTCAATTGGTACCAAATCGCCTAGGCCATTAGAGCACACGCAACCCCAAAACATTACTGAACCTCCACCATGAGGTACGGTACTCAAATGTGCTTTCATCAGTCCATAATACTTGCTACCAAAATGAATGAGGCTTGCTTACAAATTGTTGAGCAAATGCCAAACGCTTAAGCTTATTTCTTGCTGATATGTAAGGCACATGTCGAGCTACATACGTTACATAATTGGTCTCCTTCAGGCGCCTTTCAATTGTTTTCCTGCTAACTGATGCATTATATTCCTCGTTCATTGTTATTGATATCGATTTTGGTGTAATCAGCGGAATTTCTTTAACTTTTCCCAGGATCAGGCGGTCCTCTCTGTGAGTTGTTTTGCGTGGTCTTCCTGATCTAGCCAAGTTGTTTGTGGAATTAATTTTTTTATGCTTATTTATTTGATAATAAACAGTTTGACGGGGCACTTTGTATAATCTGCTGATATTTTGAACCGAAATATCTAGATTATACTTTATAACCATCTCATTTCGTTGATCTTAGCTTATTTCATGTGTTTTAACCATTTTTATTTTAAAATGGTATCAATGGAAGCAAAAAAGACTAACAATTAATAAAAAAAAACTCTCCAAATGGCTCAACGTCGCACAGTGTTGCGAAACCGGAATTTTTTGGAAATCATATTGCCCAAACAGTAATTTTAATTTTATCGATGAGAAACTTCTACAGATTGGTCAGAATGAAATCCCAAACAGAATGAGTGAAAAAATAATTTACACCGAAAAAAATTGTTGGGTCAAATTTTCAACAAAAGTCAAAAAAAAAAATTGTTCGAAAAATTTACAAAAAAAATTTATTTTAATTGTTCTTTTATTTCTGATAAATACCCTATGATTAGTTTTTTAAATAAACTATAGGGTGGTCCGAACAAGAATTATAAACGTCAAATTTTCATGATTTTTCGATATTTGTTGAAAAACTCTGAAATTTTATATAAAACCAAAATCTATTTCATTTCTTATTTGAAAGGTGGCAATAAAAGCTTTAATTTGATAGCGGTTTGAAGTCAATAGCTTCAGTTTTAAGAGAGTTATGCTCATTTTTGTGGAGTGCTAGAATAGATGTAGAATAAAAAACAAAATTTGAAGATACTATTTTATAACACAGGCATATTTTATTGCATTCTACAGAAAAATTACAAATTATCAGTCATCTACCAATAAGTTTGCTTGATAATTCCTCTGATAATTCCAGGTGTTTCTTCTCCTTCAGTATTCTCCTACTTGTGATTGCGGGATCTTCACAATTGTCTTTTCTTGATGTTTTCCTCGCATGGTAAAGCCTTGTGTTTCTGAAGTCCTTGTTTCCTGCTTCCAATGCTTCTTCTGATAGTT